>BSQZ01000042.1:2352520-2987520 GCA_033239005.1 Lamellibrachia satsuma | reverse complement strand
ATAATACAACACAATACAGCATACAGTCACATACCAGAACATAATACAACAAAATACAACATACAGTCACATACCAGAACATAATACAACAAAATACAACATACAGTCACATACCAGAACATAATACAACACAATACAGCATACAGTCACATACCAGAACATAATACAACAAAATACAACATACAGTCACATACCAGAACATAATACAACACAATACAGCATACAGTCACAGAATACAACAAAATACAACATACAGTCACATACCAGAACATAATACAACAAAATACAGCATATGGTCACATACCAGAACATAATACAACAAAGTACAGCATATGGTCACATGCCAGAACATAATACAACAAAATACAACATACAGTCACATACCAGAACATAATACAACAAAATACAACATACAGTCACATACCAGAACATAATACAACAAAATACAGCAAACAGCCACATACCAGAACATAATACAACAAAATACAGCATATGGTCACATACCAGAACATAATACAACAAAGTACAGCATATGGTCACATACCAGAACATAATACAACAAAATACAACATACATTCACATACCAGAACATAATACAACAAAATACAGCATATGGTCACATACCAGAACATAATACAACAAAGTACAGCATATGGTCACATACCAGAACATAATACAACAAAATACAACATACAGTCACATACCAGAACATAATACAACAAAATACAGCATATGGTCACATACCAGAACATAATACAACAAAGTACAGCATATGGTCACATACCAGAACATAATACAACAAAATACAACATACAGTCACATACCAGAACATAATACAACAAAATACAACATACAGTCACATACCAGAACATAATACAAGAAAATACAGCATACAGCCACATACCAGAACATAATACAACAAAATACAGCATATGGTCACATACCAGAACATAATACAACAAAGTACAGCATATGGTCACATACCAGAACATAATACAACAAAATACAACATACAGTCACATACCAGAACATAATGCAACAAAATACAGCATATGGTCACATACCAGAACATAATACAACAAAGTACAGCATATGGTCACATACCAGAACATAATACAACAAAATACAACATACAGTCACATACCAGAACATAATACAACAAAATACAGCATATGGTCACATACCAGAACATAATACAACAAAGTACAGCATATGGTCACATACCAGAACATAATACAACAAAATACAACATACAGGCACATACCAGAACAAAATACAACATACAGTCACATACCAGAACATAATACAACAAAATACAGCATACAGCCACATACCAGAACATAATACAACACAATACAGCATATGGTCACATACCAGAACATAATACAACAAAATACAGCATATGGTCACATACCAGAACATAATACAACACAATACAACATACAGTCAAATACCAGAACATAATACAACAAAATACAGCATATGGTCACATACCAGAACATAATACAACAAAATACAACATACAGTCACATACCAGAACATAATACAACTAAATACAACATACAGTCACATACCAGAACATAATACAACAAAATACAACATACAGTCACATACCAGAACATAATACAACAAAATACAACATACAGTCACATACCAGAACATAATACAACAAAATACAACATACAGTCACATACCAGAACATAATACAACAAAATACAGCATACAGTCACATAGCAGAACATAATACAAGAAAATACAGCATACAGCCACATACCAGAACATAATACAAGAAAATACAACATACAGTCACATACCAGAACATAATACAACAAAATACAACATACAGCCACATACCAGAACATAATACAACAAAATACAACATACAGCCACATACCAGAACATAATACAAGAAAATACAACATACAGCCACATACCAGAACATAATACAAGAAAATACAACATACAGTCACAGACCAGAACATAATACAACAAAATACAATGTAAAATAGAGACTGTACAAGTTCTCCTAAGCAAAACATTTGTTATCTGTACCCCTTTTTGTGCACCAATTGTACCATGGTTAGACCAATACTTCCATTAGATACACTTGACCATGGTTAATCCAATACTGCCATTAGATAAACTTGACCATGGTTAATCCAATAATGCCATTGGATACACTTGGTCATGGTTAATCCAATACTGCCATTAGATAAACTTGACCATGGTTAATCCAATAATGCCATTAGATACACTTGGTCATATTTAATCCAATACTGCCATTAGATACACTTGACCATGGTTAATCAAATACTTCCATTAGATACACTTGACCATGGTTAATCCAATACTTCCATTAGATACACTTGACCATGGTTAATCCAATACTGCCATTAGATACACTTGACCCTGGTTAATCCAATACTTCCATTAGATACACTTGACCATGGTTAATCCAATAGTTCCATTAGATACACTTGACCATGGTTAATCCAATACTTCCGTTAGATACAATTGATCATGCTTAAAGATGAGCTTGTGCTGGTATTGTAGAATCTTAGGTTAAGTTAAATCCTTCTGGAGTTGTTGGTGGTCTTTAAATCAGTTTATATGGTGTAAGACGATAATTATTTACTCTCCCTGGTGTATACTAATCCACCCAGTGGACAAGAACCTGTACTTGTTTATTTAAAACTGGTTCCTCCACTTATTTAGCCTGTCATGAATCCGATTCGTTGATGTCTAAATATGTAGTGTGTGAATAGTTTAAGTAATATCCGTAGTCGGTTTAAATGCATATTTTATTCAAAACATCGAAAGAATTTACTTTAGTCATTAGATCTGGTTAGGTTCGAAATACTGGATATCCAAAATGGCAAACACTGCGGGGTCAAGGCTGATTATGGGTGTGAAAGGCTGATCATGGGTGTGACTTCTATCCTCTTGCCATCACTTGACAAAGTTACAAAATGTCACCAAGTGTGAAATATGTGAGTTTTCAGAGTTTCCATTTTTACTTCAGTTAATGTTTGACCAAATATTAAGTAATTTAATAGTTTGTCTGATGATTTTACAAAAGCTACAAACAAAAGTTGCGCAAACGAACTAGCATGTTGTAGTGGTAGGTAGGTAGGTTTAATATTTTGCAAAATCTAATTTGAAATGAGAAAAAAAATCGAAGGGAGGAGGAATCTTTACCTGAGTGAACCAACACAGAGAGGAGGAATCTTTACCTGAGTGAATCAACACAGGGAGGAGGAATCTTTACCTGAGTGAACCAACACAGAGAGGAGGAATCTTTACCTGAGTGAACCAACACAGAGAGGAGGAATCTTTACCTGAGTGAACCAACACAGGGAGGAGGAATCTTTACCTGAGGGTTTGGGTTATAACACAGTTACTGTTGTCAGTGGTCTTGCACTGATACAGTGATGTGTATGGTTATATTTCAGGATTGGGTTATAACACAGTTACTGTTGTCAGTGGTCTTGCACTGACACAGTGATGTGTATGGTTATGTTTCAGGTTTGGGTTATAACACAGTTACTGTTGTCAGTGGTCTTGCACTGACACAGTGATGTGTATGGTTATGTTTCAGGTTTGGGTTATAACACAGTTACTGTTGTCAGTGGTCTTGCACTGACTCAGTGATGTGTATGGTCATGTTTCAGGTTTGGGTTATAACACAGTTACTGTTGTCAGTGGTCTTGCACTGACAGTAATGTGTATGGTTATGTTTCAGGTTTGGGTTATAACACAGTTACTGTTGTCAGTGGTCTTGCACTGACAGTAATGTGTATGGTTATGTTTCAGGTTTGGGTTATAACACAGTTACTGTTGTCAGTGGTCTTGCACTGACACAGTCATGTGTATGGTTATGTTTCAGGTTTGGGTTATAACACAGTTACTGTTGTCAGTGGTCTTGCACTGACACAGTCATGTGTATGGTTATGTTTCAGGTTTGGGTTATAACACAGTTACTGTTGTCAGTGGTCTTGCACTGACACAGTGATGTGTATGGTTATGTTTCAGGTTTGGGTTATAACACAGTTACTGTTGTCAGTGGTCTTGCACTGACACAGTGATGTGTATGGTTATGTTTCAGGATTGGGTTATAACACAGTTACTGTTGTCAGTGGTCTTGCACTGACACAGTGATGTGTATGGTTATGTTTCAGGATTGGGTTATAACACAGTTACTGTTGTCAGTGGTCTTGCACTGACACAGTGTTGTGTATGGTTATGTTTCAGGATTGGGTTATAACACAGTTACTGTTGTCAGTGGTCTTGCACTGACACAGTGATGTGTATGGTTATGTTTCAGGTTTGGGTTATAACACAGTTACTGTTGTCAGTGGTCTTGCACTGACACAGTGATGTGTATGGTTATGTTTCAGGTTTGGGTTATAACACAGTTACTGTTGTCAGTGGTCTTGCACTGACACAGTCATGTGTATGGTTATGTTTCAGGTTTGGGTTATAACACAGTTACTGTTGTCAGTGGTCTTGCACTGACTCAGTGATGTGTATGGTCACGTTTCAGGTTTGGGTTATAACACAGTTACTGTTGTCAGTGGTCTTGCACTGACAGTAATGTGTATGGTCACGTTTCAGGTTTGGGTTATAACACAGTTACTGTTGTCAGTGGTCTTGCACTGACAGTAATGTGTATGGTCACGTTTCAGGTTTGGGTTATAACACAGTTACTGTTGTCAGTGGTCTTGCACTGACACAGTCATGTGTATGGTTACGTTTCAGGTTTGGGTTATAACACAGTTACTGTTGTCAGTGGTCTTGCACTGACACAGTCATGTGTATGGTTATGTTTCAGGTTTGGGTTATAACACAGTTACTGTTGTCAGTGGTCTTGCACTGACACAGTGATGTGTATGGTTATGTTTCAGTTTTTGGTTATAACACAGTTACTGTTGTCAGTGGTCTTGCACTGACACAGTGATGTGTATGGTTATGTTTCAGGATTGGGTTATAACACAGTTACTGTTGTCAGTGGTCTTGCACTGACACAGTGATGTGTATGGTTATGTTTCAGGTTTGGGTTATAACACAGTTACTGTTGTCAGTGGTCTTGCACTGACACAGTGATGTGTATGGTTATGTTTCAGGTTTGGGTTATAACACAGTTACTGTTGTCAGTGGTCTTGCACTGACACAGTCATGTGTATGGTTATGTTTCAGGTTTGGGTTATAACACAGTTACTGTTGTCAGTGGTCTTGCACTGACACAGTGATGTGTATGGTTATGTTTCAGGATTGGGTTATAACACAGTTACTGTTGTCAGTGGTCTTGCACTGACACAGTCATGTGTATGGTTATGTTTCAGGTTTGGGTTATAACACAGTTACTGTTGTCAGTGGTCTTGCACTGACACAGTGATGTGTATGGTTATGTTTCAGGTTTGGGTTATAACACAGTTACTGTTGTCAGTGGTCTTGCACTGACACAGTGATGTGTATGGTTATGTTTCAGGTTTTGGTTATAACACAGTTACTGTTGTCAGTAGTCCTGCACTGACACAGTGATGTGTATGGTTATGTTTCAGGTTCGGGTTATAACACAGTTATCACTGGATATTATCTGTAAGTGCTTCTACCACACATGGACTTATTCATCAGACATCCCATTTGCGGCGCACACTTTGTAAATTCCCTAGTGCTATGTGTGGAAGTAGACTAAGCTTCTACTGGTGTCGAGTGGGACCTGGGAGAGGGCGAGTCTCGTAGCACTGTTCCTCTGTGTCCTGGTGCCTACATGATACAATGAATAAGTTATGAAACCATTTGTACATCCAACGTCTCAGCAGCATTTCCTTCCCCAATGTCTCATGTTAATCCTGGACAGTGTTTATGGTGGTCATAATAGGCAGGTGAAGCAGGGTTACGTATCTTTACTGACATAGAACAGAACATGCTTAGTAATAATTGTTGTTGGTGCCCTCATCTTTATCCCTGTAAGCTGGGGTGAGGCTGGCACCGATACCTCTTTATCCCTATAGGCTGGGGTGAGGCTGGCACCAATACCGCTTTATCCCTATATGCTGGGGTGAGGCTGGCACCAATACCGCTTTATCCCTATATGCTGGGGTGAGGCTGGCACCAATACCTCTTTATCCCTGTAGGCTGGGGTGAGGCTGGCACCAATACCTCTTTATCCCTGTAGGCCGGGGTGAGGCTGGCACCGATACCTCTTTATCCCTGAAGGCCGGGGTGAGGCTGGCACCAATACCTCTTTATCCCTGTAGGTCAGAGTGAGGCTGGCACCAACACCTCTTTATCCCTGTAGGCTGGGGTGAGGCTGGCACCAATACCTCTTTATCCCTGAAGGCCGGGGTGAGGCTGGCACCAATACCTCTTTATCCCTGTAGGCTGGGGTGAGGCTGGCACCGATACCTCTTTATCCCTGTAGGCTGGGGTGAGGCTGGCACCAGTACCTCTTTATCCCTGTAGGCCGGGGTGAGGCTGGCACCGATACCTCTTTATCCCTGAAGGCCGGGGTGAGGCTGGCACCAATACCTCTTTATCCCTGTAGGTCAGAGTGAGGCTGGCACCTATACCTCTTTATCCCTATAGTCGGTCGTCTATTTTTTTCCTTCTTCGTTACTGATGAATAATAATAATAAAACTTGTGCCATGCCCAAGTCCTGAGGAACCAAGTCCTGATGAACCAAGTCCTGACGAACCAAGTCCCCAGGAACCAAGTCCTGAGGAACCAAGTTCTGAGGAACCAAGTCCTGAGGAACCAACTCCTGAGGAACCAAGTCCCCAGGAACCAAGTCCCGAGGAACCAAGTCCCCAGGAACCAAGTCCCCAGGAACCAAGTCCCCAGGAACCAAGTCCTCAGGAACCAAGTCCTCAGGAACCGGAGCCCAGAATTGCAACAAACCAGAATCATTAAGCATGATGTCATGATGTCATGATGTCATGAACAGGGACACAAAAATCATCAGAGCCAAGGATTTAGAGTCGAAATGCAATTTAAAAAAATATGTCTTGAGATTTGTGTGAACAGATACACATGCACGCACACGTGCACATGCACGCACACATACACACACACGCACGCACGCACACAGACACACACGTATATTGATATGTTGTGACTCTTCTTATGAAAAATATGTTTGAATGCTACCTGCTGTGTTCAGTGTAAGGTTTAGCTGTTCGGTTGATTAAACACATCCAATTTTTATTTCAAGGATATTTTGCACCCTGAAAATTTTTTTTATGAACTGACAAAAGGGGCAAATTTGCAGACTGCAACACTGCCATAGGTTAACATTTCTAGCTGTTGGTAGGCAACTTGTGTACCCTGGCTGACCAATGACAGGGAATATCTTCCAAAGTGTAGGATTTCATGAAAACGCTACTACAGATCAATAACAAAATAAAAATCTTGCACACAGTGTGGAATTGCCCTATTAACTTTTAGCATTTGTTTTAATGTGGAAAGCAATAGTTTGTGTCCTCACTCCGTGTTGGTCTGTGTCCTCACTCCGTGTTGGTCTGTGTCCTCACACCGTGTTGGTCTGTGTCCTCGCTCCGTGTTGGTCTGTGTCCTCACACCGTGTTGGTCTGTGTCCTCGCTCCATGTTGGTCTGTGTCCTCGCTCCATGTTGGTCTGTGTCCTCACACCGTGTTGGTCTGTGTCCTCGCTCCGTATTGGTCGGTGTCCTCACTGCGTGTTGGTCTGTGTCCTCACTCCGTGTTGGTCTGCATCCTCACTCCGTGTTGGTCTGTGTCCTCACTCCGTGTTGGTCTGCGTCCTCACTCCATGTTCATTGTGTTTCAGACGAGCAGACATCGGTGGAGGAGTCCAAGGAGAAGACACTGGTCTCTTTGGACAACCAACGGCTGATGGACAGTGGGGAAGACAACACAGAGGAGATGGATGATGATGAGGCAGATGATGGCGATGATGATGTTGACAGCGAGGAATATATGTATGACGATGATGATGAAGAGGATGATGGTGATGATGATGATGAGGAGGAAGATGATGTAGAAGACAACCTTGAGGAGACGAAGCAAGCGAAGACTGATGATGAGATGACGTCTGAGATGGTGTGCTCGGAGGAGGAGTACAAGAAGCTCAAGAACAACCTGTTGCTGTACCACTGCGCTCGCATCGGTGATTCAGACTGCACAGAGGAGTTCGCACGTAAGTCATCTCTTGAGGGCTATGGAAATATATAAAATTATAATAACCCAAAAACACTGGATAGGTTGGACCCCCCATCAAAACACATACAACATCGGATAGAGTGGCTCCTCACCCCATCCAAACACATACAACATCGGATAGAGTGGCTCCTCACCCCATCCAAACACATACAACATCGGATAAAGTGGCTCCTCACCCCATCCAAACACATACAACATTGGAAAGAGTGGCTCCCCACCCCATCCAAACAAATACAACATCGGATAAAGTGGCTCCTCACCCCATCCAAACACATACAACATCGGATAGAGTGGCTCCTCACCCCATCCAAACACATACAACATCGGATAGAGTGGCTCCTCACCCCATCCAAACACATACAACATTGGAAAGAGTGGCTCCTCACCCCATTCAAACACATACAACATCGGATAGAGTGGCTTCTCACCAGATCCAAACAAATACAACATAATGACTGCCACACAGCAGCCTAACACAGGGTTTCATATTTGAAAACAACGATTTTTATATTTACAAACCCCCTAAAGGTAGTTAGGTTGATGTCTTAATCATAAAATCATCGAATATAGTATAAACTTTATATATTCTAACATCTTCATAAACCAGATGTGTTTTAATGAACCAGAATTGTTTAATATAATTTGACAGTATCTGTTTATGAATATCGACCTTGTCGGTCAGTACACTCGGGAACAGTCGTCAAAGAATGTGGTTTAACAACTCTAGAGACAAGGAGTTTAAGAGGAGATATTGATAGAAATGTTTTTCTCACTCAAGAAAGATAGCAGAGCTAGAGGACATGAGGTAAAATTAGTAAAGGATCAATGTAGATTGGACATCAGGAAGCACTCGTTCTCACAGAGGACAATAAATTAATGGAACAAATTATCTACAGATTGTGTAACTGCTGCAGCGTGAATATGTTTAAAAACAAGGTTGACACATATCTCAGGAGGGCGGGTTACACGTAGATGAACTTTGTTGGACTCTCAATAAGCCAATGGGTTCCTTCACAAAGTTGCCCACTTGCCATCTGCAGCTAGTGGCTTTAAGTGGCAGCCTTATTAAACCCTTGTTAAACCCTTGTTAAATCTGCTCAATTCCCACAAACAGCCTAACACACTGACTGCCACACAGCTGCCTAACACACTGACTGCCACACAGCAGCCTAACACACTGACTGCCACACAGCAGCCTAACACACTGACTGCCACAGCAGCCTAACACACTGACTGCCACACAGCAGCCTAACACACTGACTGCCACACAGCAGCCTAACACACTGACTGCCACACAGCAGCCAGTGTAACTGGTTAGATAGAAACTTAACTTTGCGATATGAAAAGGTAATAATTTTCTTTTTTTTCAGATTCATTCCTCTTTCAGAAATGGCTTTCTTATAATTTAAGTTAACGCACAAAAACACATAAAAATTGTAGCAGCAAGATGTTATAGTGCTGAGAACATTATCATTTTATTTAAAATTTGAGCTGAGTAGAACCAGTAATTTGCAGTTTGTGTGACCCACACTGGCAGTAGATGTGTGTGTGCACAGAAATCAACCTCTGAAGGATTGTTAGAGACAAAGCGCATGAACAAAATTGGCAGACATGCACAGAGTACACATGCACAGAGTACACATGCACAGAGTACACATGCACAGAGTACACATGCACAGAGTACACATGCACAGAGTACACATGCACAGAGTACACATGCACAGAGTACACATGCACAGAGTACACATGCACAGAGTACACATGCACAGAGTACACATGCACAGAGTACACATGCACAGAGTACACATGCACAGTGTACACATGCACAGAGTACACATGCACAGAGTACACATGCACAGAGTACACATGCACAGAGTACACATGCACAGAGTACACATGCACAGAGTACACATGCACAGAGTACACATGTGCTGGCAGCAAAAGAATGATAATAAAATAACACACAAATATGATTACTATGGGAAAAACCTACATTTGAATCAAACAACAGAAATGCCGAGAGAGAGAGCAGTACATTAATTGTTGAAATGCTCCTGGCCAACTGGAACTAAAATGGTAGTTAATTGTTTTGCAGAACGTCTCACTTCAATGAAAACGCAGAACACTGAGGGATACATGACATCTGGTCAAAATGGTGGACTGTCCCTGGGAATACTGGACATGTGATGTGATGTATTGTGATGTGATGTATTGTGATGTGATGTATTGTAATGCGAATGTTACATGTGTTATGTTGTTATGTTGTAGGGAAACAATTCCTGGCCAACATCATGTTCAACTACTACGACCATGACAGCGACAACCAGCTGGATGCCGCGGAGCTGCGTGACATTGAACATCGCGACCATCTCAGTCAGCTGTCACACTACTGCGGCCTCACTGACATGCTCAGTCACGATGACACGGACAGTGACGGCTACATCTCCCTGACTGAGTTCTACGCTGCCTTCAGTGAGTCTGGGAGCAAGGACTGGGGTCTGAATAGGGAATGGGGAGGGGGGTCAGATATAGGACGGGGTTGGGGGTTCAGATATGGGATAGGATTGGGGGGTTCAGATATGGGATAGGATTGGGGGTTCAGATATGGGATAGGATTGGGGGGTTCAGATATGGGATGGGATTGGGGGTTCAGATATGGGATGGGATTGGGGGGTTCAGATATGGGAATTGGGGGTTCAGATATGGGGATTAGGGGTTCAGATATGGGGATTGGGGGTTCAGATATGGGATGGAATTGGGGGGGTTCAGATATGGAATTGGATTGGGGGTTCAGATATGGAATTGGATTGGGGTTAAGATATGGGAAAGGGATAGGAGGGGTTCAAATATAGATGTATAAAGCAATAGTTAGGCCGCATTTGGAATACTGTATACAAGAATGGAGACCATACCATAAAAAGGATATAGATACGCTTGAATGAATACAGAGGAGGGCAGCAAAAATAATTCCAGAACTGAGAGACTTTGTTATGAAGAATGCCTTAAAGAATGTGGTTTAACAACCCTAGAGACAGGCCATTAAGAGGAGATCAAATTGAAGTTTCCTAGGTGGGGAAGTGGATATTGGACAATGAAGACTGCCACTGTCGGATGGATGGATGTGATGGCTAATCTCCTCATACAACCAAGTGCCCATAAAGCCCACGCCACAGACAGACTGGGGCCGCTTGCCATTGTTCAATGACATTACGTGGCGTCGGCTGATCCACGTCATCAACGATGATACTGCTATCATGACCCATCAGTGTGTGTGCGTGCATGCGTGCGTGCGTGATGTCTGTAGGACGTGTGCAAGGTATTGTCAGGAGAACTGTGAATTTTTTCTTTGGGATTTGGCTATTAATATTCCTCTCTCTCTCTCTCTCTTAGTTATGGTACACGGTTTGGTCATTTTAATTGCAAGATAATAATATTAATAATAAACTTCAGTGGTGCTTAAATCCTCAGTTTTCTGCAGAAGGTAGCTATAGCTTCAGATGGTTTTAAAGTGATGGGGAGTTCATGTTATATCGTATAAGCATTATCTAACATATTGGCTGCCCAAATGTGATTTAATGGACCATTTAAAAAAATAATAATTTGACCATTATTTGTTTATGAATATTGGCCTTGCTGTTCAGCAGTGTCAACATAATACACTGTAAATTTAAATTAAGCAACTAATGAAAAATGGATATTAGAAAAGAAGATGCCGTGTCACAAAGGACACTATTTCTGTGACACATCATAGCAATATATAGGGGGGTGTACATTTTAATACAGCTTAAAATTTTAATAGCAAACAACCTTGACCTTCGCAATACCATAAAACAGCACACACAATGACTGGCCAACACCAGTCCTGTCAAATACATGCCATAAACAAAAGCTATACTTTGTAAACTATTCATCGCTCACATTTTGAAGACTTATTTGACAGTGAAAAATTGGATCTCTGGTTAAAACTGGAGTCAACATAATACGCAGTCATTTCATGTTGACTGTTTATGATGGATATGTTTTGCTTATGAGCGGTCTAATCTGTTCATTAATAACGAATGATATGACGGATTCTATGAAGGATTCTGTAATTGATTCTCAAGTGAAACAAACTTTTCTGTTTCGATCATAGATAATGAGGGAAATCGATTTTAATGGCTGAAATCATGCTTAAGAGCTCATCAAAATCTAAGTGAAATGATACCCAGGTGTGTCGCATAAGGCTTGCACAAGATCGTGCAAGTTCCCTTTATCTCGGGCTCTCCTGGCCACAGTGCCCCATGTCAGCCCAGCAGCCTTCAGTTCCCTCTGTCTTGGTCTCTCCTTGCTGCTGTGCCTCATGTCAACCCAGCAGCCTTCAGTTCCCTCTGTCTTGGCCTCTCCTGGCTGCTGCGCACCAGGTCAACCCAGCAGCCTTCAGTTCCCTCTCTCTTGGCCTCTCCTGGCTGCTGTGCCCCAGGTCAGCCTGGCAGCCTTCAGTTACCTCTGTCTTGGCCTCTCCTGGCCACTGTGCCCCAGGTCAGTCCTCTTCCTTTCTGTCATCCAGATCAACTCCGCTGGTGGATCATTTGTCATTCTGAAGACTGCCCAACCTGTTCCCATCTTCTCCTTTTCAGGATTATGTGAATGTTCTCGTGTTTTGTCGTTTGGTGGAGTCTGGAGTTGGTCTCAAACCAATCTACTTGCAGTATTTTCCTGAAGTTACAGGTGTTGTGGACAATGGCAATCTCTCAGGTGTCATGTAGACCTCTGCCATGGAGTCGCTGGCCATGTCTGTGCAGCACCAGGGATCACTGTGGCTTTCATCCTGCAGCTGTGATGGATGATCACCGCACACCCAACATGTGATACACAGCTTCCTGCTGGCTGAACACTGGTCCTTTCTGAAAAACATGTCTCTCGCCTCTGTCTGCAGCTGCGGGTGGCCTGAGTGATTGTTCTGGAAAGGCCAGGTGCAAGACAGGGGAGGTCATCATGGTGACAGCTACTTGACCACTGGACAACACCAGTGGATACCAGAATAGAATACTTGAAAGTTGACACCAACCATGGCCAGGGCTTGACCAGTGGACACCACCTCAGGTTCCGAGAATACTTGATCAGTGGTTACCACCTAGGTCAGGTTCCTAGAATACTTGACCAGTGGTCACCACCTAGGTCAGGTTCCTAGAATACTTGATCAGTGGTCACCACCTAGGTCAAGTTCCTAGAATACTTGACCAGTGGACACCACCTCAGGTTCCTAGAATACTTGATCAGTGGACACCACCTCAGGTTCCTAGAATACTTGACCAGTGGACACCACCTAGGTCAGGTTCCTAGAATACTTGATCAGTGGCTACCACCTAGGTCAGGTTCCTAGAATACTTGACCAGTGGACACCACCTCAGGTTCCTAGAATACTTGATCAGTGGACACCACCTCAGGTTCCTAGAATACTTGACCAGTGGACACCACCTATGTCAGGTTCCTAGAATACTTTATCAGTGGCTACCACCTAGGTCAGGTTCCTAGAATACTTGACCAGTGGACACCACCTCAGGTTCCTAGAATACTTGATCAGTGGCTACCACCTAGGTCAGGTTCTTAGAATACTTGACCAGTGGACACCACCTCAGGTTCCTAGAATACTTGATCAGTGGCTACCACCTAGGTCAGGTTCCTAGAATACTTGACCAGTGGACACCACCTAGGTCAGGTTCCTAGAATACTTGATCAGTGGCTACCACCTAGGTCAGGTTCCTAGAATACTTGACCAGTGGACACCACCTGGGTCAGGTTCCTAGAATACACTAGGCTGGAAAAAACACAATATTGCTAAAAATCTGAACAACATATAAGATAGGATCTTGCCAAATGGGGCCTATCTTACTCGCGCTTTAGTTAGCCATGCTGCCATCTAGTGGCGCAACAGCTAACATACATATATTTAAGCCAAAGTGGGCCACGTCTGCCCCCCAATTACAACAGTGGATCCAATATAAATCAATACAGACCTGCAGGCCAGGCCGGGCCTCTAAATAATTTTGCGGGCTGGGCCTGGGCTGAATAGTATTAAACAAATCGGGCTTGGGCCAGGCCTGGGCCTAGTATGAGCGGGCCGGGCATTAATGAATGTTTAAAATTATTTCTTTAGTATTAAATAGTTGCAAATTGAGACCTTGCATGGAATTATGAATGACACCAGAGCTTTATATATTGGAATGTAGTTTAACCTCTTTTCAACAATGGGACTTCAAATGGTATAATTTTAATAATGTGTATTCTTTTAATAGAGACATTTCATATAATAGCAATGCATAGTATTGCATACACAGCACACACAGTACATATTACTACTACATAGTATATACAGAATACAGATGTTACAAATGCATATTTTTTGCATGAATGTAGCCTTTTGCATATATCTAATGGCCCCATGAGTTCACTTGGCCGGAAGTAGCCAGCCCCAAATGTTTACTTTAGACATATTTGCAGAGGCAATCAAGCCATGATTAACCATCAATGTAGCACCCTTTGACCCTACCAGTGGACATTCTATTGTCTTCCCTCCAAATCTTGCCTGCCTGAATGACCTGCCCACTTACAACTACCCAGTGCCCACCCCAGTTGGTAGTTGGTATTTTTTTATTGTGTTAACTAGTGTCTACTGTTTAGTGTCTACAATTTCCCCAGTACTGATTCATTCACATCTGTACTAATTCACACATGTCTGAACCTGATCTGTCTCAAGCTAGTGACTGCAGGCCTGCTGGAAATGTCACTGGGTGTCAGTGTCAGTGGGAGACATTTAATTGAAATATCAATTAATGCCAAATTAACAGCCCTTACTGGTAATATTAATTAATTAAATTAAGTTAACTTAGTTAAGCTAATTCAATTAACAACTTAAATTAGGGTTATGGTTTGCATTAGAGTTAAGTTAGGGTTAGATAAACAAATCTCCTACCCTAACCATAAGCCAATAAATTAAAGCCATACATAAAAATATGTTATAATACTTAATAGTGATGACAATAAAAAGTTGATTATTTTTCTTCAGGATATTCGTCCGTTTGAAGCAGTTGGTTGTGCTGGATTTCTAGAACTCGTCCAGCACACTATGTACAGTAGACAGCACGCTAGTAGACATTATACGATGTTCATGTATTATTTTTTATGTTTATTTAATAAAACAATACGTATGTATTACAGTTTATTTGTGTTTAATTTTTATTATAAGATAATAGGTTTATCTTTTAAAAATTTTGCAGGCTGTGGGCTTGCTGGCTGTAGGCTTACCCGTCTTTGGCTCGTGGGTATGGGCCGGCCTGGGCCTGAAACTTGCCTGGGCCAAACATTAACGGTTGGGCCTGGGGCTAAATTCTAGTTTGCGGGCCGGGCTGGGCTTGATGAATTATTGCGGGCCAGTCCTGGATGCTAATTGCGGGCCGGGCTTGGGCTCAAATTATAGGCCTGTGCAGGGTACTAGTACGTACATATGTATTGTGTATGTTTGAGGACATTTTGTATATGTGTGTTCACACTCGCCTGTGTTTTGTATATGTGTGTTCACACCCGCCTGTGTTTTGTATATGTGTGTTCACACCCCCCTGTGTTTGTAGACATCCCAACGGTGGTCTTGGACAAGCGTCTCCGTCACTTCACGACCCTCGTGACAGTGGGAAGCAGCATTGAGCTCAAGTGTGACATCAAGGGGTCGACTGACCTCAAGTGGAAGAGAAACGGGGCACCACTGGACAAACTGACCGGCAGTGATGTCAAGGTGCATCTTATTGTCTCTAATACAGCTTGTGTTGTATTTTATGTTTCAAGTTGAACATTTGTAGACATTTTTCATAGGGAAAACGTGTCCCTTTGAAAGGCAGTAATTTCACACATTTTATGTAAGTTGTTCCAACCTTATTAATTTTGTAAGCTTAGTCATAATTACAACAGTAAATTCATATGACTACTTGGAAATGACCAAGATTACAACAATGTTTTACCATTAGTCATGACATTACACCCCCTTGTGTGACATCACATCCCCTTGTGTAACATCACATCCCCAATGTGTCACCAAGTTGTGTGACATCACACACCCCTTGTGTCACCAAGTTGTGTGACATCACACCACCTTGTGTCACCAAGTTATGTGACATCACACACCCCTTGTGTGACATCACACCACCCTTGTGTAACATCACACCCCCTTTGTGTCACGAAGTTGTGTGACCACCCACACCCTTGTGTCACAAAGTTGTGTGACATCGCACACCCCTTGTGTGACATCACACGCACCTTGGGTCACCAAGTTGTGTGACATCCCCCATTCTCCCACACTGCTTTAGTTCCACTGCAGTGGTATACCAAGAAATGTATTTTGCAACTGTGCTGATAAATATTATTTATATATTCAAATCTAAATGATTGATGGATGTATATGTAAAGGTGGGTTATGTTGACACGTTGATTGTGTGATTAGTTTAATTAGTTGAGTGGGTAAACGATTCCAAAATGGTGTGACATATACCAAACTACGGTTATATTCAACTATGTACATTGATAAAGAATTGCTAATATGCATCATATAATTCTGCTGATAATCATACAGTGGTACAGAGCTAACCTCGTAAACAGCCAACTCAATCCATTATGACTCAGGAATGTGCTTGATGTTCCACACAAACAAATTACTGTTAACTTGCCCTTTAAAACTACCTCATGAATATGTTTTTGTGCAGCTTTTCGAAGGCATCAGTCTCTTAACAAATGGTTTCAATAGGTCCATGGTCTCCCCTGGTGATCTGTCGGCGTAGGACCCAGTGTATAACACACCCCTCGTAGTCTGTGGTTTGCTACATTTCCAAGCATGTTTGCTAATGGCCAGTTGTTGGTGCTCATTCATTATATATCAGCTAATCCTCCACAGACAGGCTGGCGGTGTTCAGTTGCATGAAAGTGTGTTCCCTAACAGATTGTCAACACATCCGTGAAGTAGGCCATCTGTCATATAATACAGAGTCTGTCCGTGCTGTTGGTTTAAGTTGATTTACGTGGACAGAATTTGGCATTGCTCAAATTCAGTCGGTCACTAATTGATTAATATCCACGGTTGGTGCTGCTGGGAATAGCGATATCGGGAATAGCGATATCGTGGACTAAATAGCAACAAAAGCAATGTCTATATCAGCTGGTGATGATGCATAATGCAGTGCTTAATGGGTTCTTTGAGTGCAGTGAAATTATGGTGCTATGATATTCAGGTTCAGTGGATGTCCGCATAACAGCCTGACTAAAATTCTTATTCTTCTTAATGTATGTGATGATTTATATCGAGTTAACTTGATTGGTGGCTGCTATCTGATTGTGTTTCCCACAAAATTTATATTGCGTCAAGTGCAGCACGGTAGCAAGGTGGCTAGAACACAAGTCTGTCACTTGAGTGGACGGTGGTTCACGTCCGACTGCTGCTTCTTTGGTTCACTCTCTATTGACTGTGTCTTTCAGAAGAGACACTAATTTAGTCATTGGTCCCTTTTACCTGGTGTCTGTCAAGGATGTAAAAGATCTGCTGGGGATTCACTGAGTGGTGGTTTCATCTCTAACCTACCGTGTATGTATGGTGAAGTATCCCCAGCTCGACAGTGTTCTACAGCATAATATGTCACTAAGACAGAGGTAGAGTTGTAATGGAAGAAGAAGATGCTAGAATAGCATGGTGACTTGGACAAATGTCTGTAGTGCACAAGACTGCCCATGTCTGTAGTGCACAAGACTGCCCGTGTCTGTAGTGCACAACACTGCCCGTGTCTGTAGTGCACAACACTGCCCGTGTCTGTAGTGCACAACACTGCCCATGTCTGTAGTGTACAAGACTGCCCGTGTCTGTAGTGCACAAGACTGCCCGTGTCTGTAGTGCACAACACTGCCCATGTCTGTAGTGTACAAGACTGCCCGTGTCTGTAGTGCACAACACTGCCCGTGTCTGTAGTGCACAAGACTGCCCGTGTCTGTAGTGCACAACACTGCCCGTGTCTGTAGTGCACAACACTGCCCGTGTCTGTAGTGCACAAGACTGCCCGTGTCTGTAGTGCACAACACTGCCCGTGTCTGTAGTGCACAAGACTGCCCGTGTCTGTAGTGCACAACACTGCCCGTGTCTGTAGTGCACAACACTGCCCGTGTCTGTAGTGCACAACACTGCCCGTGTCTGTAGTGCACAACACTGCCCGTGTCTGTAGTGCACAACACTGCCCGTGTCTGTAGTGCACAACACTGCCCGTGTCTGTAGTACACAACACTGCCCGTGTCTGTAGTGCACAAGACTGCCCATGTCTGTAGTGCACAACACTGCCCGTGTCTGTAGTGCACAACACTGCCCGTGTCTGTAGTGCACAAGACTGCCCGTGTCTGTAGTACACAACACTGCCCGTGTCTTAGTGTGTTTACTGTTGTGTGGACCAGGAGTTCCAAAACCACGGCCCTCAGGTGGTCCGTGGCCCTCAGGTGGTCCGCGGCCCTCAGGTGGTCCGCGGGATGGTTTGAGATGGTCCCAAGGGAAACGCAATGTCCACGTTAATTGTGTGTAAAACAAATCCTTTAACCCAGTAGACCCTCAAATTGAATTAAGCATGTGCTGCTTTTCCCCAGGCAACTGAGACATATTCTGAAAATTATGGGTGTTTGTAGTTTTTAAGCTGTAGCTTCAAAAGTATTGATATCACGTAATTGCAAGTTATGTTTATTTTGAAGCAAATTTAATTATCTATGCAATGGTGTAACTGTGGTGTACATAAGCTTACCATATGTAACTTTGGTATACATAAGCTTACCATATGTAACTGTGGTGTACACAAGCTTACCATATGTAACTGTGGTGTACACAAGCTTAACATATGTAACTGTGGTGTACATAAGCTTACCATATGTAACTGTGGTGTACACAAGCTTACCATATGTAACTGTGGTGTACATAAGCTTAACATATGTTGTCATTCTGAGGTGCAGAACTTTGGAAATAAATTTTCTTACCAAATGTTGAGAGTGAAGTTTGACATGATAGTCATATTCTATTGCAATAACATTACCAACTGCTGGTTGTATTGATAAGTTTTTGTAATACAGTGGGCCTTAGTGGCTTTAGCGGCCCCATGGGTGGGAACTCCTGGTACAGTCCACTAACCATTGATGTCTTAGAGTGGGGCAGAGTGGCACATTGAGTAGAATATCAGACTCAATTAAAAGAACCCGGTTAATGTTGTTTACTCCAAGTTGTTTCATTCACTCAGCATTTTAATTCTAAAGAATATGTGAATGAGCAGCCTTTGTGCAGTAATTGTAGTGTGGCTGAATGTTTCACAGAGAAATCGAGTGTATGAATGAACAGGTCCACCAGGGGTGAAGTGTAAAGAGCTTTCAGCTATCCCAAGGACTATCTTTTTTTGTCTTAATTCACCCCATGTCACCTCCATTGCTTTTTTTGTCTTAATTCACCCCATGTCACCTCCATTGCTTTTTTTGTCTTAATTGACCCCATGTCACCTCCATTGCTTTTTTGTCTTAATTCACCCCATGTCACCTCCATTGCTTTTTTTGTCTTAATTCACCCCATGTCACCTCCATTGCTTGCTTCAGATGTTTGATGATGGGTCTCTGTACATCAGCAACTTGGGTCTGCGACACATTGCAAACTACACGTGTCAGGACGAACATAACAATGACATCATACAGACCCACGTCGTCAAAGTGCAGTGTAAGTGACAACGTCACCTTGACATACATTGTTGGTTATTTCTCTTCATTTACTGGTCGTATTAACAAGGTTTCTTGAAGCTCATTCCTTAAGGTGGAGCACGGTAGTTCGTCAGTACAATTAAGAAATTCAAGTACACTTACTGCCGTAAAATTGTGCTATTTTGTTCACCCCAATTTGCCTGTGTTTTCGAAAAAGACCCCAAAAGCCGTTCTACCTGGTGTCTCTGCCAGGGGAAGTAAAACAAGGGGCACCTGTGTAACCTGCTGTGGACTCACCCACTCTACAGAAGTAAAACAAGGGGCACCTGTGTAACCTGCTGTGGACTCACCCACTCTACAGAAGTAAAACAAGGGGCACCTGTGTAACCTGCTGTGGACTCACCCACTCTACAGAAGTAAAACAAGGGGCACCTGTGTAACCTGCTGTGGACTCACCCACTCTACAGAAGTAAAACAAGGGGCACCTGTGTAACCTGCTGTGGACTCACCCACTCTACAGAAGTAAAACCAAGGGGCACCTGTGTAACCTGCTGTGGACTCACCCACTCTACAGAAGTAAAACAAGGGGCACCTGTGTAACCTGCTGTGGACTCACCCACTCTACAGAAGGAAAAGATAATAAACCACGCTGCAGGAGTGGCGACCACAGTAATTATTGCAACAGAAAAATGAAGATGTGTTATTGTGATTTGAGGAAGCTCACTCGACCTATGCCTTGTATTGCAGTGCCACCCAACCTATGCCTTGTATTGCAGTGCCACCCAACCTATGCCTTGTATTGCAGTGCCACCCAACCTATGCCTTGTATTGCAGTGCCGCCAAGTGTTGAGGTGAGCCCATCCACACAATTCCACACCAGCGGCTCCACGGTGGTGCTGAAGTGCCACGCCAATGGCATCCCACAGCCACAGTTGTCGTGGGAGATCAACGAGTCCGCCCTGCTGGCCGACAACTCCGCTGGTCACTACGTCCTGCTACGTGAGTCACATACGGTCATTCACTCTGGTTAGGTGTTTATAGATTTAATCAGATTTGCCATCCAAGCCAAAGGCCCAGATGGCAAGTGGACAAGGAAGCCATTGGATTATCGAGAGCCCAACAATTTTCATCTACGTGTAACCTGCCCTCCTGAGATATGTGTCAACCTTGTTTTTAAACATATTCACGCTGCTAGCAGTTACACAATCTGTAGCAATTTGTTCCATTCATTTATTGTCCTCTATGTGAACGAGTACTTCCAGATGTCCAATCTACACTGATTCTTTACTAATTTTACCTCTTGTCTCTAGTTCTACATGTACTATCTTTCTTGAGTGAGAAAAACATATCTTTATCAATATTTTCGTACCCATTAAATATCTTAAACACTTCAATTTGATCTCCTCTTAACCTCCATGTCTGTAGGGTTGTTAACCCACATTCTTTTACGCGTTCTTCATAACTAAGGTCTCTCAGTTCTGGAATCATTTTAGTTGCTCTCCTCTGTAATTGTTCAAGCGGTACAGAGGTATAATTAGATTTTTTCCTTGTATGTTATGTTTCTCCTAATAAACCCACAAATTTTATTACCCTTTGAAGCTGCAATACCACACTGCTCTGAAACTTTCATATCAGCACTTATTGTTATTCCTAAGTCCTTTTCTTTTACAGTAGTAACTAGAATATTAATTCCCATATTATAGTTTATATTCAAGTTCCTGTGTCCTGTATGTAGGCATTTACATTTCCCAAAATTGAATAACTTCTGCCATTTTTCAGACCATTTAACTAATTTGTCTAGATCATTTTGTAAATGTTGTTTATCACCATCAGTGTTAACCTTTCTTAACACTTTTGTGTCATCTGCAAATTTGAGTACGCTGCTTGTTATATTGTGGTCCAAGTCACTGATATATAATAAGAATAATAAACGTCTTAATACTGATCCTTGTGTACCCAGAACGGTATCTCCCATTTTATAGTTTACATTCAAGTTCCCATGTCCTGTATGTAGGCATTTACATTACCCAAAATTGAACAGCATCTGCCATTTCTCAGACCATTTCACTAATCTGTCTAGATCGTTTTGTAAATGTTGTTTATCACCATCAGTATTAACCTTTCTAAACAGTTTTGTGTCGTCCGCAAATTTCAGTACGTTACTTGTTATACTGTCGTCCAAGTCATTGATATAAATTGAGAATAATATAGGTCCTAATACTGATCCTTGAGGTACCCCACTCAAACCTGATTTCCAATTTGAAACTTCTCCATCTACTACAACTCGTTGTCTTCTGTCAGTCAGCCATTGTTCTATCCAGTTAATTATGCCATCCCCGATACCATGAGCTTTTAATTTAAGTAGTAATCTTTGATGTGGCACTTTGTCAAAAGCTTTCTGAAAATCTAAGTAGATAATACCTACTGGCGATCCCACGTCTATCCACTTTGTAATTTTTTCAAAAAAACATTTGTTAAGCATGACCTCGCTTTTAGGAATCCATGTTGATATGGATTTAATAATTTATGCCTAACAAGGAAGTCTACAATATGGTCTTTAATTAAACTTTGTAATAATTTACAAATCACTGATGTTAAACTCACTGGTGTGTAATTATCTGACTTATTTCTCGAACCCTTTTTATATAATGGTATGATGTTTGCTTCTTTCCATTCAAACGGAACAACTCCCTCTTGTAATGACAAGTTGAACACTCTTGCAAGTGGTACACTGATTTGTTCTACTGTTTCCATTAGTAGTTTTGGAGGAATTCCATCCTCTCCAAGTGATTTATTTTCCTTCATTGCCTTTATTTTCTTAGCTATCATTTCTGGAGTCAATGTACTGCCCTAAATAGTAAGATTTAACCTCCTGAGATATGTAGGTGTTGCGTGAGAGCCAACACGGTGTTTCCTGTCGGTCGTCTAATGACATTATAGACAGGATGGTTAGTCAGGTGGGCTGATTGCTTCATTTGGCCACCCAAAGCACAAGCTGCTGATGACATCTGATTAGCTTCAAATGGAATTGCAAGAAAGTACTTGCATGGAATATCGAATAGAATAAGTATTACTATTGTATATATATTATACATAAACGTATTGTAGACATATACAGGGTGTATTAGGAAACAGGTTTTGTTAATTATTAGTCAGAGGCAGTATTTTAGAGTAAGTTAGTTCCGGACTCCGACAGGGAAGTCAGCGAGCGTTAATAGGGTTGTTTACCATTCGAAAATTGAGATAGCATAGTGAATAGTCAGAAACAGTGGAATATTGGTTAGAATAAGTATTACTATTACACATATATTATACACAAACTTCTTATAGAAATATATTAAGAAACAGAGGCAGGATTTTTCCCGGACTCAAATTCAACGAGCGATAAAACGGAGTTTGTTTACAGGTCGTGAATTAAACTGGTGTACCAAACTATCGTTTACATAGCTAAATATATGTAAGATAAAGTGATACATTTACATAAATTACATACATAAGGTAATATCTAACATAGTTGTAGTAAACGTTTTCGGTAAAAAGGAATTAACAGCAGGATTTAACTGTAGCAACTGGGTGGACTTTGTCAAGTCCGGGTGTGAGAAGTCCTGAGCTGAGGTTCAGGCAGATAGTTTTAGTTTTGAGTGTAGGGAATGTACGAGGATGAAGGAACTTGAGGTGGAATTGGAACAGCTGAGGCTGCTTGTTGTGGTAATGGTGGGAAGGGAGCAGGTGGGTTGTGCCAGTGGTTCTGGTGGGGGGAAAGTAGATGATAAAGTGGGGGAAGACAACGAGAGAGATGCTAGAGAGCTTACCTCAGCCTGGGAGGAGGCTGAGAGGAGGTAAGATGACAGGTTGTTGGGAGACAGGACATAAGGAGACGGGACAGAGGGAGACAGGACGAAAGGAGACGGGAAGGAAAGAAATGGGAGGGAAGACAAATGGATTGAAGGTGAGGGGAGTGGGGAAGACAGCAGCAAAGGAGACAGGGGGAAGGAGATGATGGTTAATGCGATGGGAGTGAGGGATACGGGAGGGAAGGTGTCAGGAGGAAAGGCGATGGGAGCGCAAGTTAGCCAGAAGACGGGAGGGAAAAGTGACATGTTGACGGGTGAGAGAGAGACTGATAACAGGCTGCCAAGTGTGACAAAGCTGCAGGACAGAATGTGATGGAAGGGATCCATCAGAAGAGCTATTATGAGGCAGAAATAGAGGGGGTGAGAAAGAGAGCGAGGGTGTTTGTAGGGGACTCAATAGTTAGGAAGACCGACAGAGTCTTAAACAAGGGAGATGACATAGTAGTTTGTCTGCCTGGGGCCAAAATAGAGGCGATAACTAAGTGGGTAGAAAACATCGTGGGTTCGGGCAAGGGTGGATCTGTTTTAGTAAACAAAGGGACAAATAACGTAGAGAGGGAGGGTACAGCTGCCATAGTTAGGAAATACAGGAAGTTGGTCAGAACACTAAAGCAGACGCGGGTTGTCAGGGATTTTACCAGTAACAGGAAGGAGGAGTCAGAGATATTGAAATTGTGTAACATAACAAATATTTTTTGTAGTAAACATTGTTTAAACTAGAAGCGCAGGGTGGTTACTTAGAGATGCCTCAAACAGGACAAGAGGCCACTAGTACAGACAAACCAATAACAAAATGTCCTAAAAACATGTCTGAAGCAAGTTATAGATGCATGTGTTTAAATGTTAGGAGTATAGTAAATAAGAAAAACAAATTAAACATTATGGTAGAAGATATTGACCCCCACATAACTGGTATTACTGAATCATGGGCCAACACAGACATAACAGATGCTGAATTAGGATTGACAGGATACGTAATGTTTAGGAGAGATCGAGGAGGAAGAAAGAAATTACAAAGTGGGTAGATGACAGGTCACCAGTGGATGTTGACTACTTAGATTTTCAGAAAGCTTTCGATAAAGTACCACACCAAAGATTGTTACTTAAACTAAAAGCCCATGGCATAGGTAAAGATGTAATTAACTGGATAGAAAAGTGGCTTACACACAGAAGACAGAGAGTAATAGTAGATGGTGAGATTTCAAACTGGAAATCGGTTTTGAGTGGGGTACCACAGGGATCAGTATTAGGCCCTATACTGTTTTTAATATATATCAATGATTTAGAAGATGACATATCTAACAAAGTATTCAAATTTGCAGATGACACAAAAGTATTCAGAAAGGTTACAAATGATACAGATAAACAAAGTTTACAGGATGATCTAGATAAATTGGTTAAATATTCAGAAAAATGGCAAATGTTATTCAATTTTGGGAAGTGTAAATGTATACACATAGGACATGGAAACATGGACGATGAATATACAATGGGGAATGCTGTACTAGGTAGAACCACACAAGAAAAGGACTTAGGAGTAACATATAGTGCTGACATGAAAGTTTCAGAGCAATGTGGGATTGCTGCTTCAAAAAGAAATCAAGTTCTAGGGCTAATTAGGAGAACTATCATGTATAAGGAGAAACAGCTAATTGTACCCCTGTACAAAGCAATAGTTAGACCACATTTGGAATATTGTATTCAAGCATGGAGGCCGTATCGTAAAAAGGACATAGACAAGCTAGAAAGAATACAACGAAGAGCAATTAAAATGATTCCAGAATTGAGATACCTTAGTTACAAAAGCTGCTTATTACAATGTGGTTTGGCAACACTAGAGACCAGGAGACTAAGAGAAGACCAAATAGAAGTGTTTAAAATAGTGAACGGTTATGAGGATGTTGATAGGAATATGTTCTTCAAACTTAAAGAAGGCAGTAGAACAAGAGGACACAAAGCAGCATTAGTTAAGGAACAGTGTAAGTTGGAAACGAGAAAGTACTTTCTCACAGAGGGTGATAAATGAATGGAACAAACTGCCAAATGATTGTGTTAATGCTAGTAGCATGAATATGTTTAAAAATAGAATTGACAGATATTTGATAAGAGCGGGCTACACATAGATGATAAAATTGTTGGACTCTCGATAAGCCAATGACTTCCTTGTCCACTTGTCATCTGGAACTTGTTGTTTGGGATGGCAATCTTGTTAAATGCTTTGGTAAATGAACAATTTCTCACAAGGCTGACAATTCTTATAGGACGATGTATTTGTTTTTTGTGTGCTTCCTCCGCTCAGTACCCTGTTACCCCCCCCCCGGTGTATCTGTGTTACATCTGTGTAATGAACATGTTTACACAACCCTTTCTCTGTTTGCCTTACCAACCTACCAACTATTGGGTAGGTTGGTAATGGGCAATCCAATTTATTAACGAACGGGGATTGTCGTGTTTATTACATGGGTAATTGCTACCTGATAATGCGCTCTCTGTGGACACACAAGTCCTGCATAGTGGACACACACTGTCCTGCACAGTGTGATGGCCAGTGCAGTAAAAACCAATATCGCACTGTTATGCACACACTCCGAAGAGCTGTGCATGAATTGGCAGTAAATTACCGCTTTATTGCATTAAATATGTTGAGATGTTAGTTATTAACCCATATAATAACCATGACATCATATACCCTAGTGTGATATCATACCCCTTCGTGTGACATCACATCCCCTTGTGTGACATCACATCCCCTTGTGTGACATCACACCCCATTGTGTGACATCACACCCCCTCGTGTGACATCACATCCCCTTGTATGACATCACACACCCTTGTGTGACATCACACATCCTTGTGTGACACCACTCCTCCTTGTGAGACACCACACCCCCTTGTGTGACACCACTCTCCCTTGTGAGACATCATGCCCAAGTTCACTCAATACAACATTCTGAAGCAGTTTCTGCATAAAACCAAACATTTTTCAATAACTATGAGTCATATCATTATGACTGATGTTTCAGACACGAATGCCACCCTGGAGATCATGCACGCCGTGTACACGCGTGACACTGGGGCGTACAAGTGCAAGGCACGCAGCTCAGCCGGCACTGCCCAGGACATCGCCACGGTGTTCATTGAGAAGTCAGACGTGCCCTCCTACACCTCGGAGTGTAAGTGACAACATCTGAACAGCAGCACTAGAGAAACTAGGACTAGGAGATTATTTATACATCAGTAGTTTAGTGTTTCAGGTATTTTGCAATACTCACCATACTGCTAGATTAAATTCAGGAGGTCACGGTTCTGTACTACACCTGGGAAACACTGAGGTATCCATGTGTTCAAGTTAAGTTGGTGCATCCTGGCAAGATTGGGCAACGGTTTGATGTTGCTGCATAACTTTATGTGGCAGTTACATTGTTATGTTTTGTTTTACATACATTGTTATGTTTTGTTTTACATACATTGTTATGTTTTGTCTTACATACATTGTTATGTTTTATCTTACATACATTGTTATGTTTTGTTTTACATACATTGTTATGTTTTGTCTTACATACATTGTTGTTTTATCTTACATACATTGTTATGTTTTGTCTTACATACTTTGTTATGTTTTGTCTTCAATACATTGTTATGTTTTGTCTTACATACATTTCACACACTTTTATTGCAGTTGCACTTATTACATTGAAACAATGTTGGATTAGTCTTTATCAGATGTAAAGACATCTCTAGTAGCTACACAACACAAAGCTAGTTGAAATGTCATCAGCAGTGACCTTACTAACACCCACCCTCGCCCCTCTCTCACCGCCAGCCACCCAGGACACACATGAGGTCTTTGTCATCTTCCACGATGACGGCTACACGGTCTACGAACCGAACCACTGCTACATTGCACACCAAGTGTCAGGCGACTTCAGTAACTTCGTGCTCCAGCCGCCCTACGGCATCAGTCTCCACACCCTGTGTGATGGGGAGAAACCCTGCTCTTGGGGTGCAGCTGTCAATGTGCGCAATAGATTCATCTACGTCAGTCAGCCACAGCAGAATCGCATCATTGTCATCGAGATCACGAAGAGGTCAAATCCTGTCGAGGTGGGTCATGTGTAGGTCATGTGAAGGTCATGTGTTAATGAGGTGAACACTCCTGTTTTACTGTTGATTGTTTTCTCTTGTCATCGATTAGAATTCATTTTACGTATTATCTGGCGTGTTTACTTGGACATAGTCAGAGAAATCGTACTAGGTGTGTTTAGTTGTAAGTTGTTGCGAGGTTATCATGACAGACATGGTTGTTGTTGTTGTTGCCAGGTGATCACAACAAACATGGTGTTGTGTTGTTGATGTTGCCAGGTGATAATGACAGACAAGGTGGTATGTTGTTGTTGATGTTGTTGTCAGGTGATAATGACAGACAAGGTGGTATGTTGTTGTTGTTGTCAGGTGATAATGACAGACAAGTTGGTATGTTGTTGTTGTCAGGTGATCACAACAGACAAGGTGCCTATCAGCCTGCAATATGTCAGTCACTTGGACCAAGTGTGGGCGGTGTGCTGGAATGACATCAGTGGCACTGGCACACGGAGTGTCATTGTGATCCGGGAAGCTAGCAAGGGCAAGCGCCATGGCATTGTGCACCCCCAGTCTGTCGCCGGCGGCTTAGACCAGGTGAGAGCAAAAAGCAAGAACATGTTTAAGATTTAACAAGATTTAACAAGATTGCCATCCCAAACAACAAGTTCCAGATGGCAAGTGGACAAGGAAGCCATTGGCCAACAATTTTTTCCTCTATGTTTAGCCCGCCCTTATCAAATATCTGTCAATTCTATTTCTAAACATATTCACACTACTAGCATTAACACAATCATTTGGCAGTTTGTTCCATTCATTTATCACCCTCTGTGAGAAAGAGTACTTTCTCATGTCCAACTTAAACTGCTCCTTAACTAATGCTGCTTTGTGTCCTCTGGTTCTACTGCCTTCTTAAAGTTTGAAGAACATATTCATATCAACATCCTCATAACCGTTCACTATTTTAAACACTTCTATTTGGTCTCCTCTTAGTCTCCTGGTCTCTAGTGTTGTCAAGCCACATTGTAATAAGCGACTTTTGTAACTAAGGTCTCTTAATTCTGGAATCATTTTAGTTGCTCTTCGTTGTATTCTTTCTAGCTTGTCTATGTCCTTTTTACGATACGGCCTCCATACTTGAATACAATATTCCAAATGTGGTCTAACTATTGCTTTATACAGGGGTGCAATTAGCTGTTTCTCGTTATACATGATAGTTCTCCTAATTAGCCCTAGAATTTGATTTCCTTTTGAAGCAGCAATCCCACATTGCTCTGAAACTTTTATGTCAGCACTAAATGTTACTCCTAAGTCCTTTTCTTGTGTGGTTCTACCTAGTACAGCATCCCCCATTTTATATTCTTTGTCCATGTTTCCATGTCCTATGTGTATACATTTACACTTCCCAAAATTGAATAACATTTGCCATTTTTCTGACTATTTAACTAATTTATCTAGATCATCCTGTAAACTTTGTTTATCTGTATCATTTGTAACCTTTCTGAATACTTTTGTGTCATCTGCAAATTTGAGTACTTTGCTAGATATGTCATCTTCTAAATCATTGATATATATTAAAAACAGTATAGGGCCTAACACTGATCCGTGTGGTACCCCACTCAGAACAGATTTCCAGTTTGAAATCTCACCATCTACTATTACTCTCTGTCTTCTGTGTGTAAGCCAGTTTTCTATCCAATTGATTACATCATTACCTGTGCCATGGGCTTTTAGTTTAAGTAACAATCTTTGGTGTGGTACGTTATCGAAAGCTTTCTGAAAATCTAAGTAGACAACATCCACTGGTGACCCGTCATCTACCCACTTTGTAATTTCTTCAAAAAAACATGACCTTGCTTTTAGGAACCCATGTTGAGATGTATTTATTAATTTATGTTTTACAAGGAATTCCACCATGTGGTCTCTAATTAATGTTTTGAGTAATTTACATACAACTGATGTTAAACTCACTGGTCTGTAATTTTCTGGCTTGTTCCTCGATCCCTTCTTAAATTCTTTCTATTCTGAAGGAACTATTCCTTTTTCTAGTGACAAGTTAAACAATTTTGCAAGTGGTGTACTAATTTGCTCAACAATTTCCTTAAGCAGTTTTGGTGGTATCCCATCAACTCCAGGTGATTTATTATCTTTCATCTTCTTAATTTTGTTTGCTATCATTACAGGAGTTACAAATAACTGCCCTAAATGTTCTGATTTACTGCCCTAAAATTTAGTGAATGGAACTGGAAGTGAGCTGATATCTTCTGTGGTAAATACTGAGCTGAAATACTCATTCAGGACCTCTGCCATTTGAAACCCGTCTGAAATTATGTTTCCCCTGTTGTTTTCCAGTGGTCCGACCTTATCTCGAACTTTCTGTTTACTCCTTACATAAGCATAGAAACTCTTGCTGTTATTTTTTATATTACCTGCCAATTTTTTTTCAAAGGTTCTTTTAGATTTTCTAATTTCAGTTGTAGCCTCTTTGTAATTTGCATAGTCTTCATCCTTCCTGGTACGCATATAAACCCTCCACATAGTTTGCGTAAACGCTAATTTTCTAATAGCTTCTTTTGACAAGTGTTTCTTTCTAGAACGTTTTCCTCAGTTTTGATGATACTCTCAGTTTCATATTTTAGAATATTCCAACATTCAATTGCGTTCTTATTCATCAGCATGTTATTCCAATCTAGCTTTGCTAAGTATTTTCTCATATCTTTATAATTATCTTTTTTGGAAGTTTCTCCTATACGTTTTTTATTTTTACTTTCTGATTTTACATTGATGTCAAAATGTATTTGATTGTGGCAACTGTTACCCAATGGTTCATGTATTTTTACATTGTCCACTAATTCTTTTTGTGATGATAAAACTATATCTAATACATTTTCTCCCCTTGTTGGTTCTAGCACGTGCAGAGTAAGAAAGCTCTCCTGAATTAAAAATAGAAATTGTTGGTCCTCACCCCCTGTACTCTAGAGATTTCCATTGTATGTGTCCATGGTTAAAATCTCCCATTATGATACATTCCCTTTACTAACTTCCTTTATAGCATTTTGTGTTATCCTCTTCGTTTATGTTTGGACTTCGGTAAACTAATCCAATAGTTACTTTTGAATTTCCTGAAACTATTTTGCACCAAACAGCTTCATCATAATCTGCTTCCCTTTCTAATTTTATTTCATAAGCCTGAATAGATTCTTTAACATATAAAATAACTCCCCCTCCCATTCTTCCTATTCGATCTCTCCTAAACATTACATAACCTGTCAATCCTAATTCAGCATCTGTTATGTCTGTGTTGGCCCATGATTCGGTAATACCAATTATGTGAGGGTCAAAATCTTCTACCATAATGTTTAATTCGTTTTTCTTATTTACTATACTCCTAGCATTTAAACACATGCATCTATAACCTGTTTCAGACATGTTTTTCTGACATTTTGTTATTGGTTTATCTGTACTAGTGGCCTCTTGTCCTGCTTGAGGCATCTCTAAGTAACCCCACTGCGCTTCTAGTTTAAATTGAGCTCGGATTTTCCGAGGACATTGGCGCCAAAGAAGTCTATTTATTATTATTATTATTATTAAATAGTGTTGACTACCAAAAATATTCGTTATGCTACCCATGCCACTGTCTACTGCTGCTGTGAGTCCATCCGCAAATACTGCTGCCCCCTTCCGCTTAGATGAAGCCTGTCCTTCATGTACATATCAGCCCTTCCAATAAAACTTCCCAACAAATCCACAAAACCCACTTCCTCTTCCCTACATAGCTTCTCGACTAGCATATTAATTGCCATCCCCGGCAATTTCGATATCTATGACCCCTCCTTCCTATTACTGGTAGAATCCATGACAGTATTACCTGCTCAACCCGCGTCTGCTTTAGTGTTCTGACCAAATTCCTGTATTTCCTAACTATGTTGTGCAATCTGTAGTCACATTTGCCATTAGTAAAAAATACCCTTTCAGACACGCTGTGTGTTGGTATGTATAAAGACAAATGAAAAACTCAGTTCAATTCAACAGTGCAGAAGTGTTCATGAAGACATTATAAATAACACGTAATCCAGATTTTGCTAGAGACTGTGTCAGTGGTGGGTGGTGACTGTGTCAGTGGTGGGTGGTGACTGTGTCAGTGGTGGGTGGTGACTGTGTCAGTGGTGGGTGGTGACTGTGTCAGTGGTGGGTGGTGACTGTGTCAGTGGTGGGTGGTGACTGTGTCAGTGGTGGGTGGTGACTGTGTCAGTGGTGGGTGGGGACTGCGTCAGTGGTGGGTGGTGAATGTCAGTTGTGGGTGGTGACTGCGTCAGTGATGGGTGGTGACTGTGTCAGTGATGGGTGGTGACTGTGTCAGTGGTTGGTGGTGACTGTGTCAGTGGTGGGTAGTGAATGTCAGTTGTGGGTGGTGACTGTGTCAGTGATGGGTGGTGACTGTGTCAGTGATGGGTGGTGACTGTGTCAGTGGTGGGTGGTGACTGTGTCAGTGGTGGGTGGTGACTGTGTCAGTGGTGGGTGGTGACTGTGTCAGTGATGGGTGGTGACTGTTTCAGTGGTGGGTGGTGACTGTGTCAGTGGTGGGTGGTGACTGTCAGTGGTGGGTGGTGACTGTGTCAGTGGTGGGTGGTGACTCTGTCAGTGGTGGGTGGTGACTGTGTCAGTGGTGGGTGGTGACTGTGTCAGTGGTGGGTGGTGACTGTGTCAGTGATGGGTGGTGACTGTGTCAGTGGTGGGTGGTGACTGTGTCAGTGATGGGTGGTGACTGTGTCAGTGGTGGGTGGTGACTGTGTCAGTGGTGGGTAGTGAATGTCAGTTGTGGGTGGTGACTCTGTCAGTGATGGGTGGTGACTCTGTCAGTGATGGGTGGTGACTGTGTCAGTGGTGGGTGGTGACTGTGTCAGTGGTGGGTGGTGACTGTCAGTGGTGGGTGGGGACTGTGTCAGTGATGGGTGGTGACTGTATCAGTGGTGGGTGGTGACTCTGTCAGTGGTGGGTGGTGACTGTGTCAGTGGTGGGTGATGACTGTCATTGGTGGGTGGTGACTGTGTCAGTGGTGGGTGATGACTGTCATTGGTGGGTGGTGACTGTGTCAGTGGTGGGTGGTGACTGTGTCAGTGGTGGGTGGTGACTGTGTCGTGGTGGGTGGTGACTGTGTTGGTGGTGGGTGGTGACTGTGTCGGTGGTGGGTGGTGACTGTGTCAGTGGTGGGTGATGACTGTCATTGGTGGGTGGTGACTGTGTCAGTGGTGGGTGGTGACTGTCAGTGGTGGGTGGTGACTGTGTCAGTGGTAGGTGGTGAATGTCAGTGGTGGGTGGTGACTGTGTCAGTGGTGGGTGGTGACTGTGTCAGTGGTGGGTGGTGACTGTCAGTGGTGGGTGGTGACTGTGTCGGTGGTGGGTGGTGACTGTCAGTGGTGGGTGGTGACTGTGTTGGTGGTGGGTAGTGACTGTCAGTGGTGGGTGGTAACTGTGTCAGTGGTGGGTGGTGACTGTGTCAGTGGTGGGTGGTGACTGTCAGTGGTGGGTGGTGACTGTGTCAGTGGTGGGTGGTGACTGTGTCAGTGGTGGGTGGTGACTGTGTCAGTGGTGGGTGGTGACTGTCAGTGGTGGGTGGTAACTGTGTCAGTGGTGGGTAGTGACTGTGTCGGTGGTGGGTAGTGACTGTGTTGGTGGTGGGTAGTGACTGTGCACGATCTACTAATGGCATTACATAATGTCCTGCTTTTTAAATATTGACCCCACATCTATCAAGTAATACCCATGCTGTAGATGGATGACGTGTTCCTGCCTCCAAGCAATGACCTACAGGAGATCTTTGACTATGGCTACGCCATGCAGCAGGGACAGGAGAGGCTGCACAAGCTCAACATGCACACCATGCAGTACGTGAAGACCATCGACCTCAGTGCACATCTGTGTGTGCCGCAGACCGTCACCTTCATACCGATCGGTGAGTCGCCAAGGTCATTAACAAGGTCGTTAACAAGCGAACTATCAATTCGTCACAATAGTCGACGTGGCAGTGCAATATTATCAAGTAAATTTTAGTATCGATAGTTATCATGACTAGTACAGTGAATGATCGATAGTAACAATAGTTAGCAAAACAAATCAACAGGTTTACAAGTGTCACTGGTACCATTTGTAAACGTCCTTTTTCATCTTTGCTACAGAATATATTTATTGACCTATTTATTGACTTGACATCAGTTAAAAGTCCCTCATCAATTAAAAGTTCCTCTTCAATTAAAGGTTCCTCCTCAGTTAAAGGTGCCTCCTCAATTAAAGGTTCCTCCTCAATTAAATGTTCCTCCTCAATTAAAGGTCCCTCCTCAATTAAAGGTCCCTCCTCAATTAAAGGTTCCTCCTCAATTAGAGGTTCATCCTCAATTAAAAGTCCTTCCTCAATTAAAGGTTCCTCCTCAATTAAAGGTCCCTCCTCAATTAAAGGTCCCTCCTCAATTAAAGGTTCCTCCTCAATTAGAGGTTCATCCTCTATTAAAGGTCCTTCCTCAGTTAAAGGTTCCTCCTCAATTAAAGGTCCCTCCTCAATTAAAGGTTCCTCCTCAATTAGAGGTTCATCCTCAATTAAAGGTCCTTCCTCAATTAAAGGTTCCTCAATTAAAGGTCCCTCCTCAATTAAAGGTTCCTCCTCAATTAGAGGTTCATCCTCAATTAAAGGTCCTTCCTCAATTAAAGGTACCTCCTCAATTAAAAGTTCCTCCTCAATTTTTTTTCCGCAAGTCTCATTTAAAATACATTTGACAAAAAATCAAACCTACCTAGTATCCACTGCAACATGCTAACTCGTTTGTGCAATTTTTTTATAGTTTTTGTGAAATCTTCAGACAAACTATTAAATGACTTAATACTTGGTCAAACATTAGGGGCCGTTCACAATTCTCAACATTTACCTACTCGCACCAAGCATACTAAAAGGGGGAGGTGGAGGGGGAGGGGGAAGGGGAGAGAGAGGGGTGAGGGGGAGGGGGTCAAAGCACTAATTTACAAAATGTTGGTTACATACAAAATAAATGACCATCGTTGTGTCATGCAACGTCGCACAGTGAACTGTTACAGTCGTTTTAAGTCATGTAAGATTCCATTGACCACGTGGCGCAGTAATACAGTCTCACATCTTGGAAACTCACAACTTCGTTGAAAACAATTATCAATATGACACCATGGAATTGTTAGAAAAACACAAAGGTTTAACATAATGATCGGAGTTAACTGTTTTAAGACATATTCTGATGGTTACTATTGTATATTTCACATGCGTACTGTACTGTTTCTAACATTGTTACAGCGATATGTTTTTCAATCTGGAAAATTATCAACATTTTAAAGTAGTAAGTTGAGGAGTTTGAATGTTAACTAGCATTGATCACATGAGCATCATGGATTGCCCATTTTGAATCAACTGTCTCCCAAGGGGTAGTGCCATTTGTCATTTCTGTTTCCGTGCTATTTGCCAATGAAACTATTTTTTATGTTTAATATGCGACGGACGACAACGATTTTAAAATTGTTTTGTTTTGTTTCTCATCTTCTCTTACGACAGACATCTATATGTATGTGATACATATACAGGTGTACATAGACATCTGTATGTGTGTGATACATATACACTTATAGACATTTGTATGTGTGTGATACGTATACAGATGTACATAGACATCTGTATGTGTGTGATACATACACACATATAGACATTTGTATGTGTGTGATACATATATAGATATATATATATACATATGTACAGAGACATCTGTATGTGTGTGATACATATGTACATAGACATATGTATGTGTGTGATACATATACAGATGTACATAGACATCTGTATGTATGTGATACATATACAGATGTACAGAGACATCTGTATGTGTGTGATACATGTACATAGACGTATGTATGTGATACACAGATGTACATAGACATTTGTATGTGTGTGTGTGATACATATACATATGTACATAGACATCTGCATGTGTGTGTGTGTGTGTGATACATATACAGATGTACATAGGCATATGTATGTCAGTATGTGTATGATACATATGTACATAGACATGTATGTGTATGTATGTGATACATATACAGATGTGCATAGATGTGTGTGTGTGTTCATGCATGCGTGCATGCATGAAAGCGTGCGTGTGTGTGTGATACATATACAGATATGCAGAAATCCATATGTGTATGTGGTACATATACAGGTGTGCATAGACATATATGTATGTGTGTGATACATACACAGATGTGCATAGACATCTGTTTGTGTGAGTCGTACACATACAGATGTACATAGATGTGTGTAGGTGATGCATATACAGATGTACATATATATATATATATATATATATATATATATATATATATATATATATATATATATATATATATATATATATATATATATATATATAACTTGTTCTAAATGTGTGATCTTTCTATCACCAGGTGGCCAGATCATGGTGCAATGTGCACCCCACGGCAGTGAGAACACAAAGTCTTCCCGCCTAGTCCTTGACTACATCACAGATGTGATTGTGTCACACTCCGAGTCTGGTGGAGACATTTACGTGTCCCCAGATTCCCGCTACGTCATCCTAATTGACAACGAGGGCAACTCTCTGACAGTCAGCTCTGTTGCAGACAGTGGTACGTACAGTCGCTTTCATGATGGTTCTAAAGACATGTAGCTCACGCGTCCTCTATGACATTATTATAGATATCAGCAATGACTAACTATGTGCACCTTTTATTCATTTAGTGAACATATTGTAAACATATTTTTTAACTTAACAAATTGTGAAATTTCAATGTTTATGTTTATTTTGTTAATTGTGTCAGACAATTTCCAGTAACTCATCTGGCAATCCCGAATGAGTGCAGACAGTTACCCCACCTAGCGGGTGATGCAGAGACGGCCTACAACAGCGCAGACTGTCTAACATTTTACCATTCATCTAACTGGAAATGGTCGTTGTTGAGCTTTATGAAGGTGACCCTTGTGTGTCTGCAGGGAAGCTGGTCTACTTGTACGATGAGTTCACCAACACACACATCAGTGCAGTCACCTTCTTCCCGTCAGACTCAGGACGAGGCTATGACCTCTATGCCAGCTCCCAGGACAAGAACGATGTGCTCTACATGAACCTGGGTTCGGGAAAAGTTGAAATGATCGAAGGTATAACGATATAGACTATTTCGTTAGTCAATAAAAGTATTAAATGCATGAGGAAATACACTTTATTACAAGCACATGTTCACTATGAGAGTCACACAAGACTTTCCATTTGCCATGCTAGCTCAGCAGTGTGTCAGTGGCGCCACCTGATAGACTAAGTAGATATTAAAGTAACCGATGCATTGATTTCACATTTACAAAGAACCGTCAGTGAAGAGAAATTGATAGACAATATTCTTCAAGCCTTTAAAACTTAGCATTCCTCTAAAAAACTTGATGCTGAGAAAGCATTTGATCAGGTAACTTGCGAAAGAGCGAATAGCTTTATGTGACAGTATACAGAGGCTGGTTACACATTGTCAGTATACAGAGGTTGGTTACACATTGTCAGTATACAGAGGTTGGTTACACATTGTCAGTATACAGAGGTTGGTTACACATTGTCAGTTTAGTTTTTTTCACACAATTTTGGTTCGGCCAAACCAAACATAATTTACTTGTTTGTTAAAACTAAATAACACATTTGTTCAAACGAGCTAGCATATCATAGCTGATACTAACATATCATAGCTGATACTAGCATATCATAGCTGATACTAGCATATCATAGCTGATACTAACATATCGTAGTTGAATAGTTTTGATTTTTGACAAATGAATCTGAAACTAGCTGAGCGAAAAGTCTTCAGTTGTTACATTGTGTCATTTCTTTCGACTGCAGGAGTTGGTCAGCCGCCAGAGGCGTTGGATGGGCACAGGAACAAACATGGCCGCTCCATTGTGGCGAGTGGCATCTTCGGCGAGTACCTCATGACCGTGTCACATGATGCTGTGGTTGTCATCGATGGCAAACGTCGACACGTGCAGTGCGAATGGCAGAACATAAAGCATGGAAATGTGATCGTCTGGGTCGACCCAACTCGCTTATAACTACATCATTGAAAAGGCCACTCAGTGCTACCATCTTGTGTACATGTGCAATATCAGTTCAGCGGGATCACGCCTGTTGTTTTATTTATTCATTGATGGTATGAAGGGCTGACTGGTGTATGAGTTTAAACTAGTCTGGGGACAACAACGTTATTCAAATAACTATAAATAACACTTGTTTTAAGAGACCAAATGGAATTAAAGTTAAACTTTAAAATGTCATATAATTTACAACAATTACACAAGGGACGATATGCCTGATATTAATGAATACTTGACATTATAGTTATAAAGTATAACTTTTAAGTTTAGCATACAGCTTACTGCAGTGTGCTAGTAAAGTAAAACAAAAAACTATTTGCAGCTAATTATAAATATGCGATCATTGTTTATGTTTAAACCTATTTCAGTATAAATATATATGATACTGTTTTTGCAGAAATTAAAAAGCATCTGCAAGTCATACATGAGTCTTGCAGACATTGTTTAATGTCATTTCTATAGTGTATAATATCATAATAATCAACTACGTTCTCGTGAACTCAAGCTCATGGGCACAACTCAGTGGCCTATACAGCTGTACCTCAAAGATCGACTGTGGGTTTGAAAGATCAAGAGTTTAGAGTGTGAGCGTGAAGGTGATTGTATGAAGACGTCACTCTTTACTTCTGTTTCTCAATCGGCAAACCCCATCTGGGGGTTAACTACTCTATGAGCATTGGGCACAGCCCAGAAGTTCCTTAAATTTGGAAGCGTCCTGAGCCTCAACCAATTATGCCTCCCGGATGTTTCAAACAGCTAAGATCCGGGAGAAATTGAGTTTCTGTATTCCTCTGTATTGGTTCGTGTTTGTGCTTGCAACGCTGATTGGTGCAACCAACCTGGGAGTCTATGGTCACTGTTGCTTTCTTGAAGTGTGCGCAATGAGAGGTAGAAGCCTTCAGCTGGAAGGTCAGCAATGTCTCTCTGCTATTGATTATGTGCAATAATTGCCTGCATGTTTTAATTGTTGATGTGTCAAAACTTGGGTAGGAAGAATTCCACCTGCCAGTTTTACATTACTTGACGTATGAATCGATGGTTTACAGACAGTAATGGTCTTGATTAACTGTATCACTGGACTCAAATCCACCCTCATGAATGGGAGAATCGTAGCATTTGATATGGAGACTATAAACCAGACCTATGCCATATCTAATTTTGTAGGATCTTATTTTCTGTCATCGGCAGTTAATTTATTTAATCAAATAAATCGATTACAAATTAAGTATAGTTATAACACAACTGTTGATTGAACTTGTGAAATGTGACTCTTTCTATCCTGTACAATCGCATTCTCTGCATGTATATATTGAATTGAATTTGTTTGTCTTTTTAGCAAAGAATCAGGATTGTATGTCAATGAAATTATTGCTTTTTTATTTGTTTTACTTTTTACGAGTATTCCCTTATATGGTCACCCACTCTTGGGGCTAATCTTTGTTGTTATTTTATACATTTCTGTACAGTTTGCTTGTCGCACTGTGTATCTCTATGGTTACTATTTATTTTAGAAATGAAACGTGTTTACATTTAGCAGACATAATTATGCTGTATTTATGGCATTGTTGTATCGTAAAATACTATTTAAATAAGCGTACCAGTACAGCATTTATATGTGGCATTTTGAAATGCTGTAATGTAGCAGGTAATGTTTCAGTCTTAGCTAAACTGTGTCTGCCCTGTATTGATATAAATATACTGACTCGGTGAGCGAGTGTAATAAATAAGTAGTTGAAGTGAAGGTCTGTTTGATGTAGCTTGTGTGAGGTACAACTAAATGTTGTTTATTCTTTATGCTTAAAAGGCAGACGTTGTATTGTCTGATACCACTTTGTAAACACAAATATTATTAAGAGTGAAGAAATACATTCTCAAAATGTGAGAGCACAAGTTTTTATCAAGGTTGTATATGTAGGAATGTACATTACTTGTATAATTGGTACAGATAAAACGACCTGAACAGAGCATTTGTAGGATTCACAATCATCAGTTTATAGGAGCAGGTAGTGTCAGAGCCATTACCAAAGACAAGCCAGTATTTGGCAAGAATATAATTGTCGTTTTCACCATTTTGATATACACCTGTGCACTTAGCCATTTGTATTCAGACCCCTTCATAGATATCTATGAAGGGCTCTGTTTGTATTATTCTTACACCACCCTCTGGTGTGAAGTGTGAGCTTTATTGAGCCAAAGTGCAGTATTGTCAAGTCATATGATGGTTGTTCTGTAATTATTAATGTTTGATTTAGGACCGTGTGTAGTGCTACCGTTGCTTCTTGTCACTGCACCAACTCATCTTGTTGACGTCAACGTAGCTTTGTTTATGTTTTCGTAGCTTGTTCCAAAAGCAAATTATGTGTAACGGATATGCTTGCAAATGTGAAATAAATGTTTAATTGTTTAACAGTAGACTTTCAGTTGTTGCTCAGACTGACACAACTCTAGTGATTGAAAACAAATTACAGAGATACTAGAACAGTCATAAAAATATCACATACTGTAATAACAAGTTGATCACAGTCATAGCATCATAGCAGCTTGGATGAGTACCATGTATTTCCAATAAAACTTTCATCAGATACCCATCTTTAGTAAAAACATTAGGCATCATGAAAAACTTTCTCATTTCTCATCATCTTGTGCATTTGAAAATAATATAATAATAATTAACTTCTATGGCGCCTATATCCTCAGGAACCTGAGCTCAGAGGCGCAACAAAACAGAATCATTAAGCATAGTCATGAACAGAGACATGCAAAAGTCAGTATCAGAACGAGGGACAACCAAAGATTTATGATGGAAATGCAATTTGGAATAAATATCAAGTTTTTTCGGAAGATTGCTATAGTTTCAGATGTTTTCAAAGTGATCGGGAGTTCATTCCAGACCCTAGATGCAATGACAGAGAAAGCACGTTTGTCCAAGTTAAGTTTTGTTTTAGTCACAATAAGTTGTGAAATTGATGATATGAGCTGCCTAGGGATATTTGAAAGATGCGGGAGACTAGCCAAGTAGGGTGGTTGTTGTGTAGATAAAGCACGATATATAAGAGTGGACAGCTTAAAATTGTAACATGTAATCTTTTTGCTAGTGTAAAGTTTGTGTCCATTTTACTTCCTGGTAGGTATTAGTCTCATTTCATAATTTGTAGTGTTGCAGATATTGGGTTTATTACAGTTTAGTAGCAATTAAACTTTTTATAATTATAGCTGCTGTTTGTTGCTACATATACCACTTTGGGATAAATTACAACTATGAATTTGCTTCTAATTGCTCAGATTATATATAAGTGAATCCATTTACAAGTGTTATATGCAGCGTTACATTTCTTAAAAAATAGTTTTAATAAGCAAAAGTCAGTAACATAATGCACCAACAGGTATAGTATCCATTGTTTCTTGTGACATTTCATTCCTTGTTGATGTTACTCTTGAGGAGCGCCTTGATGTGGTAGGGAAGTGCTGCAGTTGCCCCCGACCTTGGCCTAGTTGTGATACGGGACACAAAGCCTTCTTTGCCCTCCAGAAGGTGGCGCTCACTTTGCCAGCTGAACAACGCCCCATCTGTCGTCTCTAGGAAAGGGTTGATTTCTATCGCCCATATTTTCTTTTCTGTAATGATAATAATATAATATATATAGAAATAACTTAACAAGAACTAATTTCTTTAACAAAAGAATTTGCTTTGTAATTGTATTTGAAGATTATATTTAAGATTTAATATTGGATTTGAGTAATGATTAGCAAATAGCGGAAGCAATACAATTTTAATACAATTTTAATATAAAAACATTTGTAATCAATGTAGTTGTGATAACTGCAGTCTGGCTTTGAGAAAAAAGTTTATTCTGTTAATTAAAATGAAATATTGTACTTTGAGTTCTCAGAAAAGTGACTACAATGGGGAATACTTGCCATTTTCACACACAGCAAAATCAATTATATAATTGTCCGGGAATTTGGAATCTTTGAACTTTGGTTGTATCTGTTGGTCAAAGAACTGCTGCAACACCTCCATTATCCTGTCCTTGTCCTTCGCAAGTCTTGCAGAAAATATCAGGTAGTTGTACTGACTAACAGCTCTCAGTTGTTGTCCAAAGACAAACCCACGGAACTCCATGTCAACATCTATATGTACAAACTTTCTGATGACAAAGTGTTCACAGAATCGTTCTTCATGTTGAACGGCCAGTAACATGTCTTGGTAAATCCTCTCACTACACATGAACATGTTAATTACTTCTTCAGATTTCTTAACTTTCATTGCTTCAAATGCAGCTCTGAGAAGACAGGTTATTTGCTGGTTTTCTTTTCTTTGTTCCTCTTCATTCAGCCTACGTAGTTCCGTCTTGTAGAGAGCAACGAACTTGTCTTGGACCATAGGAGCGTCCTTAGCGCTGCGACTGGAGGTTTTGACAAAAACATGACTGCCTTCACTGGTGAAGGTTGCCATTGCAACCTCAAGTCTGGCTGCCATTTTGTCAAGAGTGTCTTTCTCGCTCTTGCTTAAAGTCGTCTGCCACTCGACTTTACCAACCTGTTGTGGATCGACATTTTTAAAATGTCGTTCATAAACTGATATGAACAGATTGGCATCTTCCAGCAGAAGTGGGCAATAGCAGGAGGGAAATGTTACTTCCTGCAAGATGTCTAGCCACTCCTCTGTGTTCACGTCTAACACAGCTTGTTGGTAGTCGTGGATCTCTTGCGAAGACAGAAACCCTGCAAGGCAAACACATTGGTTAGAAGATGCTTCAACATTTATGGTGTACTTCATACAATGTATTTCATGCCCGTCCTCGGGGGGGGTTCGGGGGGTTGAACCAAACCCCTTGTGAGATCATTATTTATTTTGTTTTGTTTTTGTGATTGTGTACGCCTGACCCCCACCCCCCTCTCAAACCCTTAGGACGGGCCTGAAGTTGTTGACGTCTACTGCTGTTCAGACTGTTGCATAGTTTCAGCAAATCAATTAAATATACACAGTCTGAGTGTTGTTATCGGAACCGCCCATGAGAACAAAACACGAGTCTTTGCTGCATATATCGATGTCACTAATGCTTTTAAAAGCTTTTAAAAATATTGTTATCTGCAGCAACTTATAGATAATGACAGTTCTTATCATACTTGAACACCTTCCCTATCTGAAATTGTATCAAGCAGGACTAGCTGTGTGCTGATGCACTCTCTTATTCGGTGCTTCAAGACGCTGTCACCCTCAGCCAAACAGAGACATATCTATCTACAATATAAGGCCAGCTCAAAAAGCAGATTTGTTTACTCGAATCACAGAGGCTGACTCGAGTCACAGAGGCTGGCTCGAGTCACAGAGACAGACTCGAGGGGTTAGACCACAGTTGACCTTCCTATTTATTGTTTCACACAAATGTAGGGCGTATGAAATTGTAAAATGGGAACTTAATAAATTAATATTATGTGACATGAGTGCCTTTGAGCAGGAATATTCACAGGTTTGTTTGTAGAAGCTATTGGCTGTGAAACAGTGCATTTTTTTAGAGTTTAACTGGCGGAGGGATTTATGGGAATTTTTCTGCTATGGGCCACGTGGGCGCATGAATACATGGCTATTTTTGTAAATATTAACAGGCATCGCATGTGGGGGCGTTTTAAAGGAGCTGGAGGTATGTGATTTTGATAAAAGCTGGTGAGCATGTCAGTGAGATGATGGCAGTTACTGTAAAAGTTTCAGAATTTTTGATGGTCAGGATTTCTTATAATCGGACAAAACGTTAACATGGCCACCAATGCAATTATCTACTGTGGTCTTCCCACAAATAGACGGAAGTCGTGGTCACAAACACGGTTATAAAATGTTGATATGCTTATGTTTTGGTCATTGTTGTTAGCTTAATTGTGGATATTACAGGTAATTTGGATGAAATGATTAGTTTGTTATAACCAATTTCTTATAATTTTTATAATTTGCAATTCCGATAATATAATTAGGGCTCATATTATTGAAAATAAATAAATAAATAAAAACGGTTGTTAACTTGCCTCATGTTGTGTGTGTTTGACTTAGAATATTGTCGGTGTCATACTGGATAATAATATTATATATTTTATTGATTCCACCTAGTCAACAAAATCATTACTGGTTAACCACCGCTATTATTTAAATTGTTTAACCGTCTCCTTTAGGAAGTGTTCTATAATCTATCTACTAAATATAAAAAATGTCAAGTAAATGTGCATTTTAGTTTTGTACTATAATGTTTGGTGTGCACGAGCTGATATTTTGCACAAATTGATGTTTAATATGATATTTAATTGTTAATAAACACAGTTATTTTATTGTTCATATGTTAAAACAGCATGAAAAAGCTTTTGGTAAGTGAAAAGCAGACAATAAGCAATTCTTGGTATAAACAATAACTATTGCCTTTCCAAAATGTATAATCAACACATAACAATACCAATTTCACGTTGTGTGCATACTGTGCAAGTGCTTGGGCAAAAGGAAATGATGGTATCCAACCCTAACCTTTGTTAACCAAAATTAGGGGGTATGACACTACTATGTGAAGGAGCAGGTAGCCATTTTATACTAGAACATTCATTGGTGATACATGCAGGGCTGGGTCCAATTACACAAATTATATCAATTACAATTACATTAAATTTTTAATTTCAACTACAATTACAGTCATAATTGTCCAAATCAATTACAATTACACCGTTTCAATTTCAATTACAATTACATTGTGCAGAACCAAATATATTCAGCATTTAATGTTTGTACATTTTGTTGAATTGTGACTTTGAATTATACTAAATAAAAAGATAGCAGTTTACAACATATTTTCGTTATATCAAAATACAATGCAGTATCCAGACATAATCCTACAGGACATATTCCTTACAGACAAAATCACAAAATATGAAAAGTGAACAAAACCCCACAGGACAAAATACAAAAATGTTAAAATTTTACAAAATCCCACAGGCCATAATACAATATTTATTTGTAGTTCTTCTCTAAGCATCCTTTCTAGTTTTATACACATTTATCTGTGTGCATTTCTTACTTTTTTCTTCGGAAAATTCTAATAATAGGGTTTGATGTGTTTACTTTGAGGTTGTAGCTCCTGCTCTAAGCTAACATTCTTAACTGGTCTGCCCTTCGCTTTGTGTTGGGAATGGGGAGAGAGGCCATATAAACAGTCCTTGCCACCTGACCTGTCTCCAGTCCTCCACAACACAAGGAGTGTAATTGGCTTGCTAACTCTGCAATGTTTCACAGAGCTGATATTTTCTGAAGCAATATCAGGCTACAGGTCTTTCCATGTTGTTTGAATACCAGCTTAGCCTTTGTCTGACAATGTCTGTGCATTGTTTATTGCTTCCTGGTTGTTACCAACTTATTGGAAAGGCTAATCCCTAAGGCTACCCACCACTAGCACCATGGACTAGTACCCACCAGACAGTGAATACTGTAACTGAAATATAAATATATAAGCAGGTGTTATTATTAGTCTTGATTTTTAACAACGTTCAGGTAGTTTGTGATATAAAACGTACTGTAATTGATTGTAACTGAAATAAATTTTCAATTATACAAAATATAACAATTGCAATTACAGCAAAATTTCAAAACCATAATCAATTACAATTAAAAAAATTTGCTGTAATCACTTACAATTACAATTACATAATTGGACCCAGCCCTGGATACATGTTATGTGGCCCAGTGCATTGGTAACATTGTGTAACAAATTTGGAAAGAATAGTTGCATATTGGTTTTGTCACAGCCACTGGAAGCATTGTGTAGATCAGCATTTTCAAATCTGGCTGCAACAGGTATCTGGTCATGTGATACCCCTTTATGGTGGCTTATCCAAATCAAGCCGTTCACCTTGTATCTCATTAATCATCATCATTAATTTAAAGAAAACCGAATGCATGTTTCAGCCAGCTCCGATGTTAAACTAAGGCCCGCCTTCCCCGAAATTACTATCGATGGCACAGATCGAGCTGACTGAGTCATTTACACAATTTCGATATAAGGACATCAGTTATAGATAACAGAAACGCCAAAGCAAACAGTTCACTCTGGTAGACTTGCAAAGCATGTGTGACGTAGGCAAAGTCAATCGCCATACAACTTTTTTCTATCTGGCTGTTGCTGTTGACCAAGAGTGGGGCGGACGTACGAGCCTGCCTATGTGTGACGAAGCCATGTACACTCCATATGTACCCCTCCCCCCCATATATCACACTCCTGGAACATGTCCACCAGCGGTGCCTCCGAACTATCTTTAAAGGGGGGGTGAAACACTTGAACAACCATGGCCCAAACATAATAACATACCATTTACAGTATATATCACCCTTATATGATGGGCGCAACGCCACGGTAATTTTGTAATATCCTTTTTAACTTTGCCATTATCTTCGCTGGGCGGCGCCATATTGCTCTGCGGGGGGCTCAGCGGCAGAGTGGTTTGAGTACGAGCTCCTGGCACGGCGTTCACACAGTAAAAACCTCTCGGAAAAACGGCCGAAACGCATGGAAAATCGAATAAAAAGAAAACTGGTGTGCACTGGATGGCTCCTAGGTATATCAACTAGTACTACAAATGCAAGGAAAAAACTTTTGATCGACTTCCGAGGAAGAATTTGCAGCGGAAAAGGTGGTTGCAAATGCGGAAATTGCCGTGTCCGCCAACCGCAGGCTCTGCGAGTGACCACTTTTCCGATGCAGATTACAAGACAAAAGACTGTGTGATGAGCATGGACAGACGGTGAGCATCAAGATGTCATTCTTGGTCAAAGACACCGTTCCATCGTAGATCTTTTTTTCCGCATGTGACCATGCATCTACAGACTATTCTGCGACAAGGAAACGTCATATATCAGAGGGCAGAGCGATGCGCAGGAAGCGAAGAGCCGAAATCAGGTTAGTAAATTGGATTACCGTTACCATTGTGACTTATCACTACGATTACAATATAGTTCCACCCCAATAAGCACAGCTGTGCTTCAACGTCAGCATATATATGACCCACAGTAAATCGAAATGTATGAATACAATAAAGTGCGAGTAAGTGTTAATAGTTTGATATAATTACGAGTGTTTTCCAATCCGCCGATTTATTTTCGACGTGATCAGACGTACCGTACCGTCGTCAATACGTGGCCGTACTCAAAACAATGACAATTACTCAGTAAGTGCTACAGGATATACTGCAGCCTTATAACATGGGCCATGGCGTATGTACTAGGCACAATTATTCAAGAAAATAATTTGATATTATTTATTGACAGTCATAATAAGTCTCATACTCCTGTGTTCTAAATGCCTAGAGAGCAAGCGGCAAGCGTAAGGCTATACCTCGGGGGGGGGGGGCTAGATGCATGGGAGAAACACGACCAAAAGACAGTACAGACTATAGTGCAACAGAAGCCTACTGTTGCTGTTTACATTTCAAATTCTTTATGGAAATATTTAAAATATACAAATACTTTCATTGTGATTAAGTGCAAATGCAGTTACAAAAACTTTTAAAAAGTATTTAAATATTTAAGTAAAATGCATTTCACCCATGCAATGTCTAGCTGGAAAGGAAACTGACTAAGGCATCGTCACCTACCCAGTTGAACACTGTCAGATTACATGTCTGCTTTCTATAATGACACTTTACAATTTCTGTCTGAATTCTTGTGACTTGAGAATAAGGCAAAATTATATAAAATTAATTTGCTTTATTGATCAGATTAAACCCCACATGTAATAACCGGAAATTCATAGAGATGTATTAATTACATTTTATTCTAAGTCAACTGATTACAATGTAATGAATATCGTGGGGGAGGGGGCAATTGTCGGCAACCCACAATAGTATTAGTACAAGCTATACATATGAAGGAAGTTTATCAGGCATGGGGTCAATTCTGTTTTGTCAATTCCAAAAATCAGTTCTAATTCCACCTTGCAAAAAATCAATTCCAACTGTTAAAATGCTAGGCTAAAGAAAAATTCAAATGCAATTCGTTTTAACACAGCTTTATTTGTCATGTGTGCACAATCATATTTAATCAGATATGATTAAAAAATTATTGTTCGTTAAACGCGCGCGCGCCCACACACACACACACACACACACACACACACACACAAACCCACACACAGACACACACAGACACACACACACACACACACACACACACAGACACAGACACAGACACACACACACACACACACACACACACACACACACACACACACACACACAGACAGACAGACAGACACACACACACACACATACACCAGGTTTGCCATAAAAAACTTTAAAATGGCATCCAGCCATTTCATATGTACTTTCTGCTGCGACACCTCTCCTGGATTTTTGCTAACAAAACCAGACATTTTGGACAGCCCTGGACAATTGGGTCATTAATCTGAGTTTTGAACAGTTTCCCCTGTTTATATCGGGTCCAGGTCATTTGCCCCCCCTTCCGGACATTTGCCCCTTTGTCAATTGCCCCCCAGACATTAGCCCCTTGCCTTGTTCAAAATCTGGACATTTGCCCCCTGTCCGTAGCTTCTGGATTATTTGTTTTTTTAAGAAATGTTTTTTTAACTTCTGAACATGAATTCAAGATATATATTACCCTAATTGCAATTAATGTTCTTTGTGCCAGATCAGCCAAGTAAATTACTTTATGTAGTTGGAGATGATCCTGTAATCAAAGGATTATCTTTATTGCAATTGTGGAAGAAGCCAGTGACATTAGGACCTGGACATGTTAGGACAATTGAGGATATTTGAAAGAAGCCATCTCAACAAAGTTTCTTTTGAATTGCATTTACCATGGAGAGTTGGAGTGACTCCATTTTCCTATAAAACTGGATGCACAAGCCAGAGTTGTCAGAATTCACTTATATAACTTCACCATGGAAATTACTACTAACATTTGACGAGGTCAGAAGCTATGTTTTGAGTGTCATTCCTTCACCAAGAAGGGGGACCAACAAGATTACTCTTAATTGGGAGTGAAGCCAGCATTGATCCTGATCATGCAAGGGTGCTGTGGTCACTGATCTGATCTCCAGATCCAGAATGTGATCAACAAGACTGCCTGCAACCATGATGGTGACATGGCACAGATAGAAGCTGCCAAGGTCCGTGAGGGCCTGAAAACTAAGGCAGCTAATACCAGGGGCACTCCAAACCAGCTGATCTCTGACCCATTATTGTCCACCACTGTTTGTGGAAGCGTCACCCCAAGAACCCATCTTCCACCACTGATCTGACTATCAATGATACCTGGAAGACAACTGGTGACAAGATCACCTCATACACACTCCAGGGGATAGGCCATTGCATTAGGCTAAAGTGACTTCGACTTGTCATTGAATGTTATGTTATTGTAGTAATAATGATAAAACTGCAAACTGATTTTCACTTGTCAACTATCATAGAAAAAAGGGACAGATGTCCAGGGGGGGAGCAAATATACTAGGAGGCAGATTTATATCGCTATCAGTTGTGGTATCATTGATATTTCATCAAATTTACTGGAAAGTTTGAGTCTTCAACATCCTAATCTCCAACATGTATTCTACATGGGGACATTTTTAATTACTACAAAGGGCAAACCCTACAGCCACATGTAACAGCATTGTACAGGTGACCAGTGACATGTTTAGTATGGGAAACTTGTGGGCTGAACATTAGGCTCGGATAAACAAGGGGCTGCATTCAAGTGGGGCAGGCTTCCTCTCTCACACAAAGGGAATGAGCAGGCAGGTGCCCTTAATTGGCAATCTCTGTAAATAAACCTTGTACACTGAGAAAGAAAATGAGGCATGAATGATCTGATTTTGGTTTTACTGTCTGTTACAGTAACTTAGTATTTCTTTTTGATGCAAATGCTTGATTATATTGTTCTTGGTCACGATGTTTCAATACCAGAGTAGACAGTGTCTATGCTGTAATGTTGACAACTTTCTGGCTGTTACCAGATTCATGGTGACATGCTAATAGCAGACAAATATGATTTTTAAAGTAATATAAGTAAATATAAGGGTTAATATTAACAGTATCAAGTCAATAATTCCAACAAAATAAATTCCAATTCCCAAAAAATAAATTTCGGAAAAAAAAATTCCAATAAAAAAAATAAATTTATGTCAATTCCAATTCTGGAACTGGAATTGAGGGTCAGTTCCAAATCCGGAATGGAATTGACCACATGCCTGAAGTATATTCATGACAATATCTTGTCTCTGTGTACTACAGCAACAGTCATGAACAGTATAATTGAATTGAAACAAACTTATGTCTGTGTGGCTTTTGTCCATGCACCATACTATCTAGCAGATGCTTTCAGTATAATACCTAATAATTATACATATATTTACATATATACATATACGTGTGGGCAGGTATGTGTGTGTGCGTGCAGCATTTATAAGGTAAAGATGTCACAAGCATAGATCTGCATTTGGTCCAATAACAATATTCATGCATTATGTTATCTAAATCGAGTGTCAGATATAAAATAAGGAACCCCATAGAGAGTGTACCTATGGGTCCATATTTTGTTATGGAATTTGGACCCCTTATAGAATTTTGACCTCCCTGGCCCATTGAAAACAGTGCAATGTTGATTAGATAATATAATGCACTTTGGAGCTAGGATGCTAAAATTTTGGTTACATGCGTTTGGTTATGTTACCAGTGGCATTCGTCAAACTGACCAAACAGATTCATTAAAAACATTAAGAGATCAGTGAAAGACCCATTGGTTGAATTAACATGGCTCCATAGGGAAAATGATTTTCCCTGTGGTTGATTACTTTATACATTATATAATACTGGCACTCTTATATTCTAAAAATAATATATACAAGAGAAAGTTTCTCACATTGTGATTCATTTTTATTATGCAAAAGATGAATTTTGTAAAATTTTCAAGTCACTGTATGTGTAATCTTTTCAGATGAAAGATTCACCATTGGTTCGTACAAGTACATGTACTAGTTTTGAAGCATCCAGTGCTACGGGTGATGCCGTCAATCTTTACATTACGGATGTCACCTTTAGTTCCATCACTGCTATTACTGCTGTGGCATCACATACAACTGATGCTGCAATACAAATCGATCCGGTAACGATATTTCAAGTGCAACACTTCGCGAATGCTGCTGTAGTCATGGATGACATTATTGCATCAATGAACGTTGATCATGACTACTCCTATGTGAAGCTTCCATCAGATTCAGTGAGAATAAAGACATTGGTGCGGATGATGCACACTGTGTGATAACAGCGACATAACCGAGGGTGACTCAAGCAGCTCCGACACCTATGAGAAAGAGAAGAAGTTTGTCATTCGTGAGAAAAACTTTTATGTCACTTTTCTGCACTTGCACACACACCAAACAGCCATAAACTGTGAGACAGGTTGTACTCATGTCTGATCTATCAGCCAAGGTATTTCGGATACTGGGGTGTCTGTCAGGAAAGTGTGCTGATTTCTACCCCTGGATGAGTGAAAGGTGAATCGAATATGTTAGGTGTACATGTACTATCAGTCAGAATAAGTAGTGTATTGGTGTATATTTAGTGCCAGTAGTGTATTGGAACAGATGGTTGGTGTGCAAGTACTATCAGTCAGAACAAGTAGTGAAATGGTGCAGATTCCAGAATGAGATCATTGGTGTACATTTACTGTTGGTAGGAACAAGTAGTGTATTGGTATGCATGATTGGTGTACGTTTACTGTCAGTCAGAACAAGTAATATTGTTACACGATTGGTTTACATTTACTGTCCAATCAAAACAAGTAGTCTATTGCCAAAGGTACAGATGATGATGGTGAAACAGTTAAAATGCCTTGGCTTTATAAAGATTAATTATTTCCTAAGCTAAACTACCAGTATATTTGATATGTTGTGGCATAATAATGATGTGTGTAACTGTGATATCCATGTTCCAGGTTGTATTTCCCGGTGGTAGAAGTCACTGTTTTTAGTCAATGTTTAGTCGTTCTAGTTAGCCTTATTTCTTTGGTAATTGTTTTTCTATGTGAATAAACTGTTGATATATTTTATGTTGGTCTGAATATAAATGAAATTGTGTGTAGTGACATGCAAGATGCTGCAGGAAACATTTTTGTTGACAGAAGTGGGATATGGATAAGAAGGCATTCACATCATTCAGTTATTAATATTTTAGGGGAATTTTTGTAGTTTTCCAGGTTGTTTTTCAACCTGCTGCATACTGTGGATGCCTCACAATTTGTCTATATAAGACTATCAGTACACTCACCTGTGTCAGGTCAATCTCCATAGCTAAACTTTCCATCAATTCAATTCGGTTCAGAATAGACATCACAGATCCTTCCCACATCGCAGGATGGGATTACTTGTCTTGCCTTTGCTGAGCCTGAAATATAATTTGTCAGGGTTAGTTGATAGCACTAATTCCATAATTACCATAATAGTTACAAAACTGTGAACATTACATATTGTCAGTAGTTAATTATTGTTATTTAAATGATTACATTGCACCAAACAACAAGGCGTTATAGTGTGCTACAGAGAGGGGTGATTACAAGTACGAATATTAATGTAATCATGATTACAGTAATTATTGCAATCACAATTACTAATGTAGTCATGATTACAATCATTATTACAATCACAATTATGGTAACATTTAAGAATATATATATATATATATATATATATATTCACATAATGAATGAAATAAACCCTCATGTTATTATTGTCATCAATGTTATTCAACACAAAATCAAACACAATATTAAAATACAGTCACGGTACACTTCATTAGATTAGATACAAAATAAAGAGAAAAGCCTGCTTGCATTGCCATTGTAGTTCGGACCTCGCCCTCGGGCTAGGTAAAAGAAATCTGCAGAAAAAATATGATTATTAAAATGGCAATGATTTGATAACAATTGAATTACTGACCTGCTAGCTATAGGGCGAATCAATGAGTCGGCACGCAAATCATGCAATGACAGCAGACCAACATCTAGCACCGCTGTGTTTGTGCATATCACTACAAAATCATCGTCTTCGCCTTCGTACGGTGATGCAAGCAAGAACGCGGTCGGGCACACGGTGCTGCATAGCCATAGCATAGGCATAGCCATAGCCATAGCCTAGCCCTAGGCATGGTAGCTTCCTCGGCGCAGCATGATGACTCAACGTAAACGTGCTCAGACATCGGGACGCAATTTCCACAGGTTCACCACATCACATTACCTAGTCAGGAATCGTTGACAGTCAAAGCGCTGTTGTAATTTTCCTGAATCCAACGTCAACAAAGGAGAAGCCGACCTGGGGTCTGGAGCGTGACTCGCACACTCCGTGACACTTTACGACTGTCAACGGTTGTTTCCGTGTGGCCTGTCGAACTAGACTCTTCGTTTGTGGTTTCCATTTCTCCAAAGATAGACAACTATTACGGAAGTTCAGTAAACCACTAATCGCTAGTAGCAGATCTGGTGAAACTGTCACAAGCGATGCATCCATCTTGTCAACAAGTAAAAAATAGTTCCGGTATTCCGTTATCGCATATTCTCGTTGGTTAGCGTCTCGTGTGTTCGAGAAGTGTGGCGTTTTCGACGATTTTTTGCGTGTTTTGTTGTAATTTCTTTAACTTTTTTATTTGGAACGAACAAAAACGTTATTTTGTTGACGTGTGTAAACACTTGTATATATAACAGAGACCCATATCTTTTTTTTCGCTCCAGAATGCCTATTTACGAAATAAATCGCAAAAAATCGAAAATTTACTTTGATTAGATATACGCGACTCAAACCACTCGTTTCGACAACAAGATGGCGATACGCAGTGATGTATTTTATCGATTTTTGTCTTGAACAAAATCAGTTTTTCAGTTTATCTCATAAATTAGCAGGTATCTGTCACCATTAATGCATATGTAACCGGCATGGTTACTGGACAATTAGTAATTTATAATTGCCCCACCAATCACCCCACCGGTCACCCAGCAAAGGTCACGCGAGGATACCTGAGGAGCACAGGGTTGATGGTGCCATTACTTGCCACCATATGGCAGCACCCTGGGTAATCTATAGAGAATCTAGTTAATTAGTTATTATTATTATAACTATTTGTCTTAATGGTTAATTGCAGTTATTGTGTCCGTTGCTGGTCATGTTACAAATAATTAAGTTGTTTAAATACAAAATTTACCCAAGAGACAGTGGTCACATGTGGTCAGGGGAGGGGCTGTGTCCCATTGGGCCAGGCTGATCCCACTGTCAACAAGACAACAACACCCCTGTTTCGGTAAGTTTCTAAATACTTTGTTATACCTTAGAAAATGAATTCTTTCAATTTACAATGGTACCAAAATGTCTACTAGAGCATCTTCCATCTTTCTATGTAAACATATTTATATGTTCAGTTGTAATTACTTAATAGTGACTCAGATTACTGATGTGCTAAGAAGATGGGGAGCAAATGAACTGTCTGGACTTTAGGAGGAAATGTCTCCACCAGCTGTCTGTTAGCAGCTAGGGCTTAATGACATTTTGAAAGCTTGTAGCCAGTAGCTGGTAGAACAGGTTAGAAAGTTAAGTTTATTCATGTTTAGTACTGTTACATATAGTTAATGTATTATTATAGACAAAATACATTATGCAGGGACTGTGCATGTGTGGTATAATTATATAACATTCTGTACAGTTAAGCCAGACTCAGACTGGAGCACTCTCCCTCTCTTTGATGTTGTCGTGATTAATCACCCTGTGGCACTGGCTGGGTAGGGTGTGTGAAATATTCCCAAGGGACAAGTGCTTGAGAGCAAGCTGGGGCCACACTAGATAGTAACTTGTAAACAGGGATCTAGTGTTGGTTTGATCATTTAATGTAGTATTGGTATCTTGATACATTTCTGGTGACACCATTGTGTTAGCATACATATAATAATGTAGTTAGTCACTCTTTTGTTTATTCATTTACAACTGATAATTGGTTGTATATCATTTACAGGTGCAGATGACCCCCTGTAAAATGCAGGATGTGGTTGCACTGAGTCGGTGCTCAGACACAGTTTTACATTTTTGATTAGGCCTGCAGTGCCCAGTTGGGGTGAGCATTGTTATTTTGGTTTTATGGTTTGTCATGAAGTATTACTATTAGGTTAGGAAACATTTCATTTGACGGTCATCCATAACTATCTTAAGGAACAAATTATAGACACTGCACATGTATGTATATATATGTATGTATGTTTATATATATATATGTGTGGGTATTAGTACTGATTTGTGTAATCGTAGTCTCCAAGGATTGTATACCTTTATATGTTATAAGGGATGTTAAGCATAACTGATATTGTGTTATTCATGGAGCACATCAAATTTTTATTAATTGTAGCTGCATTTTTAGCTGAGTATCTTTGTTGTACACTTCACCGCTTAGGAGTTGACACAGTGTTTAAAGACTATAAACCTATGTATCTTATTGGTACTAAGTCGGTCATGGCGTATTGCTGGATAGAAATCTAGATACAAATACCACAGGTGCCAACCTGCTATTTGGTTTCGGATAAAATCTATAGGTAATAATTATGTACCAATGTTATGCAGGGAATATATGTTTTTGACTCTGTTGATTAATGATCCTGTGTAACCATTGTAGTAGTGCATGTAGTAATAATATTTTTGTATGTTTTACAGGTTTTTGATATAGTTTTTGTTATACAAAATAAAGGAAATCACAATTTCCCGTCTTCCTGCGATTCCACGGTTACACATAGTTAGATAATATATATTTAAATATACGGCATAACACAAAATTGCTTCAGTTCCCCTTTAACGTCAAGTGCCAGGGCAGTGGCAGGATGTTGTCACCAGCGGTAATGTCGTGGACGAGATAGGCCACTGCACAGTACGTATAGTTACTGTCACATACCATTTCAACGAGAACCCGCACATACCTGCTAGCTTTGGTGAAGAGTAATCCTTCGTTGGTTCGTTTGATGTCTTTAACTTGACTTGTTTAAGCTGTGCTGCCAAAGAATTCATTGTGACACGTGGTTTTCCAGTGCACTTGATGCAGCAGTGCGTACTGCTCTGTGTAGAGCCGATGTCACGCGAATAGCGTACAGGTATGCGACTATATTACAGAGGTCTATAAGGACGCTATTTATAGGCGTGGTTCATGGTCTGATTCACGCCTGTGTACATAGTCCGATGGACATTGATTAGTGTGGTAAATAGACCGCATGCTACGAGGGTCAAGGCAGGTCAACCAAACATGTACGCGTATTAATCGGAGAGCAGGGAGCGCCTCGTTTTTGAGACTGGCCACAGGTGTGCATCTTCCACACAACATTTTCATAGACCAATAAAAATATGAAAGGATTTTAAATTAAATGAATGAAAATAACAATCATCACCTCATAGGAAGTGGGGTGTTGTGGTTGGTGGTAGGCGTCGGACAGTCAGACGAGGTGACCGGGGTTTCGATTCACCTGTTGCTGTTTCGAAACTTGGGCAATTTGGTTTACCCCACTTTGCCCGCCTTTCGGAATAGACACTAAAAAGCCGCAGGTTCACGACACAAAGGAGGAACGCGCCGAGCGTGCCGACCTAGCTGTCACTGCAAGCGGAGGTGAGGCGAGATCGAGCAGCTTCATAATATTGTTTATTATTATTATCGATCGACTCCACGATGAGATGAGAAAGAACTAGTCACGTGAGGCGAACGACAAGTTCGAGTTACTAACATAGATGGAGCGTCCGGTGGACTCGACCAAGGATGAGCACATCAACTCCGCCATCGACTAACTTAATTACCCAAGCTTACGTCGACGAAGGAACGAAGAGGAGGTCAGTCGTGTACGACGTCTGACCTCATCAAGAGTTACGACATTCTAACATGAGAGATGATGGGCAGCTGGAATGCGCTTGACTTCTTTGAGCGGGTGGTTAAGTGGGGGACACGAGATATCGTCCCACAATTTCTCATCATATCATATGCTTACGTACGCGTAAAGTTCACCAAGTATGGGACACGAGCGATAGAATAGTCTGGCAGTCGTGTCGATTGAGCGAGAGCTTACCAATGTCAATGAATTCGTCTCCGTGATCGATAAGTTCGCAGCACTCAAATCTCGAAAGATCAGGCTCCAAGAGAAGATGGAGTTTGCGCCACGGGACCGACGCATCACTGGCGGTCTCGTTGGCCTGTCGTCGTCGTCGCGGTCGCCGTGGCAGACACGGACCAGACGCCGTGGCAGACGACGTGGCAGACGCCGTGGCAGACGCGGGACGAGTTACAGCTAGGCTGTATGTAGAAAGTTGTTATTTTTGACCAATTTGTTGGCTGATCGCAATTGGAGTTTTTTGGTTTGTGGGAGCTGTTGTGAATTTCGGGTTGATGTGTGGCTGCAGGTGGTATTGAAATATAATCAAATCCCATTTTTTTCTACTACCCCGTTTTACCCACCTTTCCCCTACATTTGATTAATAACTATTAGCTATGGGACTGTACTTAACTATTTAATATCATATGATACTGGTATTTGTTTTTCATAAGACGGTCTTGCACCAGGCGATGGCATATTCTATTAAATTATTTTAAATCAGAATAGAAATTATATTAGAATGCATCCAACAATGCAGCAACATTTAGAAATATTCATTGGTTCTGGTTATGCATAATACATATATTTGCAATGCATACTGTTTTACATATACACACAGACAGATTCTGTCAACAATTGGCAATAAATAGAACGTTAAAACATGTCACAAAGCTACTGGAGATGCCAGGGGAGTCAGTTATGTAATCTAGCGAGTCTCGCAGACATTATAAATATACTGAGCACGGCCCCTTTATTCTAGAACGAGTTGAACACTGATCTAAACCCCCTCTGAAGAAAGCATATTCAATACTTTCTAGTTTCAACCAACCCTTTTAATTTCTGAATAATCCCTAAATTACTAGTTTGCAGTAAATTCTACAGGACACTGCGAAAGGGGAACAAATAAGAGGAAGACCATCCAACAGGTGGCGATGGGTAGTTGATGAGTTATCCAGACGTACAACTCGGTCGAGGGTTGAGGAGTGATTGAAGTAAATGACAACCACTGTAACTGTGAATGACAGGCTAAAAAGGGCATTGAATAGACAATCAAACTTCTCTCCACAAAAAAGTGTGATATTATAATTTTAAAATGCTGGCATTAAAAGATCAAATTTCTAGAAATTTATTAGCACCATATATATGATACGAACATATCTAAGTAAACAGCTTTTGAAGCAATAATTACGTCATACATAAATAGTTTTATCCAATACGCAAGACCACCTTGTCACCATTTTCTGACAGTGTTCGTATTTACCGTGGATAAAAATAATCCGAAAACTCTCAGTGAACAGCATGAAGAAGTACCATGTGCATCAAATGTGTCACTTTCTATATCTAAAACTATTAAATATGTGAATGTTGAAGTGCAGCAGCTTATCTTGTACCATACAACATTTATTTGTATCACACAACACTTATTTTGTATCTTACAACAAACAGTAGTTATGTATTCAGTTAAATAAATTAGTTACAATTAATAAGTACATAATAGATACATGTTTAAATTAATGGATGGAATGAAGTACTGTTTTTATATAACACACACACACACATCATTGTAGTTGTGATAGTAGGTACCTAACACAACACATCATTGTAGTTGTGATACTAGGTACCTAACACAACACATCATTGTAGTTGTGATACTAGGTACCTAACACAACACATCATTGTAGTTGTGATACTAGGTACCTAACACAACACATCTGAATAAACAGCAATAGCAAATAGGCTGGATCTAACACTATAGAAGTGCCTTTATTATATCACTATTATTACTGTGACACATTTCACATAAGCAGTCAGCTCCACAAAACGCTGGAAGTAAAGCCATTTCACTAATACCTGCCAACCTACTCGCTTAAAAAAACTTATATTTTGCAATGACAGACAGTGCCACAAAAAGACAACAATAATCACTTTGGATCGATGACGGGCACTACTAGATTCTGGATCAATGACGGCAATACTAGATTCTGGGTCAATGAAGGGCACTACTAGATTCTGGATCAATGACGGGCACTACTAGATTCTGGATCAATGACGGGCACTACTAGATTCTGGATCAATGAAGGGCACTACTAGATTCTGGATCAATGACAGGCACTACTAGATTCTGGATCAATGAAGGGCACTACTAGATTCTGGATCAATGAAGGGCACTACTAGATTCTGGATCAATGAAGGGCACTACTAGATTCTGGATCAATGAAGGGCACTACTAGATTCTGGATCAATGACAGGCACTACTAGATTCTGGATCAATGAAGGGCACTACTAGATTCTGGATCAATGAAGGGCACTACTAGATTCTGGATCAATGAAGGGCACTACTAGATTCTGGATCAATGACGCGCACTACTAGATTGACACATAAATGTGACATATCACAAGGGTCTGTCATTGTGACCGAGTTGTGTATTTATTAGTTGTATATTTTGCACTAAAATACACTACACTGGCACGAAGTTGAGCATTTTGAAAAAACTAGGAGATTTAGTATAGGGGCAGATATTGGGTTGGGTGGGCCAAAAAGTAGGGGTCTCCTATAAAAATTAGGAGAGTTGACAGGTGTGACTCTACATAAATATTCAGCCTCTGATGCTTTCTTACCCACCTCTCTTACTCTTCATAAATAACATACTCCAGCAATAGACATGTTACTCTTGTTGTATGTGTATAACATGACAGGTGTAAGTATCATACTCCAGCAATAGATATGTTACTCTTGTTGTATGTGTATAACATGACAGGTGTAAGTATCATACTCCAGCAATAGACATGTTACTCTTGTATGTGTATAACATGACAGGTGTAAGTATCATACTCCAGCAATAGACATGTTACTCTTGTTGTATGTGTATAACATGACAGGTGTAAGTATCATACTCCAGCAATATACATGTTACTCTTGTTGTATGTGTATAACATGACAGGTGTAAGTATCATACTCCAGCAATAGACATGTTACTCTTGTTGTATGTGTATAACATGACAGGTGTAAGTATCATACTCCAGCAATAGACATGTTACTCTTGTTGTATGTGTATAACATGACAGGTGTAAGTATCATACTCCAGCAATAGACATGTTACTCTTGTTGTATGTGTATAATATGACAGGTGTAAGTATCATACTCCAGCAATAGACATGTTACTCTTGTTGTATGTGTATAACATGACAGGTGTAAGTATCATACTCCAGCAATAGACATGTTACTCTTGTTGTATGTGTATAACATGACAGGTGTAAGTATCATACTCCAGCAATAGACATGTTACTCTTGTTGTATGTGTATAATATGACAGGTGTAAGTATCATTAAGCATGCACATTGCAATAGTTGGGCTACACAGAAAAGAACAAGAAACAGTATTTGAGACAGTTACAAATACGACATCCCACTGGAACCAATCTTGTGAGGGTGTAACCTGCTAACAACAAGACGGGGTACAATCTTGTGAGGGTGTAACCTGCTAACAACAAGACGAGGGTACAATCAAATTATAGCAATTCCAGTTATGTATCAATGACATGTACAAATTCTAATTACACATCAAAAAGTTCTACAGCTATGACACCTGTTGTTATAGGCAACAAAACTCTCCATGACTGCTCATTTTCTGATTATTTCTCTCAACACTTTACGATCTATAAACTTTGGACATGCATTTACACTATATAATATAATGTAAAATTGTGGATTCCACATTATAAGTGAAACACAAAAATCGATGACTGGCATAAGTGTTTACCTCACCCCGGATGTGTTTACCTCACCCCGGACTTGAGGGACAAAGGGAACAACAACTTCCTGTCAATCCCCAGTCACCAATAAAAAACAGAACATACAAGAAATAACATTTACCCGCACATTTTCTATTAAAAACAAATCGTACAAGTAAACAAATATACAGCTAAATAACTACCTTGTTTATTGTAAATAAACAAACAAAACAAAGTACACATTTGGCACAAGAACCCACATACGCTGTTTACAAATATCAGGTAAATGTAAATCAGTAAAAAAATCACAGTAACAAAAACCAGTAAATGTTTTCCTGAAGACACTAATCACCACACACGGGAATGTTTATGAGCACAAAGTTTTAAATAAAAATTACCGTTAAATTTGAGATAAACCACAGTCATCGCCGAATGTAAAACAAAGTTAAGATATATCATAATTAGCAATGAAAACTCGGTGATGACTTCAAGTAATTATTTTGTTATCTCTGCAAATGCTAGACCATTCCCCCATCAAATGCTAGACCATTCCCCCATCAAATGCTAGACCATTCCCCCATCATGTTCTTTTGGTTCAACCATCAAGTCATTCAACAAACTTTGGTTTTTTGTACGAGCAATGAAAGAAAAATCTACCTTCATTTACCAAACAAATGTTGTTACTTTAAATGTCTAATTGTTTTACTTGTAGTCAGTTCTGAACTTTGCCACCTAATATAGTTTGTAACGCGACATAATGCCCTAAACTCTCCCAAGAATGCCCCAGCTTACAACTGGTAATCCAACACTCCAATGTCATTAGGCACTCTTAATGTAATCTTTCACCTATCTGGCCACACACTGTGCAACACCAGTGTAGTTCTACTGGTTGCCACCAGCTGTCACCACTTGCTGCCTACTCAGCCACTCCTGATTATATCGTGTCACAATTTCGTCCACCTCAAACCTGACTTTAGTGTTTCCGTTAACCTCTGATGTGGTACAGTTGTTATCAGAAGCCGAATCTTCCACTTTGTTCTCAACACCATCGTCAGTAGTTGTACTTTGCAGCACCTCTACCTTCTCTGAGCTTGCTGTCGAGACGCATGGGACTTGTTCACTAGGTGGCAGCAGTAGGTTGCGAGTCTGTTCCCACTGGTATGCATATTTGTCTATCAACTCGTTCGCATATTTCTTCTGTTCCTCTGTCAACACGGGCCCTTTGCTGCAAATAAAAACAACTAAATGAAAACCAGTCTCATTGATATTACATACTTTTACATTTAAATGAAAACTTCATTCAGAGATTCACCTACAGCTGCTAACTGCATTGTGAAATAAAGCTGTTCATAAATAATGTGAAAAGGCTGTGTTTACGCATAGGCCAATACTTTAAATGTGTTTTACACACAACATGTTTAATAATTTACATGTTCTTTAAATAAACATGCACTGCGCTACTATACACATTGCATGTTAATAACAGTGAAATTGAGGTGGGCCTGGATTCTAGAAAAGTGCCAATGTTTGTTACAAGTTGAGAATGTCTGACAGTCCATAACCCGACAATTTGTTATAAGTTAAGAATGTCTGACAGTCCATAACCCTACAATTTGTTATAAGTTGAGAATGTCTGACAGTCCATAACCCTACAATTTGTTATAAGTTGAGAATGTCTGACAGTCCATAACCCTACAATTTTAAGTCATTATGCTAACACATATTTATGGTCAATCACTGTCTTGCTTAGACGGACACATTCGGACATATCTATGCTCAGATTAGTATTAGTATGTTTGTATGTTTGTATTAGTATGTTTGTACATTCAAACAGTCTGGCAAGAATCCATTTACAGCAACACAACAGAAATAGCCAAGAGTTGGGTAGATAATCTGCAGCGTGACAGGAAGGTGATCAGTCAGTCTTCAGCATGAAACACCCAGGTTTACTTGAATACTTGGGAGGGCTAAACTGAGAAACGAACACAAACAAATGAACTACCAGATGTTGTATGTACAGAGTGGCTAGGTGGGTGACTTGGTTAATATCATACTTGAACTACCAGATGTTGTATGTACAGAGTGGCTAGGTGGGTGACTTGGTTAATATCATACTTGAACTACCAGATGTTGTATGTACAGAGTGGCTAGGTGGGTGACTTGGTTAATATCATACTTGAACTACCACATGTTGTATGTACAGAGTGGCTAGGTGGGTGACTTGGTTAATATCATACTTGAACTACCAGATGTTGTATGTACAGAGTGGCTAGGTGGGTGACTTGGTTAATATCATACTTGAACTACCAGATGTTGTATGTACAGAGTGGCTAGGTGGGTGACTTGGTTAATATCATACTTGAACTACCAGATGTTGTATGTACAGAGTGGCTAGGTGGGTGACTTGTTTGATATCATACTTGAACTACCACATGTTGTATGTACATAGGGGCTAGGTGGGTGACTTGGTTAATATCATACTTGAACTACCAGATGTTGTATGTACAGAGTGGCTAGGTGGGTGACTTGTTTGATATCATACTTGAACTACCAGATGTTGTATGTACAGAGGGGCTAGGTGGGTGACTTGTTTGATATCATACTTGAAAACATGCTATACCAAAACTGGTAAACTAAAGTGTGCAACATGTAAAATCAGTAATGAGTATTTTATTGACTGATTTCAAATAACTAAATTGTTCTTTCACAAAGCATTACTATAACCTGTTTGTGCCATTGTTGGCACAAACAGTTATCTTTGAAAGTTAACCTAATTATTTTATATGATGGTTAACGTCTTTACATCACATTTTTAAATGACATGAAATCTTATGATAAAATGTTTAAAGAAATTTATTAGCTAGAAAAACAACTGATTACAATCATCCTATCATGGTTTTTACAGAATAAATGTTTTTTTTTAAAGATCATAGATGGCAGCATTTGTCAATATGTGTCATGGTTTTTCATCCGTATTCATATTCTAGAAAACATGGGATTATTCTAAAAACAAGTATAAATATATGCAACTTATGTTCTAACTATAAACACAATATATATATATATATATATATATATATATATATATATATATATATTACACACACATATATATACAATATATATATATATATATATACAGCACTTCTACGTTCTGTGTATTATCAATACTGCTCTTGGAAGTGAAAAAGAGGGAAGAAACCAATTTACACCAATACTGAATGTCAGAAAGACAAGACCAATACAATTCAGTTGATTATCAGTGCATTTCCACTGAAGTCTTGTACTCACCAAAATTAAAAATGATGATGTAAAAGCACAACTGAAACCAATTCATCGGTTAACCATTTGACATTCACTAATTATTATTTATTATTATTATTACTATTATTAACAGACACCTAACTGCTCAAATGTTACTGAAATAATTAATACACCTACTGTATAAATCTCTTTGCAATCACATTGATTTTAGAGCTCTACATCAAAACATAAAATTCAATAAAGAATCAAACAGACATAAATTATATAGCAAAATTAACTCCATCTGAGGAAGTTTGTGTTTCATGTGAAATTTCAGTGCATTTATAAACTCACTTTTGTAGATGGTGTTTCTGAATTTCCTATCGTCACAGTAAAGCACTATCTTTAATATTTTCAGTATTGTCATCCGCCCAGTAACGTAGCAACTAACAAAGCATCTCTTGCTATTACCCCGTCATACTCCACCTGCGATGTCAATCAAGTTCAAGAGGATCACTGTGGATGAATGGTACATTACACCGGGTATCTAATATATTGACATAGTTTTCAAAAGTAAATAGAGCCAACTAAAACATTTTGTTCTCGTACTTACTGTTCAGGAACATCCAGAACACTCTCCTTCATCTCATCCAGCAGAACTTCTTCTTTCTTCTGTGGTTTGTCTTCATGGGCTTGCTTCATGACACTTGACGATGACTTCTCTTTGTCACTAAACTTCAACTTTGTGTCAACATTGGTTTGTTTCTTCAACTTTGTGACATCGTTAATGACATTGGTTTGTGTCTTTGTGTCATTGGTGACAATGTCACTTTGTCTCTTGCCAAGGCTCAAGTCAACCATCTTGCACTTCTCAATCTCCTCCATCAGTTTCCCGGCTGCCACAAGGTCCCGTTCCAGTTGTAAGGCTGCGGCAGCTGACCTCTTCACAGACGATGGACTAGCAATTCTCAACGTGTCGTTGTGTTCACTAACACCAGTCAGTCTTGACCCATCATGCCTCTTTGTCTCCGCCCAATAAGGATCTTCATTGCATCTGACCTTAGAAGAAAATCCTACATGCCGCTTTGCTTCTGTCCAAGGCTCAACGTTGTTGTCTGCCTTTGTAGTTCCCGAAACCAACTGAAGAGATTTGTAGTCTCCTAAGTAATCCTCTTCCTCTTCTAGGCATTTCTTGCCCTCCGCGATCGCGTCTAGATTCGGCTGATGTCCTCTGTCATTGTTGACCCCCTCTTCTGCAACAGTACGTCTTGTCGCTGTCTCTGAAGCATCCTTCTTGCGACCTTTGCCCTTCTTGCGCCGTCGGACAATGTCTCCAGACCGCATCACCACGAAGTCAACGTCCGACATGGAGGTGGAGGAGTCGTCATCTCGATGGACAGACAGACGTCTCGCATTCAACACCTGAATGTGTTGTTCCTTCAGGGGGCCACTCACATGTTCCTTCAGGGGGCTACTCACATGACTAGGGGGATCTCTCAAAACTCCTTCATCTGGAACAAGTTCCTTGTCCCTCCAGCTGTAACGATTTGACTCAATTTTTTCACCATCTTCATCATCTTCACCATCTTCATCCTCCCAATGTCTGTTCCTCAGTCTCACCTCCATTTCTTTTGATTTTTCTTCCTTGTTCTGTTGATGGCCTCTAAGCAACGGTGTTGAATTCTTCAGGGTTTCTCTTGGTTCACGTTGTGTGGGTGCGTCAGGATAAATCGGTTTTCTATGAGCTTCTGTGGCTCCGTCGGAAAATGTCACTGTCTTGGGATGGTCATCTCTACTGTAACTGTTTATCCGAGTCTCCCCACACCTTGAAGACTCGTACAGCTCCCAGGTGGTCACAGGGCAGGCTGGCTTCCCTCTAGATCCTGACACAGTCTCCACAGTATGGACATCCTTCAGCTCTCCAAACTTCCTTGGGTTATCTCTGGCACCAAGTCTGGTCTTGTATTTACCCTCGCCCTCAGGCAGGGTCTGACCATTTTCCACATCTGCAACTTGGTTTGACTCTGCATTGATTCTGTACTCAACATCAGGTCGACCGTCTGTCACCAATACATCCTGGTCAGAAACTTTCAATGCTCGACACTTTCTTTGGTAATAAGATGTCCAATCAGCGCTCCTCATGTTCACCGTGTTGTCAGCTATGCTGCTGTTTAGATCATTCGACTGTGACTTGTCAATGTAGATTTCACCCATGCTGTCATGTTTTGCATACGTCTTCAGCCTTTCATCTCTTGATCTTTCAAAGGTAAGCCTGCCATGTCTGATATCAGTAATAGGGTCTTCATTGTCGATGCGTACATGGCCTCTGTGTCGTTCCTGTACATGGTACACATTGTTTGGCTGTCTCTTCAGTGACCGAGGAGAGTCATCACTACAGACAGACACGTCCAAGTGGTCACTCTGCTGAAGTGAGGTGTCTGTGCAGTGCAGCTCTGTGGTTGACCGGGCAGACAAGTCCAGTCTTGATTCTGTCTCACTGGCATCGGTCAATGCCTGTGTACTGCTGATGTCCACCAGTGATTGGCTGTGTTGAGTGAGACCATGGCAGCGGTCAGGTATGGTCATCACAAGATGTCCTCTGTCATGTCTGGATGTGACGTCGCTATATATGTGATGGTTAGTGAGGTTCCAACAGCTCTGGACTTGTCTCGGCTGCCGCCTGTTGTACGCAGTGTCTGTCACACTGCTTATGTCGCCTTGTCTTGACACCAGTGACTCCATACTCTTATCTACTGTGTCCTCACACTCTGTCACGTCTTGATCCCTACAGCTGTGAGTCACAAAATAATTGTCTCCTTGTGTCCAATAGACACCACCCTGCCGAGACGGAACGCATCTCTTCTCTTGGTGCCAGCTGTCACTGTTCCGATGAACAACAGGTGAATATTTCACCCCATTATCTGTCACCGACTCGACATAGTTGTCAGATCCTGCATTTTGGATGACATCGCTGATAAACTTGCCATCTGCGAACTCCTCCGCTGTCTTGTAGCCTTTCTTGTGGGGATATATCTGTCGATGCTGCTGACAGTAAAACGGCTGCACATTCTGTACCTGCTCCGCACTCCCTACATATGATAATTGTGGAGTTTCTTCCCTTGGGCTGCTGCTCATCAGAGGCATACTGAAGTAACCGTTGGGTCTTGTGTTGTCATTCAATGAATCAACTTTCTTTTTCCAAGGTCTTGCGTCAACCATGTCTTGCCGTTGTGGATATTCCTGTGCAGACATCGCTTCAGCAAGTCGTCTGCGAGAGGTGACGTCCAGCGTTGACTGTGAGATGTCACCCACTGGAGCGATGTCTCCGGTTGCATTGGAGATACGATACTCCATTGAACTCAAGCGCAGCTTCTCTCTCATGGCGAACATGCGAGCTCTTGAAGCCTCCAACTTCTTCACGGCTTCAATCTCGGCACTGTTTGTGTTCCCTTTGGAAGCCACCAGTGAAGGGTTGATCCCTGTGTATGCTGGGGTGCTACCCTGGCCCCTTGCTCGGGCTATCAGAGCATCAGGGTCAGGGTTACCTGTGTAGGCCTCTATAAGCAGGTGCAATCGCTTCTTCTTCAACTCCTCATATTCTTGGTTCACCCTTTCGTAATCCAGGTGGCTGCGATCACTGCTTGCAGATGACCGATCTTCACCATGTGCCTCGGCCTTGACACCAGTAGGATCCACAAACATTGACCCCCCAGAGACTGCTGATAGGGACTGGGTGGAAGATGTTGAGCTCAGTCCCATCTCAGTCTCCATTGTCTTAGCAAGACCAAGCACCTGTCTCGGTAGACATGGCTGAAGTGGATCCGTTCTGGCAGCTTCTGAAGGCTCGCTCTGGATGTCTAATTCCTTCAGCATCATATTAAACAATGGCATCACTTTGGTAGTGTCCAGAGGCACAGTGTCAACAGGTCTGTCACTGCCACTTTCAGAGACCAGCTGGCTTGCAATCGACTGACACACGTCCTGCCAATTCACGACAGGAGCACAAGGCTTCTTGTCGACATGGACATCGTCGATGTTATTGAGAACCAGCTGAGACTGTTTCATGATGTTCTCATGTATGGTCGCTGCTGTTTCTGGGGTGTCTCTTGGAGCCTGCTGACTCAGTTCAGGAGCACTGTGAAGTGAATGGAGACTGCCATCAGAACTGTGCAGACTGGTGCCGAGGTCTGATGGCTTCTTGTCCCCAAACACATGGTGCTTGAGTTCACTGAGACTGCGCACGAGCGTGTGCCCATGACGCTTGCCTCGTATTGTCACACTGCCGTAGAGCTCAGGTGCGTGTTGCTGTAAGATGTTCTCCATTGTGTCAACGTCAGTCTTCAGAAGACCATACTCCTCCAGCAGGACCTTTACTTCGGTCCACAGTCGGTCCTTCTGGTCCTCTGATTCAGCCAAAGACCTTTGCAGGGCTGTCACGGTCTTGGTGCCCCGACTGTTCTCCTCGTGGATCTGATGAAGGGTCTGAAAACAGAAACAAAAAATAATGTTGCAAATGTAATTTAGCAATGTTTTAATTACCTATTGAAACAACTAACAGCATACCTGACAGATTAGGAAATTAATTAGGGCATTTATGGCAAATAATTACATTTAAATAGTTTTGTTTCTGCTCAAACAATCGGGAACATAAAACAGCAGATAACTTCCTTTCAACAATACACCGATTACTAGACTGTGAAACCTATCCACTGACCCTAAACTGACTGGCACAGTGGGTCTGTACTTTCTTCATGACCAGGATGTATCTGTGTCGTAGTAAAGAGACTAAGCACTCTTCAATAATGCATAAATGTTGCCTGTCATTTGTGCACAAACATGCAATCTGGTTCATGGCAAATGTTCCAAAAGGAAGTTTTATATTGAAAAGGCAATATACAATTATTATCATTATATAACACCAGATAAAGAAGATTATATTTACTTCTTAAGTTTTACAATATCTATAAACAAATGCACTTCTGACTGTCAAAATGTTACAGTCAAACCATGGACTAGATCTATTTAATACAACACCAGGCTTAAAACCCTGACTAACAACTGAGCTTTCTTCATAAAAAGTTAGGACAATGTGCCTAGCAGCATACAAACACGAAAATTGGATATATACATGCATCTCACAACAGACACCAACATGTGAAACTTCCTCGATGAGCTGCAAGTTTTACCTGTAATCCACAAACCTAAAACTACCTTTAACTATGAAGAAATACCCTGACCAGGATTCACAAATTCCATTGACCAATTCATATAACCACATGCAATCTCAGAGCTCTGCCAGTAAACACAGTCTTCAAGGCTGCCTAATGCAAGCCAGTTATGCTCCATACCAAACACTGCACACAACCTATTGTATTCACAGGTCCCAGATCTAATTACCCACCTACATAATCTCATTATTCCAGCTGGTGGGGGGGTCTACTGCAAGTAGGATACAGGACTGCACAGTTGCACTCCAAGTGTTTGATAAGCTTACCATCAAAGTTATCAGGCAATCAGACTCATGTTTTATGATGACTAATGCATACACACTGGTCATGGGTACAACTCATTATGGGGCCAATTGTGCAGTGATACAATCACTTATTTATCTGCTGTTTGTTACAATTACATCAAAGTATACATCAAAGTACACAACAAACACTTCACCTTTATTGGATTATTGAGTACATCAGGTGTGTATCCAGAGGTCTACAATTAATAGTTTGTTTATGGATGTTATGCAATACATTAACAGTTTATTCACACTTTGCCAATCATTTATATTGTACTTACACAGCCTGTTGGTATTTAATTAATATCACTAAGCATTCAATGAGATTAATTAAGTTAAATTTACATACAGGACTGTGACAAAATCAAGAACATATCGACCATTCAGGACTTTTTCTACAACATCTAGAATCAATAAAAAAGGTTCATCAAGAGTAACAAATAAATCCTTTCCTGGCGACTGAGGGGGGGGGACCAGAGAGCCAGTGCTTGCTTCATTTCCTGGCTTCCTTGTTGCAAGTGGATGAGATTTTACATCCCCTCGATGAAACTCCCCTACCCCTTCAAACCCCCAGCCCTTCAAACCCCACCCCTCACATGTGGTACTCATAAATACACTGACAACCCTCTTGTTGGTGGGGCACAGAAGTACTGCTGCGGTACTGTGCTCTACCAACAAACTACATGTTAATTATGAAAGTACACGGAGCAATTAACTGGAGCTATGTAGTAGCTGCACTGCACGCAGTGGACAGAAGAGACATGTACTGCAGTGGACAGAATAGACATGTACTGCAGTGGACAGAATAGACATGTACTGCAGTGGTCAGAATAGACATGTACTGCAGTGGACAGAATAGACATGTACTGCAGTGGACAGAATAGACATGTACTGCAGTGGACAGAATAGACATGTACTGCAGTGGACAGAATAGACATGTACTGCAGTGGACAGAATAGACATGTACTGCAGTGGACAGAATAGACATGTACTGATGCTTAATGCATCAACAAAGGCAAAACAATATGGGAAAATAAATACAGAATGATATAAAACATGCAAAACCCAACCAATAACCTCACATTTAATTCAATAAGCAAATGACCCCCGCTTTCAACAAATCCGTCCACATGTAACAAATTCTCCCTACATTCCTAACATCCTTGCTACATTCAAGTAATCCTCTCAAAATTTGTCAACTTCCTCATATATTTTCTCTAAAATTAACATATATCCTCCATGTATTACAACCATCACGTTTTCATTACATTACCAACTTCAACGAGTACAAAATTGTCTGGCACTCAGGGCACCTCAGTTTTCACCATCACTACCACTACTTAAACAGTTGCACTGGCTTCCAGTTTCTTACTGAATTGATTTTAAGCTGTCCACTCTTACATATCGAGCTCTATTTACATAACAACCACCCTACTTGGCTAGTCTCCTGAATCTTTGAAATATCCCTAGGCAGCTAAGATCATCAACTTCACAACAACTTATTGTGCCTAAAACAAAACTTAACTTGGGTAAACGTGCTTTCTCTGTCGCTGCGTCTAGGGTCTGGAATGAACTCCCCATCACTTTGAAAACACCTGAAACTATTGCTATTTTCCAAAAAAAAAATTGCATTTCTACCATAAATCTTCGGTTGTCCCTCGTTCTGATACTGACTTTTGCGCGTCCCTGTTTACGATTATGGTTAATGATTCTGTTTTGTTGTGCCTCTGAGCTCAGGTTCCTGAGGATATAGGTGCCATAGAAGTTAATTATTATTATTATTACAACCATCATATTCTCATTACATTAGCATCATCACATTCTCATTACATTTACATTACAACCATCATATTCTCATTACATTACAATCATCACATTCTCATTACATTACAACCATCACATTATCATTACATTACAACTATCATAATCTCATTACATTACAACCATCATATTCTCATTACATTACAATTATCACATTCTCATTACATTCAACACATCATAAGACATTACAGTCAACAAATCATCAGACATTACATTAAACAAATCACCAGACATTACATTAAACAAATCACCAGACATTACATTAAACAAATCACCAGACATTACATTAAACAAATCACCAGACATTACATTCAACAAATCATCAGACATTACATTCAACAAATCATCAGACATTACATTCAACAAATTATCAGACATTCATGCATAAAAAATGGAATCCTGAAACTGTGAAATCCTGATTAAAATCATCTTGATAAAACATTATTTTGAAAAGTATGCTGATACAAAAAAATAAACATATATAACCTGGTTGTAATGTTAGTGTGACAAGATTGGCTTTCTGGGACCAGAAGACCCAAGACACAATGTTGAAACCTTTACTACAGCAACAATCACTCAAATTACACAAATTATGTCAGACTCGATAATTCAAGGAATACGTATGTTTCCTACTCACCCAGCAGTTGGTTACAGGTACAAGGACTACATCATTTCTTGTTGTTACACACAAGGAAACAATATCCCTGCTTCACATGTCAACGATATGACAACCAAGTTTTCAGTTTCTGGCAAGTTTCAACCGGTTTCTAAACTTGTGCCATGTTCCCATGAGGCTGGTCACATACCAGTCTACACTGCATTACCGCCTGACCAACACCACTTGCTAGCAAACACTACCACTAATGTGTGTTTGTACAGCAGTAACAGCCTTTGTGGCTTCCGCATTACCAAACAGAACTCTCCTTGTGACTTGCAAATGATCTGCAGCGTAGAAAGCCAGCAAGTATAGCAAGTGTGCATTTAAATTAGCTGAGGACTAAGGTTCTGAATGGGACACCTATCACCAAGATGATATAAGGCATGATTATACTAAGTGTTTATTTACCTGTTACCGTTTAATGATAGCAGACTATAGCTATGAATGCTCATGTGAAATACAAAGCATGTTGTTACCACGACTGACGTTTACTTTTAGAATTTTCTTTACTTGTCATTTGCAGAAAGGGCTGCAGCATTGTACTTGTTACACAAAATAACAAGCATTGTTTATTGTTGTAGGGAACACACCTATGTTTTTTAAACATCCAGTTACCTGCCGTAGGGATTCCCATGTGGCAATCCCCACATTGTGTGACCACATTATAGTGTTCACTGAAACAAATGGTCTGTGTAGCAAAAAAGTGGCATGGGAAATTAAACAAGTTTTCAGGAATCCCGTAGAACATCCAATACGATGAGTCATTGTTTGAATCACATATACTATATACTATACAGTTGGGAAAGTTAGATACAAAGGTGGAGATTTATAGATTTTTCTGTGATCACCTTTTTTAAAAAAAAACAGGAAATAAAATAAATAAAAAACATTCACTCTACTGTGCCAAATTGGGCAGTGTGCACAAAATATTATTTGTGCTGTATTTGCATAATCTTGTTGCTCTGTCTGTTCTACATACTCTGTCTGTTCTACATACTCTGTCTGTTCTACATACTCTGTCTGTTCTACATACTCTGCTAGTCTCTCTAAATGTAATTAATGCATGAGACAATACATGCACATGTGCATGCGTGCATGCATGCATGCATGCACGCACGCACATGAGCACGCACCGACCCATGACACAAATTTTACACAACCGCTGTCAACAGATGACAAGCCCAGTAGATACCAGTCACCTGTAGAATAGTCCTCTTCAGTAATCCACGAACTGGTAATCATCTGGTATCTTCGGTAATCCTTGGATCTAGCCAATATCAGTACTCCAGTACTCTATCAGTATCTCCATATGTACACAAAGGAATTCCTTTCCCACAGAGCTACCAAACACTGTCCAACAGGATAGTGCCAGCACTGCTAGCTGCCACACCTGTGACTGGTCAAGTCCATAGCATCATTCACCTCATTAAACTCCCCCACTGTTTGCAAGACAAAGGGCTTGACCACTGGGGTCAAGGGTGGACAAAGACCTGCCCCTCCTACCTGTATCTACCAACACAGATGCCCATCTAATGACCATAATATTATGATGAGTTTCATCATCTTCTTTCTGATCCATCAACTCTATGCACAGCCATGATTCAAGTGAGGCAGTTTATTGATTGTAATTTGAGCTAGTTGGAGAGAGAGAGAGAAGGGCCACTAGAGAAGGACAGCACTGAGCCTGAATAATTCACCAGAGATTGATTTACCACAGTCGATGCATGCGGTAATCTGCACACAGCTTATCATTATCTCTCCAGCTGTGCTCTCTCACAAACATCGCAGTCATTTAATATTCTCAATTAAAATGTTTGAAGTAGGTACCCACGTAGGTATAATAATTAAATAATATAATTACGTCAACTACCACGTAGGTACCCATGTAGGTACCAACATATGTACCCGTGTAGGTACCCATATATATATCAATGTAGGTACCTATGTAGGTACCCATGTAGGTACTCACATAGGTACCCATGTAGGTACCTATGTTCCTAAGTTGTTTTAATAATCTGCATTGTGATTATCTATAAAATTAAAGCGTTAGAAAGCTTAGTTGCATAGGTATTGTTAGAGGTATGAAATACATTTGTAATTTTACTAATTATATATTTAAATATAAATTAAAATGTTATATAAATTTTACTCATTATAGTAAACATAGATTAAAATGTTATCTAATAAATGTAATTTCGTGCTTACACTAATTGCACCATCCAATTTGTAAGAAATGCATTTATAAAGCCACCAAACTGGTGTATGAGTATTCCTACTTTCTACTAGTTAGTAGAACATAATGCAAAATTACATTGTTTGTTTTGAATGTCACAAATGCAATTAAATATGTTTAATTACCAGGATTGCTACTCATCCTATTTAAATGAAAACATAATTTGAGATGTTAATATGTTCCACGATATATATATATATATATATATATATATTGGGACATGAGGACAAAATAAAGATTTATCCCTTTAATTAGCAGCTTAACATAAGGCTGTTGGGACTAAAGACAGAATAGAGAGTCTATAATTATATCAACTACAGTTACATTACATTACTTCAGTACATCCCTACACATAACAATTACACAGTGCTGACACCTACTGGCTACACACACAAACCTGTACCAAGTCGTGCTAAACTTCTAATGTCTTGTATAAGTATACCACTTGTAAATGTCTTGCATAAGTATTACCACTTGCAAGAGTGTTCAACTTGTCGCTAAAAAAGGGAGTGGTTCCTTTTGAATGGAAAGAAGCAAACATCAAACCATTATTTGAAAAGGGTTCGAGAAATAAGTCAGAGAACTAAAAGCGAGGTCTTAACAAATCTGTTGTTTTTTGGAAGTATTATGAGAGTCCAGTGTTACCACACTTGTTCAACCGCATTCAAAAAAATCATCATACTGTGGCTAAAACTAAGGGGCTTTGTAAATATAAAATCAACTCAGTAATCAACTTTTTTGATAGAATTGACCCTACATACCCACACCTCTTAAACAAAATGGAGGCATCATTCATGCATTGTCAATGCAGTGAATGGAAAACTGATTATTGCAAAATTTCAACCAGGAAAAAGCTCTCCAATAAATACACTTTTCCAATTGTTTATAACCCAAGTGATCCCTTGACTCACCACCCGCCCACCCACCTACACACAACAATTTTTATGATTATTGGAATTCTACATTTATTAAGCCCCTAAAGTTAGTTGAGCAGATAAACAAAATGTCTACCTGCTCCAGTTGTTTCTTGTCTGTCTCTAGTTCAGCCATCTTCTCCTTCAGCTCGGCTCCGTAAGTCGGCATTGTCATGGATACCTCACTGAGTGTTGTCTCCAGCCTCAAGTTCAACCTCTCATTCTCATTCTGTGCCGATGAGACAGCTTTGCCCATCATGGCAATCTTGTCCTTCAGGATGTCCATCTCAGCCTTGTCTCCCTCCGTCAACACCTTCAGGACGTCATTCTCATCCCGAGCCTTCTTCAACTCCCTCTCCAAGTCACCCAGGCGGGTCGCTGAAGACTCCGCCTCCTGTTGTAAGATGCTGTTCTTGTGCTCCAGCTCTGACTTGGTCAGGTCATATTGCAGCACAGCGTTGGCCAAGTGTTGCTTCATCACGTCCACGGTGGCGTCAGAGCAGTCTGATTCCTTGGTCGCCTGCCAGTCGTCGTCAGCATCATCACTGTACATTGGTGTCGATGAAACAGATGCGCCTGATATCCCCGTCATGTTGGCCATCTGCTGGAGGATCTTGTCAATCATTGCTGTCATATTGTTTGATATCCTCTCGCCAGCATCGTCAGGACAACTGCACTTCATGTCATCAAGTAAAGCCGACTCCAGCATTGTCTGGAGGCAACTGTCAACAGTCTCTGGTGACAGCCCCTGACACTCTGCATCTCTCAAGGTGACCTTGGCAATGTCACACTCTGTCTGCATTGCAAAGTTGAATCGACATGGCAGCTCGGTGACCATTGATGCGTTCTTTGTCACCCTGCGCGGCGTCATGTCTGCGTGCATTTTCTTCACCTCGACCTCAAGGTTCTCGATGTGTCCGCACAGTCGCCGTACGACCCCCTTCAGTGACTCGATCTCCTCCTCATACTGAGACTTGAGCATCTTGTTGAGGACGAGTTCATCGTGAAGTCTCACATTGTCTTCCTTCAGCACGGACAGTTCCTGCTGGAGCCCATCGACTACCTCCACCAACTGTTCATCCTCATTCAACATCTCCTCCTGGAGATGCGCCTCCCGCGTCTGGGACATCACCAGCTCCTTCCGCATCTCCTGACCCTGCATCCCGATCATGTCCAGCAAGTGGAGCAGCTCGTCACTTCCTGTCGGACACACGTTCGGCGCTACCACATGGGACTGTGTCGATCCAACATCATCGTTTGACACAAAATATACTTCTTGGTTGTCAGGGTTTGTGCCAACTGACTGGCTTAGGGTCCCCAGTGACAGCTGCTCTGAGACCACACATTGTATGGTCCTCATCATCAGGGCCTTCTGTAGAGCGGCAAACTCCTCATTCCTCAACTGCGCTGACTCAGACAGAATGTTCTGTTGTAGCCAATCTCTGTTGGTCGAGGCAATCAGTGAGTTCATCGAGGCATCCATCCAGTCAGCAGGGTCTTCTGATGTCACAGAGACGTCATCCACCATGATGTCTCTTGCGAGGTCCAGTTGGAGGTCATCTGTCTGGCGCTGGTCATCATCCACCGGTGTAGCAGTGCATTGTGGGTTGTGAACACTTGTAGTTTCACTCTCGCTGAATTCCGCACTTGCGATACAGCAGTCCTCGGTGTCGTTGTCCCGGGGGCTCTCCTCAAAACTGTCCTCGTAGCTCAAGTCTGTCGCAATGTCAACACTGTCACAACGTCCCATTGCCTCCCCTCCATCCCGCAGACATTCTTCCTCTTCCTCCTGAGCACTGTTTTCCCTCTCAAAGTCATCACACGACATTACATCAATGTCCTGTGTTTCTGGCCATTTTTGTTTGGTTTCTGGAACATTCTGTACAGTTTTTTTTATATTTAATTCGGTCTGTGTATCAGATGGGTTAGTTTCCCTCATGACTGTTTCAGTGTATCCTTGACAACAGACATTGTCTTTTATGTCTCCAGTTTTCACTTGACCACTCAATTGAAGTGCGAAGGTATCACTGAAAGACATCCTGTCTCTCCCTGACTGCATGCTCTCAGCCATTTCACTGCCATCTGTCGTGTCCGTCTGTAATGGGAACTCATGTTCCACTTGTTGTAGCTCATCGAACAGAGACCGCTGCCTTGTGAAGCCACAGCCATTCCCATCTTTACTCGACACAGGCTCAGGCAACGACAAATCTGATTGGCCAGATTTGTCACTCAATGTCACATATATCTTACTCGTGTACACATAATCTAGAGCATCGGTTTCACTTCCACCACAACCACCACTTCTAGAACCACTTTCACCACCAGCACGTGTCCTGTCTGGAGAATCTACACGTGTCCATCCCTGTCCAGACTCCACATCCTTTCCTTCACTGCCATCCAAGGTTGTGTCACTGTCACTGTCACTGTCAAAGTTCATGTCCTCCCTTAGAGTGTCATCTCCCAGTGTCACTGATGATGTCTTCCGTGACACGTTGCGGTTTGTCCCAACGTCCTGCCCTATGTCGGTGTCTACCATCTCATAACTACACGACACACTGTCAAGGTGACCTTCATAATGACCTTCACAGCTGACACTTCCATCAAGGTCATGCGTCGTTGAGTTTCCCCAGTTGCTCTCTATTCCCGATTCGGACTCGGAGGTTGCCTCCCTGTGCCCTGCCACCCCACTGTCTGTGTCGCTGGGGGGTTGGAGATCATGCCCTTGCTCTCCATCCTCATCTTCCTGGATGTTGAGGGTCGTCACATGTGGCTCCTGACTGGGTTCGTCTGTCAGGTCACCAATCTAGAACAGACAACAACCGCAGTGGAAAATGACACACGTATATTCACTCCCTCCGAGTGTCGGGTCAGCAGGAAACAACTGCACTTTTGCCATCATCTGAAGACTTTTTTAACCGGGCTTTCCCTCCTTAGTTTCCTGGCACATTCATCCATCTTTTAAACTGAGCTTTCCCTCCTTAGTTCCTTGGCACATTCATCCATCTTTTTAATCGGGCTATCCCTTAGTTCCCTGGCACATTCATCCATCTTTTTAACCGGGCTTTCCCTCCTTAGTTCCCTGGCACATTCATCCATCTTTTTAACCAGGCTTTCCCTCCTTAGTTCCCTGGCACATTCATCCATCTTTTTAACCGGGCTTTCCCTCCTTAGTTCCCTGGCACATTCATCCATCTGGTGACAACTATAACATTGTACAGTGTATATCTAGGTCGAGACATTGTCTAAACATTGTGTTTTGGTGAACTTTGAACTCTGGTTTCTGAGGATTTAGGTGTAGTAGAAATGTTCATATTATTATATACTGTATCGACTGGTGCTGGGAGAAACATAAGAGTGGGAAACATGAGGAATGAAATGGGAAGCAAAAGAGAGGGACAGGGGAAAGGATGGGTGGGAGGGAGAAAGTGTGAGAAGACACTATAAGTATGAGAAAGCGAGGGGAAGAAAATTATAAAATGAGAAGGGAAGGAGAGGAAAGGAGAGGAAGAAAATGGAAGGAGAAAGGAAGAACATCAGTGGGAGGGATGGAAGCACAAGAAATGGATTCAATAGCATTATAAGCATATCTCAAGAAAGTGTACCAGACTGTGGGATGTTGATAAATGAACATTAAAACAGATGTTACCTCGAGTGACACTTCAATGGACTCCTGCGACTCGCTCGAGCTGTCTCTGACAACCTTAAACACAACAGCATAATATATGATTCTGTAGCACTAAAAACCAATCAGCTTATCCAAGTTTACACATGCATGGTTAAAAGCATAGATATTCCAAATTCCATTTCCACATTAAATCTTCGGTCATAATGCTTAAAGCTGCTTCCTCAAATGGTTCAACCAATCACAAATCCGGTTTATTAATGTCCAGATGTATAGTGTGTGACTAGTTTAAATAATATGCGCAGTCTGTTTAATAAAAAATGCCTATTTTGGTTCAAATCATCGAAAGAATTGACTTCAGTCGTTAGATCTTGTAAGGATCAAAATGGTGGATATCCAAAACGGTAAACACTGTGTGAATCAATGCCGATCCTGGGCATGACTTCAATCACATGACAATGTTAAAAAATGTCAGCAAGGGTGAAAATCATTTTTCAGCATTTTGACTTTCACTTCATTTAATACTTGAACAAGCATTAAGTAATTTAATAGCTTGTTGCGCGATTTCACAAAAACTACATATAAAAGTTGCACAAACGAGCTAGAATGTTGCATTGGATACTAGGTAGATTTGGTTTTTTGCAAAATTACTTTGAAATGAGACTAGCAAAAAAATCAAATTGAGGATGCACCTTTAATGATTCTGTTTTGTTGCCCCTCTGAGCTGAGGTTTAGACTGACTGCATGCAGCCTCTACAGCTTCGTAATTGAACCACACAAAGTAGAAGGGCATATAGCAAATCTACAAATCTGAGACTCATTCCTGCAAAGCAAATATCACAAAAAGCGGGAAACTGACACATTTACACACAATTACAAGAAAATGCCAGCTATTCTATTTCATTATGTGTATAATGATCATTTCATTAGAGATCATATATGTATATACTGATGCACTCTAAAAAAACTTGCCAGGAAAATTAAAAACCATTTAGACTTGATCAAATAAACACTTTCTATACCTGTCCGATCTTGTGCTGGCGTTTCTCCAACGGTGCCTCGGTTGCCATGACAACTGTACCACATGACCCAGCATTGTCATCCCCGCACCAGATGTTGCAGCAGTGGTTCCTGGGATACGGTCCAGTCTCTGTTCTCTCCTCCCAATTCTGCGGCACACTGTCGTCAAGACAACTATCGTCATGGCAACACTGTGGACCTGTGTCAGTAACCGACTGATCACCAGAGTTTGTTTCAGCCGTGTGCAGAGACGGTTGGTCAGAATGTCCAGCTATGTCATGTGGTCTGACTTCATGTAGTATCTGTGGTCGGGTAGACACGCCGTCCAGTTTCTGCTGGCCACTGTTGTCCCCTGACCCCAACTGACCCCCACCCTGTGACCTCTGCTTGACCTGTGAGAATACATATTGTCAATGTATTAATTATAATCTCTGCGAGAATTAAGAAAATACATCTGCATACAACAATGTCTGTGATTTTTTCCGTTGCAAAAGATAACTGATAATTATTATTCAATAGAAAACTAATAAATTGGCAGTTAAACTTCATGTTACCATCAATTTATGACAACAGAAAATAGTGTTCCGATTTGGAATATAATTTGCAACTAATACTCAGAAACAAATGGAAAAGTTTACGATTTTGTAGAGTTGCAAAATTCCAAACATAATTCATACTTTAAAGTTCTCTCTTCATATGTAATGCATACTTTAAAGTCCTCTCCTCAGAGGTTATGCATACTTTAAAGTCCTCTCCTCAGAGGTTATGCATACTTTAACGTCCCCTCCTCAAAGGTAATGCATACTTTAGTCCTCTCCTCAAAGATAATGCATATTTTAGTCCTCTCCTCAAAAATAAAGCATACTTTGAAGTCCCCTCCTCAAAGATAATGCATACTTTAAAGTCCCCTCCTCAAAGGTAAAGCATACTGTAAAGTCCCCTCATCAAAGGTAATGCATACTTTAGTCTTCTCATTAAAGGTAATGCATACTTTAGTCCTCTCCTCAAAGATAAAACATATTTTAAAGTCCCCTCCTCAAGGGTAATGCATACTTTAAAGTCCCCTCCTCAAAGGTAAAGCATACTTTAAAGTCCCCTCCTCAAAGGTAAAGCATACTTTAAAGTCCCCTCCTCAAAGGTAAAGCATACTTTAAAGTCCCCTCCTCAAAGGTAAAGCATACTTTAAAGTCCCCTCCTCAAAGGTAAAGCATACTTTAAAGTCCCCTCCTCAAAAAGCATACTTTAAAGTCCCCTCCTCAAAGGTAAAGCATACTTTAAAGTCCCTCCTCAAAGGTAAAGCATACTTTAAAGTCCCCTCCTCAAAGGTAAAGCATACTTTAAAGTCCCCTCCTCAAAGGTAAAGCATACTTTAAAGTCCCTCCTCAAAGGTAAAGCATACTTTAAAGTCCCCTCCTCAAAGGTAAAGCATACTTTAAAGTCCCCTCCTCAAAGGTAAAGCATACTTTAAAGTCCCCTCCTCAAAGGTAAAGCATACTTTAAAGTCCCCTCCTCAAAGGTAAAGCATACTTTAAAGTCCCCTCCTCAAAGGTAAAGCATACTTTAAAGTCCCCTCCTCAAAGGTAAAGCATACTTTAAAGTCCCCTCCTCAAAGGTAAAGCATACTTTAAAGTCCCCTCCTCAATTAGATTTTTTCTTTGTCTCATTTCAGACTAATTTCGTAAAACGCAATCCTACGTATCATCCTACGTATCATCCTTCGTATCACCCTACGTATCATCCTACGTATCATCCTACGTATCATCCACTGTGACGTGCTAACTCATTTCTGAAATCATCATCAGATAAATAATGATGAATTATTTTTGACCGAGTCAGTTAAAAAAATCAGTGGAAAAATGGCATAGATGGTGGGTATATTCTACAACATAAAGCTATTCGTTGTTTCACAAGTTACCCGATGTAACGATCAAAGTCAATACTGTTGATGATCTTAACAGAAGCTTGCAGTGTTTTATTAAACTGACTGCGCATATTACTTAAACTATTTACACACTGCAAATGTGAATATCAACAAACCTAATTTGTGATGGGTTAAATGAATTGAGGGGGGTGGTTTATTGAAGTTACACACCTCCCTCCTCAGTAAAGTTAAATGAATTGAGGAGGGTGGTTTATTGCAGTTACACACCTTCCTCCTCTGTAAAGTTAAATGAATTGAGGAGGGTGGTTTATTGCAGTTACACACCTTCCTCCTCAGTAAAGTTAAATGAATTGAGGAGGGTGGTTTATTGCAGTTACACACCTTCCTCCTCAGTAAAGTTAAATGAATTGAGGAGGGTGGTTTATTGCAGTTACACACCTTCCTCCTCAGTAAAGTTAAATGAATTGAGGAGGGTGGTTTATTGCAGTTACACACCTTCCTCCTCAGTAAAGCCAGGTAGATCAGAAGTGCTGTCTCATCCACACTTCCATCTATCACAGCTACTGGCCTGAAGCACAAGCGACAAATTACTCATTGTTTCCAACCGACCCCTATCGAGGTATAAGAAACTATTATGCAAATTTTCAAGAGAAATGTATGTCTGATTTATACGTAAATTTCTTCTATTTCTATTCTGTATCTCGTAATAGCAGTATAGTTTTTATTTTATATCACTGAAATTAATTGTTATGCAATACACTGATAGTTCCTGGTGATTCTCTTGTAAGACCTCCTGGGTTTCCTAGAGAACATCAGTTGCTTTAAAAAAAAATTCTAGTGAAACTAGACATTTTTTGTAATATTGCAACTGCATAAATTACTTTTTAAATATATGCCAGATTTATTAATTAATTCAATTAGCTGAAAATGAAACAGGGCTTTCAACATTGCTGCTACCACTATTAACAGGGATACCTAGCAGCCCAGTTGCATGCAATACTCACTCTAGAATGTTCTCAGAGATGCTCAGTTCGTCTTGTGCTGTTTTCAAACAGTTCTTTAAATACTGGACAGGATCCTGTCAACACAAGAGAAGGCTTGTTGATATAATGACAATATATTATATTAGGATAATTCTGTTTTAATGCAAATTTGTCTTTCACAATTTGATTCCATGCTTTTTGTCATATTCTGCCTATAGTTACAGACAGGTGTTACATTATTCATCATCGTAAAGCACTTCATAAGTTTGACTTTCTAAATATAAAATGCACATTGACCAAACTACAGCATTAGTCCATCTACCCCATAGTGAAATTAATAGCGATGGTGGCTCCATTTGTTGTACAAATATAGAAAGTAGGAAGAACTGTATTTTTTAAACAACTTATGGTTTTGTTAACAAATGGAACAGAAAAAGATCAGTATGCTGAAGGGATTAAAAAAATTTAATATTTTATTTTGTAAGGTTCTTAGTCTGTAAATATTACATGATTCTCATATAGGAAGAGCATGGTTTCATATCCAAGGCAATTAATTTTGCCATAAAAAGGCCTTAAAATACTGCTTCAATTGTTTTTCCTCAGCCAAAAGCTGTACAATATATGAAATTAAAGTGTTTGACTACAATACAGAAGTGACTTAGAAAGGCAACTGTCAGGATGTGGCCATGTGGAACTGAAGCAGTCACTGTTAACTTACCGGGTCATGCTCCACTGAACAGAAGTGGCACAGCAGATCTATGAGCATACCATCGTGGCAGACACTGAAATTACACCAAATCTATCAATAAGCACCTTGTAGCAGCACATGACCTGGCAAACAAGGACACCGTCTTAAACAGCGAAATTACTAAATTGGACAAATGACCTAGAAATCTACAAATACAATGTATTCAACAACATTAATAACCGTGTTCGCAAATTGGCAATGCTGAATGGTAAATCTACACAGAGATTGGCATTTCACAACATTGATTCACAATCCATAATTGCAATACAGACGGAAATAGTTGTCCTGACTTGTTTTGGTCATGGAGACAAACTTAGAGCTGTATGATCACACAAACGCATGATTGAATAAACTTAAAACATGGATAATGTAATAGGTTTTAAATGTAAATACAATTTAAATAGATATATCATGCACCCAGCTGAAATAGTCACATGGCACAGGTTTTGGGGGTTTCTGAGAATGTAGTAAAAAGATCAAAGGAAAAGTCAGAAAAAGTGTCATAGTGAAGAGAGTAAAACAAATGACGCTGTCGAATTGGTTTCAAATATTCCGGAAATTAAATCTAAATTCTGCTAAATATATATCACAATTACTAATTAAGTTTAAATATAAGTAGATATTCTGACACATAATTGTTAGCATACTACAAAATCTGGTATTACTGATAATTTAAATCACAAACTTTACCAATTCTATCAAACATTCTGTTTTAACAAACATGTCAACATTTCCGTAATAGTTCAAACAAATTAATACTAAATTTTACAAAACCTATAAGAAATCTACCATCAATTCAAATGCTTTTCCATTACATTTATCATGTAGATTTATGTAAGTGATATTATTTTATGTGACTTAAATTTTCTGCCTACCCAAAACTGTAAGTTTTTCTGTGATTTGTTTCCTGTGACTTTATTTCTGAGAACCATTTTTATTATAATACATAATTATTATTGTACACTGACACTATGTGACAAGCAACTTCTTTCAATCGAGTCCTCAGGCGAGGTAGTTGGCAGGATTAACTGAGCCACATCTTGGATGCATCTGTCATGACTCATGTGGTCGAGATGGAGTCCACAACATTTATGGAGTTACCGGCACACATTTATCTTGTGTAGGATTTTTACTTCCTCTGGCACAGAAACCAAGTAGAAGGACCAACAACTTCTAGTGTCTACAGAAAGACAGACAAAGTGGGGTGAGCAAAGTGGGGTGAACAAAGTGGGGTAAACAAAGTGGGGTGAACAAAGTTGCCCAAGGAGGTGGACTCGAACCCTGGTCATCTATCTACTGAGATCCTGTGCCCCACCACAGACACCTATGGACCACTGGGCAGGGTAGTTCGCCTACATATAACTAAAACTGACCACTAACACAGTGTCACATGACAGATGACCTCGCAAACTTGTGACACGCCAATATGGTTGACCTGCTCTAAGACATACTTATTGGTCAGAGAGTCCATGTGGTCAACAGTCATGTAGGACAACTCTTGTCTACACCAGTTGAGGATTGACCTTTGCCCCATCTTCACATTCCGTTGAAAGGGTGACACTTCTGAAAAAAATTACAATTAGTTCATGTTGAAATTATTCAACAACCTGACATGTAAATGTTACAAGTCTCTGGTCTCAGAGATCATGGATAATTACAAGGATCTTTTAACTCTGAAATATTTATCAAACATTTACTCATAACTGATACGTCTTATTTGTTTTAATAACATCCTAATTTTTAATAATTCAATAGGTGTTGATTTGAGCTATAAAAGTAAAAAATATGGAGAATTGTGCGTGTCACCCAGTTGGAGGGAGAGTGGGTGTTATGGATGTGACCATGTGGACCACTTGGTGTGAGGGTGTTGTAGATGTGACCATGTGGACCACTTGGTGTGTGGGTGTTGTGGATGTGACCATGTGGACCACTTGGTGGGTGGGTGTTGTGGATGTGACCATGTGGACCACTTGGTGTGTGGGTGTTGTGGATGTGGACCACTTCTGAGGAGTATGTTGTTGTGGGTGTGGACAACTTGGAGTGTGGGTGTTGTGGGTGTGGACCACTAGGAATGTTGGTGTGGACCATTTGGAGTGTGGGTGTTTTGGATGCAGACCACATGGAGTGTGGGTGTTGTAGGTGCAGACCACTTGGAGTGTGGGTGTTTTGGATGTAGACCACTTGGAATGTGGTTGTTGTTGGTGTGAATCACTTAGAGTGTGCATGTTGTGGCTGTGGACCACTTGGAGTGTGGGTGTTGTGGGTGTGGATCACTTACTTGGAGTGTGGGTGTTGTGGGTGTGGATCAATTACTTGGAGTGTGGGTGTCGTGGGTGTGGATCACTTACTTGGATTGTGGGTGTCGTGGGTGTGGATCACTTACTTGGAGAGTGGGTGTCGTGGGTGTGGATCACTTACTTGGAGTGTGGATGCACAAGTGAAGAATGAGAGTCCACATCAGATCCAGGAGACTGGTAGCGCCACCATTGAGAAGCCCTGCAATCACACCAGAAGGGATCTGAATCACACAGGAGATTAATTATTCATTAATTGACCTGTCTCAGCCACTGTGTAATAGCATCACTTGTAAAACATTCACCTGCTGAGTGTGATATGTCAGAGCCAGGCCCTGGTTGTTCAGTCATGTGTCGCTCATCCTTGTGAACAAGCAGTGACTGTATCATCACTGCTTGTCGTACAAATGTGCAACAGAACTGTGTCCTAATTGTCATATTAACCAATCAGATCAGGAGATGCGTTGCTAAGATATGCTTGTTTTGGTAAATGAAGCTCGTTTTGGTGTTTCAAATTGCAAATACACAGAATACATTTAATACATGCTGTTAACACATTTAATACATGCTGTTAACACATTTAATACATGCTGTTAACACATTTAATACATGCTGTTAACACATTTAATTTCTGTGATACTTTGAACACTCACACACCAGGCTGCAACTAGTGCATATCCCTAAAACATTACTATTTGGCAATGTCAACTAAAATTTTGCTGTACTGCTCTTAAATGCATAAGCAGCTACTCTGGCCAGCGATATGAGATGTAGTGATGATTCATTCATCATCTCCATCATGCATATGGAATTAAACATAAAATAGTAATGACTAGTTAGTGACTAAACATAAAATGGTAATGACTAGTCAGTGACTAAACATAAAATGGTAATGACTAGTTAGTGACTAAACATAAAATGGTAATGACTAGTTAATGGCTAAACATAAAATGGTAATGACTAGTTAGTGACTAAACATAAAATGGTAATGACTAGTTAGTGACTAAACATAAAATGGTAATGACTAGTTAGTGACTAAACATAAAATGCTTAGCAATTTATTATGAAAGATTAATTTCAAACATGAGTGAAAATTACATTGCTTGGAACTACTCGATATTACCAAGTTCATTCTACAAATATGCTTGATACAATTAATGAAGCTGTTCCAGTTAAAATGTTTATGTACCATTCCGTGCCAATATCTCAAAGTTTTATTTCAGAATTAATTATGTAGAATGACAATATTTTGCTAAGCATATAATACAGTTTGTTTATATTTGGCGTAAATCATTCTAACTGTGACAGGATAAACAAAATTACTTTCCTAGCTGATTACATTTTTATTTGTATAATGTATATCCTCATTATTATCCTGTTAGGCTGTTTTGATGTCCCTAGGCTAGTTGTCATTTGATATTATCTGGATAATTGCCACACACAGTGCCATCATGTATTCAACTAACCATGCTAAATATCTTAGAAAATTAGCAACCTACGTTGCATGCACAGCCAAAAATAGGGTGTTGGTTTTCAGTGTGATGGCAGTTATATGACAGACATATGCATGTTAATGCCTGTCCACTGACCCGTATCCACAAAGGCACATTTACACACATTCACACACACAGTGTGTCCACATTGTGAGTTCACACCTCATGAATAATGCACACCTCACTCCAGTCCTCAGTCCTCTGTGGCCCATTTAACAGGCATCTTTAATTTCCCTTGGGAATATCCTACCTCCCCCACCATATGCCATCAACCTCCAACTAGGAACACTTAAAGGCAGCATACAGCACTTAATGAACATCCACCCCACATTCAAGAGAACCCTAATCCCAAACAACAATCACAACTACACAAAGGGTGTTGTATGACTAATGCTGCATGTTGTCACAGGAGATTGACAGTGTGGGCCAGGTGTGATAATGGCCAGGTATTGTCACACCTACTTCTGTCAAGGAGGTCACAGTTTGCATGGACTAACTGTTGTGTGTCACAGCTCATGGTTAGATTAGGCCATGTGCAGGTCTAGACACAACAGTTGTTTCAATTTGATTTGATTTATTCAATATAAAACTGTAACATGTACACACTGAAGGAGTGCATCAAATGTGAACACAAGGTACATTAAAATATTAAGATGACTGGAAAAGTGCAAGCATTTATTTCCACAGGGGGGTTCTTAGAAAAATCACAGACTACACATGACAATGATATAAATAGATTCTGATAAGTATAAAATACTTACAAAATAAATTGTTTTTAATGCTTGTACAAAAGTAGCACAAGGGGAGGGACGAGAAGCAGCAATACTTCTACAGTTCTCACTGTAGCAGTGTTCATGCAATACAAACACGCTCTGGAGGAGAAGCAGCAATACTTCTACAGTTCTCACTGTAGCAGTGTTCATACAATGCAAACACACTCCGGAGGAGAAGCAGCAATATTTCTACAGTTCTCACTGTAGCAGTGTTCATACAATGCAAACACACTCCGGAGGAGAAGCAGCAATATTTCTATAGTTCTCACTGTAGCAGTGTTCATACAATGCAAACACACTCCGGAGGAGAAGCAGCAATATTTCTACAGTTCTCACTGTAGCAGTGTTCATACAATGCAAACACACTCTGGAGGAGAAGCAGCAATATTTCTATAGTTCTCACTGTAGCAGTGTTCATACAACGCAAACACACTCCGGAGGAGAAGCAGCAATATTTCTACAGTTCTTACTGTAGCAGTGTTCATACAATGCAAACACACTCCGGAGGAGAAGCAGCAATATTTCTACAGTTCTCACTGTAGCAGTGTTCATACAATGCAAACACACTCCGGAGGAGAAGCAGCAATATTTCTAGTTCTCACTGTAGCAGTGTTCATACAATACAAACACACTCCGGAGGAGAAGCAGCAATATTTCTACAGTTCTCACTGTAGCAGTGTTCATACAATGCAAACACACTCCGGAGGAGAAGCAGCAATATTTCTACAGTTCTCACTGTAGCAGTGTTCATACAATGCAAACACACTCCGGAGGAGAAGCAGCAATATTTCTATAGTTCTCACTGTAGCAGTGTTCATACACTGCAAACACACTCCGGAGGAAAAGCAGCAATATTTCTACAGTTCTCACTGTAGCAGTGTTCATACAATGCAAACACACTCCGGAGGAGAAGCAGCAATATTTCTACAGTTCTCACTGTAGCAGTGTTCATACAATGCAAACACACTCCGGAGGAGAAGCAGCAATATTTCTACAGTTCTCACTGTAGCAGTGTTCATACAATGCAAACACACTCCGGAGGAGAAGCAGCAATATTTCTACAGTTCTCACTGTAGCAGTGTTCATACAATGCAAACACACTCCGGAGGAGAAGCAGCAATATTTCTAGTTCTCACTGTAGCACTGTTCATACAATACAAACACACTCCGGAGGAGAAGCAGCAATATTTCTACAGTTCTCACTGTAGCAGTGTTCATACAATACAAACACACTCCGGAGGAGAAGCAGCAATATTTCTACAGTTCTCACTGTAGCAGTGTTCATACAATACAAACACACTCCGGAGGAGAAGCAGCAATATTTCTACAGTTCTCACTGTAGCAGTGTTCATACAATACAAACACACTCCGGAGGAGAAGCAGCAATATTTCTACAGTTCTCACTGTAGCACTATTCATACAATACAAACACACTCTGGGAAGAGAAGCAGTAATATTTCTACAGTTCTCACTGTAGTGTAACTGATAGCTTATGCCATGCGATGGAAATGACATTCAATAATTTTAATAAGTATTATAATTTAGCATATCATGTGATTCCACATTACAACTCACCCTCTGGAGTGACGGAATGCTTCACTTTGATACTCTGGAGGTGGTTAAAGATGACATGGAGCTGTTTGATGTTTGATTCCCCTGAAAGAGCCTACAAATAACACAACATTCAGAGGTTTTCATGGTTTCAGATCATAATCTTACTCTTAAATAATAAATTACCTAAAATATGTTTTAACAATGATGACTAAAGACAAGAATGAACGAATGATACATGAGTCATGAAGTGTCAAACAATGCCCCAATTACCTGTGTGAAATTAAGCAAATTATTCAGTATTTTATTATAGCAGGTTAGGGTAAATAATAAATTAAAGACTAGAGTAAATACTAATAATAATTTATTCACCTTAAATACTTGAATATATAATATCAACTGAATGATAATTTAATATCAATGTAAATGTGATCTCATACTGCTGGCTTAAATCATAAACTATATGTACAGAAACCTCCATGGAAATGCCCAAGTTGTTATCTTGAATAAGTTTGTACTACAGTCGTGCATAGAAAGGACCATTCACATCCAACAATACAGTGATGTGTTAAATGTTGCATTTTGTTTACACTAACCTGTGCTATTTAGAGAATCAATCTTTCAATCATAACAGATTACTAATAAGGACAGGTGAAAGTATTTTGAACACGTCTGCTACAGATTAACGTGCTGCATTGCACAAGCAATATTTCTTAAGTGTTTACACAGATATTCAGAGCAAACAGTCATGTAGTTCTATTGATGTGTCACACATGGATAGCCTCCTAGTGTAAGCAAATCCAGTCCCACAATAATATCAAAGACAATAAATAACAACTAAGAACATGACAGCAAACTAAAATGTTAGGTTTATAAAGCTCCATCCTCAGTATGTGCAGTCAGTGCATACTTTTGTTCAGTTGATCAGTATGTGCAGTCAGTGCATACTTTTGTTCAATTGATCAGTATGTGCAGTCAGTGCATACTTTTGTTCAATTGATCAGTATGTGCAGTCAGTGCACACTTTTGTTCAATTGATCGGTACGTGGAGTCAGTGCATACTTTTGTTCAATTGATCAGTATGTGCAGTCAGTGCATACTTTTGTTCAATTGATCGATACATGCAGTCAGTGCATACTTTTGTTCAATTGTTCGGTATGTGCAGTCAGTGCATACTTTTGTTCAATTGATCGATACATGCAGTCAGTGCATACTTTTGTTCAATTGTTCGGTATGTGCAGTCAGTGCATACTTTTGTTCAACTGATCAGTATGTGCAGTCAGTGCATACTTTTGTTCAATTGATCGGTATGTGCAGTCAGTGCATACTTTTGTTCAATTGATCGGTATGTGGAGTCAGTGCATACTTTTGTTCAATTGATCGGTATGTGGAATCAGTGCATACTTTTGTTCAATTGATCGGTATGTGGAGTCAGTGCATACTTTTGTTCAATTGATCGGTATGTGCAGTCAGTGCATACTTTTGTTCAATTGATCGGTACGTGGAGTCAGTGCATACTTTTGTTCAATTGATCAGTATGTGCAGTCAGTGCATACTTTTGTTCAATTGATCAGTATGTGCAGTCAGTGCATACTTTTGTTCAACTGATTAAAAGAATTAATTCTGATTGTTAGACCGGGTAACTTGTAAAAGTGTGAACACCCTTATGTCATTGTACATAGAGGTGGAGCCACTTTGCTATTTTCCATTGAATGTTTATGTATTGAAGCATTAAATAAGGTTTGCCAAATGCACCAACAATAGAAAATTTATAGATATGGTAAAAAATGGTCAAAATTGATGGGGGGTATTCGTAAAAAAACCAAGGTGTCATTTTCACAAGTTTAATATTTAAATGATAAATAATGTTTAATGTACTGTGAAACTTTAAAGGAAATTGTAAGAAAAATTGTCCATGGTACTGCAGAAATAGTTAATTGGCAATGCCAAAACTAATTGCCTCACCCCACAAGCTGCTTCTGCAGTTAATACTGAGCAGGTCATTTAATACTGAGCAGGTCGTTCAGTACACATAATAGTGAATTCACGAAGGAATGTATGATCTGTGAAGATTGGCCCCATGCCACATAATGTGTAACAAGTATGGCACGAAATCTGTAATGTCAGTTCCTAAATGCCTGCTGTAATTATTGATTTCACCCAACACATGGTTCACATCAACTCTTCTCAACCTAATATGCCCCACAGGGACCATGTCACAAGGGGCCACATCAAAAACATAACAAGGCAACATGGTTACTAGCAGTGTGTAATAAATAATATAAATGAACAATGCATGTAAGTTAATCTCCCTCAGTCACTTTTTCAATGTACATAATATTGGGTGACTTCAGCAAGTGAAAAAAAAAATGTTGCCATGACACATGGAACATCTCCCTACATGACACCTGGAACGTCTCCATACATGACACCTGGAACGTCTCCCTACATGACACCTGGAACGTCTCCATACATGACACCTGGAACGTCTCCCTACATGACACCTGGAACGTCTCCATATATGACACCTGGAACGTCTCCATACATGCCATTCACCAAGACAATGGTATTGGTGTAATGCAACATCTTTTTTCTAGCAATTCTGAAAAAAAAATTTTTGGCAAAAGTTGTATTTAACTTTGTTTTTTTCAAATCACAAATGCACAAATGTTTTATTACTACACTATCTGATAATCTGAACACAAACGTCAGATTGGAATTATCACTGAAGCATAGTTTATCTGATACAAACATAATGTTTTACATGCTGCGTGCATGGAACACCAAACAGGTGATATTGACTGAAATCACAGGTGATATTGACTGAAATCACAGGTGATATTGACTGAAATCACAGGTGATATTGACTGAAATCACAGGTGATATTGACTGAAATCACAGGTGATATTGACTAAAATCACAGAGTGAAACTGAAACATGCACACAACAGGAAAGTCAGTGAAATTACCTGCACTTGTGACTGTAGCCTGGAGGCTGGCCACAGGATGTCTATGAGCAGACTGAGTATGGAGGCCTCCTGGAAGTCAGTCAGCATGGTGACAGCCATGTTGACTTCTGCCAGCAATGAGTTGCCCCATTCCAAGCACAGCTACAATCACAAGATATATAAAAGTTTGTGACAATAAAATTTCAAAAAGTCGATGGGCCTTTACTTAGGACCTAAACATCTGTTTAGTGTCTTACAAAAGGGGTTTCATAAAAGAGTTGATTTCCATAAAAAGAGGCACATGTAGCTACTATTTTATTGCATACTTCAGTTGAGTATATCCATTTAATAATTGGAATATGACTGTGTCATGAAGCATAGAGAGTTGTCATTTGTCAGTGAAAACCCAAAACTGATCATATCTCACAATTCAGAGTTACATGTATTATTTAGAAAACAAGTTAAACAGTCAATCACTCCACTATTTCTAAGAAATTAGTATAATAACATTTATGTGTACATTTCCTTATTTGACAAACATTTCTGCAATATGTGTTTGAAGCTATTTTTTATTTGTTCAATTACATCAACACACCAGTCAACATAGGCCAGTTAATGAACTGTGCATATTCTGGTACTGTTATACAGACCAGTATCAGCAGAACCAGGCATTAGCTCAGACTTCAGTGTAAATATTAAACAGCGTGCCCAGTATTTGCCAAGTACCAATAGTGCCAAAGCACAGTGAGAGACCTCCGTCCTCAAAGGTATCTAACAATGCAGCCATTTAACAAAGAACTCTGCCAAGCTCTAAAACATTAGTAGGGAATGACATACTATGTCACATCATATGAATGACATACTATGTCTTCACAACATTAACATTTCATGTCATATATATATATATATATATATATATATATATATATATATATAATATGATATATATACTATATATGATGATAATATATCTAACTATATATATGACATACTATATATGATATATATCTAAACTATATATATATATATATATATATATATATATATATATATATATATATATATATATATTATAACATGATAACATCTATACTCTATAACATAATATATGTGCTATATAAACATGATAATATATATACTATATAACTTGATAATATTTATACTCTGTGACATGATAATATCTATACTTTATAACATGACTTTATTAAAAAAAAACCTATACGAAGTAGAAGAGAATCTGCAAAAACCCAAACCTGTTGTTTGATGTTTGGTAAACCAACCATCCAGTCAGTTTATACTTTATTATATAGTCTTGTCTTGTCAAGTTATGCGCACAATACTTGTGTGTATTGTTCATAATCAAATAATGAAATATTGCTTGAAAAGGAGCAGATGAGAAGTTAAAATCTTACACAAATCTCCCCATTAATCTCTAAACATTGGTTGTCCATACTTAATATATTGAAAATATCAACAACAACAAAAGTCAGTTAGCTCTTGCATATGTGTATGTACAGACACACACGCACGCGCACATGCATGCACGCGCACACACACACAAGTTACATATTCAACAAAGATGTACTAGTAGTGTATAAGCAGTGATATATAGATGATCACACGCATTTAAAGATTTGAACAGGGATAAACTAATTTATGAAACATATCTGTGCAACAGGATACACACAATCTCTTTCATAAAGTGATGTGCTCTAAGTGTAGCATATGATAGAGTGTGCTTTACAAATAACTTTTGCGATCAGACCCATCTTAAAATATCTTAAGGTTGGTCACCAACTGTGTCCGACACTAACTGACAATGAATGTGTTATGTGATTGTGATATTTGCATATATATATATATATATATATATATATATATATATATATATATATATATATATATATATATATATATAGTAAAGTCATAGATTCACATAGCCTAACTGCCACTGTCACTGACACCCATTACATTAGTCATTAGCTGTTGGATGGTATTTGACCCGTTTTACTAGCAGAATGGTAACGTTCTGCATTAGCTCATGACACTTGTTATAAATAAACTGAAGCGCGTGCATTATGGATTTATGAATTGACGGCCACCACCGCGCTTTCTGTTTCTAGGATTGGTGCTGGGCGCTGTCTCTGACCTCGGCTCGCTACTAGCGCGGGCACCGACTACTACGACAAGACAAGCAAGACGCACAACATGTATATTCTAACTACAAAAACAGACAAATAACAACATCAAATACGTATGCAATTACACTTGTCTTACCTTGGTGTCGATGTTGCTTTCCATTTCGAGCGCGCCGTCACCACAGCCGCATTCCGCCACAGTTCTCGTTTCCGAGCAGCGAATGATGCCAACCTCTGGTAAACAGGAAGTCACTGCGACGCATGCGCAAAATGCACCTCCGGTGAAGTGAGTTTCGCAAAGGCTAAGGCCTAGGCTAATTTTACCAAAACAAATCATGTACCGTAATCATTTAACATAAATGTTTAGTGACTGTGTATCAACGTATTGCAATGAATACATCTGCGTGAGTATGAAGAGCCTCATCTATATGAAGACTGGTTGTTCCGTTGATGCAAACAATGTTTCCAGAGTTTGCCGAGGGCCTAGGGCTAGGGCTAGGCCCTACCTAATCGTAGCGTACAACTACAACCAGCTGAGGAGAGGATTAATTCCTGACGACTGAACTTTGCACTGGCTGGGATGTTGCACTTTCAGACCTGACAATGAAATCGGCCACATATCGCCGCCAGATTTCTAGCACATCAACAACACATAAATATATTTTTATTCAATGACAATTAAACACGTTTTATGCAAGTAAGGCCTAAACAAAAAGATGTAAGGTAACGGGCCAAAAATATTTTTTAACACTACAGTAAATTTATGGACACACTTTATTATTATTGCTGAATGTAGATATCACGTAATAAAATCGGTTTAATTAAAACAAAGAATACCATTAAACTAAATCTTTAAAAATTGCAATGTGACGCAACGCCCTTTTGCCAGAAATGTTCCACCTGCGATTCACAGCTTTCACATAGCCATCCCTGCTGCACCCAGCACAGATGGGAAACACTGTTTTGAAACTTTGTTTCAGCTTCACGTCTCTTTCAGCCCCGTCTGCACCACAGTAATGAATAAAATCATGTTCCCTCGTCCCAGGGCAGAGCTGTAGAATGGGGCTTCTACTGGGCTTGAACAGTTGAAGTCCATCCTAACTACGACGATGTAAATGCAGTGATGTGGCTACCACAAATGCAGTCAAACTGTGACAGTAGCATAGGAAACGTAGTTTTCTGCCGTTCTGACAGTTGTCTTCTGCCTTACACAACTCTTGTTTTCCGACATTCAACACACTCTATGAGCAGTTGGGCTATTTGCGCAGTGAGGTGTGCCTGACATGTCGTCCTCATCATGTTGCTTGACGTTAGAAGCAGGAGCTTTTGCAAAGTGTTTTGGTGGCATCTTGGCAGAAGTTTTGTCCCTGCCCTTGCCTGCTTGCTCCTTAACAGCTGATGCCACTTCGAAGGGCCGGTATTGGCAAGATCCAGCGTGCATGACATCGTGATGAATTTACATCTAAATGCCATAACCACGTTTATGACTGGTGCCGGTGAGGTAAACAACGTGTCCATGTGCGACACGGTTGTCCATGGTCCTTCCTCCAGTTCTGCCATGGCGATTTCACATGATCCATCGCTGCAGCCATACTCTTTGGCAATACTGTCAAACCTTTCATTTTAGGAGTGTAGGATTTTCATGTGGAATAAGCACTGGCATTTTATTACGCAGACTAAATATGCAAGTGCTATCTTGCCATCACTAGCCAACGTGATTCAGCATGTAACAAGACCACCAAATAAGTTTGGTAGTGCACACATGTCATTGAATATGCAGGTTAAATTATACTTGCGGGTTTTTTATTAGTTTTAACTAAATCTAACAAAACGAATATTGATTGAAATATCAAATAAAAAGATTATGGTCAGCCCGTTTTTCTAGGTAGGGTCGGGTTACTGGAAACACACCTTTTTTCGCCTATGCCCAAATATTACTGATCTACATCATTACTACTGATTACTAAATAAAATTTGTTCCAGGGCAGTGGCAGTAATTTAAAGTGACTTTGCTCAACTGACAATTCATTGAGCCAGCATATCACCCAACACAAAACAGTCATACAGCGAGTAGCGTTCAGTGGTGCTCTGTAATGATGTTTTTTGTTCTCTTGAATCAGATAATTCAGAACTAATTTGTAGATTATTTGTAAACAACGATTTCACCGGCTAATGACAATATAAAATAACCTGGAGATGAACAATCGAAAATGTATATCATCAGTTGACACACGTCGTGCGAAAGTTGATTACACATTAAAAATGACAATAGGTACAATCAAAAAAAATTTCACTTAGTCACTAATCTATAATATCATACAATTTTCTGTCTGTTGTAACAGTTGTTTTTGAAGTTGTTGACATCATTTGGTTTTGCATACAATAACAAGGATTAAGCCCCACTTCTTCTGTAGCTAATAGCCACTGGATTTCACGAGGCCACAGATTTTGACCATTTCTGGCAAATTACAAACAGACGTTTAGGGTTTATTAAACATGTTTTGTGGGCTGTGTTCATTGGATATATTTATTCTAGTATCAAGAACTATATATTAATAAATAAAAAATAAACAAGGATCAGACCAACTCGTTTTTAGTGTAAACATTACATTACATGTTCTTCTATACACTAGTCTTCTTCTCGTTGATGACCACCTTCATCCTGCTGAAGGTGGGAAGGGAGAGGTAGAGGGAGGGGTGGGAGAGGGAGGGGAAGAGAGAGGTAGAGGGAGGTAGATGGAGAGGCAGACAGAGGGGAAGGGATAGGTAGAGGGAGCGGATAGGTAGGTAGAGGAAGGGAGAGGTAGAGGGAGGGGAAGGGAAAGGTGGAGGGAGGGGAGATGGAGGGGAGGTAGAGGGATGGGAATGTCAACTGCACGAGAGACATTACCATTGAAGAGGTGTGGTATAATTAATTATGATTATTGTTTAATGAACAACTTTATTATTCTTGCTATAAGCAACTCCCATATTGGTTGAATTGATATATCATGTTGAATGTTCTGGACATAAAGGCAGAGATTGTTGGTACATGACAAAAGACAGTTTACATCTTACCAAGTACTCAACAATATGTTGTGACTATTTAATTACATTAATGGGTGTGAACAAACTCTCACAGTGAAATGTTGTTTCTACAGAATGGAGGATGACCAACAACCAGGATCCTGCACCTCGGTTGCCATGGAAACATTTCAACAGTTTGAGAAGCCGCCATATAAACATCAGAACCATGCTGATAAGGCATTTGACACACTCACTACACTGCGCAGGTGAGGGGAGAAACTGAGGGGGGAAAGTGAAGGGGGAGAAAGTGAGGGGGAGAAATTGAGGGGGATACATATCCAGGGCTCTATCTCTAAAGCTTAATGCTTTCTGAGGGCGTTGCTTTTCAACAGTTCTGTTTTCTGAAGTTGACATTAATGCTCACAAACAATGTAATATAATAATAATTAACTTCTATGATGCCTATATCCTCAGGAACCTGAGCTCAGGGGCGCAACAAACAAAGTAATTAAGCATAATTGTGGACAGGTATGTGCAAGTCATTATCAGAACGAAGAACCACCAAAGATTTATGGTGGAAATGCAATTTGGAATAAATTTGTCTTGAGTTTTTTCGGAAGGTATCTATAGTACTTTTACTTGGTGTTTACGCAAGTAGAACAATTTTCTCGAAAATAGAGCAGGACTATTTGTAGAAACAGAACAAAATGTGTTTTTAAAGTTTTTCCCTAAAACATGCAGAAACTACAATAGGTATAAAGATAATGGTAAAACTATTCACTCCTTAAAAGATGAACATATTTTTCAACAGTCTATTTTGCTAGCACACCAGTCAGATTAATTTAAGCATAATTAGGTTTTTGCTAACAAAAACTATTTTTGTTTTTGCTGTGGCAGTCTTTACAGTAGTGCAAGACTGGGGTGAATTAAAAAATGAATTGGAATTATTCAATTAAATTCCTGAATTTGAATAAAAAAATTTCACCAAGCAGAATTTTAATTGAAAGATTTTGGGTAATTTGAATTGGAATTGAAAGAAAATGAATTGAACTTCATTTTCTTGTGCTGTTGCGAACTGGTTTTATTTCTAATGTGGTCCTCAATCTAACCCTAGTATTGTATACAAACTCAAAGTGTTTGTAGCAGCTAAACATACATTTGTACACCATTTGAAGATCTGAGGTGAGAACATTAATTTTGTCCAATTTTTAACAAAGGGTCTGCTTGGCAATGTTACCATGTAGCAATTGGAAAAAAGAACTCAGAAGTTCTGCTCGAATCAAACCATAGTGGGGTGTGATGTGCTTACTTTGAATTCAAGACAGGTTGCAGCTCCTGCTCTAAGATAACATTTATTGTCTGCCTGCATATATCTGAAACCATGCCCTTTGTGTGTGCTAGGAATGTGTGAAGCCATAGCCACCCCAATGGGGCATCCCAACAATTAGTAACTGGCTTGGTACTCCTGCATTGTTTCATTGAGCAGGTATTTCTGAAACTATAAAATGATAAGCCTACTGGTCTTTTCATGTTGTTTGAATAAAGGCTCAGCCATTGTCTGTACATTGTTTACAATTACTAGCAGTTGGAATCACATGCAAACAAACCTGATATTTTGTAAGTTTGCAGCAACTGAAATGACATCTTTCCCTTGTCGTTTGCTACAGACAGAAGATGCTGTGTGATGTGCTGATTGTGGTGGATGACATAGAGATCGCGGCACACCGGGCAGTGTTGGCATCGTGCAGTCCCTACTTCTACGCCATGTTCACGGGCGAGCTGACCGAGTCAAAGGCAGAACGCGTTGTGCTACAAGGAATAGATGGACGCGCTCTCAATCTGCTTGTGGAGTTCATCTACACTGCAGAGGTGTCTGTCACTGAAGACAATGTCCAGGTAAGGACACACAGGTGTCTGTCACTGAACACAATGTCCAGGTAAGGATACACAGGTGTCTGTCACTGAAGACAATGTCCAGGTAAGGACACACAGGTGTCTGTCACTGAACACAATGCCCAGGTAAGGATACACAGGTGTCTGTCACTGAACACAATGCCCAAGTAAGGATACACAGGTGTCTGTCACTGAACACGATGTCCAGGGCCCGAGGTTATAAACCGTACTCAACTCAATTGAGCACGGTTTCATGCTCAAGCCTCGGTTTCACACTATGCTCAAACTCAGGCGAGGTTATAAAACATCTTGAGCACGAAATCATGCTCAGTGTTGAGCACGAAATGCTGAAATCCTGAGTATGCTCAAGACCGTGCTCAAAGCCGTGCTCAATACCATGCTCAACGCCGTGCTCAAGCATAAATAAAAATGGCAGCTTACGCATAAATTTAAGTTCGTCCGTTTTCAGAAGATAAGCTGTCCGATTTTAGGGTCCAGGCCGCCTACTTCCGAGTTTTATCCGTATGAAGACCTGATGGAATACGTCATTTGTGAAATATTTTGTTTGATGGCTCAAACTGCACTATTTAACGAACATTTGCCAAATGTAACCGCAGCAGCGACAGACACCGCAAAACAAGTGATAGTTTACTTTTAGTTGCGGCTTTTTTGGCGATGGGGACCATTCATTTACAGCTGCTGCAGGACGACAACATTATATTTCAACTGCCGAGTCAGAGTCATGATTCACACGAAATGTGTCTACAGAAATTAAAACTATGTGGTTTAGTTGAACGATTTATAACATGCCATACTGGACATTAAGGCATACCAATACGATATATGCGAAGTGTATGTGCACTGCAAAATAAAATTATTCCGTGAACTGCCAATGCCAATGTCATGGGCATGGCCATGGCAATAGCCAATACAGCCACTTCGTTTTGTCACTGTAAAGAATTAGGCAGTGATTTAAAACATTTTGCCAGTTTTGAGTTGGGAATATAGCAAATAATATATAATTATGTGTCTATAACATAATATAGCTAATCTAAATATTATATCAACTGGATTAAGCTTACATACCATGCTATATTTATATTATTCATGCAGCCCGACACCAGGCCAGGGCGAAGGATGTATGTATATGAAATATAAAAAAATTGCTATCCCAGGCCAAGGCAGCTATAGCCTAGGGGTAGGACTTCACATAGTGGGTGACCTTTGGAAGTAGAATATACATGCAAAATATGCAACAAACACATCCAGGATAATGTAACACTTGTGTTGTTGAGTTTTTTTAAGAGATTGTTCAAATTGAACACTATGTAAGAAAAACCTTCCATATGTCTATATTTATGCTACCGCAAAAAAATAAATTGTAGGTTATTGATGTTAAACATAATGCTGTTCTAGCCTTACTACTCCAATGCCGCAGGAAATCTAAGAACGAACTAGTGCAGATGACAAACTACAGCTCTAATATAGTGTTTACACCTTTCCTATAATTTATAGTACTGTAAATGCAAATTTTCCAAATAATAGATACAAAGATATCACGACTTTTCTAAGACAAAGAAGAACATCATTTGATTGGAATATAAAGTACTGGCAAATATAGCTATACAATGATTAAGAGGCATGCCACACTAAACTAAGCAAGGTGTTAGTGAAAACAGCGACATGTGTAGTGCATATACCCAGGGCGTATGTAATATAATACTAATAGTAACATATGCTGTATATATTGTCTTGTGCAGTAACCCATTTCAAATATAACTTAATTTATGATAAATAAAATAATATATGTTATGGAAATAATGATTCCATATAGTAGATAGTGTGCACATTAAAAGTGCAAATAATATATTCGCTTGGGAACTCTCACCATAATTATTATTATTAAGAATTACCTCTACAAATCAATGATAACATAGCTTACTCTTTCAGTTTACACTTTACTGTTTGATATTGTATTAGTACTATATTTGTTTTATTATCTACAAAAATATTAATCATTAAGGAGTAATACAAACCTTTCTATGATATTCAATGAAATCCGTTTTAGCATATCATCTATTAATTTCAATCTGTAATACTACACCCATATAAATGATAGGCTGGACGAAAATTATAGACTACTAACAGTGGGTAATCCCCGTGACACAAACATGTGACACCCGACGTCAAAACTAAGCCTAGGCTTGAGCACAGACTTGAGCTTGAGTTTGAGTACGGTTTATAACCTCGGGCCCAGGTGTCTGTCACTGAAGACAATGTCCAGGTAAGGATACACAGGTGTCTGTCACTGAAGACAATGTCCAGGTAAGGATGGGGGAAACAGGTGGTCTTTGTCTTTGCTTTAAATGTCTCATGTTTGTTTATTTTATGTATTGTAGCAACTGCTTTAGGGTAGAACTTTAGGGTAGAACTTTAGGGTAGAACTTTGTTTAATGTTTTCCTTATCATTGTTGTTGTTGTTATTGTTTAGCTTAATTTATCAAATATTGTAGCAACTGTCCTAGAGTTAGTGTTAAAATTTGTTGTGTTGTAGTAACTATATTAGGTTTGCTAGTTGTTTTTATTTTAGATATGTAAACTTTTACTAGTTTACTAAATGGTTATTGAATCGGCGTGACTGTTGCTACCTACTACTGTTTGTAATGATTATTTAGATTTCATGTTTTAGTAGGGTCATTAGAGAATTAAATCATAATAACAGTCAGAGGTTGCAGCCATGTACACGACTTGCCATCAAAGTTTGTCAGGTTATCAGGACACTTAGACTGTTCAGTCTTGTGTGCACGAGTGCACATGTATTAGGACACTTAGACAGTTCAGTCTTGTGTGCATGAGTGCACATGTATCAGGACACTTAGACAGTTCAGTCTTGTGTGCATGAGTGCACATGTATCAGGACACTTAGACTGTTCAGTCTTGTGTGCATGAGTGCACATGTATCAGGACACTTAGACTGTTCAGTCTTGTGTGCATGAGTGCACATGTATCAGGACACTTAGACAGTTCAGCCTTGTGTGCATGAGTGCACATGTATCAGGACACTTAGACTGTTCAGTCTTGTGTGCACGAGTGCAGATGTATTAGGACACTCAGACAGTTCAGTCTTGTGTGCACGACTGCACATGTAAGGTTCTGTATCTGCAACTACATCAGTTTAAATAGACATTTAGCCATGTCAGTTTGGGCCAGATGTATTCAGTGTGTCATATTCAATAACATATTTTAGCTAAATTATGTTGCAGAGAGCTGTCTCAATTACTTGTTCTGGAACAGTTGACAGAAACAAAATGTACTGTTACTTTGTGATAGTTGACAGTTTTTTGTAAAATAAAGTAGAAGCTGTGGACTGCCGTGTTTCGCATATTTTGTTGTAAAATTACACAGACCACACCCTGTTTTGATTGTGAAAATCACAACTACATTCAAAAAGGACAGTTGGTATATGTGTGTTTTTTCGATGCCCGTAATGTTTACGTAGTTTGACAGATGTTGTGATAGTTGAACATGTGTTGTTGTAAGATGCCCATGCATTGACATATGTTGTTGTGATAGCTGAACGTATGTTGTTGTAAAATGTCCATTCATGACATATGTTGTTGTGTGATGTCCAAGTATTGGTTGCCAGATGTTGTTGCCGGCAGCCAACATCCTACAGTTGGTGGAGGTACGAGACGCTTGCTGTGAGTTCCTCCAGTCTCAGCTACACCCATCTAACTGTCTTGGAATCCGTGCGTTCGCCGACCTACATGCGTGCCAGGAGTTGCAGCAGTATGCACAGATCTACACTGAGCAGCACTTCAGGTGAGGCACTCATTGAGAAAATGCGAACTCTCATTTTGCAGACTAAATATAGAATGTATTAACATAACAAAATGTCCAGAAACAAGAAGTCCTTCATAAACAATGTTCCCATATTTCAGATATTTTTACATCATTGCAGTAGAAAGTGTTTGTAATGTTGATTGTTTGTTTGCTGCTAGTCTGTATATTGTTTGTTTGCCGCTAGTCTGTATATTGATTGTTTGCTGCTAGTCTGTATATACTTTAACAAGATCCAAAGAAACAAACTCCAGATGGGGAGTAGACAAGGAAGACATTGGATTCTCAGTAATCCAAAGTATTTTAATCTACCGGTATATATGGCCCGGTCTTTTCTGTCAGTATTGTTTGTATACAAATCTACACTGCTTGCATTTCGGTCAGGTTGTTGCATTTCAGTCAGGTTGTTGCATTTCAGTCAGGTTGTTGCATTTCAGTCAGGTTGTTGCATTTCAGTCAGGTTGTTGCATTTCAGTCAGGTTGTTGCATTTCAGTCAGGTTGTTGCATTTCAGTCAGGTTGTTTATTGTGTTTCAGTGAGGTTGTTTATTGCATTTCAGTGAGGTTGTTTGTTGCATTTCAGAGAGGTTGTTTGTTGCATTTCAGTGAGGTTGTTTGTTGCATTTCAGTGAGGTTGTTTGTTGCATTTCAGTGAGGTTGTTTGTTGCATTTCAGTGAGGTTGTCCAGAATGAAGAGTTCCTCAACCTAACAGCTGGTCAAGTCTGTCAGCTCATCTGTAGTGACCAACTGACCGTGACTTCGGAGGAACAGGTGAGGCATGTCACAATCTCTAACAGTGTCCATAGCAGTCGGGGTCAGACCATAGTTTTTTTCATTATTGACCATGGTAACATTTTGTATCCATCAAAGAATGATCAAATGTCTACTGTCATCATGTTCCATAATGCTGAATAAGTTTACCAACATTACATGCATCATGATGCATGTAGCTCTTGATTCTGTGGTGGCAAACACACTCAGAGATACACACTTTCCATCGACATTGGCATTTTGGTGTGAAATGTTAATAGGCTTAAGTATTTCATGAACCTCACCACCTAAGTCATATGTCTTCTGTTTCATGATACACCATCTCACTGCCAATTCAAACTTACTAGTGTCGATGGCTGACAACAGTAACTTCTGTGGAAGTAAAATCACTGAAATCAACTGTGTTTGCTTTCATCACACAGTGGCTGCAGTGTGACATTGAGTTGTCCTGTTTGTCCCCAGGTGTTTGAGTCAGTCATGCAGTGGGTGCGTCGTGACCTAGCGATGCGTCAACAGTTTGTGTCAGAGCTGGTTGAGCATGTCCGACTGCCGCTGCTCTCCCAGGAGTTCCTTGTACAGCGGGTCGAGGAGGAGCAGCTGATCAAAAGCAACAGTGAGTGCAAGGATTACCTCATCGAGGCGATGAAGTACCACCTCCTGCGACCACAGCAGAAACTTGTCTACAAGACGCCCCGCACCAAGCCCAGGACTCCCCTTGGGCTGCCCAAGGTGAGAGCACTCGTACACCCGGTATGGAACAAGTATGGTTATGTTATGTCAGTGTGGTGGTGTTAGGGTTGGTGGTGGTGTTGGGGTTGGTAGTGGTGTTGGGGTTGGTGGTGGTGGTGGGGTTGGTGGTGGTGTTGGGGTTGGTAGTGGTGTTGGGGTTGGTAGTGGTGTTTGGGTTGGTGGTGGTGTTGGGGTTGGTGGTGGTGGTGGGGTTGGTGGTGGTGTTGGGGTTGGTAGTGGTGTTGGGGTTGGTGGTGGTGCTAATCTCTGGCGGTTTCATCAGTGTAGTTGAACTCACATTAGTACTTCTGGTCATTGGTGGGACCTCATTGGGGTACTTTGTTATTGCACGTACTTCTGGTCATTCAAGTACTTTGTCATTGCATGTACTTCTAGTCATTGTCACTGCAGGTACTTCTGGTCACTGGAGTACTTTGTCATTGCAGGTACTTCTAGTCATTCAAGTAATTTGTCATTTGAGTACTTCTAGTCATTGGAGTACTTTGTCATTGCATGAACATCTTGCCACTAGAGTGGTAGTGGAGTATTTTGCCATTGCCAGTATTTCTGGTCATTGGAATACTTTGTCATTGCAGATACTTCTGGTAACTGGTGTACTATGTCATTGCAGGTACATTTGGTCATTAAAGTACTTTGTTATTGGAGTACTTTGTTGTTGCAGGTACTCTAGTCATTGGAGTACCTTGTCATTGTAGGTACTTCTGCACACTGGTGTATTATATCATTGCAGGTAATACTGGTCACTGGAGTACTTAGTTGTTGCAGGTACTTCTGGTCATTGGAGTACTTTTTTGGAGGTACTTCTAGTTATTGGAGTACTTTGTCATTGCAGGTACTTCTGGTCATTGGTGGCCAAGCTCCTAAGGCCATTCGCAGTGTAGAATGCTTTGACTTCAAGGAGGAGAAGTGGGCTCAGGTGGCTGACATGCCGTCGCGTCGGTGTCGCTGCGGTAAGTGTCAGCTGGTTCAATCTGGTTATGTAGACCTGTGAGTAGATGGTTGTTGTTATGTTCCAGGATCAGCCTGGTCAACTCTCCCCTTATGCCACGAATGCCTTAGCCAAGCTCGCAAGTAGTATAAGGACTCAGTGAGCACGTCAACGAATTGCATGAATGCGTTTGCACACGGCATAGGACTCATAGCAGAAGCTCCGTTATCAAGATCCTTTATCAAGATCGCGAAGTACAGTGATCAGGCAGACAGGTCATAGAAACTGCCATGTCATAAATGTGGTGTGTCTACCACAATAGTACAGTAACATAGGCTTGAGTAGAAAGTAATATAGTCTGTGGTTATCAGGTTGTATGTGAAACAGAACATTTAAAGTCAACAAATTAGCTATATAATATAGTCCGATATATTATAATATGGTATAATATGATAAAGTAAACAGAACAATCTAAACAATAAATGTTCACATTGACTGCTGACTAGTGTTGCCATCTGGTGGGCTATCACTAAAAATTACAGTTGTAATATCAGGGGTGGTTCCTGTTACGTCATTGTAATTGTAGTTTACATTGTAATTGATTACAACAATATTATGCAATTCTAATTTAAATATACTGTGTAATTGCAACACTTCAATTACAATCATTTACAGCCTGTAAAGTATTTGTTCATACGACAAACTTTTTTTGTATACAAAATATCCCAATTCACCAACACACCTGCCATCATACAACACACCTGTCGTCATACAACACACCTTCCATAATACAACACACCTACCATCAGACCTGGGACAGATCACTTTGTTCTTTAGCCAGACTGCAAGCTGACACCAGACTTGACTGGTGCAGGTGAGTCGCCCAAGTTCTGAAGAATCCAGTTAGGCAGCTAGTAGTTGTTGGCACTCTCCTTTGTGAGCGCAACAAAGACATGCAGGCTTCGATTTTCATGGTAGTCTGTGAGTCCGAGACTCCTTGTTTCACCTACAGACTCGTTATGTCCCTTGGACTTGGTGGGAGTCTGTGTGACTCCCTAGTTTAAAAGGATGATAAATCCAGTGTTAAGGTGACCGATTTCAACGATCCATCAATGTGCGTGTATGCTGCCATCTTGAATCGGCTTCGGTCTGTAACGAACGGTTATACTCACCTCTGTCAGTTCAAAAATACTTGTGAGCACGATATGTTGGACCCAGTCCTGTGTAATACGTCAGACCCAGTCCTGTGTAATATTTGGACCCAGTCCTGTTTAATATTTGGACCCAGTCCTGTGTAATATGTTGGACCCAGTCCTGTGTAATATGTTGCCAGGATTGTAACAAATGCAGCATCAGGAACATCTTTAACAACTTGGTATGTCAGGCTGGTTTCTGATGCCACGAGAGTGCTGCAATCAGACAAATCAGTGCCATGTGATGTGTGTATGTATAAGCGTGCATGCGTGTGTCCATGTTTGTCCACAAATCAAGGTTCTTATTGTGAGTTCTTGTAGTAATGGACTTTGAGATATCTGTATAATATATAGCTAATACATGCATAGACTCTGAGCTGTAGCCAGAACACAAGGCTTTCATGTACGGTGTACACTACTGTTCATGTTAACAAGTTATTTCACTGGTGTTGGGACTCGCAATCACAGGCATCTTGTTGCTTGCATTCACCAGGTGTCACTGTGATCAATGGCCTGGTGTATGGCGTTGGTGGTTTCAACGGGTCATTGCGAGTGCGGACTGTGGACGTGTACGACCCTACCAAGGACGTGTGGTCGTGTGTGGGCAGTATGGAGGCACGGCGGAGTACGCTCGGCACTGCCGTTCTCAACGGACTCATCTATGCAGTCGGCGGCTTCGACGGGTCTTCAGGTTAGTTGGCAGTGACACACCTGTCACGTCACATGCATAGTTGAGCAACATCTTCAACAACTTCCTTGCTGATATGTATTGTTATATAATATAAATACACCAGTGTGTTAGGACTGTACACCCAGCTGTATTATGATTGTATACATTAGTGTATTATGATTGTACACATAAGTGTATTGTGACTCTACACCCAGGTCTCAACACTGTCGAGTGTTACAACCCACGCGTCAATGAGTGGCGTTTGGTGGCGCCAATGAGTACTCGCAGGAGCAGCGTCGGTGTCGGCGTCATCGGAGGTTGGTACTGCACAAGGCTGTGCTAACTTTATGTCATGCGTCTAATGTAAGATGTTAATGCGCAGGTTAAATCTACACTTCTTAGCGTATTGGTGATGGCAAGGAATTGTCAAAAGTGTTCACTGGTTGATTTTAAGACGGGCTTTCAAATGGAATACTAAGGTTAAATTACTAATCCAATTCAAATGCAGAAGTAAATATATATGTATATATATGTATATGTACATTAGTGCCCTGCGCGGGCCTAGAATTTGATCCCAAGCCTGGCCCGCAATTAGCAGTTAGAGTCCAGGCCCGGCCCAGGCCCGCAATAATTTTTCAAGCCCGGCCCGGCCCAGGCCCGCAAACTAGAATTTAGGCCCAGGCCCGACCCAGACCGTGAATGTTTGGCCCCGGCCCGGCCCACAAGTTTCAGGCCCAAGCCCGGCCCATACCCACGGGCCAAAGATGGGTAAGCCCGCAAGCCCGCAGCCCACTAAGTTTAGAGAAGATAAACCTATAATCTTATAACAAAGACGAAAAACAAATAAACTGTAAAACATACTTATTGTTTTATTAAATAAAAAAGGTCCACAGTGTGCTGGATGGGTTCTAAAAATTCAGCACCACCAACTTCTTCAAACTTACAAATATCCTGAAGAAAAATAAAGAAAAACTTCTTTGTGTCATTACTATTAAATATGGTAACATTTGTTATATTTGGCTTTAATGTATTGGTTTATTGTTAGGGTAGGATATTTGTTTATCTAACCCTGACTTAATCCATATGCAAGCCATAATCCCAATTTATATTGTTAATTGAATTAGCTCAAGTAAGTTAACATAATTTAATATGATATTTCAATTAAATGTCACCCACTGGCACTGACACCCAGTGGCATTTCCAGCAGGCCTGCAGTCACTAGCCTGAGACAGACAGGTTTAGACATGTGTGAATTAGTACAAGTGTGAATGAATTAGGACTGGGGAGAAATACCAATTACCAACTGGGTTGGGTACTGGGTAGTGGGCTAGTGGCCTAGTGTGCACTTGGCAGTGGGCAGGTCTTTCAGGTGGGCAATGTTTGGAGGGAAGACCTAGACAATAGAATGTCCACTGGTATGGTCAAAGGGTGATAAGTTGATTGTTAATCATGGCTTTATTGCCTCTGCAAATATTTCTAAAGTAAACATTTGGGGCTGGCTACTTCCAGCCAAGTGAACTTATGGGGTCATTAGATTCCATGCAAGGTCTCAATTTGCAACTATATAATACTAAAGAAATAATTTTAAGCATTCATTAAACGGAATTACAATTTATAATCAGTTTTTATAAAAAAAAATAAAGTAATAATCGGTGTTTTGTATGAATATTTTTATTATGTCCAGGCACAGCCCAGGCCCGGCCCGGCCCGGCCCGGCCTGCTCACACTAGGCCCAGGCCCGGCCCAAGCCTGATGTGTTTAAATTGTTTTCCGGCCCGGGCCCGCAGTATGTAGGCCCGGCCCGGGCCCGCAGTATGTAGGCCCAGGCCCGGCCCGCGAGATTATGTAGAGGCCCGGCCCGCAGGCTGCGGGCCGGGCCGGACTTGGACCAAAAGCCCAGCCCGCGCAGGGCACTAATGTACATATATATATATATATTCATATACATACATATATGTGTACTTTCTGAGATACATATAAATACCATTAGCTACCCTATGATAGTTACATTGCTAACACACACACGATTGCTGGAAAAATGAAGGGGTTTATACAGTTAAAATGGTTTGATTTTATATAGTAATGGATTAGCTGAGTGTAAATCTGCGTTTGTGCCTCAGTCTTGTGACTGTTTGTGCCCTGCAGCCCTGCTGTATGCCGTCGGAGGGTATGACGGCGCCAGTCGTCACTGTCTCAGCACTGTGGAGTGCTACAATGGAGAGACAGACACATGGACGCCTGTCGCTGAGATGTCATGTCGTCGCAGTGGGGCTGGTATGGACTCCTTCATCATTTACTGTGCTCTACTAATATTTGACATTAACATTGTATCATATGTTTTAAAACTGTGCCTATACCTATATCTATATATATATATATATATATATATATATATATATATATATATATATATATAATATGAATATATATTCATATTATATAAATAATATATATATATATATATATATATATATATATATATATATATATATATATATATATATATATATATATATATGTGTACAGGTCAGGGTTTTATTTTTTTATATGCAGTATAATGATCTATTATGTCATTGCATTTAATGTTTTATACATTTACAAATATCATGTTTATATGGCATGTTAAAGGCAAGGTCAGTATTCATGATAAAATTATATTATTAGTTGTGATTTATTAAAACACATTTGGGGTTTGAATAGGTACAGTTTATATAGTATAAAACATGACTTTATGATAGAAATGATGAGACTGTGTCTGTAACACTCGCATTTTAATGACATTTTTATTGTAAATCAGTCAGTATTTATTACAGTACAATTTTACAATTAATTGTTTATATGTAAACACAGGCTCATGCATGCATGCACACACGCATGCATGCACGCATGTATATGTTAAAAAAAGAGCAAACTGAAGTGAATGTTTACACCTACTATAATATTTCACGAGTTTCGAAACTCATTATGAACCAGCAGTGAAGGCATCAAGTTGGGAGGCTTATGTGCTAAAATGTTAATAGATGTTTAAATATGATGAGTCAACACGTGAACTTGTGTGTCTAGGCGTGGGCGTACTAGATGGGCACCTGTACGCTGTCGGAGGCCATGACGGCCCACTTGTGAGGAAGAGTGTGGAGATGTACGACCCTGAGTTGAACAAGTGGACCCCAGTGGCTGACATGCACCTCTGTCGCAGGAACGCAGGTAGGATATGTGCTTTTAAATAATCCCCAAGCCCCCCAAAAAAATTGTGTTAAGTTTCTATCTCAACTTAATTTATTTATCTTGTCTCATTTCAGACTCATTTAATGAAAACCAAATTTACCTAGTATCAGCTACAACATGCTACCTCTAGTATCAGCTACAACATGCTACCTCTAGTATCAGCTACAACATGCTACCTCTAGTATCAGCTACAACATGCTACCTCTAGTATAAGCTACCATATGCTACCTCTAGTATCAGCTACAACATGCTACCTCTAGTATCAGCTACAACATGCTACCTCTAGTATCAGCTACAACATGCTACCTCTAGTATCAGCTACAACATGCTACCTCTAGTATCAGCTACAACATGCTACCTCTAGTATCAGCTACAACATGCTACCTCTAGTATCAGCTACAACATGCTACCTCTAGTATCAGCTACAACATGCTACCTCTAGTATCAGCTACAACATGCTACCTCTAGCATCAGCTACAACATGCTACCTCTAGCATCAGCTACAACATGCTACCTCTAGCATCAGCTACAACATGCTACCTCTAGCATCAGCTACAACATGCTACCTCTAGCATCAGCTACAACATGCTACCTCTAGCATCAGCTACAACATGCTACCTCTAGCATCAGCTACAACATGCTACCTCTAGCATCAGCTACAACATGCTACCTCTAGCATCAGCTACAACATGCTACCTCTAGCATCAGCTACAACATGCTACCTCTAGCATCAGCTACAACATGCTACCTCTAGCATCAGCTACAACATGCTACCTCTAGCATCAGCTACAACATGCTACCTCTAGCATCAGCTACAACATGCTACCTCTAGCATCAGCTACAACATGCTACCTCTAGCATCAGCTACAACATGCTACCTCTAGCATCAGCTACAACATGCTACCTCTAGCATCAGCTACAACATGCTACCTCTAGCATCAGCTACAACATGCTACCTCTAGCATCAGCTACAACATGCTACCTCTAGCATCAGCTACAACATGCTACCTCTAGCATCAGCTACAACATGCTACCTCTAGCATCAGCTACAACATGCTACCTCTAGCATCAGCTACAACATGCTACCTCTAGCATCAGCTACAACATGCTACCTCTAGCATCAGCTACAACATGCTACCTCTAGCATCAGCTACAACATGCTACCTCTAGTATCAGCTACAACATGCTACCTCTAGTATCAGCTACAACATGCTACCTCTAGTATCAGCTACAACATGCTACCTCTAGTATCAGCTATGAAATGCTACCTCTAGTATCAGCTATGAAATGCTACCTCTAGTATCAGCTACAACATGTTACCTCTAGTATCAGCTACAACATGCTACCTCTAGTATGAGCTATGAAATGCTACCTCTAGTATCAGCTACAACATGTTATCTCTAGTATCAGCTACAACATGTTACCTCTAGTATCAGCTACAACATGCTACCTCTAGTACCTCTAGTATGAGCTACAACATGTTATCTCTAGTATGAGCTACAACATGTTACCTCTAGTATCAGCTACAACATGCTACGTCTAGTATCAGCTACAACATGCTACCTCTAGTATCAGCTATGAAATGCTACCTCTAGTATCAGCTACAACATGCTAGCTCTAATATCCGCTACAACATGCTAGCTCTAGTGTCCGCTACAACATGCTAGCTCTAGTATCCACTACAACATGCTAGCTCTAGTGTCCACTACAACATGCTAGCTCTAGTATCCACTATGACATGCTAGTTCTAGTATCCGCTACAACATGCTAGCTCTGGTATCCACTACGACATGCTAGCTCTAATATCTGCTACAACATGCTAGCTCTAGTGTCTGCTACAACATGCTAGCTCTAGTATGCACTACAACATGCTAGCTCTAGTATCTGCTACAATATGCTAGCTCTAGTATCCACTACAACAGGCTAGCTCTAATATCTGCTACAACATGCTAGCTCTAGTATCCACTATGACATGCTAGCTTGTTTGTGTAAATGTGTTATTTAGGTTTGACGAAATCATGGGACAAACTATAAAATTATTTTTGACTGGGCAAAAAAGGAACAAACAGGCTCCGCCTCTGTAACACAAGTCCAGTATTTTTTTAAGCTTCAGTCTTTCGCTTGAATTCTACGCTTCCTTGCTTGAACTACATGGTCCCATGCTCCCAAGAAGTATATGACTTTTTATAAACATGATCATAAACATATCTATAGTTCCGTCCTCAAAATCTAGTCCCAGTTCAGAAACAACGATTGCCTTAAAAAATTGTTACACAAGGCTTTTTTCCCCAAGTTACAATTTTAGTATATGTAAACACTCTTCTATTCATGCACTACCAATTTGAGCATGAACAAACTGTGTGTCCAAAGTTTTAATGTTAGTTTGACCATGTCTGTCCCTGCTCTAGGTGTTGTGGCCCATGATGGGCTTCTCTACGTTGTTGGAGGAGACGACGGCTCCAGCAATCTCGGCTCCGTAGAATTCTACAATCACAAGTCAGACACCTGGATGGTATTGAACACGTCAATGATGACGGGTCGTAGTTACGGGGGTGTCTGTATCATAGACAAGCCACTCTGACGACGGCCGCTGGATATGTCTAGTTGATAGGCAGTGTTTAATACATGTCTGCAAGGCAGGATGTTTGGTGGACATCATGTCTGCAAGGCAGGATGTTTGGTGGACATCATGGGACACAGATAAGATGGAATGGTTTCGGATAGTGTTTCCCATGGGTGAAATGTTCTGCATGGTTCAGTGGACCCAATCGATGGACTCGGTGCATGGACATGGTTGAACGAACCCAGTAAAGAACATGGTTGAGTTGACCCCATGGATGGCTATCGTTGAGAGGACATGTTAGATGGCCACGGTTGATTGAACAAAGGTTGAGCATGCTTGATTGAACACCAATAGACATGGTTCAGTGAATGAAACATGCAAATTCCTAGGTGAGCATATGTCCAACAGGAAGTATTTTGCGTGGGTGTTGACGTAACTGCTTTTCAATGCAACATTGTGGAAAGGACTAGTCAATCATGTTCAGTCCAGTAGATGTGCAGGACAGATGTCCAGCTAAGTCAACTAATTCCACAACAGAACCAATTTTTATAATTATTGGATGTCATTGTAACATTGCACTATTTGCACTGTCACAGTAGTGTCTTCGTGGTCATTGAAGCACTATTTGTACTGTCACAGTAGTGTCTTCGTGGTCATTGAAGCAGTATTTGCACTGTCACAGAAGTGTCTTCATGTTCATTGAAGCAGTATTTGCACTGTCACAGTAGTGTCCTCATGGTCATTGAAGCACTGTTTGCACTGTCACAGAAGTGTCTTCGTGGTCATTGAAGCACTATTTGTACTGTCACAGTAGTGTCTTCGTGGTCATTGAAGCACTATTTGCACTGTCACGGTAGTGTCTTCGTGGTCATTGAAGCACTATTTGCACTGTCACAGTAGTGTCTTCATGTTCATTGAAGCAGTATTTGCACTGTCACAGTAGTGTCCTCATGGCCATTGAAGCACTATTTGCACTGTCACAGAAGTGTCTTCGTGGCCATTGAAGCACTATTTGCACTGTCACAGTAGTAGTGTCTTCGTGGTCATTGAAGCAGTATTTGCACTGTCACAGTAGTTAGTGTCTTCGTGGTCACTGCACCAATGTCTAAACATGCATTCCCAGTGTCACACAACCAAAGTATCTGCTAAGATTCACCCTTGCCTCCAGGGAGTTCTCACTACATCAATACCCTTGCCTCCAGGGGCTTCTCATTACATAAATACCCTTGCCTCCAGGGGCTTCTCACTACATCAATACCCTTGCCTCCAGGGAGTTCTCACTACATCAATACCCTTGCCTCCAGGGAGTTCTCACTACATCAATACCCTTGCCTCCAGGGGCTTCTCACTACATCAGTACCCTTGCCTCCAGGGAGTTCTCACTACATCAATACCCTTGCCTCCAGGGGCTTCTCATTACATCAATACCCTTGCCTCCAGGGGCTTCTCACTACATCAGTACCCTTGCCTCCAGGGAGTTCTCACTACATCAATACCCTTGCCTCCAGGGAGTTCTCACTACATCAATACCCTTGCCTCCAGGGAGTTCTCACTACATCAATACCCTTTGCAGATCGACCTGTTGAACCAGAGATTTTTCGGTTGCTGTTCTAACCAATGGGATTGTTGCTCGCTGGAATGTTTGGGGCCTGCAAACAGGAACTTAACTTTAATTGGTAATGGACCAACTGTCTGATCGGACGGTTAATAATAATTAATAATCAGAAGACACATTTATAAGCTAGGCATTTCCTAGAAATGCTCTTTGAAGTTTGGGCATGGGCACGTCCCATAAACACGTTGACCAAGATAGCAAGTAGGACAAAATACAAATGATTTGGTGCACTTCCATACACATATGCCAGTGGTAGTGGTAACACTACCGTACACTGCGTAGAATATATGCCGGGGGTAGTGGTAACACTACCGTACACTCTAGAATATATGCCAGTGGTAGTGGTAACACTACCGTACACTGTGTAGAATATATGCCGGGGGTAGTGATAACACTACCGTACACTGTAGAATATATGCCGGGGGTAGTGGTAACACTACCGTACACTGTAGAATATATGCCAGTGGTAGTGGTAACACTACCGTACACTGTAGAATATATGCCGGGGGTAGTGATAACACTACTGCTGGCTCGCAGCGATGTTTAGATTCACATGCACAAGAATGTTCACCCTTGAATGGACGTTCTAGTTTCTTGCTATATTTGAATGGTGATTATCTCTCAAGAAACTGTTGGTATTTGAATTGAGGTGTCAGCCAGGAGTCACAACCAGTGTTTATGTCGCATGACCTTGGTGACGTCAGTCTGCTGACCACAGGATGTGGCTAAATGAACTTTCTACAAGTTCTGGTGTAATGGAATTTGTTTATTTCTAACAATCAAATTAGCTTTTTATTTACAGTGGACAAGGTAATTAATGTCCTTGAGTCATGGTGAATAACGTCTATACATTACAGTCAATCTGATAGAACTAGTGATTCAGTTTTGGTGACAAAAATGCTTTAAAACGTGGTGACTGGGTGCTGGAAAATCTTGTAAATATCTTTTAAAGCAATTTGCACTGCTTAGAGTATGCCATGTGACTAGAGCAGGTAGGTACATTTGTGTTGCCAAGATTTATATTTGAGCAGGTTGTTTGCCACTGATGACCTATGATGAGATGAGAGGTCACTAATCATATCTGTTGTAACCGTTCACTGTGTGAGTGTAGTTTCTGTGACGACCAGCATTTGGAAAACGTTGCATTAATGGGTGCCAAAGATATATTGTCGCTGTCTAGTATTAAGTATGGTGTTTGAAGCTCTTGCGAGCTCTAGTCATAATGGAACATAATAGGTACATGGTGGAAAACGGTCACTGATTCCGTCATTTGAAATGTTACTTACATTCCGATTGCAGTGTGTTGCACTTAGTCTAATTGCATACACTACCATTTGTAGATGAACAATGTCAGATCATGCATCACTGGAAGCTAACCTGACCCCAATTTCCATGTAACTGTTACCAATGATGGATTTAAGTTCATAACAGTCGAAGCGTTCCCACCATTAGATGTGTGTATGTATACGTTAGTCTGTAAGAATTGTGATATTGTGTTGTTTCTGATCAGATGGACTACTTTTGTTTAGATGACTAGTTGCGGTCAGATAGCCACCTATTTTTGGCAGCTGGAACCAATGTGATAGGGTGGTCATGGGTGATGTATTGGATTAAATCGCTGTTTGTATCAGTATTGTAGTCAGTCCAGTTTGTCCAAGGCTGACCATTTCAATATACAGACCGCTGTGTATGCATGTGAATGTATTTTCTCAGAACAATTGCTTAACAGAAGTCCCAGTACAGTATTACACAACTACAAAGTGAAGCCAGTCCTCTGATGTCACAGCTCGTCCCATCGATTCACTGCCATAAGGGAAATGTGCAATGATTCCCACTGGTTAGCTGATAAAGTTGGGGGGTTGATTCCCACTGGTTAGCTGATAAAGTTGGGGGTTGGTTCCCACTGGTCAGCTGATAAAGTTGGGGGGTTGATTCCCACTGGTTAGCTGATAAAGTTCGGGGGTTGATTCCGACTGGTTAGCTGATAAAGTTCGGGGGTTGATTCCCACTGGTTAGCTGATAAAGTTGGGGGTTGGTTCCCACTGGTTAGCTGATAAAGTTGGGGGGTTGATTCCCACTGGTTAGCTGATAAAGTTCGGGGGTTGATTCCCACTGGTTAGCTGATAAAGTTGGGGGTTGGTTCCCACTGGTCAGCTGATAAAGTTGGGGGGTTGATTCCCACTGGTTAGCTGATAAAGTTCGGGGGTTGATTCCCACTGGTTAGCTGATAAAGTTCGGGGGTTGATTCCCACTGGTTAGCTGATAAAGTTGGGGGTTGATTCCCACTGGTTAGCTGATAAAGTTGGGGGGTTGATTCCCACTGGTTAGCTGATAAAGTTGGGGGGTTGATTCCCACTGGTTAGCTGATAAAGTTGGGGGGTTGATTCCCACTGGTTAGCTGATAAAGTTGGGGTATTGATTCCGACTGGTTAGCTGATAAAGTTGGGGGGTTGATTCCCACTGGTTAGCTGATAAAGTTGGGGGGTTGATTCCCACTGGTTAGCTGATAAAGTTGGGTGGTTGATTCCCACTGGTTAGCTGATAAAGTTGGGGGGTTGATTCCCACTGGTTAGCTGATAAAGTTGGGTGGTTGATTCCCACTGGTTAGCTGATAAAGTTGGGGGGTTGATTCCCACTGGTTAGCTGATAAAGTTGGAGGGTTGATTCCCACTGGTTAGCTGATAAAGTTGGAGGGTTGATTCCCACTGGTTAGCTGATAAAGTTGGACGGTTGATTCCGACTGGTTAGCTGATAAAGTTGGGGGGTTGATTCCCACTGGTTAGCTGATAAAGTTGAGGGGGTTGATTCCCACTGGTTAGCTGATAAAGTTGGGGGGTTGATTCCCACTGGTTAGCTGATAAAGTTGGACGGTTGGTTCCCACTGGTTGGCTGATAAAGTTGGAGGGTTGATTCCCACTGGTTAGCTGATAAAGTTGGGGGGTTGGTCCCCACTGGTTGGCTGATAAAGTTGGGGTGTTGATTCCGACTGGTCAGCTGATAAAGTTGGGGGGTTGATTCCCACTGGTTAGCTGATAAAGTTGGGTGGTTGATTCCCACTGGTTAGCTGATAAAGTTGGGGGGTTGATTCCCACTGGTTAGCTGATAAAGTTGGGGGGTTGATTCCCACTGGTTAGCTGATAAAGTTGGGGTGTTGATTCCGACTGGTTAGCTGATAAAGTTGGGGGGTTGATTCCCACTGGTTAGCTGATAAAGTTGGGGGGTTGATTCCCACTGGTTAGCTGATAAAGTTGGGTGGTTGATTCCCACTGGTTAGCTGATAAAGTTGGGGGGGTTGATTCCCACTGGTTAGCTGATAAAGTTGGGGGGTTGATTCCCACTGGTTAGCTGATAAAGTTGGGGGGTTGATTCCCACTGGTTAGCTGATAAAGTTGGAGGGTTGATTCCCACTGGTTAGCTGATAAAGTTGGAGGGTTGATTCCCACTGGTTAGCTGATAAAGTTCGACGGTTGATTCCCACTGGTTAGCTGATAAAGTTGGAGGGTTGATTCCCACTGGTTAGCTGATAAAGTTGGATGGTTGATTCCCACTGGTTAGCTGATAAAGTTGGGGGGTTGATTCCCACTGGTTAGCTGATAAAGTTGGAGGGTTGATTCCCACTGGTTAGCTGATAAAGTTGGGGGGTTGATTCCCACTGGTTAGCTGATAAAGTTGGGGGGTTGATTCCCACTGGTTAGCTGATAAAGTTGGGGGGTTGATTCCCACTGGTCAGCTGATAAAGTTGGGGGGTTGATTCCCACTGGTTAGCTGATAAAGTTGGAGGGTTGATTCCCACTGGTTAGCTGATAAAGTTGGACGGTTGATTCCCACTGGTTAGCTGATAAAGTTGGGGGGTTGATTCCCACTGGTTAGCTGATAAAGTTGGAGGGTTGATTCCCACTGGTTAGCTGATAAAGTTGGGGGGTTGATTCCCACTGGTTAGCTGATAAAGTTGGGGGGTTGATTCCCACTGGTTAGCTGATAAAGTTGGGGGGTTGATTCCCACTGGTCAGCTGATAAAGTTGGGGGGTTGATTCCCACTGGTTAGCTGATAAAGTTGGAGGGTTGATTCCAACTGGTCAGCTGATAAAGTTGGGGGGTTGATTCCCACTGGTTAGCTGATAAAGTTGGAGGGTTGATTCCCACTGGTCAGCTGGTAAAGTAGGAGGGTTGATTCCCACTGGTTAGCTGATAAAGTTGGGGGGTTGATTCCCACTGGTCAGCTGATAAAGTTGGAGGGTTGATCCCCACTGGTTAGCTGATAAAGTTGGGGGGTTGATACCCACTGGTCAGCTGATAAAGTTGGGGGGTTGATTCCCACTGGTTAGCTGATAAAGTTGGGGGGTTGATTCCAACTTGTTAGCTGATAAAGTTGGACGGTTGATTCCCACTGGTTAGCTGATAAAGTTGGGGGGTTGATTCCCACTGGTTAGCTGATAAAGTTGGAGGGTTGATTCCCACTGGTTAGCTGATAAAGTTGGGGGGTTGGTTCCCACTGGTTGGCTGATAAAGTTGGGGGGTTGATTCCCACTGGTTAGCTGATAAAGTTGGGGGGTTGATTTGGGGGGGTTGATTCCCACTGGTTAGCTGATAAAGTTGGGGGGTTGATTCCCACTGGTTAGCTGATAAATTTGGAGGGTTGATTCCCACTGGTTAGCTGATAAAGTTGGGGGGTTGATTCCCACTGGTTAGCTGATAAAGGTTGGGGGTTGATTCCCACTGGTCAGCTGATAAAGTTGGGGGGTTGATTCCCACTGGTTAGCTGATAAAGTTGGAGGGGTTGATTCCCACTGGTCAGCTGATAAAGTTGGGGGGTTGATTCCCACTGGTTAGCTGATAAATTTGGGAGATTGATTCGCACTGGTTAGCTGATAAGTTGGGGGTATCATTTCCTTTGGTTAGCCAGGTAATTAATATGCCTAAACTCTCTTTCTGTTTAAAACTAATATATTTACTGTCCAAAAATTGCAGTAAAACAGTTTCTATATCTAGTGTAAAGTGAGCATATTTTAATTCATCACCAAATTATGTATTTAAAAAAAATATATTTACGCAGTGAAATATCACGATAGCAATATGTTTTGTGTTGCGAAGTCCCATAAAACAGTCGGTTAACGAATGAAAATTGTATATTCCCTTTAAGTACACTAATCCGTCTGATATTACCTTTAAGTACACTCATCCGTCTGATATTACCTGTAAGTACACTCATCCGTCTGATATTACCTATAAGTACACTCATCCGTCTGATATTACCTATAAGTACACTCATCCGTCTGATATTACCTATAAGTACACTCATCCGTCTGATATTACCTTTAAGTACACTCATCCGTCTGATATTACCTTTAAGTACACTCATCCGTCTGATATTACCTTTAAGTACACTCATCCGTCTGATATTACCTGTAAGTACACTCATCCGTCTGATATTACCTATAAGTACACTCATCCGTCTGATATTACCTATAAGTACACTCATCCGTCTGATATTACCTTTAAGTACACTCATCCGTCTGATATTACCTATAAGTACACTCATCCGTCTGATATTACCTATAAGTGCACTCATCCGTCTGATATTACCTATAAGTACACTCATCCATCTGATATTACCTTTAAGTACACTCATCCGTCTGATATTACCTTTAAGTACACTCATCCGTCTGATATTACCTTTAAGTACACTCATCCGTCTGATATTACCTTTAAGTACACTCATCCATCTGATATTACCTGTAAGTACACTCATCCGTCTGATATTACCTATAAGTACACTCATCCGTCTGATATTACCTATAAGTACACTCATCCGTCTGTTATTACCTTTAAGTACACTCATCCGTCTGATATTACCTATAAGTACACTCATCCGTCTGATATTACCTATAAGTGCACTCATCCGTCTGATATTACCTATAAGTACACTCATCCATCTGATATTACCTTTAAGTACACTCATCCATCTAATATTACCTTTAAGTACACTCATCCGTCTGATATTACGTATAAGTACACTCATCCGTCTGATATTACCTGTAAGTACACTCATCCGTCTGATATTACCTATAAGTACACTCATCCGTCTGATATTACCTATAAGTACACTCATCCGTCTGATATTACCTATAAGTACACTCATCCGTCTGATATTACCTATAAGTGCACTCATCCATCTGATATTACCTATAAGTACACTCATCCATCTGATATTACCTTTAAGTACACTCATCCGTCTGATATTACCTGTAAGTACACTCTTCCGTCTGATATTACCTATAAGTACACTCATCCGTCTGATATTACCTTTAAGTAAACTCATCCGTCTGATATTACCTATAAGTACACTCATCCGTCTGATATTACCTTTAATACACTCATCCGTCTGATATTACCTATAAGTACACTCATCCGTCTGATATTACCTATAAGTACACTCATCCATCTGATATTACCTTTAAGTACACTCATCCATCTGATATTACCTATAAGTACACTCATCCGTCTGATATTACCTATAAGTGCACTCATCCGTCTGATATTACCTATAAGTACACTCATCCATCTGATATTACCTTTAAGTACACTCATCCGTCTGATATTACCTTTAAGTACACTCATCCGTCTGATATTACGTATAAGTACACTCATCCGTCTGATATTACCTTTAAGTACACTCATCCATCTGATATTACCTATAAGTACACTCATCCGTCTGATATTACCTTTAATACACTCATCCGTCTGATATTACCTATAAGTACATTCATCCGTCTGATATTACCTATAAGTACACTCATCCGTCTGATATTACCTATAAGTACACTCATCCGTCTGATATTACCTATAAGTACACTCATCCGTCTGATATTACCTTTAAGTACACTCATCCGTCTGATATTACCTATAAGTACACTCATCCGTCTGATATTACCTATAAGTACACTCATCCGTCTGATATTACCTTTAAGTACACTCATCCGTCTGATATTACTTTTAAGTACACTTATCCGTCTGATATTACCTTTAAGTACACTCATCCGTCTGATATTACCTTTAAGTACACTCATCCGTCTGATATTACCTTTAAGTACACTCATCCGTCTGATATTACCTATAAGTACACTCATCCGTCTGATATTACCTATAAGTACACTCATCCGTCTGTTATTACCTTTAAGTACACTCATCCGTCTGATATTACCTATAAGTACACTCATCCGTCTGATATTACCTATAAGTGCACTCATCCGTCTGATATTACCTATAAGTACACTCATCCATCTGATATTACCTTTAAGTACACTCATCCATCTAATATTACCTTTAAGTACACTCATCCGTCTGATATTACGTATAAGTACACTCATCCGTCTGATATTACCTGTAAGTACACTCATCCGTCTGATATTACCTATAAGTACACTCATCCGTCTGATATTACCTATAAGTACACTCATCCGTCTGATATTACCTATAAGTACACTCATCCGTCTGATATTACCTATAAGTGCACTCATCCATCTGATATTACCTATAAGTACACTCATCCATCTGATATTACCTTTAAGTACACTCATCCGTCTGATATTACCTTTAAGTACACTCGTCCGTCTGATATTACCTATAAGTACACTCATCCGTCTGATATTACCTTTAAGTAAACTCATCCGTCTGATATTACCTATAAGTACACTCATCCGTCTGATATTACCTTTAATACACTCATCCGTCTGATATTACCTATAAGTACACTCATCCGTCTGATATTACCTATAAGTACACTCATCCATCTGATATTACCTTTAAGTACACTCATCCATCTGATATTACCTATAAGTACACTCATCCGTCTGATATTACCTATAAGTGCACTCATCCGTCTGATATTACCTATAAGTACACTCATCCATCTGATATTACCTTTAAGTACACTCATCCGTCTGATATTACCTTTAAGTACACTCATCCGTCTGATATTACGTATAAGTACACTCATCCGTCTGATATTACCTTTAAGTACACTCATCCGTCTGATATTACCTTTAAGTACACTCATCCGTCTGATATTACCTTTAAGTACACTCATCCGTCTGATATTACCTGTAAGTACACTCATCCGTCTGATATTACCTATAAGTACACTCATCCGTCTGATATTACCTTTAAGTACACTCATCCGTCTGATATTACTTTTAAGTACACTCATCCGTCTGATATTACCTTTAAGTACACTCATCCGTCTGATATTACCTTTAAGTACACTCATCCGTCTGATATTACCTTTAAGTACACTCATCCGTCTGATATTACCTTTAAGTACACTCATCCGTCTGATATTACTTTTAAGTACACTCATCCGTCTGATATTACCTTTAAGTACACTCATCCGTCTGATATTACCTTTAAGTACACTCATCCGTCTGATATTACCTTTAAGTACACTCATCCGTCTGATATTACCTTTAAGTACACTCATCCGTCTGATATTACCTGTAAGTACACTCATCCGTCTGATATTACCTATAAGTACACTCATCCGTCTGATATTACCTGACATTAAGTCATCTTTGCGTAATGACATGGGTTTTGAAATAATGATTTTATGATTCCTTATATTTTATAAACATTGTTAATATGATGATTAAACAAGACTGCTCATTTCAAGTGTTCCGTTGTAAGTAGCCTACATTCATACCTTCCTCTCGCACAAGAGTTGCAGGCAGATGAACCACATTGCGATTATGATGTGGCCGTTTTGTAACCAAAATATCACAAAAAGCAAATACAAGACAGACTTGTTAAAATTCCACCTTTATTGCAAATGATTTGCAACATTGATGTAGGTAAGTGGCAGAGTTTATCTACTGGTATAATTTCACACAAAACAAACAATTGCATTGGGCAAGTTGCAGAATTCCTAAGCATCCATCAGTATAGCTCAGTGACCATCATAAATATTGACTATTAACCTTACTAATAAGGTAGATCTATGCACTTTAAGAACATTGACTGCAATAATGCATCTTAACAAAGAGATAAACAGTTCATATTCACACACACACACACACACACACACACACACACACACACACACACACACACACACACACACACACACACACACACACACACACACACACACACACACACACACACACACACACACACACACACACACACACACACACACACACACACACACACACACACACACACACACACACACACACACACACACACACACACACACACACACACACACACACACACACACACACACACACACACACACACACACACACACACACACACACACACACACACAAACACACACTCCACTGTGAACTAGAAAAGTTGTTAATTCAGTACAATCATCATTTCTTGGACATCACTTGAACGGGTGCTTGTGACGACTGAAGACGTTTTAGTACATTATCTCCCATTACAGCAGCTCTGTTTGTGTATCTGAAACATAATACGTCACTAGTCAGGCTTTTAACAATACAGTTATATCATTGACTATATAAACAGGTCACTGACCAATGCACATTTATTTTGGGTAAACCAAACTAAGAATATATAAATGTCTGTTATGCAGATTAAGAAACTTTTATTTGTCAACAAAGGTAGTATGCCTAATAGGCATGCTAATAAAGAGTGCAGTTTGTGGGTCAATTGTATACAACATCAACAGAACCTCTAGCATTCATCTCTTCCATCCACATCACAAGTGTTTTGGTGAGATAACCCCTTAAAGACGCACACCTAGAGGCAGGGCAAAAGGAGTTGCATACCTATTTCTTATAGCTGTAGAAACCCTCTCCACTCTTCACCCCTAGTTTACCCTCGGCCACCAGCTTGTCCAGCAGGGGACATGGGTTAAATAGAGGGTTCTCCGGGTACATCCTGTGCCAGCCTACAACATGAAGACCATCCATTGCATCAACAGGAACTCTGACAGTAAACAGTTGCTACAAGTGTAACACAGTGATACAGTCAATGGTGAATAAACAGAGAGAATAAACAATGAAGAAGTACTCAACATGGCTTGAGAAGTACTCAACATGGCTTGAGAAGTACTCAACATGGCTCGAGAAGTACTCAACATGGCACGAGAAGTACTCAACATGGCACGAGAAGTACTCAACATGGCTTGAGAAGTACTCAACATGGCACGAGAAGTACTCAACATGGCACGAGAAGTACTCAACATGGCACGAGAAGTACTCAACATGGCTTGAGAAGTACTCAACATGGCTCGAGAAGTACTCAACATGGCACGAGAAGTACTCAACATGGCACGAAAAGTACTCTACATGGTATGAGAAGTACTCGACATGGCACGAGAAGTACTCAACATGGCTCGAGAAGTACTCAACATGGCTCGAGAAGTACTCAACATGGCACGAGAAGTACTCAACATGGCACGAGAAGTACTCGACGTACCATGAGAAGTACTCAACGTGGCATGAGAACAATAAAGCCTGAAGAAGGTGACCAAGAAGAGACAGACAAGCTGGTTAGGACACATGATTCTATTTGTGACATTCCATAAATTTACTCTCAAGACTATTTGAGCTAAGATTCACATCACAAACATGCTTTATACAAAAACAGACACAAACCTTCGCCATTATTGATGAGACACTTACCATCGATGATGAAAGTACTGGTGTCAAGGCCAACGTAATCAGAGAGTTCCAGCGGCCCCATGGGATGGCCTGCACCCAGCTTCATGGCTGTGTCAATATCCTTCGCACTTGCATCGCCTACAGACAAATAATGAACTCTCATAAGCTGTTAGGAACGAATGTCATATCTTTGATTGATTGATTATGTTAGTTACATTACTCAATACACAAACCTATCCAGTAGTCCCCCTCTTATAAGGCCCCCCTCTTATAAGGCTCCCCTCTTATAAGGCCCCCCTCGCCGACAGCCACCCGGATTACACAGCCATATTTTCATTACATTAGCGTTGTCTAATACAAACCACCCCTCACTAGCGGCCATCCAGCTAATGCGGCCAACGGCCGGGTTTACAGGAAGAGTCTACCCCTCAGCTGCCAAATCTGCAGCCAAAACTGCTGTTTTTAATCACAAGACGATGTCGATGTTTATAACAAATTAAGTAGGCCTACCATACACACTCGTCGTGCTGAGTTGGCATTCGTGCTTGTGTTACAAATTACATTATCTATGACAAATCAACTGTTATTTTCCTATATGCCAACACACAATCATTATTATTGAATTAATGTTCTTGGCAAAAACACCATATAGCAGGTATTATTACATTGTTAGAAGTCTTGAATGTGGACAAAGTACATGTGTACTTGTAAGGGAGCGGCCAGTTTGCCATGAAACAGGGGCCTGTGCATGTGACCACAATCACGTGTTTCAAAGGTGGCGACTAGAAAGCAAGTTGTTTTATCTCTCGACGACAAAGTCAAAGTAATTAGATTGCACAAGAAGGGTGATAATTCACGAAAGTTGGTGGCAGAAGTAAATGTGGGGAAAACGCATATAAACAACATCATCGCGGGAAAGGAGAAAGTCATCGAAGAGTGGGACGGTGGTGTCAACAGATGTTGGAAATTGGTGGCCGTTAGAAAGTGTGCGTACACAGACCTAAACACCAAGGTGTACGAATGGTTTTCAACTGCACGGGCAAAGAACATTCTGCTGACGGGTCGCCTCTTACAAGAAAAGGCTGTGGAGATGGGCCACAAAGACTTCACTGCAAGTAACGGGTGGCTCCACAGTTTCAGATCCGCCACAACATAAAGGCCTCTGTTCTGAGCGGTGACTTGGCGGACATGAAGGAAGAGGTGGTGCAGGAAAGGGCGAGGAGGCTGAAAGATAAGTGCGAGGGGTATGCGCTGAAGGACATCTTCAACGCCAATGAGACTGGCCATGGTTTTGCTCGTTGCCCATGAGGTCGCTTGTCAACAAAGGCGACGAGTGCAACGGCGGCAAGCTGTCAAAGGACCGCCTGATGGTTCTGTTGTGTGCAAGTGTCACAGGCGAGAAACTGATGCCTCTGGTGATAGGCAAATCAGCCAACTCAAGGTGCTTCAAAAGCTGCCACATGACATCACTGCGTGTAACCTACGAGTCGAAGAATAAGGCCTGGATGACAAGAGAGCTGTTCACGGCGTGGATGCGCTAACTGCGGTGCCCATCCCCATGTGGAATTAGAGAATGTCAAAGTCGTTTTTCTGCCGCCAAAAATGACCTTGAAATTGCAACCAATGGAAGCTGGCATCATCCAGAACCTGAAGATGGCGATTGATAGCCGACGCCAGACCACTCTCAATGCTTTTGTTGTTCACAAATAAATGATGTTCACTGTCCATATGTTTTCTTGTCATATGCTACATTCATCGATGGTTCCCCCTCACCATAGGCCACTCGCCTTATAAGGCCACTTTAGATTTGCTGAAGGGTTGGCGTTATAAGTGTAGGACTATATTGCAAACTGTTTACCTAGTTGCACCATATGTCACTGTACAGCCCTGTACAGGGGAAGTATGAGACAACACAACACATGACAAATGTTTACCTAGTTGCACCATATGTCACTGTACAGCCCTGTACAGTGGAAGTATGAGACAACACAACACATGACAAATGTTTACCTAGTTGCACCATATGTCACTGTACAGCCCGGTACAGGGGAAGTATGAGACAACACAACACATGACAAATGGAGATTTGTACATGGAAACAGCTAAGATCTCAGAGACAATCAAACAGAGGCGAGCTCAATTCACAGGTCACTGTTCCTGAAGAACAGAAGTGGTGAGAGAGCTCGTTACTTGGTAACCAAAGCAAAATGAAGTGCGCACTGCTCATCCTCCCGTTGTCACGTACTTGCAGGTGATGACATTGCTCATCCTCCCGTTGTCACATACTTGCGGGCGATGACATTGCTCATCCTCCCGTTGTCACATACTTGCAGGTGATGACATTGCTCATCCTCCCGTTGTCACATACTTGCAGGTGATGACATTGCTCATCCTCCCGTTGTCACGTACTTGCAGGTGATGACATTGCTCATCCTCCCGTTGTCACATACTTGCAGGTGATGACATTGCTCATCCTCCCGTTGTCACATACTTGCAGGTGATGACATTGCTCATCCTCCCGTTGTCACATACTTGTGGGCGATGACATTGCTCATCCTCCCGTTGTCACGTACTTGCAGGTGATGACATTGCTCATCCTCCCGTTGTCACGTACTTGCAGGTGATGACATTGCTCATCCTCCCGTTGTCACATACTTGCGGGCGATGACATTGCTCATCCTCCCGTTGTCACGTACTTGCAGGCGATGACACTGCTCATCCTCCTGTTGTCACGTACTTGCAGGCGATGACATTGCTCATCCACCCGTTGTCACGTACTTGCAGGCGATGACATTGCTCATCCTCCCATTGTCACGTACTTGCAGGCGATGACATTGCTCATCCTCCCATTGTCACGTACTTGCAGGTGATGACATTGCTCATCCTCCCATTGTCACGTACTTGCAGGTGATGACATTGCTCATCCACCCGTTGTCACGTACTTGCAGGTGATGACATTGCTCATCCTCCCATTGTCACGTACTTGCAGGTGATGACATTGCTCATCCACCCGTTGTCACATACTTGCAAGCGATGACATTGCTCATCCTCCCGTTGTCACGTACTTGCAGGCGATGACATTGCTCATCCACCCGTTGTCACATACTTGCAAGCGATGACATTGCTCATCCTCCCATTGTCGCGTACTTGCGGGTGATGACATTGCTCATCCACCCGTTGTCATGTACTTGCAGGTGATGACATTGCTCATCCACCCGTTGTCACATACTTGCAAGCGATGACATTGCTCATCCTCCCGTTGTCACGTACTTGCAGGCGATGACATTGCTCATCCACCCGTTGTCACATACTTGCAAGCGATGACATTGCTCATCCTCCCGTTGTCACGTACTTGCAGGTGATGACATTGCTCATCCTCCCGTTGTCATGTACTTGCGGGCGATGACATAATTGGCTTAAAGTATGGACAAAGAAGACCAGGGAGACCATCTAAGACCCTACTTCGTGATCCTAGAAGTGACACTTGATGGGAGAAAGGAACTAAGCGAACTATGTGATCGCCCACAAGTACCTGACAACGGGAGGGTGAGTAATGCACCCTGCCTGCCTGCGGTCATCATTAGTGACCACTGGTACTGCTAATGTCACAGCTACTACACACAGCATATCGAACAGTCCGAATGCAGAACAGCACTAATTTTAAAAACACAGACGGTAATCCAAAATGGCCGACCTGACAGCACAAACACTGCCCGCATTGACTATACAAGGCATCAGTATATAACATAAATAAATCAGTGCACATATATATATATATATCATCGCCTAACAATCATAATGACGTATCTGCATTTTTGCATAAACTGGGTTTATGCGATTTTTTTATTCTTTACCGTTCTAGACACGTGACTTCTATTCACTCTTTGTGACGTTGTCTGTTGAAAAAGACTACCAAGTGATCGCATTAATGGAATGATTATGCCATTTATCTAGACATCAAGGCAGCTTGTGTGGCTGTGACGGACACCAGTGCTGTGTTCTTACAAGGTGAAGATTTGTGAAACAATTATGATCGCATCAGTGTAATATTGGTGATTGTGCCATTGACCTAGATACACCAAGACAGGTTGTGTGGCAGTGACGCTCACCAGCGGCGTGTTCTTACAAGGTGACAATTTGTGAAACAGTTATGGTCACATCAACTATTTCCTACGATGGAGGAGAAGACGGAATTGAATTTGGTGGATTGCATATTTATCTAAAACGTGGAATATTGATCGGATAAGTAGCATTATTATGTGTATATTAAACATAATCTTGCAAGAGACCTTGTTTAGGCAACAGTCGCTATTAAAATTTAGGGTAGTTTATATTGTAGATCTCTAATGACTCGGTAGCGCGAGCGATAATTAAGGTTTGTTGTGGTCAGTTGATTGGGTACATAATACGAGACATAATATTATTGTAAATAAATATTTAGTACATATTAAACATTGAGAACTTGAATATTTTGTTTTAGCAACATTTGTTGTTAAAAGTTAGCCATAGGTAGAAATTCAGTATAATTTAAAGAAGCTCACTGAAATTTAGTTAGCACAAGCAATATTACGTTTTGTTGTCGCCAGTTGTTACATAGAAAATAAGTTGCAAGACTTTTAAATTTAATTAAGACCTACGTAAAATAGCATAAAGTGTGTATTACAACACAAAAACAGTCTTTGTGAAGACTACCAAGTATCAATTGTAAACATAACTGATTATAAACAAATATAAATTAAATTTGTAATGCCAAGTAAAGGCGAAATGTAATTTTACATGCTTTAGCTGCGACAGCTGGATAGACTTCGCAGAGGACGAGAAAGTCCTCTCCCCAGATCTGACAGTATCACAAATGCATCGTCTCTGTGCAGAACAATGTTGGAAAGAAGGGAAAGAACGAGGGAAAGAATGGGTTTATCGTGGGGTCTTTGTAACAGAGTTTAACCTGTCATTTCATCCTCCTCATACAGATACGTGCAAAACGTGTGACACCCTTACACCTTAAGGTCAAAATAGATGCAGCGGATACTGATGACGTGAAGATTCGTGGTGGCTGAGCTAGAGCGCCATCACCGTAAAGCCGAGGCAGTCGATGAGGGGTGAAAGGGAAAAATTAGAACATGACCAAACTTGTGAAGCATCTACATTTCATCTGGAGAAAATTCTCCCAACATCCTGCATTCCGACCAGGACAGTTTACTACAAGAGGCAACTTTGGACTCACATCCTTGGTGTACATTCTCTCTATGTGACAACTTTGGACTCACAACCTTGGTGTACATTCTCTCTATGTGACAACTTTGGACCCACATCCTTGGTGTACATTCTCTCTATGTGACAACTTTGGACTCACATCCTTGGTGTACATTCTCTCTATGTGACAACTTTGGACTCACATCCTTGGTGTACATTCTCTCTATGTGACAACTTTGGACTCACAACCTTGGTGTACATTCTCTCTATGTGACAACTTTGGACTCACATCCTTGGTGTACATTCTCTCTATGTGACAACTTTGGACCCACATCCTTGGTGTACATTCTCTCTATGTGACAACTTTGGACTCACATCCTTGGTGTACATTCTCTCTATGTGACAACTTTGGACTCACATCCTTGGTGTACATTCTCTCTATGTGACAACTTTGGACCCACATCCTTGGTGTACATTCTCTCTATGTGACAACTTTGGACTCACATCCTTGGTGTACATTCTCTCTATGTGACAACTTTGGACTCACAACCTTGGTGTACATTCTCTCTATGTGACAACTTTGGACTCACATCCTTGGTGTACATTCTCTCTATGTGACAACTTTGGACTCACATCCTTGGTGTACATTCTCTCTATGTGACAACTTTGGACCCACATCCTTGGTGTACATTCTCTCTATGTGACAACTTTGGACTCACATCCTTGGTGTACATTCTCTCTATGTGACAACTTTGGACTCACATCCTTGGTGTACATTCTCTCTATGTGACAACTTTGGACTCACATCCTTGGTGTACATTCTCTCTATGTGACAACTTTGGACTCACATCCTTGGTGTACATTCTCTCTATGTGACAACTTTGGACTCACAACCTTTGTGTACATTCTCTCTATGTGACAACTCAGCATCCGTGTTCATGTGGCATGAGGGTTGTGCAAATGGCCTTCTTTTTGTCCCATATTGTGTCAACCTTGCCCATTACTGAGATCAACCAAAAGTTTGTGGTGTATGGCCATAGCTTTTTGCCAAATGATCAGGATTTGGGGCTAATAGAAGAAAAAATTAATGCTTCTCAAATTTATGTTCCCAGTGAATGGATGGATATAGTTGCTGGTGCAAGGAAGAAAAATCCTTTAGAAGTTGTGAGAACAACCACATCAGATTTTCTGATGTGGTTAGATTTTTTGTCAACTGGCAGATCATGTTGTAAACACGAAAAAATGTATTGATGGGGCTGATTTCTGCTGGTTGAAAATCCAGTGGAAATTAAAAAAAATAAAACACCACTGAAGATGTTTCTTCTTAAGTACAGCTGTGATGAAGATGATCCATTCTATGAGCTTGAACTTTCCTGAAAGACAAGAGGGCAGTGCTTAGATACTGGCCTGGAAAACATTGTGTTTCCTCAACTGCCCAGTTAATGTCCAACAAGTCCTTCAGCTTCAAAAGATTGGTTTTGACACCTTCAGTCCATCATGACTTCTACAGAAGTCTGTCACTGTGAAGATATCCCATTATTGCACCCAGATGTCACAGAAGATGAAACTGAGTCGGACGACACAGACTAATACTGATTGGCCATGAACTTTTGTCAAGAACTAAGAATTTCAAACATCAGTTTGCATAGTTAACTTGGTTAAGTATGTAAATTCTTGGGTCTAAATATATAGAGGTTAGTCAGCAGGCTACAAAAACATTTTACGACAGTGTGAAAAAGACTCGCATTGGCAGTGACAGGGTCAATAGTATATAATCTCATATACACCTCAGTACCTAATCAAGCAGGTTTTAACAACACAAGATATATTTATGTGTGTCACTTGTTACGGCGGATGTGGTTCTAAACCACTGGTTTATTAAATTAAACTAGTTACAGCTCACGCAATCGGACCAGAGTGACACAAGACAAAATAAACGAACCAAAAATGGTTGTGAATTTGAGCCACGTTTTATTAAATGAAAGACAAACAGAAGCACTGGAATTGGGTCTACAATTCATACTACCTCTTCACATACGGATGGAGAAGCAATTCAAAAAGCAGTCCAATGATTCTGTAGGCAAATGCATTTGCAATACTTTTTCTGGGGAACAAAAAATACAAGGGAAGTAGAGAAATTCACAAATAAATCTACGTGGGAACCTCCCTGAAAGACGAGGACATAGTCAGAGAACTGGAACAACAACAGTACCAAATTGAGACAACAATAGGCCTGGGGAATCATGCCCCTAATTTGAATAAGAAACAAATGGAATCGATCAGGGTGCTTAAGGAGAACAGAGATTATCATAAAACCAGCAGATAAGGGCTCGGCAACAGTAGTGATGTCTCTAGATAGTTATGTACAGGAAGCCGAAAGACAGCAAATAACAAGCCTTATGCCCCATTAAATGACCGATAGCCACTATAGAAGCAGGTAAAACATCATCAATATTACATAGGATGAACCGCATGTGATACATATCAGAGAAACAGGTGATCCAGATAATGCAACACCTTCGATCCGTGGTGGTACACCTTTCATGGTCGTACCGTGTCCTCTCACACTGGGAGGCGATGTGCACACTGGTGGATGGCTTCGCTGTGGGACCAGCGAAAAATTTTGCGGGGTGAAAGTAAGCCGGTGGATATTGCTAGATAGTAATGACTTTACTGGCCACCAGATGGCAGCAATTTAAGTCATATGGTATTTTACTTTTTTTACTAATAGTTTTAAAGGTTATTAGTATAACTATGTATTGCTATATTTAGCTACATAAACAATAGTTTAAATGTTAATTAACACTGGCCAGTTTGGGGACCAATTACATCTAGCGGTCACATGTGCAGCTGCCCAGCGAGTGACCTGAGGAGGAAATTACATTTTGTCACTTAGACATTTTCTCTAACAAAAGTATGTATGATTTTAATCTAAACGCATTAGTAAGATTTAGTGATATGAATAGTTTTGGGTTTCTCAAACATGTGACCTTATGTCCTGAAGATGGAGGCTGCCTGGCTAGCCACATGGCCTTAATAGCACTCTAGGGAATCCAAGGTCCTTAGTGATAGACACTGCTCACTCTTTTTTGAGTGATCCAATGATAGAACAAATTAATTGACTTGACTTTTTTTTCATCACATTGATCTGAATTGATCTTTGATTAATGTATCCTCTTGATAATTATTGTAACAAACACTCTTATTTTGCCTCAACTTCCATGTCATTTTTTGTAGATGTGAAATATGTGAAACCTCAACGCCAATGCCCCTTTTGCCAAGTGAGTGATTGTCTACTGTGCACGAAAGCTAAGTCAAAGTCACAGAAGCATTGAAACCTTCCACAACGTCAGTAGAGCGAATACACACATTTGCAGAGCTCAGAAAAGAATGCATATTCACAGAAAACATGTTCCAGGTTACACAATCTATATAGGCATGCCAAAGGAAAAGGACAGGTTCGAGTGATTTGTGCTGCTGTTCCAATTGTAGAGGTCTCTACAGCAAGATGATGGCACGTTATCTTGGGTTCTGGTTCACGACAACCAATGAGGATTAACGTACCACGGAAATCTTGGCAACATTCCACAATGATGAGACTAGGAGAGTGTGCAGCTTTGATCCCACAATTAGCTTGATTGGAAGGAGGCGATTTCAGCGAAATCGAGGGAAAGTCGATAAGGTGATCGAGATCAAAAAGTCTAACATGACGGAAATGAAATAGCTGATCAAGCTATTGATTGCATTCTTGGAAACGCTGCAGCAAATATCTCAGCTGAAGATTTGTTTATCAGGATGAACTTCGGTGTTCTTGAAGCAGCCATAGAGAAAATGATGACCGCAGATGGCACGAGTACTTTAAAACACAGGGTAAAGAACGATCTCTACTACCTTCTGAAAAATTCAGCCACCATTATTATGGCAAGCCATCTGGGTTGAGGAGATGACAGCAAGGCAGCAGAAGTACAGACATGCACTATCTCAACCTGAACCGAGACCCTATATTTATAGACGTCGTGTATGCGATCAACAAAAGTCAGCAACAACAAATTAAGGCAGAACAAAGGGCAGATGAGAAGCAAGTGCAAGATTTAAACGCACACACCGACTGGCTAATCAAAGTGCTGTCAGATGATCAATTGGCAGAGTTACATTGAACTGTGAGACAACCTGCAGCAGATTAACGCTTTTCAATGCATGCAGGGGTGGAGAGCAGACTCAAGATGAAGAACTGATCAGATGCTGCCAGAGGAAGATGGATTGACAAGAGCCAAATCAAGATTTTGAGTAGGAAATCTTCAAGTCTATGATGATTGCCTACCAAACACCAAGAGATTGTGTTGCAGGACTTGCAACACTCCAAGAGTGAGAGCACTTTTATAAACACATGGGCCACTCCAAGAGTGAGAGCACTTTTATAAACACATGGGCCACTCCAAGAGTGAGAGCACTTTTATAAACACACGGGCCACTCCAAGAGCATGAACCTTGGCACCATTACCACTGCTGGAGATGACGAAAGTTGGCAGGCATTTTTAGGCTATTGACGAAGGTAAACATCTTATGTGCAATTCCATTATACATTGATTTGTTACACTAAACTATTAATTATTTACTTGGCAATATTTCAAATCACGTTAACTTTACTGCTCACATCAATTAGTTTCTCTACATATATATTTCTGTCTATCCACCTGCAAGGTATCTTTATCTGTGACGGTCGGCAGCTCGCTAGTTGAATAGCTGTCCTATTGTTTTACTGTAACCGTGGGCAGCTCCTTGTAGAAACGAACCGAGCCAACCCATGGCAATCAGCCAGTCAGGAGTTTGTGTGTAGTGGACTGAAGACTTTATTTCGAAGACGAAAGAACTGTTAACGCAGGATGTGGTAGTCTCCGTAAAAATGAATATATAAGCGGAATAACACTATACAATTACATTCGCAAAACACGAAGTGTGAGACGTCAAATAAGAAGGACCAATTAACAACACCTACTTGATAATTACAGAACACGTATAACATGACTAAAACAGTACAATTACTAACCTCCTTGGGCCTTTCTAATTCAATAAATTTACGCAGCAACAAAAGGTGACTAATACAAATGGCTGTCCACCTCCTGCGCCGGGTCTCCTGTGCAGGGAGAAGATATTACATATTATAAATGTTACAACTGCCAGATGGCGACACCCACCCATCCAACGTTCCGCAGTCCAAAGCCCAGAAAGTCATAACACCATTTACATTATCAAAGGTAGCATTCACATTTCTGCGCAGCTTTTTTGGATGACGTAATTACTGATGTATGTACATATATATATATATATATATATATATATATATATATATATATATATATATATATATATATATATATATATATGTAGAAATGCATATTTTTATTTAACAGTAGCAATTGATGATGACAACAGTTACACATACTTTAATCTGTACATTTTTTCAATAGCCGTCAGTCGAGACAACGTTTGCAACGAGACATCTTCCATAGAACAAACACCATCATCCATCAGTCAAGATTATGCTCGCAGCGAGACATCTTCTATAGAAGGAACACCATCATCCGTCAGTCGTTGTCATTGAAAATAGGATGTGTACCATTAAATGTATAGGATATGTACCATGAAATGTATAGGATGTGTACCATGAAATATATAGGATGTGTACCATGAAATGTATAGGATGTGTACCATGAAATGTATTGCAGGTTCTTAGCTTTATATGCCGTAAATTGTGTAATAAGTACGATCTATTTTGTGTGCCAAGCGTGGCGATAATAGGCCAGGGAAGCCGAATGTGTTCTGTGTTTGAATTATAATCTGACATTGCAACATATGTACCATATAACTGATGGTTTATCAATTTATGACTTTATGACTGTGTTTAATAGTAACATTAAAAATGTCTATAAGCATGACTGGTTCATTACCAACAACGCTGACATATATCCTACCCATAGCCTTAGACTTATATCCTACCCATAGCCTTAGACTTATATCCTACCCATAGCCTTAGACTTATATCCTACCCATAGCCTTAGACTTATATCTTACCCATAGCCTTAGACTTATATCTTACCTATAGCCTTAGACTTATATCCTACCCATAGCCTTAGACTTATATCCTACCCATAGCCTTAGACTTATATCCTACCTATAGCCTTAGACTTATATCCTACCCATAGCCTTAGACTTATATCCTACCCATAGCCTTAGACTTATATCCTACCCATAGCCTTAGACTTATATCCTACCCATAGCCTTAGACTTATATCCTACCCATAGCCTTAGACTTATATCCTACCCATAGCCTTAGACTTATATCCTACCCATAGCCTTAGACTTATATCCTACCCATAGCCTTAGACTTATATCTTACCCATACCTTAGACTTAGTATCACTATCAGTTAACTTATGTTATGGGACAGGTCTACGTCTGCGCAATAATCCGGCATTGTTGTAAATTTTACCTAATAATTTTATTGATTGCAGAATATTTTCGTGTGTGAGTTTAGTGTATAGTGGTTGTGGTAATTTTGTAGGCCGATGATTGAGCAAGTAGTCTTATACCAGGTAACGTTTTGCTCCTTGACTATGAAGTCAGGCTGCCACAGACTAAGAAGTGGAATGCCATAAAATGCACCAAATTGGCAGCTGCCTTTCCAACGCTGTGTCCATACAACTGAGAGGTTCATGTCAAAATTCATGTCTAATCCAACTGTAAAAATTCATCTGATTTTTGTACAATTTTTTTGGAATAATAGGTAGAGAAATATCTGATGTAATAAACATCTATAGTAACCATAACAATATATTTGAGTATACTATAATTTTATAATATATATAATTTGTTGCCTATCAATCAGTCCAAATTTGTTTTGTAGAAATTGTTATTTTTCTATTTCAAAATGTGTGCATTTACTTACAACACATTGTGCTTTTTAATTAGGTGAAGAGTCTCTTGTGGAATCACTCCGCAGAGAAACAGCTGCTGAACTTTGGTGTAATGTACATCTCTATTCGGTGCACCCCTACTTCCAGCAAGCTGCAGTCGTGATGGATTGCTATGTCCCATAACTATTGCTATGTCCCATCAATATTGCTATGTCCCATAACTATTGCTATGTCCCATAACTATTGCTATGTCCCATCACTATTGCTATGTCCCATCACTATTGCTATGACCCATAACTATTGCTATGTCCCATCACTATTGCTATGTCCCATAACTATTGCTATGTCCCATAACTATTGCTATGACCCATAACTATTGCTATGTCCCATCACTATTGCTATGTCCCATAACTATTGCTATGTCCCATAACTATTGCTATGCCCCATCACTATTGTGTGTGGCGACTTTGATGATTGTTCAGATGTTACTGAGGTTGTTGTTAAGGAAGCAGAGCGAACCAGGTTGATATTGCAGTGGTCATCAATCCTCAAGGTCATGGCCCTTAGTTCGGTTATCAACGAGACAACCATTTCTGTGTTTCCCAGGGTTCCCATTATATCATGGTATCATTCACCCTATGACTAATGGAGGTTGCAAACACCACCAGTTTGCAAAGGCCCCACAACATCATTGGCCAGTAGTTATTATGTGGTCAAGGGAAGGTTCTCGGGCCACAGGAATATACATTCCAAACCACATTGTCCAGTTAATCCCTGCTGAAAATGTACTTATTCAGTTTGACAACTCTGAAAGTGAGAATCACAATAATCCAATTAAGGGTCATGAGCCTCCTGTCAAAAAGAAAATACTAAACAGTAATCCTAACAGAAGCAAACTAACTGGTATTGCTGCATTTTTAACTAAGCAATAGATCACTTGTAGAAACATCAGCAACGGTCAGTCACACAAAACCAAATGTCATGCCGTCAAAACCCACAAAAAAAAATCCAGACTTCAAGTCTCGAGATGGTACGGTGCTCATATGCAGCTATTGTAAAAGTTCACCAAAAGTCGTGGGGATAACTGATTTCATCACAGGATCCACTAGTTTCAAGAAAAACTTTGCAAAAACACCAGTCTTCCAACAGGCACATTGCCAGCCACAATGCATTCCTCAGTAAAACCAAGAAACCTTTCCAAATAGTCCAAACAAAAACAATGACAAAACTTGATGGAAAAAACAGAAAAAGACTTGCACATTAAATTCAATCTAGCATATGCAGTGACTAAGGCAGAACTACCATTTACAAACTTCCAAGGTTTTGATGAAACTTCATGCCAAAAATGGGTTCTGGTTTCACCGACATATGCCAATGAAGTAGGATGTGTAAACATGATTGCCAGAATATGTGAAGTTTTGGAAGATGACTTGTGTAAGAATGTACAGAATGCTAGATACATATCTGTACTTTGTGATGGGTTGTATGTGTACGTGTGGTATTAGAAGAGCGTGCATGCACTAAGTTTGTTGCCATGGTGCCAGTACAACATGCATAAGGCATTTTACATGAGATTGACAACACGTTCAATAGCATTGACTTGCCAAAGACTGACAGCAATTTTGTTTTTAACGTTTTTTTTTAACGGCTGATGATGCTGTGGTAAATATGGGCATTAAGCAAGAGGGTACAAGCAAGAGGGTTCCTGATTTGATCGACTTTTAGTGTTTGAGATTTCCATTTCAAATGCTTTGAAGGCAAATGCATTTGCTAAGATAGTTCCAGAAATAATGGATCTCATTTATCGAACGTATAATTATTCTAACAAGAGTAGACGGAAGCTGAAAGAAATCTTTGAACAGCTAGACATCAAGGTGCACATGCCCAGCCGGGTTAAAGGAACCAGGTGGATTCCACATGTGCACAAAGTTCTTGGTGTCTACTGGTAGGCAGCAAGACATCTCACCCTGCGACAGATTGTAAAGAGCAGTATATATATGAAAAGCAGAGCAATATATGAATTCTAACAGGAATGCACATTTATATAATTTATGTAGACACATCAATACGTATCGCTGAATCATGCTGAGTCTCAATGCTCTATTGAACACTCGCCGACACGACAGTTTGTCGAACCGGGGAGAGGCGATTAATGGTGCATTGACCAGTGGTACGGATGTCATACCTATAGATGAGACTTGAATTACGAGTTCTACGAATTCCCAGCTTAGCTTCTCCGACAATGAAGGTGCACAACATATATTTTATTTAGACATTTCAATACAGAAGGGTCTATGTGAAGAGCGTGACTGGCGTACGTGATGGGAAGCATACCCGTGTTTCCCACTTCACTATAAATAGAGAACAGCTTGCCTACTTAGAAGAATCTCACGGAATCTCTCATCTCCCTGTACCAAGGGAGATGATCGGCAACTTGCAGTTGTATCTGTATGTGTGAGTAACGCTGTAACCTATGTAACAATAAAACCCTACGCTGTAGGTCGAACCTGGATAATACACCAACGTGTATGAGTTGTCTTATTCGACATCACGTCAGGGCTGACTGCTGAATGAAGTAGGTAGAAGGTTCTGATGTGAGACGGTTATGAGGGACTGGTAACAGCAAAGTTACAAGATGCTGGTCAGTATGTTGCAGTGCTGACCCACGTGGAGCATCTGGCAGAAGGTCATGCACATCCAGATATCAAGGGCAGGGCTAGGAAGATTGCAAGAGAAATGCATAAGTGTGTCTTTCTATCGTACTGTCATTTCCTTCTGGATGTGTAGGATCAACTGGCGTTTCTTAGTTTGTCACTGCAGAACAACACTATTCTGACAACAGCCATTACTAAGCTTAACACTGCTGTGGCATCCATTGAATTATTGTCTTGCGCCCAGGTGTCACATACTCACTTTAAGAAATTCTAGAATCTCGAAGAAGCCCAACTCTCACCAGGTTGTGAAAGCAGTGAAAGCCAGATGGTGACATTCCAAGGAATTAGGTTAACAGGCAATGGCAGAAATGTACTTGGCAACCTACACTCAATGCCTAGTGAGATTATTGGCCCTATTCAGAAACTGGTTCAGGTGACCACCACATGCATAAAGGAGAAATTTGAAAGTCTGCTGTGTGACACAGGTGAGTTTAAATAGGAACATACAGTGGGAAAAGTAGTTGCTTCACTTTCCCACCGTTTGAATCCAGATGCCTGGCCAGACCATGTGGATGAACTTTTGCACCATGCAAATTATTATCTGGAATTTCTCCTGCATTTTTATAAAAGTAAGCTGGAAAAGTAGGGTTGTAACTATGAGTTGTGTTTACAGCAGTGGACTTCCATGAAAGTCCTGGTGTCGATTGAATTTAAACATAAAGACTTCAATGCTTTGTGGGAGATCATGCTTACCAAAGAGCCATATAAAACTGACATCAAAGATATTCTTCATCTTGTTGAAGTTATGTTGGTCATCCCTGTCACAAGTGCCGAGTGTGAGGGTACATTCAGTGCGCAAAACCACATTAAATCAGATGAGGTGTTGTTTGTCCAGCAGCACTATGGATAACATTGTCAGAATTTCACATGAAGGGCCTGAGGTAGAAAGTTTTGACCCAACAGCTTCCACGAAAAGATGGTTGACGTCAGGTGAAAAACCTAGGCGGTGCAACTACACCGAGTGGCCTACAACAAAGGAATGGTGCATGAAACTGATGACTGGTGTTGATGGTGACAGCGAGTGATTGTCCACTTTCAGATCAAGTCCTACCCCATGACATTATTTATTAGTTGTCAGGCATTATATGGTCAAATACATTTGTATTCCTATGTTTTGATATTTGTTGAGGAAATAAATGACACTTCAAAGTAATTGTATTTCAGATACATTTTAGTTTTTTATTGTGTACATATCTGTATACTGAATACATTTCCTACACTTGTTTGCTGTTGTGAAATAAGGTCAACCATCTTTTCACAGAAAGTATAACCACTATCAGCATTATGGTTATTTTTAAGCTTGAGCCATATTGTTATGTTAGCTCAGAATAGTTCATACATTTCACTTTATATTACTGCATATTTGACTGACAAATGTTCATATGGCCACCATGCAATAAAACTTTTATTTCCAGTAAGGCTGACTGAGAACATAGTGGTTCATGTGAAAACGTACAGGAAAGCAGATTCTCTCACAAACCATTGGAAATCTTCAGGTACCATTTTCGGCGCCAAATGTAATTATAATTTGTAACACTTCTTCAGATAAATCAATCTGCTAATTTGTATGGATAATTATGTAATGATCACACAAAAATTCATGTTATGTAGAACTGTGAATTTCAGGAGACACTTGTATTGGTCAGTTTAAGGCAACTAAAGAACTATGATTAAGTTGTTAGTACTTGTGAAATATTGGTCATGATGAGTCCTAAAGCTAGGAGCTATTGTTATGTAGTATGTACTTGGGGTGGCACTAGCGGGGTGGCACTGGCAGGGTGGCACTGGCGGGGTGGCACTGGCAGGGTGGCACTGGCGGGGTGGCACTGGCAGGGTGGAACTGGGTTGTAGTTTGTTGAGGATGAGTGAGTTGAGGTCAGTGTAATGTTTTAATTACAATGCATCAGTTCACGGATATATTTTACTTTACAGTCTCAGCGACAACTTTGTTGACGCGGTGGCTAGGGTGGCACTGGGTCGTAGTTTGTTGAGGATGAGAGAGTTGAGGCCAGTGTAATGTTTTAATTAAGTGGCATCAGTTCACGGATATATTTTACTTTCCAGTCTCAGCGACAACATTGTTGACGCAGTGGCTGGGGTGGCACTGGGTCGTAGTTTGTTGAGGATAAGAGAGTTGAGGTCAGTGGAATGTTTTAATTACGCTGCATCAGTTCACGGATATATTTTACTTTACAATCTCAGCGACAACATTGTTGATGTGATGGTTGGGGCAGCACTGGGTCGTAGTGTGTTAAGGCTGAGAGAGTTGAGGCCAGTGTAATGTTTTAATCACGCTGCATCAGTTCACAGATATATTTTACTTTACAATCTCAGAAACAACATCGTTGACGCGGTGGCCGGGGCAGCACTGGTTCATAGTTTGTTGAGGATAAGAGAGTTGAGGTCAGTGGAATGTTTTAACTACGCTGCATCAGTTCACGGATATATTTTACTTTCCAGTCTCAGCGACAACATCTTTGACTCGGTGGCTGGGGCAGCACTAGGTTGTAGTTTGTTGAGGATGAGAGAGTTGAGGTCAGTGTAATGTTTTAATCACGCTGCATCAGTTCACAGATATATTTTATTCTACAATCTCAACAACAACATCATTGACTCGGTGGCTGGGGCGGCACTGGTTCGTAGTTTGTTGAGGATGAGAGAGTTGAGGTCAGTGTAATGTTTTAATCACGCTGCATCAGTTCACAGATATATTTTATTTTACAATCTCAACAACAACATCATCGACACGATGGCTGGGGCGGCACAGGGTCGTAGTTTGTTGAGGATGATAGAGAGTTGAGGTTAGTGTAATGTTTTAATCACGATGCATCAGTTCACGGATATATATTTTATTTTACAATCTCAGCAACAACATCATTGACACGGTGGCTGGGGCAGCACTGGGTCGTAGTTTGTTGAGGATGAGAGAGTTAAGGTTAGTGGAATGTTTTAATTACACTGCATCAGTTCACGGATATATTTTACTTAACAGTCTCAGCAACAACATTGTTGATGTAGTGGTTGGGGAGGCACAGGGTCGTAGTGTGTTGAGGATGAGAGAGTTAAGGTCAGTGTAATGTTTTAATTATGCTGCATCAGTTTACGGATATATTTTACTTTACAGTGTCAGCGACAACATCGTTGACGTGGTGGCTGGGGTGGCACTGGGTCGTAGTTTGTTGGGGATGAGAGAGTTGAGGTCAGTGGAATGTTTTAATTATGCTGCATCAGTTTACGGATATATTTTACTTTACAGTGTCAGCGACAACATCGTTGACGTGGTGGCTGGGGTGGCACTGGGTCGTAGTTTGTTGGGGATGAGAGAGTTGAGGTCAGTGGAATGTTTTAATTATGCTGCATCAGTTTACGGATATATTTTACTTTACAGTGTCAGCGACAACATCGTTGACGTGGTGGCTGGGGTGGCACTGGGTCGTAGTTTGTTGGGGATGAGAGAGTTGAGGTCAGTGGAATGTTTTAATTATGCTGCATCAGTTTACGGATATATTTTATTTTACAGTCTCAGCGACAACATTGTTGTGGTGGTTAGGGTGGCACTGGGTCGTAGTGTGTTAAGGCTGAGAGAGTTCAGGCCAGTGTAATGTTTTAATTAAGCGGCATCAGTTCGACAGCGACAACATTGTTGATGTGGTGGTTAGGGTGGCATTGGGTCGTAGTGTGTTAAGGCTGAGAGGGTTCAGGTCAGTGTAATGTTTTAATCACGCTGCACCAGTTCACGGATATATTTTACTTTACAATCTCAGCAACAACATCGTCAACGCGGTGGCCGGGGCAGCACTAGTTTGTTGAGGATGAGAGAGTTAAGGTTAGTGGAATGTTTTAATTACACTGCATCAGTTCATGGATATATTTTACTTTATAGTCTCAGCGACAACATTGTTGGCACTGGGTCATAGTTTGTTGAGGATGAGAGGGTTGAGGTCAGTGTAATGTTTTAATCATGCTGCATCAGTTCACGGATATATCTTACTTTAGTCTCAGCAACAACATTGTTAACGTGGTGGCTGGGGCGGCACTGGGTCGTAGTTTGTTGAGGATGAAAGAGTTGAGGTCAGCGTAATGTTTTAATTAAGCGGCATCAGTTCACTGATATATTTTACTTTACAATCTCAGCAACAACATCGTTGACGTGGTGGCTGGGGTGGCACTGGGTCGTAGTTTGTTAGGGATGAGAGAGTTGAGGTCAGTGGAATGTTTTAATTATGCTGCATCAGTTTACAGATATATTTTATTTTACAGTGTCAGCGACAACATTGTTGACGTGGTGGCTGGGGTGGCACTGGGTCGTAGTTGGTGGAGGATGAAAGAGTTGAGGTCAGCGTAATGTTTTAATTAAGCGGCATCAGTTCGCGGATATATTTTACTTTTACATATTTCATTTTTTACATATTTAATTTTGATGCTGACCTATTTGACAAGACTTACCATTCACTGAAAATATTCCAGTACTTCATCTAGCTGACACATCAGGTCATCTTTTTTATATTTCTATTTCATTTCACTGCTTTCAGGTCAGTGTAATGTTTTAATTATGCTGCATCAGTTAAACGGATATATTTTACTTTACAATCTCAGAAACAACATCGTTGACGTGGTGGTCGGGGCAGCACTGGTTTGCAGTTTGTTGAGGATGAGAGAGTTAAGGTCAGTGGAATGTTTTAATTATGCTGCATCAGTTCACAGATATATTTTACTTTCCAGTCTCAGCGACAACATCATTGACACGGTGGCTGGGGCGGCACTGGGTCGTAGTTTGTTGAGGATGAGAGAGTTGAGGTTAGTATAATGTTTTAATCACGCTGCATCAGTTCACGGATATATTTTACTTTAAAATCTCACCAACAACATCATTGACGCGGTGGCTGGGGTGGCACTGGGTCATAGTTTGTTGAGGATGACAGAGTTCAGGTTAGTGTAATGTTTCAATCACGCTGCATCAGTTCACGGATATATATTTTATTTTACAATCTCAGCAACAACATCATTGACACGGTGGCTGGTGCGGCACTGGGTCGTAGTTTGTTGAGGATGAGAGAGTTAAGGTCAGTGGAATGTTTTAATTACACTGCATCAGTTCACGGATATATTTTACTTTACAGTCTCAGCGACAACATTGTTGTGGTGGTTAGGGTGGCACTGGGTCGTAGTGTGTTAAGGCTGAGAGAGTTCAGGCCAGTGTAATGTTTTAATTAAGCGGCATCAGTTCGACAGCGACAACATTGTTGATGTGGTGGTTAGGGTGGCATTGGGTCGTAGTGTGTTAAGGCCGAGAGAGTTCAGGCCAGTGTAATGTTTTAATCACGCTGCATCAGTTCATGGATATATTTTACTTTACAATCTCAGCAACAACATCGTCAACGCGGTGGCCGGAGCAGCACTTGTTTGTTGAGGATGAGAGAGTTAAGGTTAGTGGAATGTTTTAATTACACTGCATCAGTTCATGGATATATTTTACTTTACAGTCTCAGCGACAACATTGTTGATGTGGTGGTTAGGGTGGCACTGGGTCGTAGTGTGTTAAGGCTGAGAGAGTTCAGGTCAGTGTAATATTTTAATCACGCTGCACCAGTTCACGGATATATTTTACTTTACAATCTCAGCAACAACATCGTCAACGCGGTGGCCGGGGCAGCACTAGTTTGTTGAGGATGAGAGAGTTAAGGTTAGTGGAATGTTTTAATTACACTGCATCAGTTCATGGATATATTTTACTTTATAGTCTCAGCGACAACATTGTTGGCACTGGGTCGTAGTTTGTTGAGGATGAGAGAGTTGAGGTCAGTGTAATGTTTTAATCATGCTGCATCAGTTCACGGATATATCTTACTTTAGTCTCAGCAACAACATTGTTGACGTGGTGGCTGGGGCGGCACTGGGTCGTAGTTTGTTGAGGATGAAAGAGTTGAGGTCAGCGTAATGTTTTAATTAAGCGGCATCAGTTCGCGGATATATTTTACTTTTACATATTTAATTTTTTACATATTTAATTTTGATGCTGACCTATTTGACAGGACTTATCATTCACTGAAAATATTCCAGTACTTCATCTAGCTGACACATCAGGTCATCTTTTTCGTATTTCTATTTCATTTCACTGTTTTCAGGTCAGTGTAATGTTTTAATTATGCTGTATCAGTTCACGGATATATTTTACTTTACAGTCTCAGCGACAACATTGTTGATGTGGAGGTTGGGGTGGTACTGGGTCATATTTTGTTAAGGCTGAGAGAGTTGAGGCCAGTGTAATGTTTTAATCACGCTGCACCAGTTCACGGATATATTTTACTTTACAATCTCAGCAACAACACCTTTGACACGGTGGCTGGGGCGGCACTTGGTCATAGTTTGTTGTGGATAAGAGAGTTGAGGTCAGTGTAATGTTTTAATCACGCTGCATCAGTTCACGGATATACTTTACAATCTCAGCAACAACACCTTTGACTCGGTGGCTGGGGCGGCACTGGGTCATAGTTTCTTGTGGATAAGAGAGTTGAGGTCAGTGTAATGTGTTAATTATGCTGCATCAGTTCACGGATATATTTTACTTTACAATCTCAACAAGAACATCATTGACACGGTGGCTGGGGCAGCACTTGGTCATAGTTTGTTGAGGATGAGAGAGTTGAGGTCAGTGTAATGTTTTAATCACGCTGCATCAGTTCACGGATATATTTTACTTTCCAGTCTCAGCGACAACATCATTGACGCGGTGGCTAGGGCAGCATTGGGTCGTAGTTTGTTGAGGATAAGAGAGTTGAGGTCAGTGTAATGTTTTAGTTACGCAGCATTAGTTCACGGATATATTTTACTTTCCAGTCTCAGTGACAACATCATTGACGCGGTGGCTGGGGCAGCATTGGGTCGTAGTTTGTTGAGGATGAGAGAGTTGAGGTTAGTATAATGTTTTAATCACGCTGCATCAGTTCACGGATATATTTTACTTTACAATCTCACCAACAACATCATTGACGCGGTGGCTGGGGTGGCACTGGGTCATAGTTTGTTGAGGATGACAGAGTTCAGGTTAGTGTAATGTTTCAATCACGCTGCATCAGTTCACGGATATATATTTTATTTTACAATCTCAGCAACAACATCATTGACACGGTGGCTGGTGCGGCACTGGGTCGTAGTTTGTTGAGGATGAGAGAGTTAAGGTCAATGGAATGTTTTAATTACACTGCATCAGTTCACGGATATATTTTACTTTACAGTCTCAGCGACAACATTGTTGATGTGGTGGTTTGGGTGGCACTGGGTCGTAGTGTGTTAAGGCTGAGAGAGTTGAGGTCAGCGTAATGTTTTAATTAAGCGGCATCAGTTCGACAGCGACAACATTGTTGATGTGGTGGTTAGGGTGGCACTGGGTCGTAGTGTGTTAAGGCTGAGAGAGTTCAGGCCAGTGTAATGTTTTAATCACGCTGCATCAGTTCATGGATATATTTTACTTTACAATCTCAGCAACAACATCGTCAACGCGGTGGCCGGAGCAGCACTTGTTTGTTGAGGATGAGAGAGTTAAGGTTAGTGGAATGTTTTAATTACACTGCATCAGTTCACGGATATATTTTACTTTACAGTCTCAGCGACAACATTGTTGATGTGGTGGTTTGGGTGGCACTGGGTCGTAGTGTGTTAAGGCTGAGAGAGTTCAGGCCAGTGTAATGTTTTAATCACGCTGCATCAGTTCATGGATATATTTTACTTTACAATCTCAGCAACAACATCGTCAACGCGGTGGCCGGGGCAGCACTAGTTTGTTGAGGATGAGAGAGTTAAGGTTAGTGGAATGTTTTAATTACACTGCATCAGTTCATGGATATATTTTACTTTATAGTCTCAGCGACAACATTGTTGGCACTGGGTCGTAGTTTGTTGAGGATGAGAGAGTTGAGGTCAGTGTAATGTTTTAATCATGCTGCATCAGTTCACGGATATATCTTACTTTAGTCTCAGCAACAACATTGTTGACGTGGTGGCTGGGGTGGCACTGGGTCGTAGTTTGTTGAGGATGAAAGAGTTGAGGTCAGCGTAATGTTTTAATTAAGCGGCATCAGTTCGCGGATATATTTTACTTTTACATATTTAATTTTTTACATATTTAATTTTGATGCTGACCTATTTGACAGGACTTATCATTCACTGAAAATATTCCAGTACTTCATCTAGCTGACACATCGGGTCATCTTTTTCGTATTTCTATTTCATTTCACTGTTTTCAGGTCAGTGTAACGTTTTAATTATGCTGTATCAGTTCATGGATATATTTTACTTTAGTCTCAGCGACAACATTGTTGATGTGGAGGTTGGGGTGGTACTGGGTCATATTTTGTTAAGGCTGAGAGAGTTGAGGCCAGTGTAATGTTTTAATCACACTGCATCAGTTCACGGATATATTTTACTTTACAATCTCAGCAACAACACCTTTGACACGGTGGCTGGGGCGGCACTTGGTCATAGTTTGTTGTGGATAAGAGAGTTGAGGTCAGTGTAATGTTTTAATCACGCTGCATCAGTTCACGGATATATTTTACTTTACAATCTCAGCAACAACACCTTTGACTCGGTGGCTGGGGCGGCACTGGGTCATAGTTTGTTGTGGATAAGAGAGTTGAGGTCAGTGTAATGTGTTAATTATGCTGCATCATTTCACGGATATATTTTACTTTACAATCTCAGCAACAACATCATTGACACGGTGGCTGGGGCAGCACTTGGTCATAGTTTGTTGAGGATGAGAGAGTTGAGGTCAGTGTAATGTTTTAATCACGCTGCATCAGTTCACGGATATATTTTACTTTCCAGTCTCAGCAACAACATCGTTGACGCAGTGGCTGGGACGGCACTGCGTCATAGTTTGTTGAGGATGAGAGAGTTGAGGCCAGTGGAATGTTTTAATTATGTTGCATCAGTTTACGGATATATTTTACTTTACAGTCTCAGTGACAACATAGTTGACATGGTGATCGGGGTGGCACTGGGTCGTAGTTTGTTGAGGATGAGAGAGTTGAAGTAAGTGTAATGTTTTAATTACGCACCATCAGTTCACAGATATATTTTACTATACACTGGGTCGTAGTTTGTTGAGGATGAGAGAGTTGGTTTTATTTTTTTCAGCACCAGCCCCATCAACAGTGTTGTGTCACTTCCAGGACCAGCCCCATCAACAGTGTTGTGTCACTTCCAGGACCAGCCCCATCAACAGTGTTGTGTCACTTCCAGGACCAGCCCCATCAACAGTGTTGTGTCACTTCCAGGACAAGCCCTATCAACAGTGTTGTGTCACTTCCAGGACCAGCCCCATCAACAGTGTTGTGTCACTTCCAGGACCAGCCCCATCAACAGTGTTGTGTCACTTCCAGGACCAGCCCCATCAACAGTGTTGTGTCACTTCCAGGACAAGCCCTATCAACAGTGTTGTGTCACTTCCAGGACAAGCCCTATCAACAGTGTTGTGTCACTTCCAGCACCAGCCCCATCAACAGTGTTGTGTCACTTCCAGGACCAGCCCCATCAACAGTGTTGTGTCACTTCCAGGACCAGCCCCATCAACAGTGTTGTGTCACTTCCAGGACCAGCCCCATCAACAGTGTTGTGTCACTTCCAGGACAAGCACCATCAACAGTTTTGTGTCACTTCCAGCACCAGCCCTATCAACAGTGTTGTGTCACTTCCAGGACAAGCCCTATCAACAATGTTGTGTCACTTCCAGCACCAGCCCCATCAACAGTGTTGTGACTTCCAACTGGCCTGTATTAGAATTTTGAGGGGTGTGCTTTAAAAATTGTAACAACAATAAACCAGAATACACACATACATAATCATTTCACGCGTAAACACAACAAAATACACACATTTAGAACACAACACGAATTTGCAAAAAAGTGTCTGAAATATAATTTACCACATATCATCAACAATACTCCAGACATATTAAAAGATAAGGTGACCACACACAGCTTACAGGGATATATATCTTATGCTAAAAAAATTATTATAAAAAGCTATGTATGCATATGCACCGAAGTTAACTGCTACACTTGCACGCATGGTCAATAATAAATAATTAATCTAGCTGTACGTGTTAACGTTAATCTACACAAGCGGAAATATACAATAAATTCAATGAAAACGTACCAAGGTGGCTCCTATGAGAGCGACTTCTTTAGTCTTAATAGGAGTCTCCCAAATCCACGTTGTACTAAATATATTAATTAATAGGAATTACAGTTACTGTAATACTATGTACAAATGGATAAATAAACGATTTTGTCTGTCTGTCTGTCTGTCTGTCTAATTAATGTTGAATTTTGTCTACTTTTCACATTGTGGGATTTTGTCCACTTTCACATTGTGGGATTTTGTCCACTTTCACATTGTGGGATTTTGCACAGATACCAGTGGACAGATGTTGTCTAGAAATGAGCGCACCCTTGGACGCACACGTGCTTCTAGGAGAGCTGACCATTTTGCAATCAAGAAATGCTGAAACATCAGATACACATGGCGGCGTGTGATTGCCATGTGAATGTGGATGATTATTCAAGAGTGTACACGTAACTCCTGGAGGACTGCTATATGACACCGACTGTCGCTGCAACAGCCTAGCAGATCTTTTATTAATGTAGATTTATTTAAAATATAATATGTGATATTTACAACTTTGTGTTTAAAGATTATCTTGCGTAATCAGGTTGGTGTGTCAATTATAAACAAAAGTAATTTATCACTTACTCATAATGTCGCGGCAACAACCTAGCAGATCTTTTATTGATTTAGTTTTTTACATATTTAATTTTGATGCTGACCTATTTGACAGGATTTACCATTCACTGAAAATATTCCAGTACTTCATCTAGCTGACACATCAGGTCATCTTTTTCATATTTCTATTTCATTTCACTGTTTCCAGCCTCGACTGGTGTCGTCTGTCATTCGACGTCTGTCAACGATTCAAACACGAGTTTGGTAGAACTGCGAGACTTGGGCGCTTCAAACACCAGCCCCACCAACAGTGTTGTGTCACTTCCAGGACCAGTGCCATCAACAGCGTTGTGTCACTTTCAGCACCAGCCCCATCAACAGTGTTGTGTCACTTACAGCACCAGCCACATCAACCGTTTTGTGTCACTTCCAGCTGGCCTGTATTAGAGTTCTGATGGGTGTGTTTTAAAAATTGTAACAATGTGCTTTAAAAATTGTAACAATGTTTAATTAATGTTGAATTTTGTCTACTTTTCACATTGTGGTATTTTGTCCACTTTCACATTATGGGATTTTGCACAGATACCAGATGTTGTCTGGAAATGAGCGCACCCTTGGACGCACACGTGCTTCTAGGAGAGCTGACCATTTTGCAATCAAGAAATGTTGAAACATCAGATACACACGGCGGCGTGTGATTGCCATGTGAACGTGGATGATTATTCAAGAGGGTACACGTAACTCCTGGAGGACTGCTATATGACACCGACAGTCGCTGCAACAGCCTAGCAGATCTTTTATTAATGTAGATTTATTTAAAATATAATATGTGATATTTACAACTTTGTGTTTAAAGATTATCTTGCGTAATCAGGTTGGTGTGTCAATTATAAACAAAAGTAATTTATCACTTACTCATAATGTCGCGGCAACAACCTAGCAGATTTTTTATTGATTTAGGTTTTTTACATATTTAATTTTGATGCTGACCTATTTGACAGGATTTACCATTCACTGAAAATATTCCAGTACTTCATCTAGCTGACACATCAGGTCATCTTTTTTATATTTCTATTTCATTTCACTGTTTTCAGAATACGACTGGTGTCGTCTGTCACTCGACGTCTGTCAACGACTGAAACAGGAGTTTGGTAGAACTGCGAGATTTGGGAGCTTGAAGCACCAGCCCCATCAACAGTTTTGTGTCACTTCCAGGACCAGCCCCATCAACGGTGTTGTGTCACTTTCAGCACCAGCCCCATCAACAGTGTTGTGTCACTTCCAGCACCAGCCACATCAACAGTGTTGTGACTTCCAGCTGGCTTGTATTAGAGTTCTGAGGGGTGTGCTTTAAAAATTGTAACAATAATGTTTAATTAATGTTGAATTTTGTCTACTTTTCACATTGTGGGATTTTGTCCACTTTCACATTATGGGATTTTGCACAGATACCAGTGGACAGATGTTGTCTGGAAATGAGCGCACCCTTGGACGCACACGTGCTTCTAGGAGAGCTGACCATTTTGCAATCAAGAAATGTTGAAACATCAGATACACACGGCGGCGTGTGATTGCCATGTGAACGTGGATGATTATTCAAGAGGGTACACGTAACTCCTGGAGGACTGCTATATGACACCGACAGTCGCTGCAACAGCCTAGCAGATCTTTTATTAATGTAGTTTTATTTAAAACATAATATGCGATATTTATGGATTTGTGTTTAAAGATTATCTTGCATAATCAGGTTTGTGTGTGAATTGTAAACAAAAGTAATTGATTACTTACTCATAATGTCGCGGCAACAACCTAGCAGATTTTTTATTGATTTAGTTTTAAGATGTAATATTTACGGCTTTGTATTTAAAGATTATCTTGCGTAATCAGGTTTGTGTGTAAATTGTAAACAAAGTTCATTTATCGCTCACTCATTCTGGTCATGACACTTTCTGCTACGCTATGAAAATTTATGCAATTTTAATAAAACACTTTGGACAATAATTTCCACACACTGAATTACTTAGAAGCATTTTATCATTTATAATCAAGCAAACTGTTACAATTCGGCCAAAAAGTTGTCATTAACAAACTGTTTTAAAGTTTTTGCTATATTACCGGAAAAGTTTGGTAGAATTAGTTTGTTATTATTTTCAGATTGGGTTGTCTTAATATAGTACTGCCATCTGCCAAGTTTTATTCATAACATCGCGGTTGCCTTATAAAAAAACCATCTTTTTTGATATTATAGTGAAGTTGAATAATTCATTGAAATATATCCTGAAGCGAGTTTGTATTTGATTAGTTCGTACTTTGTGATTTACTGCAATACGACGGAGGCTGTAGAGCGTATATGGTATATGGTATATGGTATGCTTGACAATACTGGCTTAGCTAAAGTTCACCAACATACCACAAGAGGTCACCTTTGTCATATTTCTATTTTATTTCACTGTTTTCAGCTTCGACTGGTGTCATCTGTTACTCGACATCTGTCATCGACTGAAACGAGGTAGGTAAAAGGATTCAACTGTTTTGTGGTATATCTTTATTTATATCATTATATTTCAGATGAAGTATGTATTAAGGGTGACATTTACAGCTTTCTATTTAGATAATAAATTATATTTCTATGTAAACTGTGTTTATGTCTCTTGAAGAAGGTCATCTTTGTCACATTTCTATTTTATTTCACTGTTTTCAGCTTCGACTGGTGTCGTCTGTCACTCGATGTTAATAGAATGAAATTTTTTAGGGATATTATCTTGAGTGTGACACTTGCACGGACTTTGACAAGTCATGAGTCGTTCGTTAATGAAACCTGTAACAGAAAGCTTATAAAACACAGAAATTTGACAATTTTTGCAAACCTAGTGTAAATCTGTTGGTCACAAGACACAAGTTATTGACCCAGAAACAAAACCAAATGTCCATCGATGAATTTGTGACGCAGCTATGAAAACAAGTGCGAGAATGTGACTTCGGCCCATTGTATGAAGACATGGTGTTGAACGCACTGACATTGGGTCTCGAGGATGATGAAACAAGACGAAGACTGCTGGAACATGGGAAGCAGATGGGAAACTAACAGATGAGAGGCTAACAGATGGGAAACTAACACTGGATAAAGCATTACAAAAATACAGTGCAACAGAAGACTCAAAAGAGGACTTGAAAGCACTCAAAGACGCAGTACAAAGTGACACTGTGCAAGCTGTGAATGCAGCAAGGCCAAGGGCAAGGCCAAGAAAACCAAAGTGTGACAAACCAAAACTTGAACAGCATAAACCTTGTTTCAAATGCGGTTATGCACATGAAAGACAAAGATGTCCTGCAGTAGGTCAAAAATGCAAAAAATGTCTCCGGTTGAATCATTTCGAAAAAATGTGTCGATCGAGGAAGTCTGTACACATGATAGACAAGACAAGTGATTCGGGAGAATCGGTCTTGGGAATCAAAGTCAATCAACTGGACGGTAATCTAGTTGTGAAAGTGAGAATATCATCTTAAATCTGATCATACTGCTAGAGACAGCCAGAAAGATGAATCCCAAGCTCAACAAGTCGAAGTGCCGTTTCCACGTAACCGAGTTGCCCTACATAGGACATGTACTAACAACAAACGGAGTGAAGCTGGACCAAACGAAGGTCGATGTGATCAAAAACATGAGTGCACCAACAAACACAGGAGAACTACGCCGCTTTCTAGGATACATGAACTATCACGCAAAGTTCATGCCCAACCTATTGAGCGAAAGTGAACCGTTGCGCAAACTCATTCACAAAGATGCAGACTTTGTGTGGGGTGATGAACAAGAGAAGGTATTCCAGAAGATGAAGGAACTGACAAAGTCTGACCAGGTACTCAGATACTACGACCCAAAGAAACCTGTGTTTATCCAGACAGATGCAAGTACTGTTGGTCTAGGCACAGTGTTGATGCAAAATGGCAAACCGGTACGATCAATACATCTTCAGGCATACAGGTGTTACCATTCATAGGGACCATAAACCACTAGAAGCGATAGCAAGAAAATCTCTATTGCTAAACGCCTTCAAATAATGCTGTTAGCCCTAAAGCATTACTCACTGAAGATCGAATATCGCCCTGGAAGAGAACAGACGGTGGCAGACATGTTGTCACGTCTACGAAGTAATGGTGAGAAGACAGAAAACGTACCGAGAGAAGAGATTGTTCAACCACAAGTCACCAATGAACTACTTCAAAGCTTTGAAAAGTGACGCAAGCACTGATAAATGCATTTCTGATGTGCGATATCAAGCCACACAGAAAGTTACTTCACATGACCAAGAGTTGATAGAACTCGCCAGCGTGATCATGAAGGGATGGCCAGACCAAAGACTGATGATTCCTACATCAGAAAGACCATACTGGACCTTCCGTGTGGAGCTGACAATGCAGGATGGAATAATCTACAAGGGTTCTCGCATTGTTATTCTGAAAGCTCTACGTCATGACCTACTTAACCAACTACACGCAAGTCACTCAGGATGCGCAGCAATGGTACAACAAGCACGTGATGCAATCTACTGGTCAGGTTTGAATGCGGATGTCAAAGAAGTCGCAGACAGATGTGACAAGTGCCATCAGGATGCCCCAGGTCAACACAGAGAGATACTGCGACAATACACAATCCCTGATCAACCGTGGATGAAAGTTGGACTGGATATGTTCACATACAAGAGAGTGAATTATCTTATACTTGTGGACTATCTGATTTCATCAAATTTGATCAATTAAGGGACACTACTGCCACGACTGTTGTTGAAGTATGCAAACAACAATTTGCACAGTATGGCATACCGGTAGTGGTCCAAGCCGACAGCGAGCCACAGTTCACAAGTAATGAATTCCGAAAGTTCAGTGATGAGTGGGAATTCAGTTTGACCTCCAGTTCACCCGACCACTTGAAATCGAACGGCACAGCTGAATCTGCCGTGCAAATAACAAAAAGACTGCTCAAGAGATCTATCTAGCGTTACTAGAGTTCCGTAATGTTACTAGAGTTCTGTAACATGCCGAATGTTGAAATGACAAGTCCAGTACAGAGACTAATGAATCGTCGTCCGCGATCACTGGTGCCACAAGCACGAAAGTGTTACGAGCTTGATATGAACAAATGTGTACATGCTGAGAAAGACCGAAAACAACGGAATCTACAACATCGGTACAACAAGAACGCTCACAATCTGTCACAGATCAAGACTGGAACGCCAGTTCTTATCAAAGACATGGTTGACTCAAACAACAGGTGGAGAAAAGGAAGAGTAGTGAAGCAGCTGACTGAGCGATCGTATACAATAGACTATGATAGCAACATGCTTAGACGAAACCGCGTATTCTTGAGACCGATACACGAGACTCCGCGAGATGAACCAAACGAGTCGGACCCGAGAAAATATCACATCGAATCAACTCCAGCGGAGTCTCACACAGAACAGACTTCACCATCAACGTCACTGCTGCTTAACCCAATCAACAACGCAACAGATGGAATGGACACTATAAATACTGACAATACTGCCAGTACACCACAATGTAACGTCTTTCCGTATTGAACACACTTTCGTTGTGAAATCATGAAACCACCTCGATACCGAGACTAAGTCTGTGACAATGGACTGATGATTAGTAACAATGAGCACTTAATCTATCCGTATAATTATGCTATAGTAATTAAATTTTTGTGTTAACTGTTCTGCAATATATAAGACAAGTTAGCAAGACGTGAACATTAAGTTGTATAACTATTCCTCCACAAATAATGTACTGTTACTTTGAAAATGGAAAAGGGGATTAGGTAATAAATTATATTTCTATGAAAATTTATTCAGAGAATATCTTGCGTGATCATGTTTGGGTGTAAATTGTAAACAAACCTGATTTATTGCTCAAATTGTTACAGTTCATTCAAAAACTTGTCATTAATTATCGATTGTTTTAACATTTTGCAAGAGCTACCAGAGCCAGTATTTATTATATTATCTGGAAAGTTTGGTAGATTTAGTTTATTATTTTTAATTTTGTTTACCTAAAAGGCTTAATATATACAATAAATGTTCTCATGCCATCCATGAATTCCATGTAAAACCAGTCAAGGGTTGTAAAAAATATGCATTACATATGATTAATTAGGTGGAGAATGCAGCAGTGTCAGTACCAAGTCCAGTCAATGCCATACAGCTGTTTGCAGGGAACCTGGCAGAAACAATAGGATGGACTACCAGCGACCTTGATCCCGATAGATGATAGAACAAGACCTGCGTCAAACAGCCATTTTTGTACTACATCTTTATTTATTTCGTTTTATTTCAAATGCAATATGTATTTAGGGTGACATTTACAGCTTTCGTTAAAGACACAAAGCGTCTCTACCTTGGGTGGAAACACAGGTCAACATGTGTACATAACTAGAGTCTAGCAAGGGTCAGCCAAGGAGGAGGGCAGCAGATAACAGATGTGCCTCGAGACACTACAACTGCAACTACTTTTAACACCTATCTACCAGGTGGAAAAAACACTGCCCAATAACTTAAGGTTTCCGGATTTTCGCCTGGCGACGTTCAGTGAGAGTCTTTTACCGGAGAAAATAGATGGCATGCCATTTTCAGCGGACATGTACTGCGGGAAACTCGCAACATATCGAGTGCGGGTTTACCTGCAGACCTGCCTGAAATAGCAAGAGGTAAACAAAATGAAAGTGTTGTATTGGTATTGTTTTTAGAACTTCTTCCACTATACGGCTGGGCTCTTCTAAGAGCGTATTTAGACTTATTTTTTGGTATTTTTGACCGGACCTTGCATTGACTGAACATATTCCAGTACTTCAGTTAGCTGACACATGAGGTCGTCTTTGTCATATTTCTATTTTATTTCAATGTTTTGAGCCTCGACTGGTGTCGTCTGTCACTTGACGTCTGTCGTCGACTAAAACAGGAGTTTGGTGGAAGGATTAACTCACTGACAAAGTCTGGGTAGTTTCATTCACACTATCTTTATTTATTTAGCTTTATTTCAAATGTAATATGTACTTAGGGTGACATTTACAGTTTGTATTTAGGTAATAAATTATATTTCTATGTAAATTGTGTTTATTTGGCGAAGCAGATGTATTGGCCTTCCACTTGTTTATTTCAAGTTTATGCACACGTGGTGACCAACTTCTTAAATGTTGATGAAACTGCTGCGCTCCGAGACTCGCTTCATCAAGTGCATCAGTAAACTTTCAAGATATATGCCTCATTTACTTGGCGCTTCAGAGATCTCGCTATCGCTTTCTCTTCATCAATCACTCAACGGTTGACACACTGGGTGTAAGATGGTTATGTAAACATATCTTCATCAATCACTCAACAATTGACACACTGGGTGTAAGATTGTGTTGGATCGGTTTACTCTACAGTGATGATGCTTGATCAATTCTCTTAAGACTATGCCAAAGACGGTGCCAAGATGCCCCCATTTGAGGTCCTCCCTTGTTACTTCTGTTGTGTACAACATTGCAGACAACAATATGCACTGTCAACTGCACAAAGAGCAGGGGAAGGACACACTATGGGGAGGATTGGGCACAAACAATTTTCAACTTCGAACACTGACGGACCACGTGAAATCTGCTGACTATCGCCACGCTGTCGCTGCCAAAGACCAACGCCACACATGTATAAGGTTTTGCAAGTATAAGGTTTTGCTTGGGTTAAGCAGGAGTGAAGCTTGGTTGACGCACTATACCTCATCCGCGGTGTCAACTCATTGATCATTTTCAACCAGGTGATGGGATGTTTGAGTAGCGTTCTCGAAAAGAAGTTGAAGCGCGACCTCTGACATTATCCCTTCGTTGGTATTGTCCTCAATGTCACGTGATGCAACATGCATGACAGAGTTTATGGATTGTGTAGCAGTGCATCATGGCACAGATTTTGTTTTGGTGAAGTAGGCAGCACTGCATTTAGTCAGAAATTGAATTGAAGAAGATGTCAAGCAGGAATGGGCAGTGACAAGAGCCGAGTTCCTGCAGTGCTTCAGTGTCACAAGCACTGAGGAGAAGACAGGCAGGCCCGTCGACACGTCTGTGTTCCGGAATTGATCGTATCAATTATGGAGCTGGAAATTCAACCCTACAAAAGTGTAATGTAAAGTGTCATATTATGAGGGGCAACAGGGTTGCTCAGGGGGTCAAACGGACTCAGCATGACGAGGTCTACCAACGAGCATATTCCAGACAACCCTCAGTGCAACTGCACAGACGATGTATAAAGTTAAAGAGAATGAAAGAAACCGCCATCAAGAAGACAGATACGAGGCTGGTGGTGAAAAGAAGTCGGCAAGAGCGAAAGCCACTGGTATATCACACTAATTACCCATATTCATTAAGGTGCCATATTATAAGCATCATATTTCTGGGGCGTTTCAGGCAAATGCACTCACAATGGCATACACTAGGGCAGTGCCTTTCTCAGCTAAAATGCTAGTTGAAGTACGTCGGAAAGTAGATGTTTCCCAAGAGCTTCCTGGAACCAACAGAAGGATTTGTTGTGGGAAGCCTTTGTCTGGAAATTTGCTAGTCTTGACGAGACGATTACAGCTATTGGCATTCAAAATACAGAGCAGAGACAGCAGAATAGATATTAAACCGCCTAAGCTCGTCCAGTGTCAATTGTATGGATCAACAAGAAATTACCACAACTTCAACAATATCGTGACACAAATGGTTCACTTGAGAGTATAAAGTTTTAATCGTATTAGTTTTGTTCATGGTGTTTAATCTACATTGTTCAGTAAGCATGCATTTAGTTGTTTTACAAAGTTGCAACCACAGAGGGCCAGTCAGGCACAAGCAAAATTCTACAGCCACAATTTGATCAATGCCCTGACCTAACAGGCAGATACCTTCAAGTCATGTTAAAACCATTGGAGACTTACTGGTTGATTTGACAGATGATACAAAATTAACGTATGGCCTTAGTGTGGAGGTTGTGGTTGTGGAATGACTGTATCAATGAGCGTGCCAGCCAAGAGAACAGAGGCATACTTCCACACTTGGAAAACCGAGAAAAAGATGTGTCAGTATGTGGCCTCTTACTACAAGTCAAAGTACACATGGGAAGTCCTGGTCAGAAACCGTGTGCCACAAATGTAGCCAACCATGTAGGACTACAATATTCAACTATAGGAAACATGAAGTTGCATCACATTCTGGCTTCAAACACACCATTCTATATCAGCATGGATGTGAGGTATAACTCAATGTCGCTGAAAAACAGTTATGGTGCTGGGCAGAGTGCAAGCCAGGCAAACAGGAGATTACAGGCTTTCATCTGGAGAACAAGCTATGGTAATGCTCATTATAATTGTTAACACATTAGTTTGATATATTTATCTTATTTATTAATATCTATTTAATCTCTTTTTAATGTCCAACAGTGAGTTATTTTGGGCTGTGAGGGTTGGTAACAGTAGTCTGTTACCAGACTGATAACAGTTAATTAATGAACAGTCGTGACAGAATGGCAGGCTGACACAACACATCTCAGTTAGACAGTTCCGACAAATAATGACAGCATCTTTCTTATCCAGGATGTTCCCTGCACAGAACTCCTTGATCAGCAAAAAACAAAAACATATCCTAAGAGGACAGGAAAACACGATGTCAGAAAATCTACACAGATATGCACACACATTACGCCGGTGACATTGTCATCATAACTACTAAGATGCCACAGATAATCAATGGATTGTTATTCTGGCTCATGTAAGAACTGCCGAAGACATGGAATTGTCTGTTGCGGAGGTACACGAAACAACTGGTGGAAAGGTCACAGCATTGGAAAGCACGTGGCCTGATGCGACTGAATATGACAGATGAAGATCGAGCAACACTTCAATGTGTCTTGGAAATTCAGCGCTTCAGATGACACAACACAGATTAACGACAAACAAGAATGAATCTATTTACAGATCATTCAGTGCTTCGATGCCGAACACTGTTAAATTCAGAAGGAGTGCGTATTGAGTGTGTTTGGTGATTGATTGTGTAAATTATGGAGCAGGGAATTTAATGCTGCAGAAATTGGAGAACATACATTATCCAAGAAGTGGACAGGTTGCAAGGCCAATCATCTATGCACCTGCATATCCGTCATGTCAAGGTAAAGCAAATGCTGAACTACCATGGTGCAAAAAGAAACGATCATCCAGAAACCAAAAACAACAGCAGTTAAGCCAGTGGTTACAAGGAGGCGCCAATGAAAGACAACCCTGCCAACTGCAAACAGGGAAGATCATCCTTATTCGTTGTGATCACGAAAGTCTGCTGATTATAGTTACGCCACTGGCGCCTGATCCTCGAGGCATACAAAAGTCTGCTGATTATAGTTACGCCACTGGCGCCTGATCCTCGAGGCATACAAAAGTCTGCTGATTATAGTTACGCCACTGGCGCCTGATCCTCGAGGCATACAAGTCTGCTGATTATAGTTACGCCACTGGCGCCTGATCCTCGAGGCATACAAAAGTCTGCTGATTATAGTTACGCCACTGGCACCTGATCCTCGAGGCATACAAAAGGATCCGCACTCGCCTCTTCAAAGTCCTCCGCGCCCACCTACCCATGACTGGTGCTACCTGTGGCATATCGTAATGACATGATTGATCGAGCACGCCGCAAGGTTGGTCATTTGGCGGATGCAATGGTCTTTCGCCTTGGTGAGACTCATGTGTGGTCATTACAAGCGTGACGCACAGTGGCACAGCATTCCTACTACGGACATTGAGCACCTGCGTCTTACTTAATTAGTACGACTTCACGGACAGTGGATGTGTAAGGACTGTAAGGACACTCACAAACAACAGGACAGACAAACAGATCCAAACACCGCCTACTGCCATATAATAGAACCGGACGATGGGAAGTTATTTCCCTTGTATCAGCCTTTTCACCATGAATTTTCTAATTGTTTATTGTTGCGTTTGAATTCATAGTGCCACAGAAACTACCCGACGGTATCCTCGTGACCGGAGACAACGAAACATGCAGTCACATTGCCAAGTGGATGTTAATTGCTGTCCTGGACGCCATGTGTCCAACAACTACGTTCATACAACCAATCTGTGCTTCTCGACCACCCTATGTGACCAGATGGTCATGGCTGCAACAATTACAGGCCATTGAAGGTCAGATTCTGCATTCGATTCTGCATGGTCGACAAGTTCGACGTGGGTTCTTTGACCTTGATGTCACCTTCTCAACAATGTATTTGGGATCGTGACAGGCACAGACGGACATGACTAGACGTTGGATTCAACAGGTACATTCTGACAATCAGCGTGTAATCCATAAAACCAACGAACTCGTGACTGGTGAATCACGTGTTTGCAGAGGTTCGCCTCAGTCGCAAGCTTATCCGGGACACTGAGGCTAACATCTCGAAATTGCATGGACACATTACGACGTGGACAGCCATTTCCACGATCGCCTTTGAACGTGTGCACGCTAGTCTGCATATAGATTGGTGCTTATAAACTCTGGAAAGCATACACAATTTCTGGTTTCATCAGTGAGACATATATCATAGACAGCGTGCAGCGTTGGAAAGCGGATTGCTGATGGGAGATATTTTACCGCCAGCTGACTTACAAATGATTTTAACGGCTAGTTGCCAAGTGGACAGGATATGCCCCAGGAGTGGAATGGTATTACCAATTTGTACGAATTATGCCTATTTGGGAAGACAAGGAGGATCTTATCTTATCACTAACAGATCATGTCAAGTATCTACAGTATCATCTCTGGCATGGCCTGTCATTTATAATGCATCCAGCTATAGTGACCAAATGCAGGTACCAACAGACCTTGCATATGATACAGAGGGTATGTTTCTACCTGACAACTGTTTAGATAGAGATCCTTCTATTTGTAAAACGGGGCTTGTATTTACAAAAGAAGGCTTAACATGCCCAAGGGGAATTTTCACTAATATTCACGCCCTTATAAACATGTCAAGTTATGATCAACCGTTCTCCGACTATGTATCATGTATGTTTATGTGTTTGTAATGTATTTTGTAATGTAATTGGCAATTGCCATCCCACTGTGATTGGTGGCCATTCGTGTTTCTCATTCTTCCATTGGTGCTTGGCGCCTTGCTGCTGTTTCGGCTATGTGATAATTTACTGATCTGTTGTCGTTCGTGTCAAACGCCGAATGTCACCACTTCACCCGACGTCGAGTTGCCGGAGGTGAACACTATTGTGTCTCAGGAATGTGTCACCATGTAATATCTGAACTTGGGTTCATGATTAACTAATGGGCATGACTAATCGCCCACTGGGTACACACTCGGATGGCGGTGTTAATTTGATTCATTATTATCAACAGTAGTGCGTGTTGCTTTTCTCAGCCCTTGTAAAATATTTATTTTTAACACTCCGCTGGCTGTTTGGTCAGAGCCTCTTGCATTCTACTGCTTGCACGCTGCTCATGTTTATTCAGTTTCATTACATGTTTGTTGGTTGATGTTTCTTGTATTGCAACTTTTCATTGTGTGGTGTTGGATCGGTTTACTCTACAGTGATGATGCTTGATCAATTCTCTTAAGACTATGCCAAAGACGGTGCCAAGATGCCCCCATTTGAGGTCCTCCCTTGTTACTTCTGTTGTGTACAACATTGCAGACAACAATATGCACTGTCAACTGCACAAAGAGCAGGGGAAGGACACACTATGGGGAGGATTGGGCACAAACAATTTTCAACTTCGAACACTGACGGACCACGTGAAATCTGCTGACTATCGCCACGCTGTCGCTGCCAAAGACCAATGCCACACATGGGTTAATGTCTCAAAAGACAACGTCAGATGACGCAATGTGGTTACTCTGGCCACACAGAGCTGCTACTGGGCGGTGGTCCAAGAGGTAGCCAATTGCAAGTACAAGGTTTTGCTTGGGTTAAGCAGGAGTGAAGCTTGGTTGACGCACTATACCTCATACGCGGTGCAAACTCATCGATCATTTTCAACCAGCTGAGGGGATGTTTGAGTAGCGTTCTCGAAAAGAAGTTGAAGCGCGACCTTTGACATTATCCCTTCAGTGGTATTGTCCTCTATGTCACGTGATGCAACATGCGTGACAGAGTTTATGGATTATGTAGCAGTGCATCATGGCACAGATTTTGTTTTGGTGAAGTAGGCAGCCCTGCATTATTCCATTTAGTCAGAAATCGAATTGAAGAAGATGTCAAGCAGGAATGGGCAGTGACACGAGCCGAGTTCCTGCAGCGCTTCAGTGTCACAGGAAATACTGAGAAGACAGGCAGGCCCGTGAACATGTGTGTGTTCCATAATTGATGCAGCTGGAAATTCAATGTGAAGTGTCATATCATGAGGGGCAACAGGGTTGCTCGGGCGGTCAAGCGGACGCAGCATGACATGGTCTACCAATGAGCATATTCCAGTGCAACTGCACAGACCATGTATAAAGTTAAAAGAATGAAAGACTATTGATATAAAAAGAAACCACCATCAAGAAGACAGATACACAAAGGGTCAGCTTGACCACAAACCTGGAACTCCAAAAACTCAAGCAACTGCTGCATCAACAGGCATCAACATCAGCAATGACAACCAAACATACGAGGCTGGTGGTGAAAACAGATACGAGGCTGGTGGTGAAAAGAAGTCGGCAAAAGTGAAAGCCACTGGTATATCACACCAATTACCCATATTCATTAGGGTCACATATACTATTATTATTATTATTTAATTTTGATGCTGACCTATTTGACGGGACTCAGCATTCACCGAACATATTCCAGTACTTCATCTAGCTGACACATCAGGTCATCTTTCTCATATTTCTATTTTATTTCACTGTTTTGAGCCTCGACTAGTGTCGTCTGTCACTCGATGTCTGTCATCGACTGAAACAGGAGTTTGGTAGGATAGCCTTGGGAAGTTAACTCACCGACAAAGTCTGGGTAGTTTCATTCATACTATCTTTATTTTTTTAGTTTTATTTTAAATGTAATATGTATTTAGGGTTACATTAACAGCTTTATATTTAGGTAATAAATTATATTTCTATGTAAACTGTGTTTACGCAGAGAATATTTTGCGTGATCAGGTTTGGGTGTAAATTATAAATAAACATGATCTTGCTGGTTTTGGGGAGTTTCTGCTATGCTATGAGAAAGCATTTTATTGTTTATAATCAAACAAATTGTTACAGTTCGGTCAAAAACTTGTCATTAATGATTGTTTTAACATTTTGCAAGAGCTGCCAGAGCCAGTATTTGTTATATTATTGGGAAAGTTTGGAAGAATTAGTTTGTTATTTTTAATTTGGTTTACCTTAATATATACAATAAATGTTCTCTTACCATCCATGAATCCCATGTGAAACTAGTCAAGGGTTGTAAAAAATATGCATGCTAGAATACATGTAATGCATTACGTATGATTAATTAGGTGGAGAATGCGGCAGTCTCAGCACCAAGTCCAGTCAATGCCATGCAACAGTTTGCAGGGAACCTGGCAGAGGTGATAGGATGGACTACCAGGGACCTTGATCCCCAGTGATAATTACATTTTAGTTACATTGTAGTTACATTGTATTTACATTGTAGTTACATTGCTGTTGACTGTGACACAGTTCTTATATAAGCTTTACAATATACTGTATTTTGATCCACCTGGATGTAATTGGCCAGCACCAATCGAAAATGAAAATTGGGATGACAAACTTTTAGACAACTACATTATCCGGCATGCCCTCAAGAAGATCCAATTCCTACATATGACAGTAAAGTCGTCGCCGGCGCAGTACAACGTTGAACATTAAGGATGCCAACCAGTTTGATCGCTTAGGGCTTAGCCCAACTAGCCCAAGAAAATCGCCAGAGTTCCCTGCGTACCGCACACGTCTTGAACAAACCAAATTGGTTAGGAAATTGCTTAAGCAGACCACTCGGTGCCATGGTTCTTCTGCTTTGGCAACACGCTTGTGGCTCGATGACATTTCACTGGCGTTCTACAGAGTAGGCCAGGAGGCCGTTATTGAGGTAGCTAGTTCTACAGTAACGGGGCCATTACGAAAGGAAGTCGAACGTTATATGAATGACACCACAGTGCATGACAATATTGCTTGTGATACCATTCCTTGGGCGCAAGTTCACGCTCATGTCATCACATACTTTCTCAATATCAATGAGCCGACTGCGTTATGAGACACCATCGAACAGATACGACAAACAACATATAGATGGATGCGTCATTGAACCGATGTTTCCGTGACCTCGCCGAAGCTGTGTTCCCCTCACTGGCCTGTAATGACAATCAACAACGTGTACGTCTGCGTGTCTTACGGTCATCAGTGATGGCGGTCAAGATGATTGAACAGGACAATCCTACGACCATGGATGCAACCATGGCGTGAGTCGCCTAATTCAGTGAGGGACATTGTTTCACACCTCAGTCTAGAGAGACGAGAAGAGGTTTTGATTGAGATCAGGGTTCTACCCGTCTTCAGCTAACCCCTCAATGATGACCCGGGACTCGACTCTGGAGCAAGTGATCTGTGGACAAGAGCGTTTAATGACCAAGCTGGCTAAAATGGAGGCAGGCAGCCATATGCCGTTCTTGCGACCATTGTTCTGACGGATGACCACCCCCTTTCAATGACCCAATTGGCCAGTCGCCGGTCCACCACCCCACGCGATGACCCCGGAATCGCCTACCCGACTAGACTGACGACGGACAACCGTGATGATTCTACTGCAACAAGGTAGGACATGTGCAAGGCTTCTGCCCGAAGAAACATCCTTCCTGGCAGGAGAAATTTCCCGGCCCAGCTCCATGTCTATGTCATGGAAACAAGTAGATTCTACAGACAGAGCTACATGACAACGTCCTAAAATTAAGGTCACACTACGTGGGTTAAACATATGTGGGTCAATTGATACGGGCGCCTGTTGCTCCGTACTGTGATCCACAACATGTGGGTCAATTGATACGGGCGCTTGTTGCTCCGTACTGTGATCCACAACATGTGGGTCAATTGATACGGGCGCTTGTTGCTCCGTACTGTGATCCACAACATGTGGGTCAATTGATACGGGCGCTTGTTGCTCCGTACTGTGATCCACAACATGTGGGTCAATTGATACGGGCGCTTGTTGCTCCGTACTGTGATCCACAACATGTGGGTCAATTGATACGGGCGCTTGTTGCTCCGTACTGTGATCCACAACATGTGGGTCAATTGATACGGGCGCTTGTTGCTCCGTACTGTGATCCACAACATGTGGGTCAATTGATACGGGCGCTTGTTGCTCCGTACTGTGATCCACAACATGTGGGTCAATTGATACGGGCGCTTGTTGCTCCGTACTGTGATCCACAACATTCCAACGTATCTCCAGGACACATCACAGACCTACCTTGTCGAGGCAAGGTAGGTCTTCTGATCTGCAGAGCATCACAGGATGCACACTCCACATGGTAGGTGTCAACTAAAGTTGATGGGTTATCTCTGCCTATTACTGTGCCGGTCGGGTCGCAAAGTGAATGAGGAATTAATTTTGTGGTGCCCCAACGTGTTAGTGTGTCATAAGGTGAGTAATGATGATAGTCAAGTGCAACAAACTATCCAGAGTTTAGAGATTAGCTCCGGGAGAGTTAATGCAATATGGTTGTCTCTTAAAAGAGGAAATGAATTAATAGGGGTTAATCTCTGGACAACCCTGAACCCTGGCTTGGCCAGATCCAAACAGTTTGAAGTAATATCTGCACAATATCTGCACTGATACAACTAGTAGAAAATGCATAATAAAAAAGACCTCTGGATGGTTTGACTTGTACTCTGTTCATTCCATGAGACAAGAGGTAAGAATGTTGTCCAGGCACATTTTTTATAACAATTTGACATGTGGCCCGGCCATGCAGTAAACACAATGCATACATTTTCGAATGTGTGCAGCAGCTGCTCATTTCTGTTAGTTGTCACTACTAACCTGAGTTCTGCCCCCCCACCAGAGGCGGGGGTGTGCCACAAGAAGACTGCCTTCTGCACATATAAGCATTGCAAAAATGTTAAATGTTCATTCAATCACCTTTGTCCAACACACAATGTCAGTAGATGTCATGTCAAGTGCACAGAGCTCAGCAGCATTCTACACATAACAACAAAAATCAGCAGAGCTCAGAAGAGATTAAATGAGCTAATGAGGACAATGGCGAACCAGTCACTTGCAAATGCACCAGATTATGGTCTGCAAATGCACCAGATCATGGTCATCAAATGCACCAGATCATGGTCATCAAATGCACCAGATCATGGTCATCAAGTACTGGAAATAGTACAAGCACTGCAAAAATATTACAAGTGAATCATATTGATTTTGTGTGGCCAATCAGATTCTACTGAAGACATCCAGAAAACATCAACATTTGAAATGGACTATTGTGTTCGTGCAAATGTCGCACTTGTTGGTGAAACTCCAGGCCTGTCTTAGCATGGGCGACATGGTTGCTATGGAGACAAAATATCACACAGCGCTTGGCCGGATTTCACAAGAAAACAAAGAGAGATAAACACAAAAGAGTAAGAGGGAATGCGTGATATTGAGTATTGTGTTTGCAGAGCTGGTGATGTCTATGGAGGACACATGCCAGTATGAAGACAGTCTTCAAACTGTCCAACCTTGTTCACCTCTACAGGTGAAGGATTGTTGTGGTAACATTTGATTGTAAAATAAACAGCATGTGTCTACCTACCTTGGACAAAAGTCATCAGAGATTAGTTTGAGCTCGACCAACAGAACCATGTCATACTACCTACTACTAGAGTAACTTCCTTGAGATCAACGAGCTGTCAAGTGTTCTGGATGAGAAAGTCAGAGAAAAGCTACCCAAGAAACGTGATTTAACATTGGAGAAAGCCTTCGACATAAACAGAAGTTCAGAATTGAAAGCTGGATGAACTAAGGCATACAGCTCCATCGGTGATAGTTATAGTATTCTGTGTAATTATATACCGTAATGAATGTCATTTATTAGCTAGAAAGCAATATGCAGCTTCACTTACTTGTATCTGTGAGATATGATAAACAAGTGCACGCTCTAGATCACACCTCTGTGTTGTTATTGTTTACATTTATGCACTTTGAATATTTAAATCATATGTAAACAAAACTCTGGTGACCTGGGGTCCATATTCCATGAGGGTCCATTTTTTATACGACATATATAGAAAATCATCAGACATTCTATGGAACATCTCAACATGAGCCAAACATCCACATTGATGCTTGACCAGCCACTAAACAGACCTTGACCAGCCACTAAACAGATATTGACCATGCACTAAACAGATCCAGTGGAAGTGGTCAGAGAAGTAAGGTGCGGATAAGTTCATGGTGATGTTTGTTGTTCGCCAGGGTTCTACATAGAGATGGACGCACTGAAGACTGAGTGACTGGGAAGTGGATGGACACTGGAATTGGTAAAAGTAAAAATAGCATCAATCAAAACTGCGTATTCCTTCCTGCATGCAGCACATATCACATGTATTCTTTCCTGCATGCAGCACATATCACATGTATTCCTTCCTGCATGCAGCACACATCACATGTATTCCTTCCTGCATGCAGCACACATCACATGTATTCCTTCCTGCATGCAGCACATATCACATGTATTCTTTCCTGCATGCAGCACATATCACATGTATTCCTTCCTGCATGCAGCACACATCACATGTATTCCTTCCTGCATGCAGCACACATCACACGTATTCCTTCCTGCATGCAGCACATATCACATGTATTCCTTCCTGCATGCAGCACATATCACATGTATTCCTTCCTGCATGCAGCACATATCACATGTATTCCTTCCTGCATGCAGCACACATCACATGTATTCCTTCCTGCATGCAGCACATATCACATGTATTCTTTCCTGCATGCAGCACATATCACATGTATTCTTTCCTGCATGCAGCACATATCACATGTATTCCTTCCTGCATGCAGCACATATCACATGTATTCCTTCCTGCATGCAGCACATATCACATGTATTCTTTCCTGCATGCAGCACATATCACATGTATTCTTTCCTGCATGCAGCACATATCACATGTATTCTTTCCTGCATGCAGCACACATCACATGTATTCCTTCCTGCATGCAGCACACATCACATGTATTCCTTCCTGCATGCAGCACATATCACATGTATTCTTTCCTGCATGCAGCACATATCACATGTATTCTTTCCTGCATGCAGCACATATCACATGTATTCTTTCCTGCATGCAGCACATATCACATGTATTCTTTCCTGCATGCAGCACACATCACATGTATTCCTTCCTGCATGCAGCACATATCACATGTACAAGATGGGCCCAACAAATCAACATACATAACTAATCAGAAACCAACAACATGATAATAAATAGACCCTTCTACAACAAAAACGGACCCAATTTTTTTAAGAATTGGGATAACAAACAGAGCCAACTTCCACAACCGAAGTGGACTCCAACAATGTTTGTTCAGAGATGTGATAATGAATAGAGCCAACTTCCACAACCGAAGTGGACTCCAACAATGTTTGTTCAGAGATGTGATAATGAATAGAGCCAACTTCCACAACCGAAGTGGACTCCAACAATGTTTGTTCAGAGATGTGATAATGAATAGAGCCAACTTCCACAACCGAAGTGGACTCCAACAATGTTTGTTCAGAGATGTGATAATGAATAGAGCCAACTTCCACAACCGAAGTGGACTCCAACAATGTTTGTTCAGAGATGTGATAATGAATAGAGCCAACTTCCACAACCGAAGTGGACTCCAACAATGTTTGTTCAGAGATGTGATAACGAATAGAGCCAACTTCCACAACCGAAGTGGACTCCAACAATGTTTGTTCAGAGATGTGATAACGAATAGAGCCAACTTCCACAACCGAAGTGGACTCCAACAATGTTTGTTCAGAGATGTGATAACGAATGTAGCCAACTTCCACAATTGAAGTGAACGCCAATGTTGTTTTTCCCAGAAATGTGATAACCAATACATTTTTTTCCAGCGATGTGATAATGAATAGAGCCAACTTCTACAAAGACTACAATTGAAGTGGACACCAACAAGTTTGTTTTTCAGGGATGTGATAACAAATAGAGCCAACTTCCTCAAGTGAAGTGAACTCCAACAATGTTTTTTCAGGGATGTGATAACAAATAGAGCCAACTTCCTCAACTGAAGTGGACTCAATCAATAATCAAAGAATGTGTCAACTCAAAGAATAGCAAGAGCCTTGATGCTCTACAGAAGTGTGATAAAAAAACTGCCAATGTTTTGAGAAGACATGGGGTACAGTACATATCATGTCATCAAAGTGAAATGTTTTCTCATAACTTACCTCATTCGTATTCCCTTCTCGGCCTGCTTGTGTCAATATCGTAAAGAGAAACATCCTAGTAAACTAATACAAATATGTGCATCCACAAAAGTGACATCCAGGGGAAGGTCTCAAAACAACGATGTACAACGCTATGTGGAACCATTGTTGTCTAACCACAGTCAAAACAATGCTGTACGACACTACGTGGAACCAATGTTGTCTACCCACAGTCAAAACAACGCTGCATGACACTACATGGAAACAATGTTGTCTAACCACAGTCAAAACTACGAATTAACTGACCTGTGGTTTCTGTACATTTTGTGTCCACCAGGTGGCACTTCTACTGTCATATTACAAGACTGCCTCTATGCACTCAAAGTGCACAGCTTTATGAACTGTTGTTGTTTGGAAAAGAACACAGGTGTATGTGACACTAGACAAAACAACTGCTGACCCCTCCCCCACCCATGAAACCAATTGTGTGTAGTGTTATACATCACTGTTTTCAGATCATCCCTAATATTGACACCTGGAAATAAAATCACCTTTTCAGTTTTACTGGAGACCAGAATCCATATCAGTATGCAAATGCATTCTGAAAACTGTTGAGCTCACCTCGTTCCAACATCCTCACAGCTTCCATTAGGTACGGCACGAGCAGCCGATTCACTATGAAGCCTGGAGTGTCCTGTCACAAATACATAGATGTCACAATCTGTAATTGTGTACAGCTCAGATCACAGGAACACTTCACACCTAGCATTTTAATGAGTGCTAGATAACCATTAGGCTGCATCTAAAGGCATTTCTTTTACAATGTTGCTGTTGGAAGATATTCAAAAACCAAGATGATGCAAATTAGATGATCTTTATTAATGCGTTTTGCAGGTGTGATACAGTAAAGCAGAACAATGCAGGAAAATGGCTGCCAATTTGCTATATGACAGTGATCCACTGTCTAAAATGTGTCTACCATGTCCTACAACCTAACAATAAATATCTGATATCACAATCTGTAAATAATTGCCTCCAATACATGTCTGATTGTACCTGCATTAAATTTTTGCACCATCCTAATACATAGAGAGAAGATCTAACTAATTTTTCGAATCATTGTATACTTGTGCATCTAGTGGTTTATTTCATGTAACAAGTTCCACAGTTTCACTCCAAAAACAGAAATGCCCATAAATTTTCTACTGGTTTGGAATATAATATACACTACAGGTTTACACCAGTGATGATAAAATTTGCTTGAATATTCCACAGCAACATTACTGTTGTGAAGATCTACGACAGTGAAGATGTATTGGCAGCATCCTTCACTTACCTTTGCTTCAACTGTTGTCTTTCCAACATCCTGACCAAACTCAACCAACTTCCCAAACGTCTGATTACTTGTTTCTGGTATCCGAACAACCTTTGCAGCACAACACATCAATTGCAACGATGATGATATGGTATATTTTACTACGGTTATGATAACGTATTGCCAATTTTATATAGTTATGTAATTTATTAGTGACAGTACTACATCAATTGTTTGTAAATTGTTATCTATTGTTGAAATAAAGATTAATTCATTCATTCATTCATTAAACCATCATAAACTACAATTACACAGAATGACAGATTATCAGACTGGACTCAGAAATAAAACAGGTCATAATTTTAGAGCTTTAAAAAGAAGGTATAGACAATGGACAAATCAGCCTGGACATTATAAGGTAAGTTGGCAGTAGTGAACTACACCCTTTGAGAAGGTTCTACTGACATATCACACCACACGCAATACACAGTACTGGAGTGTCGACACTGAAGTGTACAAACACCCACCTCCAGTAGTTTCATCATTGGTACAGGGTTGAAGAAGTGCAGACCGCCGAAGCGATCCAATCTGCCCGTAGCACATGCGATGTCTTTAATTGGCAGTGATGATGTGTTGCTTGTGAATATAGTGTGTCTGCAACAGCAAGAGCACCTACTTCCACAAACACTATTCTGCAGAAATATATATTTCATGTGCAGCCAATGTATATTACCGTGGAGAAACCTACACAGCGAACATAATGGACATGCTACGTTCAACCTTTATTACACCATGTTGTATGTGTAGATACGAACCATAAACCTTTATTAACCCAAGTTGTATGTGTAGATACGAACCATAAACCTTTATTAACCCAAGTTGTATGTGTAGATACGAACCATAAACCTTTATTATCCCAAGTTGTATATGTAGATACGAACCATAAACCTTTATTATCCCAAGTTGTAATGTATGTGTACACATGTAGATACAAACCATTTACCAGGTTATTATTTTTGATTCCCAGTGTCTCTGAGTGTAGTCGGTCATAACAAACTATTATCAATCCCTAATCTATTCCATAACTATACTTGCAGGGCTTCATCTTTAAAAAACCAGGCGAGCAACAAATTGCAAAATAATTTATGTGAGCAATTTCTTAGTTTTAAAATTAGCCGCTTCGTTGTGCAAGTGGTGGTTTCTTTTGTTTCCGTCCAGTGGCGACACTGGTCAGTCTCGCAATGGCGGCACAAAATTAGAAAAGCATCTGCGCACAAGTTAATTCGAGATAACAAGCGTTTGCGGGAAAAATACTACACTGGAAAAATAAACACATCTATTTACCTATGAATTTACCACAAAATTCCATAGGTCCGAAGTGTCAGCCGGTTGGGCGAATGCTTAGATGTCGTTGCATGATGCTGACGACTAACAGACGTCACCCAGGACAATGTCTCGGTCGAAGTTAGCTATCGATTAGCAGATTATCGCGTTTTCAGGGGCATAATTTGTCAGACATCAATTCAAAATATGGATTCATCGTGGGGGAATATAAACGTTGCATTACTACCAGACCTGGGCAGTAATAACAACTCAAACACAGAGTATATAAAACGTAGTAACTTTAGATGTACTATGAGAACAAAGATTAAATAATTCAGTAAGTTGGGGCATTTTAGTTATACAAAACTACCAACTCCATATTAGTTGAGGAGTTGACCAATGGCACCAGAACCCGTCAGAGGGCGCCACACTCCTAAACCAATCCACTAAATGGTCTACTAATGCAATACACAGATTCTACAACAGTTTGGATAACTATACCTACACATGTGTTAATACTTACTGTGGTGCTGCACCATCGAGACTTGAAAACAATTTCTTCTTCACGTCAAGATTTTCTACAATTGCTTCAATGACAAGATCTGTCTCAGCAACACTTTTCATGGCATCCGTGCTGGTTTTTATTCGCCCTATTGCCTGCTCCATGAACTCCTGGCCTTTCTGAAAATGAATCTCACAATCAGTGCCAACGATCTTCACAGCAGAACTTTAGGGGTGATCTCTACAGAACTACAGAAAACTACTTTTTTTAATATTAGTTATTATCTCATAACATGATAGGAAATAAATACCTGGCACTGGCAGGGATCACTAACGCATTGTGAGTTAAACAAAGTGAGTCTGCCAGCAATTATTTACCACAAAGACCTTTTCAAGACTTTAGATATTAAGATATGACTTAAGACTGTTTAAGACTATGCACACTCTGGCACTAGACGTGTGACAACATGTCATTCCAGTATCTACATAGTATGTTGTAAAGTCTCCTGGCTTTATCTCAGGCCCAGTGTGAAGCAGCTGTTGGCTGTGTAAGGTATCACAGGGCTGTAGGTTGTCAGAAGGGGTCATTAAATCTACATTAAGAACAGAGATAGAAGTCTGTAGGGTTGGGTCTCCCTATAGGGTTACAGGGAAGGGATCTTCCAGGGGGGTCTTCCATACAGGGTTACAGTGAGGGTGTCATCCAGGGGGGTCTCCCTACAGGGTTACAGGGAAGGGATCTTCCAGGGGGGTCTTCCTACAGGGTTACAGTTACATCACATTCAACCTAACTGCCATATTTGGTGGACTTTTAGTAGGGTCTGTTTTATGAGTACTGGGACTGGTACTGCCTTGCTTGCATATCAACGTATGTATCATTTTACTGATATTTGTTACCAATATGAAGGATTACAGAGTATAGAAATTTACTGATAGTGGGGAGTTAATTGAAAACCAATATGGCGACATCAACCAGCAGTGAGTGCTATGAAAACAAGTTGAAAGGCCTTGGTCTCACACTGATTATCATTAAAATCATAAGAGCTACATACATGAGAAAGGGTCCAAAACATCAAATAAAATAATTATTTTGTGTGGTACCATTTATATTTGTCAGCAAAGACATGATGATGCCAAAACAAAATCATTTATAATCGACTGATGAGGTCCCAAGACTGGAAACATGGCCGGTCCCCTCAAGTGCTCAAGGGTACCAGATTTCACCCTGGTGTCTACACTGACTCCTTGTTGAATCCTCAATGGTTACAATGCCAAAAATTATATAATGTTTAATGGGATTCCTGCTTCTTTCATAATAGATGTATGAACATTACACAGTCATTATGTAATACAATAGTCATCACATTTTCATTTACTTCATGAATCGCTACCACTGTCAAATGCGGTAACTTAATTTCCCGTGCAAGTGTAGGATTTACAAAAATATCTATGACAAAAATAGAATGTCTACCAAAATGCTAATTAAACTCAAAAACCAACAAAATGAATGTGATCATTTAGGCCCTATTAGTTTAGTAATCTGACTTCTCTATGTCAATTCTACTTGCCTCAGGTTCTGCTGCAAACTTCTTCTTGGACTTGGCAAGGATGTCATCTTGTAAGATTCTCGCTTCTCTTAAGGGCGCGTGCATTCGTTGAGAATACTCACAGTTGTGTAGTAATTGTCTTTGTCGCTCGCCAGATCGTCTAGCTGCTTACTGATAATACCGCAGACGATCAGATCGGTATAATAAGCCGTGAACGCATCTTCCAGGTTCGCAAGATTTTATTAACGCAGAAGTGTAGATCGTACAACATAGACTGGTCTCTCTACCACTGTTCTTGTGTCTCCCATTTAACATTTAAAAGTCTTCAATAAATTTAGTTTTCTAATGGTAAGGTAGGTATGGGCCGGCGTGGCCCATCCTTGCCGATAATTTTTAGTCCAAATTGAACGAGCTGCGTGGTAATTTAGATCGCGCGCACCCGTTGCTTTATGAGTCTATTTCTGGCCTATTTATACCAGAGCTTTCTGAAGAACCCCGCCTCAGTGGAGGCGCGGTTAACCATTTTAGGAAATCGAGAAAGCCGTTATTGGCCGATGTCCATATACAACCGTCATCCCCGTACATGCTGGAAATGACCGTCGTATGCAAGGTATCGGGTCACCTTCTGAACCTCCCCAGGACTGGAGACCTTCTTGTGTCCTTGGGGACGGTCAGTTGCCAACTAAACTAGTTTCTCATGGCCTGCATTCTAAATCGGGTAAACATTTCTCCCGTTTGACAGTCCAGTTATTATTACAGTCAGGGCGACTCTACCCTCCCTACTGTGTATACTAAACAATAAGCAAAGCTGCAAACTGGCCAGAAACTAGCGTGCCTTACATAAGTTGTATCAACCTGGGTTTTCTTTATGCTAGCGTTAAATCATTGATTAAATATGTCTGCAATGACCACTATCTCTGTTCTTACAATTTTAGGCTGACCAAACCTTACATTCCTCCCAACCCATTTTTGTTAAAAACAAACGTCCGGATAGTTTGTTTTTAACACAAACACGAAATACTGATAAGGGAGGGTCAGCTGTCAATACAGTTGAACACTGGTCATTTCGATTTGGTCTACCGTATCGTGGTAGAGTGACCTTTGCATCCTATCAGTTGTGCAATTGTGTCCGCAATTTCTAAACTATCCGTGGATATAGTCGGTACTGAAGAAACCATCGGTACTTACAACAATCAAAAGTGTATTTAAATGCAATTCCAACGCTCTACATAATACAGATAACGTACGCTTCACTCAGTCATCGTAAAGATGCTGTTCCACCAGGCGTTGGCCTGGGCGTAAAGATAAAACATGAGTAGGTCTGTTATGCGACCTAGCCAAACTTAGCAACCGTAAAAAGGATGCTGAACAAACTACATAAGAAAAATGTATATAATTACTACTGTGGCCACCTATTTTTTTGAGAAAAATGCGCAATGAGTGTGCCAAAGCACAGCACTTCGTCTTTTAAGAAAAATAAATGCTTACAATTAGCGAATTTGAGCACGTGCTCAACCTGTTCAGTTCTCATCAACTGGGGCTGATCGCCACGCGTCAGGTAGACTGACGGTTGCAGTGGCGTCGCCTGTTTGTGTCACATGCGAAACTGTAGCGGGACTTTCCACGCTAATTTATGAACGAATTGACCGTTTCATACACAAGGTAGGCGCCGTAATTTTCTGTTTATTGTACAACAGTATTACCACGTAGACAACCACGGCAACGAGACATAATATAAAAATTATTGCAACAGTCCAGGATACATGGCCTGGGTAGCTACCCCATATAATGGTGTTACCCAGTAAATCATCGGACAATTTATCTAATTTTATGTTCTTTACTTCGCCCATAGCTTGCCAATTTGCTACAAATCGCTTTGTGTCCGATCCACCGAGTACAATAAGACCGTCACTATTCACCCGCGTAAGTCTGCGTGTTACGTCGCGAACGTTCAGTCGGAGCATCGGGGTGGTGGGGTAGTGTCACAGGGTAGGTTGACGCGTGTGTCGGTGTCTTGTTACTGAATGACAGGTATGCGCCCTAATCGGTTCAGTCATTAGTATAAGTATTTGTTTTTCTACTCATGTCTGATTTTAGAGCAAACTTATGTGTGTTCAACCAGTGGAGCAGTATAAGGTTTGTTTCTGAATATATGTATACGTGTGTGTGATTATTGTGTAAAGGCCATGACTAAAGCAATGCATTCTTGCCTAGCGCGTTTCTGCAAGAACTCTGTGGGCGCCTCGCTCTTCCGTTTTCTGAGGTGTTTAATTTCAAGGTCCGCCTCGAGTCCATCATCAGACTGGTCTGCAGCCAGCTGTCCGCGTCGGGACAACTTCCTTAGCATGCGGGTCCCATGTTTACGTGGCGTTGTGTGTGTTGTCACACGTGATTGTCTCAGAGGATGGCTCCTGTCCTCGTTGTGGCCCAGACGATAACGAGACGGCTGGTCGCGACTATCTGGGTCATCCAGATGGGGGGTGCCTGGTGCTGTACCGCGTTGTGTAGTGTGGCCACTTTGTCCCAGATGGTAATTAGACGACCCGTTGGGATCAACGGGATCAGCGTCATGGGGTGTGTCTGACCTCGTACGGCGTGGTTGGGCCGGCCGGGCTTGTTTACGTACGGGTCGAGGATTGCAGGTGTCCCAGTTTTGATTCGGGTCTACTATTCTGACTTTCTCCGCATTGAGAACTTTTGACTTTCCCGTCTGCTGATTGTGGACATAAATAACAGGGCCTCGGACTCGTGTGACGGTCCATCTAGGATTCCACCTGGCAGTTAATGTTAAACGTTCTTCGGATTTAATCATTACTGAATCTCCGGGCGAAATATCGTGTGCCTTAGCTTTCTGAGCTAATCTGTCTCTGTTATGTTTACGACTGTCTTCTGTCATAGAACGAGCTATCTTTAACGCTGTAGCTAGCGTGTCCAACCGATTCCCAAATTCGTTTTCATTGGAAGCGCGTAATGCCTTCTGCATAGGCATTCGTAAATGTCTGCCTGTCATTAAAAAATGCGGCGTGTAACCAGTTGTCGTCGAAACGGACGCACGATATGCCAATAGAACATCATTTAACACCTCTTCCCATCGGGAGGGTTGATTGTTTACAGCCTTCTGGATCATCTGTTTAAGAGTCCTGTTGAATCTTTCGATTTTACCATTAGATTGAGGATGTGCCGGAGTGGACATGCGATGTTCAATACCTATCTGACTTAGGTAGCGTTCGAAAGCTAAAGCTGTAAACTCAGCTCCATGGTCTGTCAAAAGAACACGGCAAACGCCATGACGGCAGATAAACCCGTTTGAAAACGCGTCCCAAACTGCTTGGTTAGATTTGGTGGGAATCGGTATGGCCTCGGCCCAACCGGTACAGAAATCGATTATGGTGAGAATGTATTTGTTGCCATTATGAGACTCGGTAAACGGGCCAATGAGGTCGGCGGCGACGAACTCCATGGGGTATGAACCAAAAGGCATTTGTCCTATGGGGTGACGCTGAGGATGGCGATTGTGTGTCAAGCATAGGGCACATTGACGTAACCGTTGTTGAACGTGTTTACGCATTCCTGGCCATACATATGCTTCCGTAAGACGTCGTACAGTCTTCCAATGACCCTGGTGGCCACATTCTTTGTGGGCCCGGTCTATAACTGTCTGGCGGTAGGCAGTTGGGAGAATCAATCGGTGATACGACGGGGCGTGTATGTAAGGAGGTCTCACACTGTACAATACACCGCTAACAATCTCATAGTCATCATTGGTATCCGCAGCTAACCATAACTCGGGGAACTCTTTGTGTTGTGCTAAAGCGACTGCATGGAGGTCTAGTCCGTCGTGGATTAAGGGCAGGAGATCAGAAATGTCGTCATCAGTTGTTATCGTGTCTCGATCGTCCACGTCATCAATATCAAACACGGCAATGTCACTGTGGTCATTTTGTCTTATTCGTGACAACATATCGGCTCTGATGTTATTACGGCCAGTGCGATAAGAAATGGTTGTTCCATACTCGGCCAGTAACACACCCCACCTTTGTATTTGGGTGTTGTTAAAAGCTTTTGTGAACAGACTTAGTAATGGTTTGTGATCTGTGTAGACGTTAAACTGAGCGCCATACAAGTATGGGCGTAACTTCAGGATTGAAAAACGACCGCAAATGCTTCTTTCTCTATTGTCGCCCACTTGCGTTGTGTGGGTGACAACGTGTGACTCACATATTGGATAACTTTCTCGATGCCGTCAACTGATTCCTGAACCAATATCCCACCGATAGCATAGTCGCAAGCATCGGTATATAATTTGTACGGTCTGTTTAAATCAGGCGCTGCCATCACATGCGATGACGTCAACAGTCGTTTCAGTTCGTCGAAGGCGGTTTGTTTGTGGTCATCCCAGGTAAATCTGACATTCCCCCGCGTCAGGGCGATTAAAGGTTCTGCCACTGTCGCATAATTTGGTAAGGAATTTCGATAGTAATTACACATTCCTAAAAAGGACCGTGTTTCCTTAACCGTAGTGGGCGGTAAGAGATTAGCAATTACTGCTACTTTGTCTGGGTCTGTTTTAATACCGTCTGCATTAAGAACATAACCTAATAATTTAACCTCCGGCAAACCAAACGCACATTTAGTTGGTTTTAGTTTGAGCCCCGCATTTCTTAGTCTGTCAAAAACGAGTTGTAAATGACGGATATGATCCGTCTCATTTTTGCTGAACACTAAAATGTCATCGATATACACAAAAACACACTTCCCGATTAAATCAGCCAAGATTGTATTCATTTCTTTCTGGAAGAAATTTGGAGCCGATTTGAGGCCGAATGGCACTTTGGTAAATTCAAAATGGCCGGCGTGGCACCTGAAAGCAGTTTTGTGTATATCGGCCTCCGCTACAGGCATCTGCCAATAGGAGGACTTTAAATCGAGTGTGGAGTAGATGGAACTACCTCCAACTAAATCGAATATGTCTTGTATTATCGGCAAGGGGTATGCGTCTTGTTCGGTGACAGCATTCAACTTGCGATAATCAACACATAAACGTGAATCACCATCTTTCTTCGGAACAAGTAAAATCGGGCTGCTATATGCAGAATTGCTAGGGCGAATAATCTCATCGTGTAGCATTTCTCGAAGCATCTGGTCAACAACTGCACGTTTGGTTAAAGGCATGCGATACGCTTTCTGGCATATGGGTGGGCCATGTGTTTTGATGCGTAAAGCATTTGTGTTACAAGCGCCGTTTCGCTCACCCCGTGCTGAGAAACAGTCCGCGTTTTGACGTATTAAATGGTTAATTTTGGAATTTCCCGTTTCTGGTGCAATAGGACCTATGCTTGCGTAGCCACTTTTGGAATGCTGTCTTAACGGCCATTTCTGAGAATACCATGTTAATTCATTTTTAGCCAAATCAATGATACTTCTGCCATTTCGCAGGGAAGTATCTCCCAAAATCATGTCATGCGGCAGTGTGTCGCAGACGACAACTTCTAGAGGGGAGTGAATACCAGCGACTGATATCTGAGTTTTACCACAAACTTTAAGAGACATGCCTCCCAAACCCTGCAATGGACCAGACTTTTCCAAGACATGCACACGATGAGTTTTCTGAATGATTTGGTCGAATACATTACGCCTCAAAAGTGACACGCTGGCTCCTGTGTCGACTAGAACGGTCAGTCTGACGCCAGATACTATCAAACTGACCTTGGGTCGACCGCTTACCTCGCTTGTGACACCTGAGGCGCAACCCCGTTTCCCGACGGCTGAGAATGTCTGTTGCGCAGTCGACAAACACGAGCATAATGTCCAAGTTTCCCACAATGGAAACACGATATCGTCCGGCGGGCGGCGTCACGAGGCACGCGTCTGTCGTTCTCACTGCCAGGCGTCGGCATGTAGCGACGGGTGGTTGTCGGCGGGGGGCGTGGGTCGTGTCTGGCCTCGATCTTCGCCAGCTTCGTTGCCAGCTTTTGAACCGTGGAAGCCAGTGAGTCGACCATCGCAACCAGGGGCTCCGTTGTCTTGGAGTTGGAGACGTTGGCGGCTCCTATTTCCATCGGCGATTCGTTTCGTCCCAGGCGGCTATACGCGTCGTTACGTTCACAGAACCGTATTGTAGCTGTAATCGCTTCGTCAAGCGAAGTAGGCGCTGCCTGTTCGATCAGCTGTCGTGCGAGGCTATCAGATGTTAACCCTCGGGCAAATGTACGGATCAGAACGGATTCTTGGTCGGGATTTCGTAAGCCGCTTGGGTAGCAAATGTCACTAATGTCTCGGAAGCGTCGGACAAACTGTTGCGTGGGTTCGTACGCGCTCTGACGCACCTTGTCAAGTTCGTCACGTAATGCAGCGGTTTCGTCGATGTTAAGAAAGTTGCTAGCCAAATGATCACGCAAGTCTGGCCATGGAATGGCGGCTCGGCCGATTTGATTTGCCGCTATTGTTCTTTCGATGAAACGTTCCAACTCAAATCGGAGCGGACCAGAGACAGTTTTAGACGCTATTTCGATGATGCTGGCTGCACCGACTTGATTAAAAGCTAAAGTCACTTCACGGATCCAATTACGTACTGCCGATGTAGAGGAACCATCACAAGTCTGTGTTTGTCTGATTAAATCACGTATTTGTTCACGGGTGGTTTGGATAGCACGACGTTCCGTTTCCTGCTGAGCAAGTCCGATCGTATAGTTTTGAAATTGTGCTGGATCCATCGTGTGTGTGTGTTTTGATCGTCACGTAGCAAATACACGTTTTACGTAGTAAAAGTCAATCATGGAGTCAGTCAATATTCGGTGACATCACTGTCAGTTTCACGTTGGCTCAGCGCCAATGTACGTCTGAACGAAGTTATAAGTAAAAAAATCGTAGGTGGTGTGCCATACGGTACGTTGAAACGACGTACTTTACATTCTGTAATTCGGTGGTGGTTCGTCAGCATCGTGACAGTGCACACAACGTCAATGGTTCATTGAAAGTCTCTGGACACTAGTCAGTGTACGTTTTAACAGTCTTGAACGTTAAAAAAATCGCTGGTGCCTCTCGCCAGTGTACGTTTAAAAGCATTGGGCGTTAAAAAAATCGGTCGTGCGTCTCGCCAGTGTACGTTTTAACAGTCTTGTGCGTTAAAAAAATCGCTGGTGCGTCTCGCCAGTGTACGTTTTAACAGTCTTGTGCGTTAAAAAAATCGCTGGTGCGTCTCGCCAGTGTAAGATTCTCGCTTCTCTTAAGGGCGCGTGCATTCGTTGAGAATACTCACAGTTGTGTAGTAATTGTCTTTGTCGCTCGCCAGATCGTCTAGCTGCTTACTGATAATACCGCAGACGATCAGATCGGTATAATAAGCCGTGAACGCATCTTCCAGGTTCGCAAGATTTTATTAACGCAGAAGTGTAGATCGTACAACATAGACTGGTCTCTCTACCACTGTTCTTGTGTCTCCCATTTAACATTTAAAAGTCTTCAATAAATTTAGTTTTCTAATGGTAAGGTAGGTATGGGCCGGCGTGGCCCATCCTTGCCGATAATTTTAGTCCAAATTGAACGAGCTGCGTGGTAATTTAGATCGCGCGCACCCGTTGCTTTATGAGTCTATTTCTGGCCTATTTATACCAGAGCTTTCTGAAGAACCCCGCCTCAGTGGAGGCGCGGTTAACCATTTTAGGAAATCGAGAAAGCCGTTATTGGCCGATGTCCATATACAACCGTCATCCCCGTACATGCTGGAAATGACCGTCGTATGCAAGGTATCGGGTCACCTTCTGAACCTCCCCAGGACTGGAGACCTTCTTGTGTCCTTGGGGACGGTCAGTTGCCAACTAAACTAGTTTCTCATGGCCTGCATTCTAAATCGGGTAAACATTTCTCCCGTTTGACAGTCCAGTTATTATTACAGTCGGGGCGACTCTACCCCTCCCTACTGTGTATACTAAACAATAAGCAAAGCTGCAAACTGGCCAGAAACTAGCGTGCCTTACATAAGTTGTATCAACCTGGGTTTTCTTTATGCTAGCGTTAAATCATTGATTAAATATGTCTGCAATGACCACTATCTCTGTTCTTACAATTTTAGGCTGACCAAACCTTACAATCTGACATGTCAACGAGCACCACATTGTGTCCCGTCTGTGCAGCCACCTGCAAAATACATATGTATAAAATATATGACCATTCCATGAATACAGAAACTGCTAGTTCCAATTACAAGCACCATCTGACAATCAACATTGATAATATATGAAACAATTTTTTTATATACACATCAAAATGCGACATAACATAAAGTATAACCATCGACAAGTGAACCTATAATACTACTACCTACATTTCTCTGGCAGTCTGCATGCCCAGCCAAACCTATAATACTGCTACCTACATTTCTCTGGCAGTCTGCATGCCCAGCCAAACCTATAATACTGCTACCTACATTTCTCTGGCAGTCTGCATGCCCAGCCAAACCTATCCAACACCCAGGCAGCTCAAGATGTCAGCCCCCAGCTGGAGGGGACCCTCTACAGCTCCACTCCAATGGCCACTCTCTCAAGACAATGAACCAATTGCAACAGCCCATTTTATTTATTGTGTCCTAGCATTCTGACGAATTAATGACATGTTCCTCCTGCTACCAGTGGTCTCAAGTAATTAACATGTGACACTGATTTTTCTACATCAGCTCAGACCACAGGGTTACTGGCTGGGGATTTAAGATGTGTGCATTCTACTCAAACTGATGTTATCTCATCTTCCATTATACATTTACCCCCAGTGTGGGATCTTTTATTACCCTGGCATAGACCCCAGAGAGACAGTGTTTCTTGTGGACTCTCTTTGGAAAGACACCTACAATATTGGGTGACACCAGATAGAGAGTGTTTCTTGTGGACTCTCTTTGGAAAGACACCTACAATATTGGGTGACACCAGATAGAGAGTGTTTCTTGTGGACTCTCTTTGGAAAGACACCTACAATATTGGGTGACACCAGATAGAGAGTGTTTCTTGTGGACTCTCTTTGGAAAGACACCTACAATATTGGGTGACACCAGATAGAGAGTGTTTCTTGTGGACTCTCTTTGGAAAGACACTTACAATATTGGGTGACACCAGATAGAGAGTGTTTCTTGTTGACTCTCTTTGGAAAGACACTTACAATATTGGGTGACACCAGATAGACAGTGTTTCTTGTGGACTCTCTTTGGAAAGACACCTACAATATTGGGTGACACCAGATAGACAGTGTTTCTTGTGGACTCTCTTTGGAAAGACACCTACAATATTGGGTGACACCAGATAGACAGTGTTTCTTGTGGACTCTCTTTGGAAAGACACTTACAATATTGGGTGACACCAGATAGAGAGTTTTTCTTGTGGACTCTCTTTGGAAAGACACCTACAATATTGGGTGACACCAGATAGAGAGTGTTTCTTGTTGACTCTCTTTGGAAAGACACCTACAATATTGGGTGACACCAGATAGAGAGTGTTTCTTGTTGACTCTCTTTGGAAAGACACCTACAATATTGGGTGACACCAGATAGAGAGTGTTTCTTGTGGACTCTCTTTGGAAAGACACTTACAATATTGGGTGACACCAGATAGAGAGTGTTTCTTGTTGACTCTCTTTGGAAAGACACTTACAATATTGGGTGACACCAGATAGACAGTGTTTCTTGTGGACTCTCTTTGGAAAGACACCTACAATATTGGGTGACACCAGATAGACAGTGTTTCTTGTGGACTCTCTTTGGAAAGACACCTACAATATTGGGTGACACCAGATAGACAGTGTTTCTTGTGGACTCTCTTTGGAAAGACACCTACAATATTGGGTGACACCAGATAGACAGTGTTTCTTGTGGACTCTCTTTGGAAAGACACCTACAATATTGGGTGACACCAGATAGACAGTGTTTCTTGTGGACTCTCTTTGGAAAGACACCTACAATATTGGGTGACACCAGATAGAGAGTGTTTCTTGTGGACTCTCTTTGGAAAGACACCTACAGTATTGGGTGACACCAGATAGAGAGTGTTTCTTGTGGACTCTCTTTGGAAAGACACCTACAATATTGGGTGACACCAGATAGAGAGTGTTTCTTGTGGACTCTCTTTGGAAAGACACCTACAATATTGGATGACCCCAGATAGAGAGTGTTTCTTGTGGACTCTCTTTGGAAAGACACCTACAATATTGGATGACCCCAGATAGAGAGTGTTTCTTGTGGACTCTCTTTGGAAAGACACCTACAATATTGGGTGACACCAGATAGAGAGTGTTTCTTGTTGACTCTCTTTGGAAAGACACCTACAATATTGGGTGACACCAGATAGAGAGTGTTTCTTGTGGACTCTCTTTGGAAAGACACCTACAATATTGGGTGACACCAGATAGAGAGTGTTTCTTGTGGACTCTCTTTGGAAAGACACCTACAATATTGGGTGACACCAGATAGAGAGTGTTTCTTGTGGACTCTCTTTGGAAAGACACCTACAATATTGGATGACCCCAGATAGAGAGTGTTTCTTGTGGACTCTCTTTGGAAAGACACCTACAATATTGGATGACCCCAGATAGAGAGTGTTTCTTGTTGACTCTCTTTGGAAAGACACCTACAATATTGGGTGACACCAGATAGAGAGTGTTTCGTGTGGACTCTCTTTGGAAAGACACCTACAATATTGGGTGACACCAGATAGAGAGTGTTTCTTGTGGACTCTCTTTGGAAAGACATCTACAATATTGGGTGACACCAGATAGAGAGTGTTTCTTGTGGACTCTCTTTGGAAAGACACCTACAATATTGGGTGACACCAGATAGAGAGTGTTTCTTGTGGACTCTCTTTGGAAAGACACCTACAATATTGGGTGACACCAGATAGAGAGTGTTTCTTGTGGACTCTCTTTGGAAAGACACCTACAATATTGGGTGAACAAAACTGTCCAAGTTTCGAAATGGCAACAGGTAGTTTCAAACTTTGGGCACTACCACCAAACTAGCATACGCCACGTAGTTATGTATTAATTTGTTATAACATTTGTAATACAAATTCTATAAAATCATAATTAGCTGTGCCACACCCGAGACATTACGTTGTAGAGGTAATCTCTAATTACTATGACAATGGGGGTGTACCGATGCAACAGAAATAACAAATAATACTATACACTGTATTAAATGCTCATAACCTTCTAACTATATAAATTTACTGACACCACTAGGCAGCTCGGCCTCACGCCCCAGCCCTGAGCGAGTTGGAGGGAAATTCCCTCTCCTCTGCCTGGTTCTCCCATAGCCTTTCTGCAACCCTCTAAATCTTAGTCTGACTGACAGGGCTCTTTAAACTAGCCAATCATTACATATCATTTTCGCACCTACATTACTTTGAAGGAACCCTTTGAACAGGCTAAGACAAATGCCACATGGTTATCATCTTGCAATGGTCAGGGGGGGTTGTAAATTAACCGTTACACTGTTACCATCCCTCACAGCTCAAATTGCCTACTGCTGGACATTAAAAACACAGTATCTATGTAGATTTTAATAAATAGGATCTACATATTAAATTGACATGTTATAATATACAAAGTGTATACTGCACCTGAAGTCAGTACAATAGCAGGGGTGGCACTACTGAACCGGCAGTCAAGTTGTACAAGCTATCGTGTTACGTCAAGACATTATCCCTACTTCGTTCAGGACCGTCACATGACAGGGCACACTTTGCTGTGGCTGCACTCACAGACATTTAAGACATACTTTTTTATTATTGTTCCTTAGGACATATTTCCTTTATTTTTGGTGGGTTATCTATATATATATAGTAAATAATGAAACATATACAAATTCATGCAATTTAAATGAATTACTAGGTGATTAAATCTTCCATGTGCTGCAGTCACATGAGATGCTGATAACTGTCTCCGACTCTTTGATGTGACCTGAGCAGGACAGCATCATTATCACTTGGTCAGTGTCACAGAATTATCGATCAAAATTCTATTCCTTTCTTATACTATTACCATGATGTGAAACATGAAGAAGTTGTGTATCATTTGGTGTAAGTTTATTCAAAAGTGTTAGTAGATATTTAGAGTTATGACTAGTTTTATTATCAGAGGTACAGATAGTAAAGAGCAAGGCCGTCGACTGTAGCTTTGATTACTTCTATAAACTTTACAACACTTTCTGATACGGTTCTAAAGTTCCCTATGAACTTTCTGATACGTTATATAGTTGGTTCATGAGTTAGGTCATGTCTGTGTCCTTGGAGGTTGATTGTCCTCTGAAGGTAATGGATTTCATTTCCGTATTAATCCTATACATGTCCAAGACAGTTAAGCCTAATCTCTGGTCAAACATTAATCTGATAGGTGTTCATCAAGGGAACCCAGGCACTTGTATCTGAGTATCTTAAGATTCTTTATCTACTCCATGAATATATTAACTTGTGTGTAGGTAGAATCAATAACTGCTGAACTTTGTTAAGTTGATGTTAATGTATGTGAAACATCTGCTATAAAGGCAACTAATCAGATGTAGTCTGGAAGAACTGGGGGAGTAACAGTAGGAGAGCTGGAGGAGAGTGGTAGAAGAACTGTAGTAGAGTAGTTGTAGTATAGACGTTGTGCTGTGTCTGGACTTCTACAAATAAAGCCACATTGTGGTCGAACCTGAGATGAACTGGTAAAACAATGTGAGTTATTCGTTGTCATGTCCTGAACGAAACTACCTGTGGCTTTATTGTTTATAGGGGGATGATTAATGATGTCCTGACGGTCCTGAATGAAACTACCTGTGGCTTTATTGTTTATAGGGGGATGATTAATGATGTAACTCTATGGGTTTAATAGATCATGCATGTTGTTGTTTCCTGTAACTGTTTATTGGTTATAATGCTCAATCATATCAATAGCTTTAATAATTAAATGTATATAACAAACTATATCGATACAGACTCATTAGAAAGTCATTATACTGGACTCATACTATGTCTGGTCCAACGCTAGATAATGTAGAGTGTGTTTCAACTCTGCAGTGTCTGTGAGCAGTGTGGCAGAAACTCACTGCCAAGCACCATAGGAGTAGATGTGCTTGTGCAGGAGACTGTCACTATAACATAATTAATCACGCTGTGTACTGTCATAGAACTGTGGCACTGTTCACTGTGGACATGTCTTATTTTGATCATCTAGAGTACTAATGTGGAACTGATGTTTACCAATTAGTAAATTGTATTAATGGGTATACTTAGCCTAGTATTATATTATATAATCTGATAAATTAGTTTAAGCTTTTATCTTGTAATGTCAATCCAGTGTGTTCTATTGCAAACGCAATGCTTCTTATGCAGTTAATTCTACATCACTAGAATGTTTGTCTATTGTTATTCAGGTACTGGCTTATATGGTGAGACCCATTTAATGACCTACACACTGATGTTGTCATGGTGGGAAAAGCATCAGTGGTTCATAGAGTGTCCTTTGAATTATCAACAGATAATCATTGTTCGTACTCTGTATTAATGTTAGTAAAGTTCCAGGCGTTACATATATAGTTAGCAACAGTGTTGTAGACAAATGCAAATGTATTTCCCTTGTTAAGACAGTGACGCATTCTATTATGTGTATTGGTATCTTTGCTACTGGAGAACAATGTTGGATACTTTGATCTTATACTACATGTTGTACCTGTAATGTCAATATGGAAGCAAGAGTGAATCTCTCACATTTGTTAATGTATTTGTATTAAGGACACTACTTACTTTATAATTGTTATTTTATATATTTTTTCTTTATTTTATATCATGTAATATAATTAGAGTATCTAAACACAACAACGTAATGTTTGTTGTCTATGGAGGACCCACGTTACAATATCAAATTGATGTGTTATAATATACACTGTACAAAGTGTATACTGCACCTGAAGTCTGTACAACAGCAGCGGTGGAACTATTGAATCGTTGTACAAGCTATCGTGTCACGTCAAGACATTATCCCTACTTCGTTCAGGACCGTCAGGATGCGACAACAAATAACCCACATTGTTTTACCAGAAGATCTTATTTGGAACACATTTCTTCTGTTTCTTGATGCCCAAGACCAAGTGTCGGTTGTATATCACGGAATACACATGAAACGGTTAGTGCATATCGGTTTGAAAACTTAAGTTATTAATTCCACAACCATTTGACTATGGAAAACCCAAATTTGTGCGTATGATTCTCACGGCCTGGACCTCCGCCCTTAGCCTAGGTTTAGCTCAATAGTGGGGCAGATGATTCTGCCTAGCGACGATATATCGCCTCGTCAACGTCTGTCGTGTACACGAGCAACTGAATCAGCTTGAGCCCCTGTAACAAATATATATATATATATATATATATATATATACATACATATATATATATATATATGGGTATTCAACTAGGAATGACCTCACTCATGTCACAAACTGTGGACGATATGTCTCAAAAAGGAGCGTTATGTCACTAAAAAGACGATTTGTACTAAATAATTACAAATGTCATGGTTATGCTTAAAAGTCGTTGTTCTGATCAAATACATGTGTATTAAGCTTTCTGGCAACATATCCTATCTACCCGGACATCCGAATTCATGGCTGCCATCGTTTCAAATGTCGGTGTTCTCGTCATTCGCCAGGGCCCTACTGCATCCGACCTGCCAGCTTGAGCTCGCATGCCCAGAATAATATGTTACTTTGCATAATTATCAATTTATGTGTGCGTATATGTGGCTGGGCGGATGTGTGCTGTATTGCTGAAAAGTAATTCCACCGTATTGTTTTATTGTAGATTATATTTGTTCAAAATTAATAAAAATTATATCCTAAAGTAATGTATATATATGTATATTTATATAATAAATTGAAAGACTGGTATCTGGTAGTTCACCGGTAGTTGAATGGCTTCACTCCAAGTATGCTCAATACTTGTTCATGATCTGAGCACATATGTACAGTAGCAGCAACATTCTCATATTTTTCTTATTGCTATATGCAATTTAATTGTGCCAATAATAGCATGTTACTATATGTAACTAATATGGGGAAGTACATATGCATAGTATAATTGCCTTACAATATATGAGTTTATGAAAAGATTTTCTAATGTTTTTTTATAATTTAAATAATCGCTAATGTAGTAGAATGGTCTCTGCGATACCCAAAATGATGTTTAGATAAAACATTATTATTATCCAAGAAATCTAACCTCTTCAACATTAACTGTTCATGCCTTTAACGCTTGTGGAACAGTGGCCTCAGATAACACGAAAGACATGAAAGGTTATCTGGTAGTTTAATGGCTTCACTCACAAAATGTTCTCAATAGCTGCTCAGTGAAATAACTTTGCGATTGCAAAGCCAGTTACTCCCTGCATGGCAGTCAATGGCCTTCACACATTCCTTGGTTATATTCAGGTTTTAAATTACAGTAGTATGTTATATTAGTATGTATTAAGGTTTTAAAGTAGTATGTTATATTAGTATGCATTACAGTGTTAAATTACTGGGCAGTATGTTTTATGTAGACAGACAACGTTACTTTGTTTAGCATTGATAATGATATATTAGTGTGTAACCCTAACCAACATTTCAAATTAGTACTTTCTTTAATGTTTCAGTGTTTATATATTTATTAGTCTTTGATATTAGTGTGTTTCATTAGGCTTTGTTATTCGCATGTTCCATGTTATCATTCTATCTATTTGTATCTGTTTTAATGTGTTACATTATGTATGCCTCATGTGTTCGCAGATCCAGGATTTTAATTATGTAGGCATTTTTATTTTTTTTATTTTTATGTAGGCATTTTTACTTTTTAAATCAAATGTTTTCTTAGCATTTGCCCAATTTCTTTCTTTTTGGTTGTATCAATTATAACCAAAACATGTCCATACAATGTCATACAATCTATGAATATTTGTAACACAAATTAGTATAAAGGATGGAGACTGCAAACATATTAAACTATATTTAAAATAATAATTAAACTACTCTAGGTTTACCTTACATACAAGTTATACCATTTGATTTGGATGAATTATCGATATTAGTCGGTCGGTTGACAACCTTAAATTGTAAAGTCAATATTAATTTAAATATAGCAAAATACAAACTTATTCTTTAAAAAATGTATTATCATATGTAACATGTGATATCATTATAATAAAAATCAATATTCGCAGAATGGTTAGATTTCAAATAGTTATACACATTTCCCAACTCTGACGAGAGTATCCAGTTGTTTGATAATCTTAAATTTAAAAGTCAATCAATAAAAACACAAACATATTCTTGTTAAGAAGCTATAGATAAAATTATATGCAACATATGGTATCATTACAATAAAAATTAAATCAATATTCGTGGAATTGTCAGAAGCCAAATCAAATTAAATATAGCCATGTAATGTCAATAGAACTTAAACGTATAATATGTTGCCAATCACGTTATTAAAATGTATACTATTAACACTGGAATGAAACAGGATGATTAGACTGGTGTCAGTCAGTTCAAGGAATGCACCGTTTCTCGTTCGTTACCTTGACGAGACGCTCCCAGATTGTGAATAACGCGTGTGTCCTGTCATTGCTACTTCTCTGCATTGTACCATGTAAGACTGTCAATCTGTCATCGGCGATCTTTGCCTCAACACCCAGCAAAGTCATGAGCAAATACAACCGGAGGTAGCCTTTTTTCTGAATCACGCCGTGGGCCGAAACAACTATTCTTAGAATTCTGCTACTAATGTGGGACAATAGAGCCGAAAACTTTAATGACACCTGCTCTTTGCAACTTGTAATATGCTCAATTGACTTAAGACAATACAAACTCAACTAGTTATTACTTTTATACATGAACTTTTCCCTTAGACATTAATTACTTAAATTTGGATAATTAAGTTATTATGTTAACCGCTTTCCGTTATTTTATTTATATTCATCTTTATATTCATCCATCATTCTATAAATAGTTCTAGATTATAATTATTATATATTAGGGTGTTAGCGTATGTTTCTGTGACCAATCATAATTTCCTCTTTTATCGATTCAGGCCGTTGGCCGAAGTGACTATTCTTAGATTTCCGCTACTAGAGTATCGCTGAATTCATTAGCGACAGCGAAATGGGTCGAACCATCCGTCTGTGTGGGACGATTCGACTAGGCCGAAACATCCGTCGGCGTGGGCCGAACGTTTCGGGACCACTAATGTAGCCCGCCTACTAGAGTAGAGGAGTTTGTTCAATATACAGAACAGCCAAAACATGGCCCGAAACATACCTTAAGCTACGTGTAATTATTTTCCACTTGGTGGGAAGTTGCATTATGACATTATCTATCCACACATCCCAGTGACATAATTATATAGATCACGCAATCCATGCAATTCGCCATTCCATCTCGTTCCGGCTAATATGCAGGCCCGTCATAAATAGCCACGCCTGCGCACAGCCCTAACTTGGCATAGGCTCTAGGCTAGCGTGGTCATCAAGGCAGAAACTTGCGACGTGAACGAAAACACATTATTATCAAAATCCTACCTGTGCAATACCCGAGCCCATCAGACCGCACCCGATGACTGTAACATGTTTAATAGCAAAACGAGATGCTGAAGTAGAAAAAGCCAAGCGAGCAATACTCGTGGCAAAAGCCATGTTTGCAAACTGTGTAGTCGTCAACAGGCCAGCTCGGATGTTTCGGCCCAGAACGGTTCCGGCCTATGGGCTGAACCATCCAACGGCGCGACCGGTGAACCGTGAAGTGTTTTCGCTCGCCTGGTTAATCCGTGTATGCAACCGGTGCCAGCGGGCGCCGTGGGCCAAAACGACTAACGAATTCTTCGCTAGTTTCATTTAACTGATGTACACTACAATATTATTGCTTTCGAGTCAATTGTTGTTTATTGAGTGTTGTAATTGCGAAATGTTATACGCTACAACTGTTTCAGTGTTTTAACGAAATGCCGTGCGCTACATTATTATTACGTTCCCTAGTTTCAATTGTTTGCGTGTTTTAGCAAAATATTGTACGCTAAAGTATTATTGTTTTCGAACCAAGTGTTTATTACGTTAGCTATTTTTGCTAAATAGATGCGCGAATAATGGAATGTTTTTTTATTAAAATACACACACATATATATATATATATATAAATATATATATATACACACAAATGACTATACAAACGACATTAGGCAGTGATTTGGTTCAGTTATCAAATTAAACCGGTTGTTAATCAATAAAAGCATTTTATTTAATAAATAATACCAAATATACCTAATTATAAACATACATATAAAAAAGTTTTAAATGTGTCAATATTAGTCGGTCGGTTGACAACCTGAAATTTTAATGTCGATATTAATTTAAATATAGCAAAATATAAACATATCCTTTAAAAAATGTATTATCGTATATAACATATATCATTATAATAAAAATCAATATATGTATTATGTACACATGAATACACAAACGACATTAGGCATTATATACGTAAGTAAAAACAGACATACAAAAAAGTTTAAAATGTGTTGATATTAGTCGGTCAGTTGACAACCTGAAATTGCCTAGTGAACAGTAATTTAAATATATAAAATGAAGTACGCATTCTGTTATTTTATGAGATAATTGTTATATTAGCGTCATTATTATTATATTAGCGTGTACGTATGTTTCTGTGTGCAATCATAATTTCCGCCGCTCAGCCTTTCTTACTGATTCAGGCCGTGGGCCGAAACGACTATTTTTAGATTTCCGCCGCTTAGATAGAGTGGGCCGAATCGACCGTCGCTAATTTCAATAGCGACAGTGAAATGGGCCGAACCATCCGTCTGCGTGGGCCGAATCGACTAGGCCGAACCATCCGTCGGCGTGGACCGAACCCGTTGTGGGCCGAACCATCCGGGACCCGAATAGTTGACCTCTTGAACTCTGTGCTCCGACAGAAACTTTGCGATGTGAACGAAAACACATTAATATAAAAAAAATCCTACCTGTGCAATACCCGAGCCCATCAGACCGCACCCGATGACTGTAACATGTTTAATAGCAAAACGAGATGCTGACGTAGAAAAAGCCAATCGAGCAATTCTCATGGCAAAAGCCATGTTTGCAAACTGTGTAGTCGTCAACAGGCCAGCCCGGCCGTAGAATAGTTGACCTCTTGAACATTGTGCTCCGACAGAAACTTGCGACGAGAACGAATTAAAACACATTAATATAAAACTCCTACCTGTGCAATACCCGAGCCCATCAGACCGCACCCGATGACTGTAACATGTTTAATAGTAAACCGAGATGCTGACGTAGAAAAAGCCAAGCGAGCAATTCTCGTAGCAAAAGCCATGTTTGCAAACTGCGTAGACGTCAACAGGCCAGCCCGTAGAATAGTTGACCTCTTGAACTTTGTGCTCCGACAGAAACTTGCGACGTGAACGAAAGCACATTAATATAAAAATCCTACCTGTGCAATACCCGAGCCCATCAGACCGCAGCCGATGACTGTAACATGTTTAATAGCAAAACGAGATGCTGACGTAGAAAAAGCCAGTCGAGCAATACTCGTGACAAAAGCCATGTTTGCAAACGATGTAGCCGTCAACCGGCCAGTCCGTAGAATAGTTGACCTCTTGAACTTTGTGCTCTGCCAACCACCCCCCCCCCCCCGATGGGTTTAGCCTAGCATGCGGAATGCTTTCTGCGGACTGTTATTAAAAATACCATAGTCACTAGGCAAAGACCATCCTGGAAGGCACCGTTAGGGGAGCAAGAGGACGAGGAAGACAGAGGAAGAGGTGGGAGGACAACATAACCTGTGAAACGTAACGGGGCCAAAGATGTTTGTCACCGACGACCTCACCAAAACGAAAGCTAGGATGTTGTATGAACTCAGGCAGGCAGCTGACATTGAGAGCTAGAGCTTACGCCCTCGATTGCAAACTCTTCTGTGTCAAGAAAATGCACAACTGTGAGGAGAAAAGATACAAAATCGAATCGTCTGATGATCTTTTCTCACTCGGCTGGTCTGAGGAGAGAGTGAGAGAGTTTTACCTGAACTAAAATGAACTTTCAATGTTAATTTTTCCCATGAACTCTTGAATTGACATCATGCCTATACAATACCCTTGCAGCATATGCAATAGAAATATCTGAACGAACACTCTATTCTGTGAACACTGTAATCATTGGATTCATCGTCAATGTACTAATCTGACCAGCAAACAATTTAACAAGTATTCCTCTACTGAAGAAGACTGGTTCTGTGAAACATGCTTAAATAAGTTATTCCCTTTCGGTGATCTCACTGATGAAGAATTATGTTTTAATATGTCAGGCGTAGATGATAACTTGATTGAACTTTATGAACAATGTGCACCCTTAAATTATGTTCCTTTTATTTACTCTGATAAAATATTACACTATAAATGGGAGTATAGATCCAGACAATAATTTACATAACCGAGTAAATATAGATAGCCTGTATTATACTGATGATGAATTCAACACTAAAGTTGTACCGAAAAGTGAAGGATCATCCAACTTTTCAATAATACATTTTAACACCAGAAGTATGGCTGCCAATTTTAATAAACTAAAGGCATGTATTGCTCAATTAGATTACAAATTTGATGTCATTGCAATTTCAGAAACTTGGATGAATGACAATGAAAGTGAGGAATTCCAGTTAGAAAATTATAATGCCTATTATATTTCTAGACACCATAGAACTGGTGGGACGATTCGACTAGGCCGAATATACAATATACATTTAAGGATTTAAAGCATAAACCTTTACAACATTTTTCAAAATGTATAGACAGTTGTGCTGAAGTCACTTGTGCTGAAATCACCACTAGTAATGGTAAAAACATCACTGTTGCATCAATTTATCGTGCACCAAATACTGACTTAACTTTATTAAATGAACATGTAGAATATTCACAACTGTAATGGTAAAACCATGTACTTGTGTGGAGACTTCAATGTAGATCTACTACAATGTAAAAATCATGCAGCGACAAGTAACTTTATTGACCTGATTTATAGCTATGGATTACATCCTTTAATAACTAGACCTACAAGGATAACAAAGCAAAGTGCAACACTTATAGATAATATATTTACAACAAAGCTTGAAAAGTATACACTTGGTGGCCTAATCATAAATGATCTAAGTGATCACTTGCCAGTCTTCCAAATTTGGAAAACCAATATTTCAAAACAAGACCAGTTAATGAAGAAAAATTACAATCATTTATAATTACTTTAGCAAATATGAAATGGAAGGTTATTTTGAACAATGAAGATGTTAATTTCACCTATACCAAGTTAACTGAAATATTCGCAAATACTTATGAATCTAGTTTTCTTGTTAGAAATCTTTCTCGAAAGACCAAAAGGCAACATAAACCCTGGATGACTCCAGGATTACAAAATGCATGTATGAAAAAGAATGTACTCTACAAGCATTTCTTAAAGGCAAGAAACAATTATGCTGAAGTTAGATATCAAAAATATAAGAATAAACTTACATCCATTTTGAGATATTGTGAGAAACAATATTATTCCAAGCTCTTAGAAGAAAGTAAGAACAATACAAAGGAGACTTGGAAAATCATAAAAAATTTATTGAATAAAAAATCCAAAAAGTCATATTATCCATCTGGATTTAAGAATAATGGGTAAACTATTTCAGAAAAAAAGAAAATTGCTGAGTATTTCAATAAATTCTTTGTTGATATAGGGCCATCTTTAGACCGAACCATACATAAATGTAATACACACTTTGTGTCCTATCTAGGTGACAGGTTGGAAGAATCGTTATCCTTAAATCCAGTTTCGGAGGAAGAAATCTTAGCTATTGTCTGTATATGCAAGAGTAAAAAGTCAAAAGGTTTTGATGGCATAGACATGTGCTTAGTGAAAAAAATTGTTCCGCACATATTAGCTCCATTGAGACATATATGTAACTTGTCATTAGAACAAGCTGTGTTTCCTGATGATATGGAAATTGCTAAGGTCATTCCTCTATTCAAAGCAGGGGATGACCAAAACTTCTCAAACTATAGACTTATATCCTTGTTACCACAGTTTTCAAAGATCCTAGAAAACATATTCAACAACAGAATAATGGATTTCCTAAATAAAAAGCAGATATTATACTTACATCAGTATGGTTTAAATATGTCCACATCAATTGCAATTATGGAATTAGTAGAGGAGATTACAAATGCTATGGATAGAGGAAAGTTTACAATCAGTGTTTTTATTGATTTAAAGAAAGCCTTCAACACAGTGGATCACAGAATTCTTGTTGATAAACTAGAACATTTTGGCATTAGGGTGTAGCGAAAAACTGGTTAAGTAGCTACCTGGATAACAGGAGACAATGTGCATGTTTTAATAGTATAAATTCTGATTTTCCACTATAACTTGTGGTGTACCGCAGGGGTCAGTTCTAGGGCCAACTCTTTTTATTTTATATATTAATGACCTATGTAAAGCATCTTCACACCTTAAGTCAGTACTTTTCGCTGATGACACTAGTTTTTATATTGAAAGAAGTCTACTTGTCTGAGATGTGCAGAGAGGTATCAATAGAGTTAAACAAAATAAGCACCTGGTTCAAATTAAACAAACTTTCATTAAATATTTCAAAAACCTATTATATGATATTTAATCTTATAAATGGTCCATGCGATGAAAAAATCAGTATAAATAATGTTGATATTGACAAAGTACATTGTTCTAAGTTCCTTGGTGTGAATATTGATTGTAAACTCAAATTGTTTGAGCATGTGAATAGCATACGTAGTACTACGTACTAAAATTGCGAAGAATCTGTCAGTAATGCGTATAATTAAATGGCTACTGAATGAGTCTGCATTGTATACTTTATATTGTTCACTTATTCTTACTGTTGTGAAATATGGGGAAACACATACAATAATAGGATACAACCTTTGTACACTTTACAAAAACATGCAATAACAATGTGTGGTCAGTTGGAATATAAAGCTCATTCTAAACCAGCTTTCGTGAAATGTAATGCCCTTACAATTTTTACATGATTAACTTTAAATCCATGGTTATAATGTACAAAATTTACAACAATTTAATGCCAGTGAACATTCTTTCTCATTTTGAAATGGTTAATACATGTCATGATTATAACGCACGCCAAGAAAATAACTTCAAAAACAAATACTGCAGGAAAACATTAAAATATATGTGTATAAGTGTAAAGGGTCCATAGATGTGGAATTCCTTAAATTAGGATCTTAAAAATAGCAGTAATACGTGCCTTTAACATAAGCTACAAACATTATTTGGTCAATAAATATAACACTTAGTGACATCCTAGTTTGTAAATATTTCAGATACAAATTATCTATCAACTTTGTTTGTTCTCGGCAAACAGTATGGTATGTAATACCAATTTTAGTAGAATTAGTTAATGTATGTATTTATGTTTATCTTGGTCTTCACCTGTTTAATTAATTTATGTATTTTTATATAGTGGGAAATGCTTATTATAAGTATTGCACTTCCTGCATTTCCCTTCAACATTTCTATAAATCTGCCAATGTATTTACAGATCTTGATAGGTATAGGAGCAAAATGGTGCTGACATGTCACTGTTGTATATAATGTTGTATTGTACTGCTTTATGTTGAAATATTGAATAAATTCCAATTCCAAAAACATCAAAGAGTGGACAGGCCTGGACTTCTCAGAGACACAAAGGGCGGCAGACGACAGGAAGAAGTGGAGGCAGCTGGTTGCAAGGTATCGGTGATGCCCCAACGACACTACGGGTTACGGGATTGTTGATGATGATAGTCACTAGATGCCGTTCCAGTTTCTTCTCAACAATATGTCGTGTGAGTTTTCGAACATGTTAAATAATTGTAATAATTAAAGTTCATACATGTCAGAGTGTACCCAGCGTTTTCAGATTGGGACTGACACATCCGAGGTACGGTGTTCCACAAGGCTCACGCGGCAACAATGCAGGACTTACTAAAGAGGTACAAATACGACAGCAATTTTGTGATGTCAAATGTTTCCCACGAGGTTCGTAATTAAGGTGTTGAAGACTTGTTTTGGTCGTTTCGCCTCGCGATGAGCACCATGCATTTGAAGGCCACACATTGCGTCCGATAGCAATGGTTTTTTTTGGGGGGGGGGTATTTGGCTTATATTTATTTTCTAGATATGCCACTGTCCAATATGTAGGCCCTACGCTTCTAGACCAGTTCGTAGCGAAGTCTGTTCAGCTCGCCATCAATCTTGTTTCTTCTTGCCCCCAGTGAAACGTTTTTTTTAAACATCATGATAATGGTGGGACTCACTCAGGAGAGCAAGTTGATAGGACAAAGGGGCAAATGGAAGGACCGAAGGGCAAATAAAATGACTGCATGAGGGGCAGACAAAAAGATTGTCGGGAAGTTCACCTGTGTGAGAACATGACTAGTTCTTTTGCTCGGATTAACTAGGAGTAGCTGTGGGTCCCCAAAACAATCCGCCAGTCAATTACAATTGAGAAAGCTGCAGTTAGCTATGCTGGACCATTTTGAGATAACTAAGTTATAGCAAAGTGTTATATATCATTGGAAAGGTCTATTCTTAAGATACATCACTGTATCAGTTGTATGGCTGTATCTTAATTAGGTTTCGTGTTAGAGCAATTTAAAGACACCCCCCAACTGCAGCTTCATTATTTTGCAAACATTGAAAATTGTGACAAATTTGGCCACATTATACAGGACCGTATTATAGACTTAAATATGATGCACTATATGCACCGAATAATGACTTGTTCGTATGCTATATACACATGTATGTTGTCTGTGCTGTTGTGTCTTTCATAGCTGTAACTGAAGTGGTTTTGGTCACATCGTCAGACAAGAAGGAAGTTAAAGGGAAACATTGGAGAAAATGATTGACGGAAAGACTAAGAGTCAGACGAAGACCAAGAGCCACACGGAGAGACAACTGCAAGGCATGGATGGAGAACACGAAGTATGAAGATCTGGTCAGAATGGCACAATGTAGATATGAGTCGCTGCCTGTGATAGCTGACCTTCCTATATGGGATGGCACCACATGATGATGGTATGATGATGATGATGATGATGATGATGATGATGATGAAGTTGTATCATGCATGGTTACATAGGAAATAAAATATATACACACAGTGTGTGATGCATGTTTATGTGATGGAATACCTTTGAATATATACAATAGTTGTGAGCCTAAGTAGTATATATATATATATATATATATATATATATATATATATATATATATATATATATATATATATATATATATATATATATATATATATATATATAGTATAGTATTTAGACTATTGGACACTATATATGTAATATATAATGAAAATTATATATTGTTTACAAGGTGCCTATATAAGTAATGCTAAGTAGGTCAACAACAAGTAAACAGCTGCTGGAGACATTTGACTATTTGTTTAGCAATATGTACAATGCAACACATTTTAGTTAAGATCTACTAGTAAAATATTTTAGGTATTTTATGAACCACAAAAGTAAGGTATACATTGTTGAGTACAACCAAACAACTTGTCTTCATAATATATCAGATTGCATAGATCAAGGGACTGTGTTTATCTAGATACACGTGTAATTAATCAATTAAACAAGCTCATTTGAAATGTTCACTGTGACAACATGACGAAGTATCGGTTTGCAACATGCTCGCTAGGTGGCGCCGTTTTCGATTTTAAGCATCCTGATAGACTATGGAAATAAATCAATAAAATGCAGATTTTACGTGTATTCGTGTTTGTAAATCACCGGACGTTAAATATTAAAAATGAGTGCCACGAATCATTATTATATAAACATGCATCACATAATGCATGTCTAAAGAGGTTGTGCGCTTTGCGTGTTCACCGTATATATATCGTCTCGTGTCTACGTAATTTATCGATATTTATTCTATGTGCTTGTAGTTTTTTAGTTCTCTATTGCACGTGAACTGTTGGGATGGTACGCTGATGTTTTAAGATGCTGATCAGACACGCCTGACGCAGTGCATCAGACACGCCTGACGCAGTGCATCAGACACGCCTACCAAACGTTAACGCAGGTGGCCAAACAAGTTTACGTCGTCGTTGCGTGTCTTTGACAAAACGTTTGCAGAAGCACCGACATTCTTGACCACGTTGCGCAATGTGACTATTTGCTGCATGACTAACTTTTGTAGGAATATGCCTATTACGTTCTCATTGGTAAATCAGCGTTGATGCTTGACTTGTGTTTGTAGACATGCTGGCTTTCACGGGTCATGAACTGCATGCCATCGGGTTCATCGCAATGGCCAAACAAATCATACCACTGAGGACTCTGCAACCGCTCAGGTCGTTCAATATTTGTTCCGTCGCAGGAACCCACAGAGGAAACACAGCGGGAATAAACCACTTTTGTTCGATCCCGTCTGCAATCACGTTTGATAGAAACTTTCCTAAAGCTGCACTCTCTGGCGCCAATTGTGTTAACTGAGACAATATTACAATCATCATCATCTGATCAACGTGAGCCTGGCATCGAAGCCGTGGGAATTTCAATATTCGCGCACGGGCGCAGGGTCGTAACAAGCAACAACCAATTCGACGAATAATAGGACATCGACCTATCTATGCATTCGTATATCGGCAACACAATGTCAATAGTGCGAACCTGGTATCTCTAAGAATCTCCCCTGCTACACCACACGATGCGCCATTCGTCAATGTGGCATTATTAAACGCTCGTCATGTAGGGTAGGGCGGGGGAATACGCTCACCTTAAGTAATAACACTTCAGATCAACGAATACCTCGTTGAACACAAGTGGGACGTTTTAGCAATAACCGAGACGTGGTTGATGAAAATGCGTGACGAAGCTGTGATTGCAGAAGTGACTCCACAGTACCTGGGTTTTGTCTTCCAGCAGGTGGCGCGGTCATCTCGTCGTCGTCGTCTTTCATCACCTATATGAGAATGCAGTTATGCGTGGTGCTTAAGCAGGTTAGTAACCTAATTTAAAAAAGCCATCTTTCCAAGGTCAAGTAGAGAGTTATCGCGCGAAGGATCATAGCTATCATAATTATTATTTCCGATCAGCGATTGGAGGACTGTTTCCAATCAGCTTACCGAAAAAAAACATCCAACAGAAACCGCATTGTCATATGTCGCAAATGCATTGAAAGCCGCAATGGACAATAGACAAGGTACGGCACTTGTTCTCGTTGACTTTAGCGCGGTCTTTGATACAATCCACCACAAGATAGTGATTCAGTGGCTACCCTTGCGTTCCGGTATGAGGCGCCGTAGCGGCCAAAAGGGTCGAGTCCTGCGCGAACCGTCGAGTTCTGTCTGCGAGAACCGTCGAGTCCTGCGCGAACTGTCGAGTCCTGCGCGAACTGTCGAGTCCTGCGCGAACCGTCGAGTCCTGCGCGAACCGTCGAGTTCTGTCTGCGAGAACCGTCGAGTCCTGCGCGAACCGTCGAGTCCTGCGCGAACCGTCGAGTCCTGCGCGAACCGTCGAGTCCTGCGCGAACCGTTGAGACCTGCGCGAACCGTCGAGTCCTGCGCGAACCGTCGAGTCCTGCGCGAACGAGATACACTGCGCGAACCTTCGAGTCCTGCGCGAACGAGATACTCTGGTTACCACTGAAAATAACGTTGCCGTTGTCGGATGTGCAGCGAAGTAATGCCGCAAAAAGCATAATATAATATAATATAATATAATATATTACCCAGAGTACAGTGAATGGAAAAAAATCCCATAAATGTGCTAAAAAAATAAATCGATAGTTAAAACGACAATGCCACGAGACGGTCTGCAGAACACAATGAATTCAGTGCAACGTTTCGTGTGAACTATCGTGGCTTAGCGGTAGAGCCAGTGGCGGATTAAGACATTCGTGGGCCCTAGGCATCCGGCACTTTCGTGGGCCCCAAGTAAACCCACGACAAGATTTTCAAGTTAGCATTTCATTATTTATATCATCAATAAAGATAATACACGAACAGTTCTTTTAAAAGTCAATAATTGCAAATTACCGATCGCAGATATTATGGTGTACGGTAGGCTGGTAGCGATTGTTGAAGTCGACAAACACCATCTCACACCTAAGGCTTAGCGATGCGTAGTCTACAGTTTTACCTTGCGTATTTCCTTGATGGCAAACGAGCTAATAATGTCATCAACCAAGAGTGAACGCATCATTCCCGACTCTATGGCTAAAAGTGACAGTGCCGACAAGCACGATTGACCCATCGTGGAACGCTGATAGTCTTTGATGTTTCAGTACAAAGAAAGATCGCTCGCCTTCGCAGCTTGAGCCGAAAATTTACAGATATATCCGTAGCGCAATGTGAAAGTTAGGGAAACTGGTAATCAGCTTATTTTCATGAAGAAAGGTTATCATCTCGGCACCTGTCTCGAAGTCTCCATATTTTGTGAAGAGACGGAATTCCTTCTCAAAATCAGGCTTAATATCAGTATCGTAATACCGAGTGAGCTCTTTGCACTTCGAGGGGATATCGCTGTCGGCGAGAGATCGAATCTCCCGAAACGTTCATAGACATTCGTGTAGGCGGCCTTCTGTTTCTTGATTTCGGAGAGTAATCTGTCAATGATGACTAGGTAGGTGTTCACTCGGAAGTTCTCTCGACAGTCGCTCACTTTACCTCTTCTGGTGTTTCGTTGGAACAACTTTCTCTTCTTTGCTCGCTTGTTTTCATCGTCCTAATCAAGTCCTTGTGCAACTGACTTTGCTTCATTCTCGAATCGATCGAACCTTTCTGAGTCACACAAAGAATGGATGTGTTCCAGCAAGACATGGTAATGCATAACCACTGAACCGATCTCAATTCCTGTAGCTTCCAATGCTTTGTTAACTCGGTCCAGGATGTTGTTCCACACAATTCACATCAGGACGGTATTCAGAGAACTTGCTCACCAAAGACATTGGTTCGAACACGACAAGTGGAGGTTGGGTAGAATTTCTAGCTATCGCGTCAACAGAGTTTTGTAGTACTTTGTAGTTTGATGCCAGCGCCTTCGCGGCATCTGCTCGAGCAGACCATCGTGTTTCTGATAGGCTCTTTACCACTGGAGACTGTTTCGGTCGGTTCTCTAATAGTTCCGACCACCTCTGTGGCGAGGCTGTCAAGAATGTGTAAAGTCGCTGAACGATGGCGAAAACCTGACCCCATCAGTGCTGGATTCGGCCGCTGCGGTCCCAACTAAATGTAGGCTATGCCCTGCGCATGATACCCATTCAGCAAGAGGGTTCACCTGGTGCTCCAGAATAAGTTCCATACATATTTCTCGCATTGTCATACATTTGTCCACGGGAATCTTCAAGCTTTATTCTGCATTCGTCTAGGAAAGACTTGAGTGTTTCGAACAAGTATTTCCCCTCGTGTTTCTCAATGTCTATGAAGGCTAGGAAGTGTTCCACGGGTTGTCCGTCAATCCGAACGTATCGCATGACGATGCTGAGTTGATCGATATGTGCTATACCAGGTGTGGAATCTATGCTGATAGAGTAGTACTTCGCCTTCTTTATTTCAGCAATTATTTTCGCTTTCACCCTGTCCGATAACAGCTTGAAGAATTCTTCACATATTGTTGAAGAGAGATATGATACTTGACCTCTTCCTTTATTTCCATATCGGCGAATATGTTCGGCCAGAAAAGGGACGAACAGTGAGAGAAACTCTAACAAGCCTAAGTAGTTACCATTGTACTTCTGCCCAAACAATTCGGTGTGGCCTCGGAACGGGTGTCCTCTCTCTGCAAAGAAGGTAACAACGGCAACGATACGCTTGAGAAGTTTGATCCAGTATTGCTGCTCATTCTCCAGCTGCTTTGCGATCGCAGAATCAACATGGTGCGCTTTGGCATTTTCGAACCCCTTCTTTACAGCTACTATGTGACTATCGCTACGCTCATGTGTCGTGATTATGTGCGCATTTTACCCAGTCATCGAAACCATTAAGAGAAAAGCTATCACTTCCGCTCCTGAATAGCTTACATACATAACAACAATGCACATTTCCAGTTGATGGAGAATACACCAACCAGTCCATCGTTACACTCTCCTCGTTAGCAAGCCATCGAACAAAGAATTTCCGTTGTACATAAATATATATGTATATATATATATATATATATATATATATATATATATATATATATATATATATATATATATATATATATATATAACATATATATTTATTCTAACTTTTATTACATGTGATAATTATATGAAATTAAACGAAAGCGAATATTGGACTAAATAAAATAATAATAATTGATAAAATAATAATAACATTAAACGAGAAAAACGTAAATCAGACATACCGCTGATTGAACCCAGGTCCCTCCAAACATAAATCGAACGCTCCACCCAGTGGCGGATCAACCAAAAGGCGCTATATATATATATATATATATATACATATTAAAAGTTAGAATATATATATATATATATACATACATATATGTATATATATATATATATATATATATATATATATATATATATATATATATATATATATATATATATATATATATATATTTCAATCCATGATGTCTGATTTACGTTTTTTCTCGTTTACTGTTATTATTATTATTATTTTATCAATTATTATTATTTTATTTACTCCAATATTCGCTTTCGTTTAATTTCATATAATTATCACATGTTGTGCATTAAAAGTACATGTAAAAAGAAATAAATATATATATATAAATATACATATGTCGTGCAGAATAAATATATATTAAAATATATATGTATATATATATATATATATATATATATATATATATATATATATATATATATATAAAATATATATTTATTCTAACTTGTTTTACATGTACTTACATGTACTTTTAATGCACAACATGTGATAATTATATGAATTTAAACGAAAGCGAATGTAAATAAAATAATAATAATTGATAAAATAATAAAAATAACATTAAACGAGGACAAACGTAAATCACACATACCGCGGATTGAACCCAGGACTCTCCAAACATAAATCGAACGCTCTACCGCTAAGCCACGACAGCTCACACGAAATGTTGCACTGAATTCGTTGTGTTCAGCAGACCGTCTCGTGGCACTGTCGTTTGAACTATCAATTGAGTTTTTTTAGCACATTTATGGGAGTTTTTCCATTCACTCTACTCTGAGTAATTTATTATATTATTTTATATTATGCTTTTTGCGGCATTACTTCGCTGCACATCCTACAACGGCAACGCTATTTTCAGTGGTAACCAGAGTATCTCGTTCGCGCAGGACTCGAAAGTTCGCGCAGGACTCGACGGTTCGCGCAGAGTATCTCGTTCGCGCAGGACTCGACGGTTCGCGCAGGACTCGACGGTTCGCGCAGGTCTCGACGGTTCGCGCATGACTCGACGGTTCGCGCAGGACTCGACGGTTCGCGCAGGTCTCGACGGTTCGCGCAGGACTCGACGGTTCGCGCAGGACTCGACGGTTCTCGCAGACAGAACTCGACGGTTCGCGCAGGACTCGACGGTTCGCGCAGGACTCGACAGTTCGCGCAGGACTCGACAGTTCGCGCAGGACTCGACGGTTCTCGCAGACAGAACTCGACGGTTCGCGCAGGACTCGACCCTTTTGGCCGCTACGGCGCCTCATATTCCGGCATTGTTAGCGCTCGAGTGGTTGCAATCCTATCTGCAGGGCCTGACCCAGCGAGTGGTCATTCGTGATGCATAATCGAGCACACCAAGTTTCTTCTTCTTCCTGTCAAGGACTGGGCTCCTTTAAGAGCGTTCTAAGTCCTGTTCGGTGCCTCTCACGCGCCGGGAATTGGTGAGTTTTAGAGATAGAGACCACAACTCTACTGAGTCCACGACATGTTACACATTTACCCCCTGTGTGGGATCATCATTATACGTATGATCAGCAGTTGTATTGTCACTGCAACAGCATTGTGTAATACTCTGCGACGTATGGAGGACTGCCTTGATGTCGTCAAACAGTGGAGGACATCACATTACCTATACATGAATGACAGTAAAACGGAATATCTCCCCGTGGTACCCGAGACGGCGGCGGCACTCGTTGTCGACACTGTAATACGTGTAGGTGATGCTACAACTACTGCTTCACGATATGTTCGTAATATTGGCGTCATCATAGATCGACACCTCGATTTTAAGAAACAATTAAGTGTCAAGCATCGTCAGCGTGTGCAAATTCCACCTCCGCCATATTAATCAGATGAGCCGTTATCTCATAACAATATATATATTTACAAGACAAATTGTATAACTATTTGTCTTGTAAAGCGCCACGAACAAATAAAAATTAGATCTGGCGCTATATCAAATACAATATATTATTTATGTAGTAGAAAGTTATCGCTGCACGGGAGGCGCCATCTAGCGGCCCAAAAATGCAACGAATTGTTGACACCGTCGCACGAGCTAGCCAAGCCCAAATATTGTCTAGTAATGTTAATAAAAGATCAATGAAAGACGTACAACAGTTTTTTTCCGTGAATCAAGGTGAATCGCGGATTTGCGAGAATCATGACATTTTCACCTTGAAAAAAAATACTTTCACTTAAAGAAATAAAACACGATATATGTCAGAGTAAAGTACGTTTATTCAGCTTTACAGGCATGTACACATTTTTATTATAGGTGGTCTATGTCAGCTGCTATGGACCGCGTAATAGGCACCCCCATAAACGGGCCTCTGCGGGGACACGTTTTGGTCAACTTGCCGATTTGCAGTACTGCTAGCGCCGCCTAACGAGCTCCGGCAGTGCTACCGCAGTGTCAGTGGCAGTGACAGCTTAGCTAAATGTCGCCTAATTGTTCGAACTAAACGCGAATATTTTGAACTGGAGTAGCAACCGACAACACATCATGGTTAATGTTATGAAAGGAATTTTGGTAGAATGGTAAGAATGTATAAAATATGACAGTATACGACAGAAACATGCATTATCGCTCACTCTATGCCTAGGCTATCACTAGTCTATGGGCATGGCGCAGCCGTAGCCGGCGTAGCGTAATATATATATATATATATATATATATATATATATATATATATATATATATATATATATATATATATAAATATTTATGGCATGTCGTATAAACAATCTTTTCATTTTACCACTTTGTTCCAATTATTTAAACTTTTATAACAATCATTCTTGTCATATAGCGCTTTATAAAATATATACATATATACTTGCATTGAATATATAACGTTAATGTAGTACATTTTTTCTCGTATATTTAACACATTTTAATTATTCCTACTTTTATGATAAGACTAGCTTGCCATACGTCTACCACAAAAAAATTATTCGCAGAGCAGCTCTGCGAATAATAAAAGATAAGTGTAATCTTATTCACAGAGCAGCTCTGGGAATTGCGGCAAAAGTTTTTCTTATTCGTAGAGCTGCTCTATGAATTATGACAAGTTATTCTGTATATTATGGGAGGATTGGTTACGGAATGAGTTATTCTTATCCGCGAAATACATAGTTATTGTTAGACCATGAAAATAGGTAATGCCTCGAGGCAAGCATCGTCCCAATATCCCATCTTGCACGAAAGTCCACGTTGCTCATACTGCATTCTGCACATGTGCAAGAAAATGGTGCATGGTGATTGGTTACTAGTTAACACAATTGGAAAATACCAACTGCCAGTTGGGGTGGGCAGGTCAGTCAGGCAGACAAAATTTGGAGGGAAGGCCTAGACAATAGAATGTCCACTGGTATACTTCCAGCCAAGTGAACTTATGGGGCCATTAGATCTATGCAAAAGGTTGCATTCATGCCAAAATATGCACCTGTAACATCTGCATTCTGTATGTACTATGTAGTAGTAATATATTTACTGTGTAATGTGTGTGCTGTGTATGCATTGGTATGCAATGCATTATGCAGGTGTACAAACACATAGTATGCTACATACCCAGAGAATCCAACACCCCATCCCGTTTATCCTCAGCAATAACAATACAATACTTGTATAATTAGTTGTCCAAACAAGCATCTACAACTTTTAAAATTTGAACAAATGCCCCGTGAACAAATGTCTTTGTATGTTAATATTTTGTGAGGAAATCTCTTTCCATCAAATGTGTTAATTGGGCATTTCAGCATGCTTGCATTCAGTACATGCAAGTTTAGCAATAGGGGATATGCACTGTCATGCACTGTCAGTTTTTTACAATCAGTTTTTATTAATATTAAAATTAATAATCTGGGTTTTGCATTAATATTTTGATTAGATCCAGGCCCAGCCCGGCCACTCACACTAGGCCCAACCTAAGCCCTATGTGTTTAATATTTTTTCAGGCCCGGCCCAGGCCCAAAAAATGTAGTCTCAGGCCTGGCCCAGCCCGATAAATTTAGTAGAGTTCCGGGCTGCGGGCTGGGCTTGGGCCCAAAGCCCAGCCCATGCAGGGCACTAATATACTAATATATAGTTATGGGGTCAGTTGAACTGATTAGATCAGTTCTTGTGTCTAAATCTTGTGCATAAATATACACTGTACTACTTTTGTCAATTCATCAATGTCGTGAATATTTTTCTTCAGCGACCCAGTCATGAAACAGTTATATATGCGGGCTGGGCTTGGGCAAACAATAACAATCTTAAGGTAGATTTGGAAGTTATGGGGTCAGTTGAACTGATTAAAACAGGTCATTCAACCAGAATAATAAAAACAAAATAACGAAAATAGATTTAATGTTCTTGTGTCTAAATCTTATGCATAAATATACACTGTACTAGTTTTTGTCAATCCATCAATATTGGGAATATTTCTCTTCAGCGACCCAGCCATGAAACAGTTTCTTCTGCACCTCGATGACACAAATGCTCTTGGCAAGAAATTCATCATGCAGGACCTCGATGAGACGCACCTGTTCATCTCAAGTGACATCCTCGACACGCTACAGAATCAGATCAACGAACTCATGGACAGACTCAGCTTTCCCATAACAGCACAGTAAGCCACCTTCACGGAGGCTGTTATGATTTTATTTACCCTTCTGAGAACTGCCTAATTTTTTATTGAATTGGCAGCAAAACACAATATTATTGTTGCAAAATGTAATATGTTTACTGAATATGTCTCTCTCTGTTGTGCTTCAATGGCATCGTGACATCTGTCAGTATAACAACGACTGACGGACGACCTCCTCACTGGCTTCCAGCAGACGTTTTTATAGCACATATATACAAAAACATTTGCCAGTGTAGTTTGATTATGAAGACTGCACCATGCTACCTTCATATACCAGTAATATACATATGACATATTTACTGACGTGTACAGTCATATTTATGGCTGTCATGTTCATATATTATTATTTTCATTCAACATTGTTGTTTTCACTGGTTTCCGTGTACCTTAAGAGTTCATCAACGCTAGTGACCTCATTGTAAATGAAGTTGGCAAACAAAGAAATGTCATGTTTATGTACTAATGTATATATATATATATATATATATATATATATATATATATATATATATTGTATGTCAATCTGATTTTTTTGTAATATAAATCACATCACAATTGTTGTTTTCAAGTGTATTTTTATTTACCCTTGAAGTGTGCTCAACAGAAAATGTCGCATCCCCACCACCAGTGTGTCAAAACTGCGTTGTAACAATGCTGTCAATAGTGTCACCTCCATCGTCAGGGTTTATGTGGAGGGGTCACCATTGTTGACTGTCATGTTACATGTTTGGTGTATGTTTCCCGACTGAAAAACACCTTAAATTATACATAATTGCTTACAAAAATTTTACCATGAGGCACCAAAATAACTTATTTGGTCGATTCATCAAATGTTTTTACTCCATGTGTTATGAATCAACTGGTAATCATGATGCTAGTTGGGAAATGGGCTTCTCTGAACAGTGGCCGAAGCATTATATAGTGGGGGAGACGGGTGGAATAATAATAAAATTTTATCTTGTGAACATTTCTCTTCAGCCATGATAGACTAGGCAAATAATCTCAAAAAATTACATCAGGGGTACCTAAATGTTACAAGCTGTCACCCATGCCAGGATTTATCTATGACCTTTACCGGTCACAACTGTTATGTTTTCTGACACAATAGTACTCACCAGTCACAGTTACTATTGTAGAAGAGGTTTATTGTAAGAACGGTTGAGAATAGCTGTTGATATAATTGTAGGTCAAAAGCCGGACGTGAACCTTAAACCAAATAAGGGGTTCAGTCCTAGGGGTGTCACATATAGGGAGACCACACCAATTCCCTCCTTTCTTTTAAAGTCTGTGTCTTGTAGTAAGAGTTATAGACTTTACTTTAAAGTGACAGTCATTTTCTGGGAGTACGCCGACGTGTACTTCGACGTGGTGCGCTGTGAATCGCGGTTTGAGATTCATCGCTGTCGTCGTGATGTGATTCGCTGTCGTCAGCGTTGTCGTCATCGTCCGATGACGATCTCGTTGTTCTCAGGAAACGACGATTCCAGTAGACTCTGCCACTGGGAAGTTTGACGTGATAGTCGCGATGTCGCCCAATGCCGATGATGATGCCTTGTCTGTCCCATCTCTTCGAGATTGGGTTTTGTACTCTGACATGTGTACTCAACCGTAGCGGCGGTAAAGCATGAGAGTGTTCGTTGTAGCGCTGCTCAACGTGTGCGTGTGATTGGCTACAGCGTGCGTCATAATCATCAGCTGTCTGCTGCCATTCTTTCGCGAAGGATTTGCGATGTGCAGGCATTGCTGATGGTAGTGGGTGTCCGAATAAGATCTGCGCTGGAGAAAGACCTCCGACACGAGGAGTGTTACGATACTCCAATAGTCCTCGCTGAAAGTTTTCGTCATCCAAGTCGCCTCTCACGGTCGTTGTAGCAATAAGCTTTTTGACGGCTTTCACTGCGGATTCGGCGTGGCCGTTGGATTGCGCGAAATGAGGTGTAGACGGTGCGGCCACAACATCCCAGCGTTTCAGGAACTGCTGGAATTCACGCGACGCGAACTGTGGACCTCCGTCAGACCTGAAGCGTACTGGTATGCTGAGATCTACGAAGAGTCTTGCGCATGCGTGGATCGTGTGACGAGATGTTGTGGTTCCCTTGGGGAAATGAATGACTGCTGGCCATCCAGATAGGCGATCGACGTATACGATGTAATCGCGGCCTTGGTAGTTGAAGAAGTCTGCGGATACGTCTTCAAATGCCCTCGATGGTGGAGATTCTGCTCTCATCGGTTCGCGTTGCTGGGAAGGCAGGCGCTCTTGACACTTGTCGCAACTGGAGACTGTTGTCGTAATGTCATTGCTGATTCCCGGCCAGTAGACGCTTTGTCGAGCGCGACGTTTCGTTCTGTCGACGCCTTAGTGTGAGTCATGAAGTCTCGCGAGTACTTCACGTCGTTCTGATTTAGGCACTATGATGCGTGGTCCATATAGGACTATGCCGTCATCGACTGACAACTCGTTTCGAATGTTCCAAAACGGTGCAATGCTGACGTGAGCACTACTTCTGGACGCCGGAAATCCTCTTTCCACGTTGTTGATCAGTGATTTGTAGTTTTCATCAGTTGATGCGGTCGTCCGTAATCGCTCAATCATCGGGTCGCGTAGATGATCTTCTTGGTCGCCCTCTACTGCCAATCTCGATGAGTTTCTGGTGACAGCGCTGACGTGACGCTCCACCTCTTCTTCCGCCTCTTGGTCGTCTGGAGACGGGTCTGAGACCGGGGCACATGACAGCGCATCGGGGATGCAGTGGTCTTTGCCCTTTGTCCATCTCGTTGTGAACGTGAAGAGTGATGTCTTCTCTTTGAGGCGTTGAAGGCGAACGTTATCTACGTCGTCTAGTCGGTGGCGATCGAGTATAGTGACGAGTGGTTTGTGATCTACCACCAGCTCGAAATGTTCCATACCAAGTAGCTGAATGCGACACTTTTTCATCGCCCATGTAGCAGCTAGCAGCTCTAGCTCTACCATGGCGTAACGACTCTCGGTGTCTGTGAGGAATCGCGATCCGCACTGTACTAGTCGCCATTTCTCGTCATGTTTTTGCAGCAGTGCGTAGCCCAGGCCTTTTCGTCGTGAAGCATCTGTGTGTAACGCGGTGGATTTCGTCGGGTCGAAATGTGCGAGTGTAGGAGCGGATGTCAACGCTTTCTTTGTCGCTATAAACGCTGCAGTATGCGTTTCTGTCCATCTGAAGTCGTTCCGAGATTTCAGTAGTTCGCGTAGTGGATCTGCTGTCGTGCTGATATCCGTCGTGAAGTCACCAAGTTGGTTGACCAGACCCATGAATGACCGCAATTCGGTCAAGCAGTTGGGCGCCGGGAACTCTGCGATTGCTTTTAGTTTCTCCGGATCTGTGGTGACACCGTCTGCGTTAACTTTGTATCCCACATAGTTCAGCTCGTTTTCTGCGAACACGAACTTGTCTGCATTCAGGGTGATGCCGTGTTCTCTGCATCGTTGTAATAGTGTACGAACTCGTTCAACATGTCGTTCAAAGTTCTCATCGAAGACAATGACGTCATCCATGACCTTTTGAATATTGTTCAGACCGGCGATGGCGATGTCACCGCGTCTGCAATATTCGTCCCCTGTCGAAGATAGTCCCATCGGGCTGCGTAGGAATTGATAGCGTCCCCATGGTGTCAGGAACGTCGTCAGTTCTTGGCATTCTGGAGATAGTGCGATCTGCCAGTAGCCGTGTTTCGCGTCGAGTGATGAGAAGTATTTCGACCCTGGCGTGATGTTCGAAACGGCTTCTTTCGGCGTCTTCATCGGATGAATAGGTCGTCGCACATGTTTGTTGAGTTGCGTAAGGTCTACGCATAGACAAACGCCGCCTAGTGATTTAGGCAATACTACGAGCGGATGACACCATTTCGTAGGATGATCTCCTAAAGGTTTGATGATAGATTGTCTCGTCATGTTGTCAAGACTCGCTTTAACCTCTTCGCGCCATGCAACAGGAATAGTCCGTGTTGTCGAGATCGCGAAAGGTTCAGCGTTGTCTAGAAGATGAATCTTCATCGGTTCGCCCACCATCGTCTTCAATTCGTCAGTGTTGTCGAAAACATCTTGAAATTCTTCGATGAGTTGTTTGCGAGTTCGAGATGACTTGACAGCGCACGTGGTGCCTCCTAGCGGACTGTTTATCGACACAAGAGAGGGTTCCGCTGCGATTTCGTGTGTAATCGAACGGACTGGCAGTGGGTAGTTGTGTGGTACAATTCCCAGATCGCGACAAACATACCAGGCTAGCAATAATCCACGTTGTTGTTTGCATATGAGAACAGTCTCTTTAGTGCTTTTGCCTGCGACGTGAATGTAAATGTTCAGAGATCCAATACATTCAATCGAAGTACCGTTTGCTGCTATGATAGTGTCATCAGGAGGGGGACACATGTTGCCAGTTTCTAGTTTCATTTGTTTGAGGAAATTTATTCCTGCAACGGAAGCCTCAGCGCCCGTGTCTGGCGTCGCTTGAACCGTGATGATGAAACTATCGTCTGCATTGTGGTGAAGATCCACCTCTATGCGTGGTGCACGCCTGTGTTGTTTTTCGCCTACAACATCTAGCACACGAATCTGGCTCATAGCAGTTTTATGATACTGTTTTTTGCCGTTAGGCTTTTTATTTTGACGACAACAAGCGGCCCAGTGTCCGACTCTTTTGCAATTAGCACATTTACTGTGCCGTGCTGGGCACTCATCTCGCGACGCGTGAGTTGACTTCCCACAGTAACCACAGCTCTGGGTGTGCGTTACGGGGACGTTCTTTCTGCCGACATTGCGTGGTCGCGCTTTCTGTCGAATGTGTTCGATTGTCGTGTTGATATTCCCGCCTCTAGCCAGCGTCGCGCTGTCTTTACGAGCAGATTCTTCACTCCTCCTGCAGAGATCGATCGTCGTCTGCAATGACGGCGGAGGTGTGTGTGCAAGTAGCTTCCGTCTCGTTTCTGGATCTCGAATTCCTGACATAATTCGCGTGGTAAGTCGATCCTCGATGCAAGTCTGGCACAGATCTGCGTTGTTGGCGATCTCACGCAAAGCAATGTAGAATTGGTCGAAGGTTTCGCCATCTTCTTGTTTGCGCTCCTCAAGAGCCACGCGGTCTAGCGTGACGTTCCTCTTTGCTCGAACGTACTCGTGAATCTGGTCCAGAATCTCCGACACAGACACATCATCGTCGTTGTCGATGCCAATTGCCAGATGCAGTGTCGAACGCATGTCTCTAGATAAGCTAGTGCGTAACATCGCTCGTTGTTGAGGCAGTGTAAAACGATTCAATTGTTCCAATTCGGCGAAATCGTCCCAGGCCCTCCTCCATGAAGTCAGATCGCGCAGTGAAATATCAGCTGGCATCAGTTCTGGTGGTCGAGCTTTGGCGAGTCGCCCCCCCGGAATCGGTCGAATGGGCGTCGTGTCGTTTGCATTGGCTGTGTCTCCGTTTGGTTCATTGCGTTCAGCATGTGGTGAAATGTCTCGTATGCGTCTACCGAACGTTTCGCATAATAAACGCATCGATGTTTCGTGACGTTCGTTTGCCAATGTTTCTCGCTTCAAATCGCGCTCTTCTTGATGCGATAGAAACGTCGCTAACCAATTAGGTGTGTCGGTCTCGCCGTCTGGCGATACATTGCAAACTGTTTCGTCGCCACCCGTGGCTCCCTCTTGTGGTTCTTTGCGAACGACTGAGCGTGACCTTGTCTGCATTTTCAGCGATTTTCACTACGAGCAACGTAGACTATGCCTCTCAATTCTAGAGTAGAGCTTTTATTGTATACTCTCTCTCAGCTACAACCGCATGCCGACTGCGCCATGTTATGTTTTCTGACACAATAGTACTCACCAGTCACAGTTACTATTGTAGAAGAGGTTTATTGTAAGAACGGTTGAGAATAGCTGTTGATATAATTGTAGGTCAAAAGCCGGACGTGAACCTTAAACCAAATAAGGGGTTCAGTCCTAGGGGTGTCGCATATAGGGAGACCACACCAACAACCAGCCCGAATGACACTTTCTATTGTGATTTTTTACCATGTATTGAGCTATTTACAAAGATGGTGTTGAGATTTTTTCGCGATTTTGCAATGAATGCACAATCGGCTGTAACTCTACTAATTACAAAGCTACATAACTAATTGTGGTATATAGATATCTGGAATAAGGAGGACTATATCAAGGATAAATAATGATATCAATATTATAGTAGTATTCGACAAAAAACATAAACGTACCAAAATATATAAATATTTTATTTTGGTTTCTGGATCAAAGGTGTACAAATGTTTCTATAACTTCCAACGTACACGGTACGTGCCAAATATTTTTATCATGAAATAATGCCACTTCATTTCCAAACAAAACCAACTGTTTTCCTAAACAATGGAAAATGACTTATTATTATGCACAAATCGATATTACCCCCCATGTTTTCAAGATTGTCAGAAAGTGAAACACTACAGTCATTGGGAAACGTATCTTAATTAAGCTCCAATTAACAATCACCTCACACCTGATGATTACATATTAATAAAAACTGATATTGTTACACATGGTAATCTTATCCACCATTCAGTTAAATCCCACCCTTTCTCCACACCGGAAAGGGGCTCGGATTGTTCAATGTTCTGCGGCATAAAATAGCACCCATCCCAGCCCAATCACTGCGTACGAGGGCAGCTCATTCATTAACTGTGAAGACAGACACTAGAAGGACACGTGTAACTGATAATTAGTCTAATTCTTCATCGTCCATCGTAGTAAATGGGTTCCGGCAGATATCATTGCTGTATGAATATGCACCTGTGCACTTTAGCTGCTTGGATCTGCAGGTGCATATTGCATTTGCACAGTTTTTGTATTTGTAATATACAACAAAAGCACCAATTGTAGCCCAGAGTTTGTGTAGTGCCGTCCGATAGCTTTCATGAAGTTTTTGGCAATATGGAAGCTCCCAAGAGGAGGAAAGATCTTGCTACAAACTTCAGGAATCTCCCGCTGGAGTTCCTTGGCCTTTGAATACAGTAGCTCATCTAAAGTGACTACAGTGATCGTATGTGCGTGTCCGTCTATTAATCTTTCAGGGTCGACAATCCACAACTACAACTACCACATCCGATTCTGTCTTATTTCATGGAATATAAAGCTTATGTGTGACGTATATGTGAACATTGGAATTGCATTCGATATATTGTACATGCACTGGCGAAACGTAGGTGCTTATTTCTGACACGGGCCCTGGTTACATCTACATAATATACTCACAGCATTGTTTATGATACTGGGTACGCCATACAATTGGCTATATTTATAAAACTGACACCGTTGCGGCGGAGTCAGTTACATATAAAACAATAAATCATTATTACACCAACAAACAAAGTCAAGACAACTCAATCAATTTGCAGCAAGGACAGGACTAAGAATAAATAAAAAGAACACTCAAATATTGAGGATAAACAGCAAGTGAGAAAACAGAATACTAATCGATGACCAAGAGCTAAAGGAAGTGGACAAGTACTACCTGGGTGCAAACGTCAGTAAGCAAGGAGGAGGCGGTGATGACATTGTTAACAGAATTCATAAAGCTAGGGTATCCTTCATGAAACTAAAGCAAATATGGAGTTCAAATATATACACATTGCGATCTAAATTGAGGCTTTTTAACACACTTGTTAAACCAGTGTTGTTATATGGAAGTGAAACATGGAAAATTAACAAAGGAGACAACAGAAAGTTAGATACCTTTTTTCAAGTGCTTAAGACGAATCTTTCAAATTCGATGGCCATACGTTGTATAAAATCGAGATATTCTCACAAAAACAAAATTGAAGACAATCAGCACCGAGGTTAAGTTAAGAAGATGGAAGTGGATAAGACATATGAACAAGAACAGCAAATGTGAGACTGCGCTGAGCTGGACGCCTGAAGGTAGAAGAAAGGTTGGTCGACCAAAGACAACGTGGCGATCAACTATTGAAAATGAAAGACGCATACTGGGGTGGAGCAGCTGGAACGAAGCCAGACGTGTAGCAGCTGACAGAGCGAGCTGGGGGAGATGCACTTCGGCCTTAGGGGAAACTGGGCCCGAAGAGGATAGGTGAGGTGAAGTGACACCAACTCTATACAAATCTGGCGGCAATGAAAAACAAAGGGGATAATGTTATATTTTGGGTTGTCACTTAATGTTATTACATTATTTATCGAATCAGTTGGTGTTATTTTGTTTGGAAATGAACTGGCATTATTTTGTGAAAAAAATAATTGGTATGTACCATGCACGTAAGAAGTTATAGAAACTATAGTACACCTTTCGTCCAGAAACCAAAATAAAATATTGATATATTTGGGTACGATTTATGTTTTTTGTCGAGGTCGGCCAGTGTCTTCAGCTGCACGTCGATGTGCTGCAGGTCGGCGTCAGTATTGATGTGGAGTCAGTATTGATGTGGAGGCCGGCTCTGGATCGGCCGTGATATCCCTTGAGTCGTCAGTTAAAAAAAGAAAAGCGGACATTTCCTGGTTTGGGAGCGCCGCCTCCTCCTCCGTGCGTAGGATGTGGCCGAAGAGGCGCCATCCCATGTTCATCACATATGTGCTTATTTGACGGTACCGACACCGTTCACACAACTACACCTTGCTTACCTCTGTGGTCAGTGAGTGGGCGGAGCTACTTTCGATAGAAGGCAACTAGTTATTTTGTTTCCGACCCAGTCAGGCCCCACCCACCCGCGTTGAACAGTATGCGTGACGTATAAGATAAAATAAAATAAGATAAGATACGTTTTTATTACCAAGTAGCAAGTACAAGGAATTCGTAGTGTTTTTTGGCGTTAGCACAAACATACACGCATGCACCCAGTAACACACGGAACTAAACATTACATATCACAATCGTAATCCTAAAAAAAAACAATTAAAAACAAACGAGAGTAATATACTAGATTGTAAAAACTTTAAAAAAATAAATAAAAAAATTAAATAAATAAAACATAAAAAAATGCAACTACCTGCCAGAGGCAAGACAACTATGCTGTCTCTCCGTTTAAAAATCTCAGCGCTTGAGGATAGAAACTATTGTTAAATCGCGTCATTTTAGTTTTTATGCAACGGTAGCGCTTACCGGAGGGAAGGAGTTCAAAGAGATGGTTGGCTGGATGATATGCGTCTTGTACAATACGCTTGGATTTGCGCAAACTGCGAGATAGATAAAGAGACCTGATGGACGGCATATTTAACCCGATTAGTTTAGAAGCGTTCTTGACGACTGATTCAATATGGCTGACGTGCTGTCTTCACAGTCAAAGCGACCACACGGAAGGACACGCGTAGTGACCGCAGGCATTTTCGGCGAGACAAGTCCTCAACGTCTCCGAGCAGGAATCCTAGTTTTTTAGTCGTCCTGCATTCTTCGGCGATACAGTCACGGCTGATGGTCGTAAGCTCTGCTGTGTCGATGTTGACAGTGCTCATGTCATGGGCGGATCCAGACCCTGATAAAGGAGGGGTGCCCAACTTCCCAACAGGACACAAGGGTAGCACGTTTAATTATCCGAATTTCCGTGCGTGCGTGTCCCATTTCGTATATGATCTTCAGCTGGGTCTGCTCCCGGTGATGGCAATCAGTTCGTTCTGTATCACCTATCTTGTTTTGTGTCGCAAGATGCGTCTCGTCTCCAGAACGACGCCGCAGGCATCAAACCAGCAACAGAGGAGAACATTGCAATTGCCGTAATTACAATCAGTGTCGAGATGGGTGACGTCGTCTTTATATCGTATATCAAGATATGTTGTTTGTATGGGCAAGTTTTGGTAGAATTACACCAGAGAAAGTTGTTTAGTAATTAGTTATGGTGTTGAAGTGTGATCGCGATGTGGTGAGAGATAACGTCTTCCGTTGAGTCGTCAGAACCACTATAGGTCTTATAGGCTCTTCAGATGGCCTAGATGTTTGCCGGGTTTCTGCAGTGCTATCAGTACCCCTGTGCCTACTTCCAGTGGGAGATGTTTCTCGAAGACTTCGTTGAACATGTCGACGATGAGTCTGGAAAGTTGCAGGTGCCTACTTCAGAAGTTCACCTGGAATCGAGGTATGCCCTGTTGTTGTTGTTGTTGAGCCTCGCCTTATCAGTGATTGACGAATCAAGCGACTTCGGCGAGCCTTCAGACATGTCAACGCCGTGTTCTACTCCATCGTGGAATTGGGTTTCGAAGTGTTTCGCTACGATTGACGAAACGTTGTGTGTTGTCCGCAGTGACGTGTTTTAACTCGTCGTGCTCCGTCAACTTAAAGTGTTGTCGACGTTGTAGCAGGCGAACGGCTTTACACATAGGTCTTTTCCGAAGTTCCTCGCGTGTCGTCTCGTCCTACGTGTTCTCAATCTGTAGTCACAAATCGTTCAGCTCTGTGGAGAATTATTCGATGACTGGATAAAAAATTCATTTGTTCGCAATAGCCGATAGTCAATTTTAGCTACCGTCTTGAGCTACCGGGTCCAATGTCGTCTGATGAGAGGACTTAGCAAGTCGAGCGAGATTATCGAAGTCTGACTCCCGATATGCTTCGGGCTAGCGGGAAGCCGATGTCTGCGGTATGCCCACCGGGGAGCCGCTCTCCACGGTGTGGCCACCGGATAGCCGTTCTCCATGGTGTGGCCACCGGGGACCGCTATTTACGGTATGGCCACCGGGGAGCCGCTCTCCACGGAATGGCCACCGGGGAGCCGCATTCTACTGTATGGCCACCGGGGAGCCGCTCTCTGCGGCATGGCCACTGGGGAGCCACTCTCTACGGTAAGCCTCATGGGAGCCGCTCTCTACGGTACGGCCACAGGGGAGCCGCTCTTTACGGTATCGCCACCGGGGAGCCGTTCTCTACGGCATGACCACCATGGAACCGTTCTCTACGGCATGACCACCATGAAACCGTTCTATACGGTATGGCCATCAGGGAGCCGTTCTCTACGGTATGGCCACCAGGGAGCCGCTCTCTTCTACAGTATGGCCACCGGACTGCCGCTCTTAACGGTATACCCACCAGGGAGGCGCTCTTTTTGGCCGGAAAATAATAAAAACAGTAGCTGGCGATATGACGCTACTCGCACTGGTGCACTTTGTGATTGTATAGATGACTAGCCCAATTGCCCGAAGAAAAGGCAAGAGCTTATGACTCCTTGCATTACCCAGTCAAGTTTTGGTAATGCAAAACATGTGGTAATGAAATCTTCACGACCCAAAAATCACGTACAAGTGCCGGTTTTTTAAGTGTTCAGTATAGACGTTTGACATGCCCAGCTAAACCTCTTTAGGCCAATGAAGTTGAAATGTGCCTTTTTCATTGGCCCATCATTGGTTTCTTTCCATTGGCCCAATGAGAAGTTGCACACCAGGCCATGCGAAAAGCCAATGAAAATATAACTGGCCCTTTATTGGCCCAACTATCAAAACCTGGTTGGGCCAATGATGGATAGCCAATCATGTTTATTCATGCAAGCCAATGACAGTCGTCATTGGGCCAATCATGTTTTTATAGCTATTATATGGGCCCAGTCAAGTAAAGTCAAGTTTTATTCTCTAATACCATACAATGGTGTATGAAATAAATATACAATGCCCAGAGTACTTGCAAGAACTCAAAACATTAAAAAATAGTAACAGTCAATATTAGTTAAACTTACCAGTTATAATTTTTATTAATTTACAAATTCTTATTAGTTTATTTAAACTATGAATATTAAACAACACAGAGAACTTGAAAGAATTAATGTGATTAATAAAATATTAATAGATGAAATTCATCCCCAATCTCATTTCTATTACACGAAGTACAGTATATTTCTGTCAATATTGAACCATCTGCCTATTTTAATAGGCAGTTTTGTTTTACCCAGAATACAAACTGAGTACCGTAAACACAATTCTTAATCTCTCCAGTAACATTGTTAAGTATGGTTCAAACTCGAATAATTCTTTAAATATTCTATAAGTAATACATTTATCATTGTGAAATACATTTGATGATCATGTTTGAATATATTCATCATGAAGTCTGATTTTAAGACAATTATTTAGCCATTTGTGATTGATGACATTAGAAAAGTGCCAAGAGTTAGAAAGACCACTTTCAAATAAAATATTTCGAAACATTTTTTATCCAAGGTGATTCATATTCACTGTTATTATTTAAATTGAGTAATAATTTGTACATTATCACTGATAACTTTGAATCTTTTACTTTTACTTTTAGAAATTAGCCATCCTTTGATTAATTTGTATCAGGTGGCCTGCCTAGTTTGCTATATATCATGCATTTAGAAATATATTTGTTTATATGTAATACCATTGTACATAATTCCAAGTGAATTTTTCAATGATGTCACAATTCTCAACCATACAACCATATAAAAAATTGGTACAACAGTATGATCAAATAGTTGAAATATTATGTCAATTGGAAGAAGTAATTGTCGTGAATTTTTAATCAAACTATACATTGTTTTCTGTGCTTGCACGTATTGTCTTTGCTAAGCAAGAACAAACCTTCTATTATAGTTAATGTTGACACCAAAATAAACAGTCAAAACAAACATCAATGTATGTTCCACTGAAAGAGAATGTAGGAATTTTACGGGTTTTAACTTTAGAGAAGATTAAATTAATTTTTAATAACCATAATTTACAATAATGAGTTATACGTAATTTACATCAAACGTTCACATTGGTTCTTTCGACGTAATACTCCACCCTGGGGGATTTTTTAATATGCCACCATGGTCCCTCGGGCACGCCTATAACATTTCAACCCCGTACATGCGAAACTGAAGGAGATACGAGGCAGGCAGGCAGGGTCACAAACTACTTAATTATGTACAGACCAGAGTTTAACGTACAACGTATATATATATATATATATATATATATATATATATATATATATATATATATATATATATATATATATATATATATATATATATGCGCTTCTAGTTTAAATAGTGTTTACTACAAAAAATATTTGATATGCTACCCATGTCACTGTCTACTGCTGCTGAGAGTCCATCCACAAATACTGCTGCCCCCTTTCCACTTAGATGAAGCCCGTCCTTCATGTACACACCTGCCCTTCCAACAAAACTTCCCCACAAATCCACAAAACCAACTTCCTCTTCCCTACATAGCTTCTCGACTAGCATGTTAATTGCCATCCCCCGGCAATATCGATATCTATGACCCCTCCTTCCTATTACTGGTAAAATCCCTGACAGTATTAGCTGCTCAACCCGCGTCTGCCTTAGTGTTCTGACCAAATTCCTGTATTTCTTACTATGGCAGTTGTACCCTCCATCTCTACGTTATTTGCCCCTACGTGTACTAAAACAGATCCACCCTTGCCCGAACCCACGATGTTTTCTACCCTCTCAGTTATTGCCTCTATTTTCGCCCCAGGAAAGTAAACTACCAGTTCATCTCCCTTGTTTAAGACTCTGTCGGTCTTCCTAACTATTGAGTCCCCCACAAATACCCTCGCTCTCTTTCTCACCCCCTCTATCACTGCCTCGGAACAGCTCTTCCGATGGATCCTCTCCATCACATTCTGTCTTGCAGTCTTGTCACTTGGTGGCAGACTGTTATCAGGCTCTCTCTCACTCATCAACCTGTCACCTTTCCCTCCCGTCACCTGGCTAACTTGCGATCCTGTCGCCTTCCCTCCTGACACTCTCCCTCCCATTGCCTTGACTATCATCTCCTTGCCCCCGACTCCTTCACTACTGTCTCCCCCACTCCCATTTTCCTTCGATCCATTTGTCTTCCCTCCCATTTCTTTCCTTCTCGTCTCATTTCGTCCTGTCTCCCTACGTCCCGTCTGCTTACGCCCTGTCTCCCTACGACCTGTCACCTTACCTCCCCTTAGCCTCTTCCCAGGCTGAGGTGAGCTCTCCCTAGCATCTCTCTCGTCGTCTTCCCCCACTTTATCATCTATTGTCCCCCCAACACTGGCGCAACCCACCTGCTTCCTTCCCACCACTGCCACAATGAGCAGCCTCAGCTGTTCTAACTCCACCTCAAGTTCCTTCATCCTCGTACATTCCCTACACTCAAAACTATAAACTATCCGCCTGAACCTCAGCCCAGCCCCAGGACTTCTCGCACCCGGACTTGACGAAGTCCACCCAGTTGCTACAACTGTTGGTATTGCATATTAAATGCCTGGTGGCCTTTACCTATGTTTGCATGGCGCCATCACAAAATTTAGTCTTAACCCTTTATTGGATGAATTATTTTAACTATTAAAAAATATTATAATTTATCCACCTATGTTATTAAAGCTTGATGACATATATAGAATTCAACTACTCAAATTTATTTACAAATTGATCAACAAGCAGCTGCCTGATTATTTCAATCAAAACCTACTCTTATACAATACCTAGTGCCATCAACATGCCACTAGGGCAGGCACAAATGTATTTATACAATACCCAGCACCATCAACATGCCACTAGGGCAGGCACAAATGTATTTATACAATACCCAGCACCATCAACATGCCACTAGGGCAGGCACAAATGTATTTATACAATACCTAGCGCCATCAACATGCCACTAGGGCATGCACAAATGTATTTATACAATACCCAGCACCATCAACATGCCACTAGAGCAGGCACAAATGTATTTATACAATACCTAGCGCCATCAACATGCCACTAGGGCATGCACAAATGTATTTATCCCTAGAGTCAATCACGAATTCGCAAAAAGAAACATCGGGTTCAGCATAGCAAAGATATTTAATAATTCTCCTGATATCATTATTAATAAAATATTCACCCACAGTATCAATGGATTCTCCACCTATATTAAAAGATACATTATTGAAAGGTATCAAAATGCTTGTACTATTATTAACTGTTATATATGCAGAACATAATTAACTTAAATCCCTGTGTATACGTCGCCTTGTAATTTAGCTAATTATATCTTGGCAGAGTAAATGTTGTCTTTAAAATAAATTTATTGTAATGTCTATTGATGCATACGTGCTGCACTTCAGGCACATCACTTTCGGTGTGCCTTGGCACTGGTAGCTTGCAGCGGCCCTTCTTCTCGGAAAAGACAGGCCAGTGTCCAGTGTTGTCTGTTCGCACAGCTTTCTCTGGAAGAGGAGCAACTGCTCCACGAGCCTTCTTCGCCTTGATGGCCCTCTCAATGTCTACAGATGGTTGACCCCTCTTTGTCCCCTTGTCACTTTTCCCCCGGCGGGTCAAGCAGTGTGCGACGCTCATTTATAATTGCAGCAAGGGCAACTGCTTCTTGCGAGACAAGCCGCTGGCATCCGCATCTCGCATGTACATCAGTCAGGACTGCACAACAGGCATATCGAAGTAGTGGACAGGTATCCGGTACAGAGCCAGTAGTGCATCAAGCAAGTCTACTCCTCCCATATGCTTGTTGTAGCAGCGCACAGCTGATTTGAAGTTTTCGTTGCAACTTCCTGTTAAACCTCTCGATCTGAGTTGTTGGTTCAACAGCTGCGTAGGTACTCAGGAGCACAACACCACGATTGTCGAACCACTTTGTTGCACGCAGCTCAACACCATTGATCGTGGTCGTCTGCAGACAAGTTGTGCCTCGACCCTGGCGCCTCATCGTCTTGCCTGTGGGCAAGGTACAGCATGGCAGTCAGTTCGATTGCACCGTTCCCAGGCAGGCAATTCCTTGTTTGCTCAGTGTCGTCTGGAGCCCCACGCTGGTGAACCAGTATCGCAGCCAGCTTGCCAAGTTGTGGATGAGGCCATCCACACCAGACAACACAAATATTTTGTAGCCCCACTTCTTTGGCTTTTTTGGGTTGTACGTTCTGAGAATAGACTTTCCCTTGAAGGGCACAACTTGCTCGTCAATGGAAAGTTTTTCGGCAGGCACGATGCCTCGGACCTTTTCCCCCACCGCACCAATGAATGGCCGAATCTTGTAGAGACGGTCTTGGCAGTTATCAGGCCGGCTTGCGTTGTCATTGACGTGGAGCATCCGCTTGATCGTCTTGAAGCGGGCGATAGGCATCACGTCCGCAACTTTGCCATACCGAACCTTGACACTCCACTACATGTCTGCTCGTGGCATGCGGACAATGTCATGTAAAACAAGATGCCAATGAACTGATCGAGTTCTGGCACAGTGATGCCAAGAGGTATACTGGGGGTTGTTTGGGTCGCAAAAAGGTTGGACTGAGCTACAAAGTTAGCTTTCATTTCGTCGTCCAGGTGGTCATTGAAGTAAACAATCGGTTCGCTTACAGGATTACCAGCGAACGTTTCGCCACGAAACACTGGTTCAGTTGAAGCCACGTCAGATTGCTGTCGTGTGCGCCATACTGGTTTCCGGGTTCTGTTGTTGGCAGTAGAGGTTGACGGCACTGTCGGCACATGGTCTTCCTCATCACTTGCCTCATCACTTCCATCTGGCAACATTAGATTTACAATTATAATAATTGCAACTACTAGTACGTTGCAAATCAGTTTCACATTCAAACATACATTCATTACTATTTATTAGGCTATTTCAAAAAAGTAAATATTGTAAAAATGGAATAAATCATGACAGGTAGCGCGCGCGCTCGCGCTTGTGTTCGTGCGCGCGTGCGTGTGTGTGCTATCATAAGTACCTTCGGCTTCACTGTCATTACTCAAAAGATCCGGAACAAAGGCTTCAGAAGAGATGACAGCATCAGGTTCGTCATCTTCTGATGACAGATCGCTATCATCAGACCCATCCGGCTGTACAACAGTGTTTGTATGGTAGAACCGTACAGGATCCAGGACCATGGTAGCTCTGAAGAAGCATTATATAACAATCAATATGCGTTATATAACACATAATATGATAATAACCATAACTCTTACACTAAATAATTATAAATTAGATCATCCGATCATCTAAACAAATACAGCCTGTGAAGGGTTGGCCAAACTACCCTAATATCGCTCACTCACATTATCTGCATAGATCGACATCCCTATTATCTTAATTTATTCTTCACAAGGATGATGTATTAATTTCTAGTAAACAGTAATGTATTATGTGATAATAATACTTATAACATATATTTTATGTGATACATACCTTGAGGTGTTCTTGTCAAAAGTTGACTTTGAATGCGGATGAAAAATTGAACTTCAAAAATCAACGACCTTCTCTGGGAAGCAGGATGGACCAGATGCAGCATCTCTAAAGGGGTAAGACCACAGTTGATGAATGTAGGGCACGTGAAATTGTGAAATGTGAACTTAATAAATTCATATTATGTGACATGAGTGCCTTTGAGCAGGAATATTCACAGGTTTGTTTATAGAAGCTATTGGTTGTGAAATAGTGCAATTTTTTAGAGTTTAACTGAGGGATTTATGGGAATTTTTTTGCTATGGGCCACGTGGGCGCATGAATACACGGCTATTTTTTGTAAATATTGACGGGATCGCACGTGGGGGTATTTTAAAAGAGCTGGAGGTATGTGATTTTGATCAAAGTTGGTGAGCATGTCAATGAGATGATGGCAGTTGCTGCACATTTTTTTCAGAATTTTTTATGGTTAGGTTTTCTTATAATCAGACAAAACGTTAACATGGCCACCAATGCAATTTTCTACTGTGGTCTGACTCCTAGAATGATCTAGACCTAGATGCCTATATATCCACCAGATGGCAGCACATATTTTGTATTCACTGCTTTGTATAAAATAGGAGATATAGACCGTGTACACAGCACAAAACTGGTATGGCAACAACATCCAATAAAGGGTTAACGTGATTGCTACGTTAGCCTTGAATAAGGCTGTTGTTGTGTTCAAAAGAACACTTTACGCTAATATACTTGCTAACTATGTCTTTTCTACTAAGCCCTCACGAGCACAAAAAAGCCTGCTACCTAGCGAATACGGAGAACACTGTGTGTAAACGAACTTACTCTAAAATCCTGCTGTTAATTCCTTTTTGCCGAAATCGTTTACTACAACTATGTCAGATATTACCTTATGGTTTATACATGTAATTTATGTAAATGTATCACTTTATCTAATATATTTAACAATGTATACAATAGTTTAGTACACCAGTTTAATTCACGAGGAGTAGCTGCGTACAGATTCGCACACAGATTCGACTTGTTATAGAAATATTTAAAACGATTTCCAACGCTGACTATACGTTATGTTAAATGTTTGACCTTGCGTCGTGCAGGCCCTACTACTAAACATGTGCTGGACCTAACATGCCGAACGCTATAAATAAATCCAATTTCGAGATCAGTCACGCGCACAGTTTTACATGTGACGACAATACCACGTGACAAGGACATCACATGATTCGATCCGGTAGTTTGTGTGTTTTCGTTGTTCGTCTGAATCAGTCGCACTTTCTCGTTGACGGACGTTGGCCAAGATGAAGTTATTCATTCTGTTTGGTGTTATTGCATACGGTATGTATAAACGAGAACATTTGCTAGGAAGGTACTATTTGTGTCAGTTCTTCCCCGCCAGAAACTACGATGCCAGGCAGCCCGCTGACGTTGTGTTGGTGGTGCCCCTGTGACTGTGTTGGTTCCGTTGTGTTGACGGTCGTGAGTCAGCGTCACCTGTGTAGCGCAGTACCGGTTTCCTTATTCTTTTGGTTCCTCGTCTGTGACTATGATCTGGAGTTTTGATTGTCATAGACACAATATTCGACGTCTGCAATTTTGACACATTGTCATTGATTGGCGCTGCCGCCCAGGCGAAGGCAGAGCCAGAGCAGAGGAAGTTTACACGTTATATTACAATATATCAAATCAAACTTTGGACAACACTAAATTATATATTAAAATTATTCTTCTCTAATATTGAATATTACGGACAAAATAATAGACAATGAATATTCATAATCGTATAACACCAGCCATGACGGGGAGAAAACAAGATAACAATGTCCTTCAGAAGAATGTTTGGATAACCTGAACGTTCAGTGCCAAAAGTTTAGGCTGTGGAAATTGTACTTGTCTGAAATAGCTAATAATAGAGAAATTCTGTGTAGCGAACGCATGTTTATTAGCTGACATTTATTCTCGAACTCAGGCTGAGAACGTACATAGTGGCTCGTAAGTACAATAGCCATCGCATATGCCACATTCTGCTTTGTGTTCATTGTGATTTTTTATTCTGATTACATCATGCACACGATTCTACATCCATAGCTTTGGCAGATGTCCAACATGCCAGAAATATCGTTCACCACACTGATTATGCATGACAACACATTGTAAAGTATATGCCAGTTTTATTTAATATTATTAATACTAAGTAATTAGGAGGCATTTAAATGCTCAATTAAACATCTAGATTAGCAACAGAAAAGCAGGGTTCGAAAAGCTTGTAGCTAAACCACCCAAGTGGATTTTGGCGTCCATATTGTGCCACAGATTGATGATAATGTTAAACCACTTCCTGGCTTGCAGTCTAATCCTTGTCTAAGTCTAATCCTAAACCTTGGAGGTCATCAAAATTCCGGGAACCGGAAGAGCCCTGGGATCCCTGCAGGGTGGTTTGGCAAGTTGAACCAATGGCAAAGCGCATTGGGTATTTTGGCAGTTACAGTGCCTTTGGGTCTGAATTTGGTAAACTGAGAATATAAATACCCCAGCGGAGGTATTGTAAGGAGCGGCACAAGCTACATTTTTAGGCATCCAAATTATCAGTAAGGGTGGTCCTGGCAGGCCCTACCATTAGACATCAAAATTACCGGTCAGATTTAACCATTCAATGTTTCTTTTTAATCTTCTAGATATTAAGTGTCTAAGTTATGTTTACATTCACTGCTTTTCGTTTTGCTTAAGGTGATAGTTATGTTCACTGGTTTTTTGTTGTCAATGTGAGCAATTATATTGCTGTCTGATGTACAAGATTAAAATCTCGTAGAACCTGGAACAAAGCATTGATTACGCTTCTGTAGCAATCTATGTACTCATTAGTCGAGGGAGTACAAATTCATTTATAAATCTTGACCTGTAGAGCAAAGTACATTTTAATGTTACGATTTCAATTAAAAGAACGTATAGAAGTAAGTGAAAAATCAGATACCACCTGGCACTAAAACCAGGTAATGGTGTTTACATCCATGGTTGAGTGGACATAGCTGGATGTGGTCATTGTTAGTTTCTCATTATTCTGATACAGTTACTATTGATAAGGTAATTCTCTTTTTCACAACAAACCCCATTAAAAACTGTTGTTATTATTGAACACATGAGTTGAATTGATCAATGAACATTGACCAATATACACTAATAAGGTCTTGACATACAAGTCTTCCATTCTCAATCTTCTGTATGTTGACAACTTATACAATTATGTCCTATACTGGATCCTCGGGAACACATTTAAAGGGAATAAAAACAAGGCACTAGCTAAAATGCTTTTTTGGTGTGTACACAATGTTTAATATTATGTGTACTATATGCCAACAGAAAAATTTTACTTAAAAAATTTGGAGCAGTTAACGACGCCAGTAGTCTTTGACTTTGATCTTATTTACTTTTTGACCTAACCATGAAAACGCCCATGTAGAACTGCCAAACTTCTCATATATCTACCATACACATGTGACGTGGTCAAACATTACTCATACTTCCTTATAAAGATAGAAATTTACAAAAACAAAAACTCGCCATCACCTATGTCTAGCTTCATGGAGCTAGGCCTAGAATATATAGATTTTTTTTATTTGTTGTCGTTACATGGAAGTAATAGTAATGTTTGGGCCAAGATTACTATGCCAGTTGTGCTCTGAGACCGAAGTCACCAGAGATATGAGCCAAAGTCTCCAAAGAATCCTGTCCAAATTCACTGGGCCGACATCACCTGTATCCATGCTGACAGCTCGCTTCAATCCGAGGTGGACCGTGGTTGTCGACGCCTGTGTCGCTGCCTGTGATCTACAGATTGATGGCATTAACATAGCTTCCACTACAGGGAATAATGTTGGCACATCATCCTCTTTCAAAGAGATTTTAGCACCAGGATAACCCAGGGCTGCAGCTTCTCTAGTCTGGATTGCAATTGAAACAAAGTTTGCTCTGTAGGGAACTTAAACCAACTACATGTTACTCTATTCTACCTACTGTTTGCATTACAATCGAATGCCACACAGTAAACCATTCTGATGCTTGCTTCTAAACAGCCGCTATCAGTCTCGTAGCACTTCCTTGTCATCAGTGATGCACGTCGAAGCTTGCAGATATTTCTGGAAAAATATGCTGATAGAACAGAGCATTATTTGGAATTATTAATTAATTGAATTCTAAAGAATATTTCGGTGTTGTGGAAATGGAAATATACTACAAGATGTAATATAATATGATTTCAAGCAATCATTGTTTTATTCCCTTTAGTTGAAATTTAATAAACATTTGACATTAAAATATTGTTAATTAAAGCCACAGCAGTTTTCATCAACATCTAGTCATCCAGAGGACGCATGCCATGGTAGTTGGAATGGTGAACTATCCTGTGTAACACACCTCCATATATGAAACATCACACAGGAGTTAAAATTTGTAAAATTTTTGTCAATGGATTTACTGATGTTCATTAACTACGTTTAGAGTTTACTGGTGCCTCGTGTAATCCACATCCTCTGTGTGGTTTGTAAAATACGTGTTGTAATTCTTTCAGTGAGTAGAATGCACAAGAACTGAAATCGTAAATATGTATGTTTAAAAAAACAGATACTGGTATCTTTGTGCATGCAGACACACAGTACTGTCTTCACGGAAATCATTGTGGACATCAGTTTTTTTTTAACCAAGTCTAGTTACTGCAGTATAGATTAAGTCTAGTTACTGCAGTATAGATTAAGTCTAGTTACTACAGTATAGATTAAGTCTAGTTACTGCAGTATAGATTAAGTCTAGTTACTGCAGTATAGATTAAGTCTAGTTACTGCAGTATAGATTAAGTCTAGTTACTGCAGTATGGATTAAGTCTAGTTACTGCAGTATGGATTAAGTCTAGTTACTGCAGTATAGGTTAAGTCTAGTTACTGCAGTATAGATTAAGTCTAGTAACTGCAGTATAGATTAAGTGATGTCTTTCAGCGGTGGCTGTGCCCCTGGATGACAACTGTGCCTGGGGCGAGTCCTACTGGTGCAGCGATCTGAAGGTGGCCAAGAAATGTGGTGCTGTCCAGCACTGTATGTCCACGGTCTGGTCCAAGCAGATACTGGCCAAGGTATGCCTTTACCTTGTAAACCTAAGTGTATTTATTATTGACATAGTAAGATACATACTTCAAGTTGTGTATTACAAGTTGTAAAGGGTGACGCAGGTGCACCACATGAGAGGCCCTTGTGCATGTTTGAATTGTTGGCTTCTGGAAGGAGAAAACATGTTTTTAATAAAACTGGGTTAGGGTGGTTTAGTAACAGTTTAAAACAGACAATATTACTTCAGCCTTCTGATTGGATTTTCTTTTATTCTGGCAACTAATTACTAATGACCCACCCTCAATTTCCCTCTGTGCTGACACCATGTTTTAGAAATTTTATATTGGTGAATAAATATTTATTTTTATTTGAAAGTAGAGTTTCCAATTTTTAAGTATCAATCGAGCAATATTAATGCAAGTTTTCTACGACTGTATCCTTGTTTACAATAATTCCAGATATCCCCGTATAACTTGTTAATAACCTTTGTAGGATGGTTCTGAGGAATGCATGTTTTGTGAGACGATCATTGTGGAAGTGAGGAAGATGTTGAACGACAGACAGACTGTGGTATGTACACACACTGTCTCGTGCAGTGGAAACCAATGTAGACAACTCGAACAATGTTACTATGTCAACCAGCACCGCGCCAGGCTCGTCTGTACAGATCTCGCACGTTGTACAGCTCCTAAAATACATTATTCCATTAAATGAAATGTACAACAATTTTCGTTGAGTAATTGACTGGCTGGCTATTTTAGGATTTCATGTAATTACAATATTGCAATATTCTTAATTTCTCGATCTCAAAATGTTTGTAAATTACCATTATTATACTTCATGTTTTAATCTTTATTGTTCTAATATATCTGCCATCCAAAGTTTTATAAAACAAGAATTTGACAAACCAATAATTTATCTGATTTATAAAAAACATTATATTTCGCCTTCACAAGTGAAGTCTGTTATTGCTGTCCAGTGGTCTCTATACATGTCGTAAAACCGGCAAATTGTATTTCATTGCCACATCGTGTAATTTCTAAAATATTAAGACATGAAATATCACAATGGTGACATGTTTTGTATGGATATTTAAAAAACCAATTGGGATGTTATCAATACTAATAAATTCACTGATGCAATGTCAATAAAAGATTCTTCTATGAACCAATGTAAATCATGTATTCCCTTTAACGCTCTTGTAAACTTTATACTTCAAAAATATATTACATCTATTTTTCTGTAGTATACAATGTTACTTGGTGGTTTACTTGACATGTTTGTTCCTGCTGTCATGTCACACTGTCTCCCTGCTGTCATGTCACACTGTCTCCCTGCTGTCATGTCACACTGTCTCCCTGCTGTCATGTCACACTGTCTCCCTGCTGTCATGTCACACTGTCTCCCTGCTGTCATGTCACACTGTCTCCTTGCTGTCATGTCACACTGTCTCCCTGCTGTCATGTCACACTGTCTCCTTGCCCCACAGGATCAGATTCAGAAGATGCTCCTGTCTGTCTGTGGCGTCATTCCCAGCAAGAATCTGGAGGCCAAAGTAAGTGTTGCCCGCCAATTGCTACAATGTTATTCATCAGGGATCTACAATGTAGCAAGTTGGTATACATGGCTCATGTATTCACAGTCCTTGTTGTGTTTCAGTTAGAGAAATCTTGGATAATGTATGAGGAAACATACATCAGGTGATACAGTTATCTGGATGCAGATTGTTCTGTGGATCGATGGGATTCCGTGTTTGGGGCTGTGATATTGTGACCAGCAAAATCTGTTAAGATGAGATGTGGAGGTGTTTTCGACCAACCAGTCTCTGTGTGACTCATGAATGAAAATCTTGGGAAACTCACTTTTCATATCATTTGGGAAATTCTGTTTAATATACTGTATTTTACAAAAGGTTTTTATATATTACTGTTTAACCCAAATGTGACGTTTGAACAGTGCAAGAGTGTGGTTGACAATGACTTGCCTGATCTTCTCAGCACCATCTCCGCCCGCCTGGTAAGTTGACATCTCGTGACGCTGATGTAGAACATGTCTTGTGGCCATTGTCATGGTGTTGTATGACTTGTGTGCTGTGTGGTTGTGAGCTTTCTACACCAGTTACTGTAGCTGCTACATGCTACACCAGTTACTGTAGCTGCTGCATGCTACACCAGTTACTGTAGCTGCTACATGCTACACCAGTTACTGTAGCTGCTGCATGCTACACCAGTTACTGTAGCTGCTACATGCTACACCAGTTACTGTAGCTGCTGCATGCTACACCAGTTACTGTAGCTGCTGCATGCTACACCAGTTACTGTAGCTGCTGCATGCTACACCAGTTACTGTAGCTGCTACATGCTACACCAGTTACTGTAGCTGCTGCATGCTACACCAGTTACTGTAGCTGCTGCATGCTACACCAGTTACTGTAGCTGTTGCATGCTACACCAGTTACTGTAGCTGCTACATGCTACACCAGTTACTGTAGCTGCTACATGCTGCACAAGTTACTGTAGCTGCTACATGTTACACCAGTTACTGTAGCTGCTACATGCTGCACAAGTTACTGTAGCTGCTACATGCTACACCAGTTACTGTAGCTGCTACATGCTACACCAGTTATTGTAGCTGCTACATGCTACACCAGTTACTGTAGCTGCTGCATGCTGCACAAGTTACTGTAGCTGCTACATGCTACACCAGTTACTGTAGCTGCTACATGTTACACCAGTTACTGTAGCTGCTACATGCTGCACCAGTTACTGTAGCTGTTACATGTTACACCAGTTACTGTAGCTGCTACATGCTGCACCAGTTACTGTAGCTGCTACATGTTACACCAGTTACTGTAGCTGCTACATGCTACACCAGTTACTGTAGCTGCTACATGTTACACCAGTTACTGTAGTTGCTTCAGTTTTCCTGGCAGTTCATAAACTGATTTGTAGAAGTGACATTCAGAAATAGAAATGATTTTATCTTACATGATTGGTAGTAAGGTTATAATTTGTATTCTTACATGTTGTGGTCTACTGGGTCTGTAGGACCCACATAGGGTCTGTATAATGGTTTTTTAATGTCTGTTATGTAGGACTAACATATGGTCTGTTCGATATGTTTGTTAATTTCAAGGTTATTTTGTGTGTTGTGTAGGACCCTCAGGTGGTCTGTGGTCTGCTGGGTCTCTGCAGTGGTCTCGAGGACAAGGTCCAGCACATGTCAACAACACCCGTCACGTCAACCAGTGGCTACTGTCCTTTCAAGGTGTATATCCAAAGTGCTACTATATATGATGGTCTGACAAATGTAACACTGCAAACTTCCTGATGTTATCTTTAGGTTAACTTTAATTTTGTGGGCTGGCATATACAGTATTAGTATTAATAGTCACAGTTTTAATAGTGATGAAGAAGATGACAGTCATGCCATTGCGGCATGTTTTTTCATGACTATATATTGCGTTATATTCATATTGTGAGTGCATTAATCCAGGGATTAGTATATATGGCTGTGTCAAAGCTCAGACAATTCGTCTTCACTCCACACTGCCTCAATTCTCATGCAGTAATTGTAGTGTGGCTGAATGGTTTCCTAGACTTGGCATTGAAATAAACAGGTCTGCCGGAGGTGAAATATTGAGCGCTTTGGATACGGCGCTATTAAAGCACTGTTTTTTGTCCTATCCACAATTATTATATCGTCAGTGAAAGCTCAAAACTACAATATGTCCAAAAATAAAAATGTTTTTTGAATGCTAACTAGCTGAAGATAGAAATGTTTGATTAGATTTTTCACATGGCCGTACTCAGCCTGGGCCATGTTGTGAGGAGTTTCTACATCTCATCTTCTTTGTATTGTTTTACAGAAATTCCACGAAGCAAACACTAATACCAGTAAGGTGTGCACTGACTGCAAGACCCTGATCAAGGACCTCCGTGACACACTGACCAGCAAGACTACAGAGGTGAGTTGTCTGGACATTGAGTACTGGATATTCAGTATCTGACTGAGTGCACGCTGTTCCTCTAATTCTAGAGAATAAACAATTTATGTTTTCTTTTGTTACTGTAAAATCCACACTGATCTACTAAATGATTGTGAGTGCCAATAATATAGGAGAGGGATTAACTCAAAGAATCGCAGTCTCCTGTTTTGATGTTGTGTCAAGAAAGCTTGGGTTCTAATGTATGTGATTCAGCACATTTAAATGCAATTACAAATTTTTGAAATGCCACCATACATGATTGGGTGTAAATGTTTTTTGATTATTCCAAACAGAATTCATCTGCCAATGCATGTACAAATGGTTTTGAATTAGTTTTCCATTTTTTGTGAGTGAAAAAGGCAACAAAACTGTACATTATTAATTATGTTTGGTTACATAAAACAGGTTTTTTCATTTATTACTATTCTTTTGCACCATTTTAATATTGTTTGCACTTGAACAGTCGTAATGTTTTTAATGCAAATGTTTTACGGATCAAGGGGCAACATTGCATTTAAATGTAACATTTACAAATACATTTGAAACAAGTCTGGCCTCAAGAGTGAATCTCTATTGTTATGTTTTGCAGCAAATTGTGGAGAGTTGAGTTAAGTTCTGTGTTGTTGCCGGTTTCACACATAACATTTCTATTTATAGAAGCAAGTGGAGAAATATCTAGAGGCCTACATCTGTGCTAACATGGGTTCCCTGGCTGACATGGCAAGTCTACATTTCTCTTAAGTCCTCTTTTTGTTCTGTACTGACGAGCTCATGAACTGTGTATCAGGTACATAATTGTTCGTTGCACACACGCACGCTGGTGCAGTGTTCTTGATTCTAGCCATGTGTGGGTTGCTTTTAAGAATACGTGATGGTGCTATGTTCTTGGCTGTATTTAGTGATTACAGCACATTATAATTTCTACATAAAGCCATAATTCATTAATCTGAAGAATTAGTAATTTATTTTTGGTAGTAAACTTCATGCATCATGACTTTACAACAGATTTGCAGTTGTGCACTAATTCAACATGCCTGAATTACTGATCACTGAAACAACAGACTTAAGGTTGTAAACAGTTGGTTGTAAACAGACAGTGTTAGTAAATTTTAATAATGGTTTTATTTGTGTAAATGATATGAGATGTTTGTCCTATTGTAGTGTAACAAAGAAGTGGAGGCCTACGTTCCACTGATCATGTCCATGCTTCAAGGACAGATTGTTAGTGGCTTTCCTTTGTTCCTCATCACTTTGTAACACAGTGACCTTGTAATTCAATGACCTTGTAACTCAATGACCTTATAGGTCACGGGTTAGAACATTTCATGAGAAGTGAAAGACTAAATGACGGACCAAGTGAAAGAAGGACAGAGATATAAAGAGTAGAGAAAGCTGAATGTAGCCCAGAACTGGCACACAGCAGAACACTCAAAAGAACAAATAGTCCACTGATGCAAGACTAACTGTTGCTGCAGAGTTTTATTACAATTTTCAAGTAATGTTTAAAATAGGGGTTTAAGGTTGTAAAAAATACAGTTGTATGAATTTTCTCATATTGTGACATGTACTTATCACATGAAATGTCGACATAATTAATGGGTTAATTAATTTCCATCACAGGATCCAGACATGATCTGCCAGGCGCTGTGTCTCTGCCAGTCGACAGCCAAGAGCCGAGCTCTTCTTGCCACATTCCGCCTCCAGAAGTCGCCACTGCATAAGATGACCAGCGAGGCAGGTTTTCTTGCGGTTTCTTTCTGAATCTTGCACTAGTTACGTATTTACATTATGTTTATCAGTAGCTGTATAGCTCTGATGACTAGAAGGATTAGTTGATAATTTTATATTCAAGCTTTAGAAATTTTTTTACCGCAATTGTAACTGTATAGACTGTATGAAGCTTCATATTGCAGTACATTGAGTAAAACAACATAGTATGCATAAGCAACTGTCAAAATAACAGCCACCTTACTTAGCTAGTCTCCTGCATCTTTCAAATATCTGCAGGCTGCTTAGACCATCTATCTCACAACAACTTTTTCTTTTTCAACTTTTTCAACTTCCTAAAACAGCTGAACCAGGGAAGCACACTTTCTTTGGAGCTGCACCCAAAATCTGGAACGAATGCCCCATCACCTTAAAGTCATCTGAAACTGTACCTACCTTCCCCAGAAATGTCAATATATTTGTTCTAAATGGCATTTGCACCATAAGCCTTCTGCAGTCCCTTGATGAGACAATGACTTCTGTGTCCATGTTCATCATATAAATTATAATGCTTCACGACCACGATTTGTTGTGGCTCTGGTCACCGAGGATTTAGGCGCAGTAGAAGTTTTATTTTTATTACTACTAATATATAACATCATTTGATGTGACTATTCCAGGTAGACGGGAGTGGTGCATGTCTCACGTGCAAGGCGGTCTTCTCAGAGCTTCAGACCCTCGACCGTGACCCAGAAACACAGGTTAGGATCATTCTAGAGTTACTGATCTTGCCAACTATTAGAGCTGCAAAGATGCACTAATACGTATTGCAATATTTGTGTCACGATACTATACGTATTGTGATACATAACAATACATAAGTTTAACACATTTATTGGGTGCACATTTTACAGTTCAGCTTGTCTACTGAAAACATACTTTTCATGAACAAATTACAATAATAAAATGTCAGGTCCCTTGACTTGGAAAAATATGATGGAACATCATACCTTTACCGTACAATACAGTGCTGTATTTTATCATTTTCACGTTGAGCCTGTGGCTAAAACAAATTACTACACACATTACGGGATTACGTCATGAGGTTATATATTAGAATTGGTAGTCTCGAAACAGTTTCTAAGGGGTGTTTAGAGGTTTTTCAACAAGATGATACTTTGAATGAAAAATATTCATGTATCATATATGTATGCATTTCAAAATAGATTGAATATTGTATCATTAAAAAATACTGCGATGAATTGTTGCAGCCCTACCAACTATGAATTGTTGCAGCCCTACCAACTATGAATTGTTGCAGCCCTGCAAACTATGAATTGTTGCAGCCCTACCAACTATGAATTGTTGCAGCCCTACCAACTATGAATTGTTGCAGCCCTACCAACTATACAAGCCTGCAGTGATGAAACATTTATGTGGTGATTTATACGAATCAAATCACTGATACTGCTGTTTTGACATATTTGTATTTTCAGTTGTTGCCAATTTAGTTGCTTGACAGTTGGCTTGCAAGTTATGGAAAACCAGCTCATCCGCAGATTTGACCCTTCTGAATAATGTACAAGTTGCATGATTTTGTCCAGCTTTCGTGTTACATATTTAGGCTACTTATGAGAAATCTTTTATTAATTGTGATATTTTAATTTACAGAAAAAGGTGATTTTGGTCATCAAGAAGAGGCTCTGTAGTCTTCTTGGATCCATGGAAGCTGTCGTGAGTACTTTATTATATAGTGCTCATGTTTCTTACAATAAGATATTGATACATTCATGATGAAAACACACGGTGGATGGTCCGGTGTGTACAACTTCATAGACATAGTTGTGTCACTTCTAGAAGCTGTCAAAGCTGACAAGGTGACTGAAAGTTTGCATGAATCATTAAAGGCATTAAAAAAAGTCATTAAATAAAATAAAATAAAGTCATTAAAGTCGGTTGTTGATGAATTATTAGTATCATGAAAGCCTGCTGAATGGCAGTCGGTGTATCATGCCAGTAACATGACAAGTTCCTTGACTAGTATAAATTCTTCTTTTAACCACAGTTAGTACTCATGTGGAATATTTGGAATACTTTGTAAAGGGCCTGTTGACCCAGTCACATGTGCAGCCAGTCTAATGAGTGTCACAAGGTTGCTCCTAAGCACTTGGCCAGAGATGGTCTTCTAGTGTTTGTTTGTCATCTACGTTTAAATCAGTTCAACACTACAGTTCTGAAGTGTAGCCAAATGTTTCGTCTGCGTAAATTCTGTCAGTTATATGCGTGCGTTCTGGGTATGTTTATGTAAACAATTGGTTTTAAAATTTCAGATAGTTTTATTTTAATGTTACTTTTTACAATTACAAAGAGCAAAACTCTACCAAAAAAAGAAGTGTACAACGAGTGAAGAACATAATGTACAATGTACAATGTTATATTCTTTCCTGTTTCTAAATATATGTAAGTATATGTTTCTATATATATCTATATATTTATATATATTATATATATATATATATTCACTGTACATTATGTTCTTCACTCATTGTACTCTTCTGTTTCTTTGGTATATTATAGTTCATATATATATATATACATATATATATATATATATATATATATATATATATATATATATATATATATATATATATATATATAAGCGTTGAATTGATTTAAACTGATAGAACTGTAGTGTACAACTGATTTAAACTTAGATGACAAACAAACAACAAACACTAGAAGACTGTCTCTGGCCAAGTGCTCATGAACATCCTTGTGACACTCATTAGACTGGCAGCACACATGACTGGGTCAACAGTATATATATATATATATATATATATATATATATATATATATATATATATATATATATATATATACGTTATGGACTAGATCTAGGTCGTGCACCCCGAATTTCTGCCGCTAGGGGAAAATGTCAAATGGGCCCGCTTAAACCTACTTAGAATTGCTTTGACAATTCTCAAGAAACATTAGGTGAACGATGTCAATGAACGAGTATCAACGTGTTGTTTGCTTAGTGCTGCCGCCGACATCAGTCGCTGGCTTCTTTTCAACGGTTTGTAAATTGCAATTGAGATTCACAAATATGCTTCGGTCGTGTAAGAATCAGATCAACCGTTTTAAATGCATTTAATATGCGGTAACAACAACACTTGGGTGAAATTACATGCTTCCATTACATCGTAAATTTAATAGTTTTCGCGACGCGAAACCAACACGCCAAATTCCTAACCCAAAACTCTACCGGTGGCGAAAATGCGAATTCGTCATCCGCATATGAAATGATGAATCGATGTTAAGTGGTGCGTAATAAATTTATGCTTCAGTCAAGATCGGTTGAAAGACGAAGTGAAACAATTATTAATTCTACCTATTGTCTTTTTCTGTGTTTTATCAGCTTGCATACTACGTTTGTCAAATCATATACGTTTTCGGCCGCTCAGGTCCAGGTTATTATTTTCGATTCGTAGGCCTGGCGGTCCAGTACATCATAATCGTAGTAGATCTAGTCCATAACGGTATACGTACATGTGTTTTATTCAGTTCAAGAGTCAAGAGAGTGTGACATTTAAAAATAATACACGTTGATGCTAGTATACTCGTTTAATAAGTTCCATAAACTGCATATTGTCGTATAAGACAATGCTGTAAGCACATGGGGCTTCGACAGGGTTCATGAACTTGGTGCAGCGGGCGGCGGTCGCTGTTGTTTAGTAGCTCCCTGGTGGCAGATATGAGAACACCTAACGCGCCTCGCTTACAACGCGGTCCGGAGTCGTGGACGCCGACTACCGCGTTATAACGAGGCGCGACTGTACATATATATATATAGTTTTATAATTGATAACATGATTTTATAACAAACTAACTTTGTTCCCTTAACAAATAGTTATATATATATAACCTAATAATGATACTGATATATATATATATACTTGACCTTGGATATGCATTGCAAGGTCAAGTATAATGTATGTGATGTTGTATGACTCGTGTCTGTATTGTCTATTGACACAGGTTTAAAGTGGCAGGGGCAGCTGAGTTGTCAGTTGATGTTTTTCACTTTTTTTCTCAACATGCTAGGAAATATTTAATTGAACATCAATACCACAAATAATCACCCGGCACTAATGTCGTATTTCACCAATCCATCCTTTAAAAAACCAGTCTGGAAATCGTGTGACTTCTTAGAAACGTTGACGATGTTTCCATAGTTATAACCATGTGTACACCAATCTTCCAACCAGCTTTATTCATTCGCAGTGAACATGAAACATATCTCATTACTGTGATTCCAGTACACATCAGTATTATATCTACCTAATTAAATCATGTCCTTCAATCGGCAAACATCAGCGGTAACATAATTTATTGTGCCTTTTAAACTATAATGGAAATGGCATGTAAATGTGACCTGGTGACCCCACAGATAGCGGGCCAATCAAAATGATCGTAAACATGCCCTGCCACTTGTTTGTCAGATGGCTGGCGTAACCTGATATTGTAGATGACACGTTATAAATACAGATTCAAGGGCCATTGTGGCGGCAAATTAAGAGGATGTCAATATTAGCAATGGCCTTTATGTTTTGTCAACAATATGAAAAACGTCACATTTCAAGCATGATACTCATATCTATTTACATTTCTGTTATCATAAACAACCAGGAAATTATGCTTAATTTACTTTTTTAAGAAAAACTACATCATTTACTAATCTGCAATGTGGCTATTTTTTACATTTATATTTTTGTTATGTTGTAACAACAGAATAAATGAAAAACTAAAAATTGTATTAATCTGTAATAGTATATAGTATTTCAACTACAATATGTGAAGAAATGGTTACTCAGTTCAAGACAAGCGTGTAATAGCCACCCCAGCTACCTTAATATAGCAATGTTTCAATGTGTGGATGTTCTTTAAACTATTTAGATTATTTCTATCCCTAGCATGTTCCTTTTATTCAGTTTTAAGCCCAATGCTTAGGACTGTTTCAGTCCTGATAATCGTAGTAACAAGACATAGTTTTCATGAGGTTTATTTTACTGTCCATAGAGACACATTGGTGTAATAGGTAAATATAGGAAACTTGAAAAGTTGGACATTTTATGAGCTACTTACAAGCTACTTCAGGACATCCCTGCCCAAATAAGTTTTGCGAAATCGTCTATCCAGCTATTCTGATTATAATATAATAATAATAAATATTAAGGTTATTTACTGTACCCAATAACTTCAATACCAAACTGTTTGATTGTTTACATGTTATAGTGTAATTGGTTAAAATTCGTTATGATTGCAATTGTTTTACGGATGTTACTTTCTGATTTCCAATGAATAATGAATGTTGGCTTAATACGTGGATGCGGTCTTCTCTGTTTAACAGTGTGATGTCCTTGTCGATAAATACGCCAATGAAATCTTTGAGCTGCTCGTCAACGAACTCGTGAGTCATTTATGTCACAACCAGTAGACATATTTCTCAATTACACATGCACGCATACACACACTACAACTTATTACATAATATTAGAAAAGTTGTAAACAAGCGAAGTGTCATATATTGGATTTGTTTACAATTAGGAAATATATTTTGCTAAATTCCAATTGTAATCTTTGTTTACTGTTTTGGCTGCATTTTGATTTCGTGATGAGTTTTTGGGGGGAAATACTTCAGTTATTGAGTCATAAATTTCCAAGTGTGGTGCCACGACAAAGTGTTTGTTAACAATATTGCACATAATCGACAATACAATTGAGAACAATATAACTAGAGTTTACTATGAGAAAAGTGACTTGAAAGTACAACTTGTCCGATGCAATTATTGGTTTTCTATCAAATCTCAAACCATAGAGATGACCCAGTAGTTTGTCATTACAGGATCCCGAGACCCGCTGTCGCGCTCTTGGCTTCTGCAAGGCTGAAACAACCACAGTCTCCAACTCTGTTTTGACCCGTCTGTCAATGCCAGTGACACCCGTCGTCGCACCGAAGCCCCACAAGACAAAGTTGACGAGCACCTGTGTCCTTTGTGAATTTGTCATCCGAGAGATCGATAGTATGCTCGCTGATAATGCAACTGAGGTAAGCTCACTATAAATATACAAGTCAGATGTTGAGTGGTTATGAAAATATTTATAAAAGTGTTTTTTTTTACACTTACAGGAATAGAAAAATTAGAGGACATTAAGTAGTGTTAGTAAAGGAACAGTGGGGCTTTGGATGTGAGAAAGTATTTCTTCCTCATAGGTGATGTTAAACTAAATATATCAGAAAGGCATATATATTTCACATAGATAAATAATCATTGGACGCTTAGCCAGCCAATGACTTCCTTGTCCACTTGCTATTTGTTTTTGCTTTGGATGACGATCTTGTTAAATAGAATTCATGTCTCTGAATTATTCTACGAAGTCTAAGAAGATTCCTGCTGTCACAAGCATGTTGGTTTGTTACATGTCTGCATAGATTAGTCAGCGACATTGGAACAACAGTCTTTCTTGCCAGTGTTTACTGAAAATATGCCCAATTAAAAAGGCATTCTTGCTATATTTTCAAGCGTAATTATTTATTTTTAACACTGTTAACCTGTTTTAATATTTATGGTCCTGTATTTTTGTTAAGACTCGTGTGCTCAAGTCCAACCAACAACCTCAGTGCTCAACTCCCCCGAGAAGAGAGCCTCAGTCCTCAAGTCCCCCGAGGAGCCTTAGTATTTAAGTCCTATGACAAGCCTCTGTGCTCAAGTCCACTGAGGATCCTCACTGCTCAAGCCTCATAAGGATTTAGGTGCTATGAAAACTCTAATTATTAATAGTTTTATGCATAACCAGAACACAGAGCTGGGGGTGATGATTATCAACAAGACACATCGGAACACAGAGCTGGGGGTGATGATTATCAACAAGACACATCGGAACACACCGCTGGGGGTGATGATTATCAACAAGACACATCGGAACACAGCGCTGGGGATGATGATTATCAACAAGACACATCGGAACACACCGCTGGGGGTGATGATTATCAACAAGACACATCGGAACACAGAGTTGGGGGTGATGATTATCACAAGACACATCGGAACACAGCGCTGAGGGTGATGATTATCAACAAGATACATCGGAACAGTGAGCTGGGGATGATGATTATCAACAAGACACATCGGAACACAGAGCTGGGGGTGATGATTATCAACAAGACACATTGGAACACAGAGCTGGGGGTGATGATTATCAACAAGACACATCAGAACACAGAGCTGGGGATGATGATTATCAACAAGAAACATCGGAACACAGAGTTTTAACAAGATTTAACAAGATTTGCCATCCAAGCCAAAGGCCCAGATGGCAAGTGGACAAGGAAGCCATTGGCTTATCGAGAGTCCAACAATGTTCACCTACTTATAACCCGCCCTTCTGATATATGTGTCAACCTTGTTTTTAAACATATTCACGCTGCTAGCAGTTACACAATCTGTAGACAGTTTGTTCCATTCATTTACTGTCCTCTGTGAGAACGAGTGCTTCCTGATGTCCAATCTACATTGATCCTTTACTAATTTTACCTCATGTCCTCTAGTTCTGCTATCCTTCTTGAGTGAGAAAAACATATTTCTATCAATATTTTCATACCCATTCAATATCTTAAAAACTTCAATCTGATCTCCTCTTAACCTCCTTGTCTCTAGAGTTGTTAAACCACATTCTTTCAGGCGTTCTTCATAACTAAGGTCTCTAAGTTCTGGAATCATTTTAGTTGCTCTCCTTTGTATGCGTTCAAGCGTATCTATATCCTTCTTACGATATGGTCTCCATGCTTGTATACAGTATTCTAAATGAGGTCTAACTATTGCTTTATAAAGAGGTATAATTAACTTTTTCCCTTGTATGTTATGTTTCTTCTAATCAATCCAAGAATTTGATTACCCTTTGAAGCTGCAATACCACACTGCTCTGAAACTTTCATATCAGCGCTTATTGTAACTCCTAAGTCCTTTTCTTTTACAGTAGTACCAAGAACAGTAGCTCCCATTTTATAGTTTACATTCAAGTTCCCATGTCCTGTATGTAGGCATTTACATTTCCCAAAATTGAACAGCATCTGCCATTTCTCAGACCATTTCACTAATCTGTCTAGATCGTTTTGTAAATGTTGTTTATCACCATCAGTATTAACCTTTCTAAACAGTTTTGTGTCGTCCGCAAATTTCAGTACGTTACTTGTTATACTGTCGTCCAAGTCATTGATATAAATTAAGAATAATATAGGTCCTAATACTGATCCTTGAGGTACCCCACTCAAAACCGATTTCCAATTTGAAACTTCGCCATCTACTACAACTCGTTGTCTTCTGTCAGTCAGCCATTGTTCTATCCAGTCAGTTATGCTATCCCCGATACCATGGGCTTTTAATTTAAGTAGCAATCTTTGATGTGGCACTTTGTCAAAAGCTTTCTGAAAATCTAAGTAGATAATATCTACTGGCGATCCCTCGTCTATCCACTTAGTGATTTCTTCCAAAAACATAACACATTTGTTAAGCATGACCTCGCTTTAAGGAATCCATGTTGAGATGAATTTAATAATTTATGCTTAACGAGGAAGTCCACCATATGGTCTTTAATTAACCTTTCTAATAATTTACAAATCACTGACGTTAAACTCACTGGTCTGTAATTCTCTGACTTATTTCTCGAACCCTTTTTAAATAATGGTATGATGTTTGCTTCTTTCCATTCAAACGGAACAACTCCCTCTTTTAATGACAAGTTGAATACTCTTGCAAGTGGTATACTGATTTGATCTACTGTTTCCATTAGTAATTTTGGAGGAATCCCATCCACTCCCGGTGATTTGTTATCCTTCATTGCCTTTATTTTCCTAGCTACCAATTCTGGAGTTACAACTAACGGTCCTAAATAGTCAGATTTAGTCCCCTGAAATTTAGCATCAGCAACTGGTAATGAACTAATATCTTCTTTTGTAAACACTGAACTGAAGTAACCATTTAGGTCTTCCGCCATTAAAAACCCCTGTGATATTATATTTCCAGCACTGTCTTCTAGAGGTCCAACCTTGTCTTGTACGTTTTGTTTACTCCTGACATATGCATAAAAACTCTTGCTGTCAGTTTTTATGTTACATGCCAGTTTTTGCTCATAGCTTCTTTTAGATTGTCTGATTTCAGTTGTAGCTGCATTAAGTGCCTCTTTGTATTTTGCATAGTCTTCTTCCTTTCTGGTACGCCTATAAACCCTCCACATAGTTTGTTTTAGCATTATTTTTCTAATTGCCTCTTTTGACACGTGTTTCTTTCTACACCGTTTTCCTTGTTTTCGGAAGGGAACAAATTTATCAATGATACTCTCAATTTCATATTTTAGAATATTCCAACATTCAATTGCAGTCTTATTCATCAGCATGTTATTCCAATCTAGCTGTGCTAAGTATTTTCTCATATCTTTGTAGTTACCTTTGTAGAAGTTTCTCTTGTACGTTTTCTTATTTTTACTTTCTGATTTTACATTGATGTCAAAATGTATTTGATTATGGTCACTATTACCCAATGGTTCAAATATTTTTACATTGTCCACTAATTCTTTTTGTGATGACAAAACTATATCTAATACATTTTCTCCCCTGGTTGGTTCTAGTACGTGCTGAGTAAGAAAGCTATCCTGGATTAAACATAGAAATTGTTGATCCTCAATCCCTGTGCTCTCTAGAGAATTCCATTGTATGTGTCCATGGTTAAAATCTCCCATTATGATACATTCCCCTTTACTAAATTCCTTTATAGCGTTTTTTATTTTTGTGTTGTCCTCTTCGTTTATGTTTGGACTTAGGTAAACTAATCCAACAGTTAATTTTGAATTTCCTGAAACAATTTTGCACCAAACAGCTTCATCGCAATCTGCTTCCCTTTCTAGTTTTATTTCATAAGCCTGAATAGATTCTTTAACATATAAAATAACTCCCCCGCCCCTTCTTCCTATTCGATCTTTCCTAAACATTACGTATCCTGTCAGTCCTAATTCAGCATCTGTTATATCTATGTTGGCCCATGATTCAGTTATACCAATTATGTGAGGGTCAATATCTTCTACCATAATGTTTAATTCGTTTTTCTTATTTACTATGCTCCTTGCATTTAAACATACGCATCTATAACCTTTTTCAGAGATGTTTTTCGGATGATTTGATATTGGTTTATCTGTGCTAGTGGTCTCTTGTTCTGCTTGAGACACCTCTAGGTAACCCCCTGCACTTCTAGTTTAAAGAATGTTTACTTCCAAAAATATTTGTCATTGTACCCAAGTCGCTATCTACTGCTGCTGAAAGTTTGTCCGCTAATACTGCCGCCTTTCCACTTAAATGAAGCCCATCCTTCATGTACATATCACCCTCCCAACAAAACTTTCCCATAAATCCACAAATCCAACTTCCTCTTCCCTACACAGCCTCTGGACTAACATGTTAATTGCCATCCCCGACAATTTCGATATTTATGACCCCTCCTGCCCATCACAGGTAAAATCCCTGACAGTATTACCTGCTCAACCCGCGTCTGTTTTAGTGTTCTGACCAACTGCCTATATTTCCTAACTATGGCAGTTGTACCCTCCTCTCTACGTTATTTGTCCCTACATGTACTAAAACAGATCCACCCTTACCCGAGCCTACGATGTTTTTTACCCTCTCAGTTATCGCCTCTATTTTGGCTCCAGGCAAGCAGACCACCACATCATCTCCCTTGTTTAAGACTCTGTCGGTCTTCCTAACTATCGAATCCCCCACAAACACCCTCGCTCTCTTCCTCACCCCCTCTATCACTGCTGCAGAATAACTCTTCCTTTCGATCCCCTCCATCACATTCTGTCCTGACCCCTTCCCTTCCGTCTCCCCCACTCCCTTCTCCTTCCCTCCTGTCTCCCCTACTCCCCTCTCCTTCACTCCGGTTGTTTTCCCTCCCGTCTCCCCCACTCCCTTCTCCTTCCCTCCTGTCTCCGCTACTCCCCTCTCCTTCACCCTGGTTGTCTTCCTCCCGTCTCCCCACTCCCTTCTCCTTCCCTCCTGTCTCCCTACTCCCCTCTCCTTCACCCCGGTTGTCTTCCCTCCCGTTCCTTTCCTTCCCGTCTCCTTACGTCCTGTCTCCCTATGACCTGTCACCTTCCCTCCTCTCAGCTTCCTCCCAGGCTGAGGTGAGCTCTCCCTAGCATCTCTTGTGTCTTTCCCCACTTTATCGTCTACTGTTCCCTCTCCGGAACTACTGGCACAACTCCCCTGATCCCTTCCCACCATTGCCACAACGAGCAGTCTCAGCTCTTTCAACTCCACCTCTATTTCCTTCATCCTTGCGCATCCCCTACACTCAAAATTAAAACTATCTGCCTGGACCTCAGCCCAGGACTTTTCGCACCCAGACTTGACGAAATCTACCCAGTTACTACAACTGCCACAAATTACGTGCCTTGTGGCCTTTAACTGTCGTTTGCACGGGCCATCATACAATTTAGTTTTAATTAGTGTGCTACGTTAGCCTTGAATAAGGCTGTTTTGTGATCAAAAGAACACTTTAGGCTAAAAATCCTGCCACCTAGCGAATACGGAGAACACTGTGTAACAAAACAACGAAGTGAGTGTGTACTAATTTACGCTAAAGTCCTGCTGTTAATTCCTTTTTACCGAAAACGTTGACTACCACTATGTCATATATTACCTTATGTATGTAATTTAAGTAAATAAATCACTTTATCTTATATATATATATATTAGCTAATGTAAACGATAGCTCGATGCACGGGTTGAATGACTTGTAAACAAACTCCCTTTTATCACTCGTCGAGTTTGAATCCGGGAAAAAAAAATACTACCTCTGTTAACAACAACGGTTTCTTAATATATGTCTACAAGAAGTTGGTGAACAATATATGTATAATACTAATACTTATTCTAACCAATATTCACTGTTACTGACTATTCACTATGTTATCTAATTTTTCGAATTGTAAACACCCCTATTAACGCTCGCTGAATTCCCTGACAGAATCCGAAACTAACTTACTCTAAAATACTCCCTCTGACTAATAATTAACAAAACCTGTTTCCTAATATATGTCTACAATACGTTTGTGTATAATATATATGCAATAGTAATACTTATTCTATTTGATATTCCACGTATTTCTGTAAATGATCTACACCAAATTCAAGTCGCTGCACCAAGTCGCTGCACCAAGTCCAAGTGGTTGGGGGTGAAGATTATCAACAAGACACATCGGAACACAGAGCTGGGAGTGATGATTATCAACAAGACACATCGGAACACAGAGTTGGGGGTGAAGATTATCAACAAGACACATCGGAACACAGAGCTGGGAGTGATGATTATCAACAAGACACATCGGAACAGTGAGCTGGGGGGTGATGATTATCAACAAGACACATTGGAACACAGAGCTGGGGATGATGATTATCAACAAGACACATCGGAACAGTGAGCTAGGGGTGATGATTATCAACAAGACACATCAGAACACAGAGCTGGGGGAGATGATTATCAACAGTGCTGGCTGATAGTATGTTATACAATATACATATATTTATGTTCATCTAGAAACCTGGGCTTGTACTTCTTTTGTTTGCATAATTTATACCCCTCTGTAACCATGGTGATTGCATTGTACAGGAGGAGATAATACAAGCCCTGGACAAGGTGTGTGGTCTGATGCCAGACACTCTGAAAGCCGAGTGTGTGCAGTTTGTCGATCAGTACGGCAAGGCAATCATCTCGATGTTGGAGCAGCAACTGGACCCGAAGGTGGTGTGCGTCTCACTTGGTCTGTGTAGCAGTCTCATCACCCCGGTCAAAGGTCAGTCAGTCACGGCCCGTTTACACGAGCGATTTTTTTCCGATTATTTCATATGACTCGATGTTGTACAATGATGCACAAAATATGTGTGCATTTACACATGTCTTGGCATTGTGCATGTGACTAATTGACTTGTGCCAATCCTCACTTGAGCTTTGATAAAAGGCCACGACGAGCACAGCACCTGTCTGCCGCGGCTGTCACCAATTGACTACTGCTAAAAAAATCGCACCTGACTCATCAAATTGCCTCCGGTCCCAACTCTCCCAGCAGTCTCCCTGCCACTCCCAGGAGTATCCCAGCAGCAGGCCCTTAGCCGGCTTGGAGACGGGCAAATGTCTGATGAAGATGGGTAAAATAAAAATGAAAGATGGGTTTTTCTTTTTACAACATATTTTCTATAATAAAATGTTTTGAACTTAGTCTTAGCACACGTACACGGCAGAATGGTGAAAACCGCCGATCTATAAGACTATATATTTTTAACCTTGACATCATTGAAAAAGTAGGGATACTGATCTCTATTTATTGTAATCGTGTACATCATTGGTTGGGAAACATGTTTCTATGGGCTTTCTCTGTGCCTATCCATCGGTGCTGTCATTTGAAGAAACGGTCCCGTGACCCAGATGTCGTGGGCGAGTTCAAAATGGTACCTATCAAGCAAGAGTGAGTAAAAAGATGGAGTGATATGTCAATGTCAAAGTTCACGACAACTGATGCCTTTTTTGTAAACGTGAATAAGAGTAGCGTTCCGGCGATTCTCCCTGAACAACCGGTGGTGCCTTCAACATCTATTGTTACAGTGGCAATGTTGATGTACCTGTTGCTAGTAACCGAGATGCTACTGTATTGTCACCCTCCGCTGGCACTCTGCAGTGACCAAGCGTGATCGTAGTTGACTTCAAAATTGAGTTTGATTCGGGCTCCAAATGTACTATGGCAGCAGATTCCCGGTTGCTGAAAGAAAACTCAAACGGCAGGCAAACCACGAACGATTAGGCTGTGCACAGTCCCTGATGTTTTGTCCACATCCTCAGACCGCTAGATGGCGTAGCTATCCACAGGCTGTCATACGCAATCTCCATGGACAGTATCGAAAGCGTTGGTTTTCTTTCCCAAGTGACTTTTTGTATCTACTTCAGTAGAATTGTTGTGTTGCGCCTTGTAGCACGCAATCGTGTTGGGGATGGCCCGTACTGTGCCATTTGCCAAGTTGTCGCATTGTACCTCGACGTGCTGCTCGGAAAGAACAAGACGGTGGACGCGATAGAGAAGGCTGTTGAGGTGGTCTGCAACCTCCTTCCCAAGACCTACACAAAACAGGTGAGGCGAGCTTCGTTGTCACATTAACATGTTGCAATGAATTTTTTTGTCAATTTTGTCTGATGCTTTAGCTAATGAGTGTTTCTAAAGTATGAATACTTTTATTTATTGAAAGGTAGTTGGTCAGTTTAGTTTTATAACGTGACCCCCGGCTTACCTGATATGTGGACAAATCAGTCTGTGGGGATTCAAAGTGAACTCTGTGTTGGCAGTGTGACGACTTTATTGAGCGGTACGGTGCCACCATCATTATGTTCCTCCAGCAGATTGCCCAGCCAAGGGTCGTCTGCACAGTAAGTCTGCATGTTTTGATTGCATAGTCTACACCTGTATGCAAGACATTCATATGACATGTTTAAACCTGCATAGGACTTTCATATGACATGTTTACACATGTATGCTTACGACATTCATATGACATGTTTACACCTACAAAAGACAGTCATATGACATGTTTGCACATGTATAATACACATTCATGTAACATAGGTGCACCTGTAAGCAGAATACATTCATATGACATGTTTATACATATATGCATAAACATCCATATGACATGCTTGCTCACGTATGCATGCAACAGTCATAATGACATGTCTTCTAAATGCAGAATACAGTTGTATGACTTATATACCTGATGAGATCAACCACGCAATCTTATAGCAAGTTTGTGTGTCTATTCAGATGCAAACGATGGTTGTGTAATATGTTTACACCCAGACAGTGAATGCATTCATATGACGTGTTAGTACAGAAAACATTAATTCATATGACATGTCTACACCTAATTGCACATGACATGTTTACCTGCACATACAGAATATATTAATTCATATGACATGTTTACACACAAAGCAGAATACATTCATGTCATGTTTCTGTACATCTACAGAAGCTGGGTCTGTGTGATGCGGCGACTGAGCTGGGAGAGAAGACAGTGAAGATGGTGGAGCTGAAGCCAGCCACCTACCAGCAGGAGGAGCCACTGTTCGGGACAGATCGCTGCACTTGGGGACCCTCCTACTGGTGCGACAACATCGACAACGCCAAGAAGTGCAACGTGAGAACACGCCCTTTCTTCGTCTCACACAACTCACATCACAGTCGTTTAGCTGTGGTAGACTACATTGGTTCAAGTTATTCCAGTCCAGGTCATTCAGTGCCACGTGTGCTTCCAGCGTCAAGTTTTTAAAATAAAATACCCATCTCCCCAGGTATCTAAATATGAAACAGGAGCTATTAGACCAAGTAATTTGTAATATGTGACCAATTTTATGTAAGTAGTTTTTGCTGTTTTCGTTCATAAATAACACCTGTTAATTTGTTATTGTTCCATAACACTCACTGTTGTTAGTTTAAAGACTACACATGACAATTTGGATGGTAGCTAACCAGCCACTAGATATATTCTGTCCACACTTGACATAATCACTTATTGGCTTATTCAAGAAGTTGAGAGATCTTATTTATGAAAAGGCTTAATAGCATGACAACTCTAGATACCAGGAATGTAATAGGAGACCAAATTAATTATTTAATGGTTTTGAATGTGTTCTTCAAACTTATTAAATGAAGTAGAACTAGGGAAACAACATTGTGGATTGGATATTCTCACAGAGGACCATTAATTAATTGACATATATCTGACAACGGCTGGCCACACATAGGTGGAGCCTCGATAAGTCAAGGGCTTCCTTATTAATTTGTCATCAGCTTCTTGTTTTTTAGAACAATCCTGTTAAATCTTTTTATGTTTAGGGTCACAATTATTTTGTGATTAACTTGTTGCATATTGCAGGCTGTGGACCACTGCAAGACCCACGTGTGGAAGAACTAAATCTCTCAATGCGTCAATACAGCGGGATGACGTCACATCTACATAGCAAACATGTCAGCTGCGTCAATAACGATGCAGAAATCATAAATAATTTTTATACACAACAAATGGAATTTGGTTTCTTTTAATTATAGTTTCGCAGTAGTAACTTCTGTATTGACACCGAGTCTATTAGCCTTGAAGAGAGGGTTGACTCATACCCGGAAGAAGAAGATTATCAAAACTTTGGAGTAGATCTGAACAATCAACTGCACAGCTGACTTGTGTGGACTTTATAGGCTACAATGATAATTTAAGTTGCTTGTATTTATTCTACAATGTGGGTTTATATATATATATATATATATATATATACTGGAGAAGTTAATATATATATATATATACACTGGAGAAGTTAATTGTTGCATACTAAATGAATACCTGGCGTTAGTATTACTGATGAATTGCTAGGTCAGTGTCTATTTAATGTATTAAAATATGTTTTACCTTATTATCATAATAATATATTAATTTATGCACAGATGCTTCTGATGTATAGCACTTCGTAGATTGATGGAACGTATAAACTCATTATGCATAGCAAATACTCAGATGTTTTGTCTTATCATCAGTAATACCTGTTTATGGTGGTACTTAGTTTCCATCGGACGTGCAGAGTATACCAGTTATTCCTGTAAGACAGTTATGTCTTATTAGCTGGAGTTGCATTGTCTGTAGGTGTGCACTGTAATAAACACTATCTATTTCCTTGTGGAAATACCACAGTTCTTTTGAGTAACTATTCCCACTCATATTTAATGTAAAATCATATTTAACATCAGCCTATTCCTGTGTTTAGATACTAATATCACTATGAATGTTTTGTTTTCTTTTGCTTTGATCAGTTTGAACGAAGTTGTGTTCTTAATTTAATAAAGAATGATTTGAAACAGTGTCACTGTACTATGTTGGATATTTGCGTAGAATTTAACAGCTACAGTGTTTAGCAAACACTTTAATGATCCTATTTAAAATATAATTAAATATTGCAAACTCTGGTGGACAACCAAACCACTATCACCATGCTGCGGAATACACAAATCAAACAGCAGACCAGATTGGTAAGATACAGTGGACCCTCACTATTAAGGTCACCAGGGTGACCATAATGGAGAGGTGGCTGTAATACCAGGGTGACCACTATGGAGAGGTGGCTGTAATAACAGGGTGACCACAATGGAGAGGTGACTGTAATAACAGGGTGACCATAATGGAGAGGTGGCTGTAATACCAGGGTGACCATGATGGAGAGGTGGCTGTAATAACAGGGTGACCACAATGGAGAGGTGGCTGTAATACCAGGGTGACCACAATGGAGAGGTGGCCGTAATAACAGGGTGACCACAATGGAGAGGTGACTAATACCAGGGTGACCACAATGGAGAGGTGGCCGTAATACCAGGGTGACCACAATGGAGAGGTGGCTGTAATACCAGGGTGACCATAATGGAGAGGTGGCCGTAATACCAGGGTGACCACAATGGAGAGGTGGCTGTAATACCAGGGTGACCACAATGGAGAGGTGGCTGTAATACCAGGGTGACCATAATGGAGAGGTGGCTGTAATACCAGGGGGACTATAATTGAGAAGTTTCTGTAATACTAGGGTGACCATAATGGAGAGGTGGTTGTAATACCAGGGTGACCATAAAGTGAAGTTCAACTGTATTTCTATTCTCAAGGTTCCATCTGTATAGTATTAGTATTTTTGCAGAAAAAACATAGTTGTAAGGTAGTTATTTGTGGTCAATTTGAAAAGGTCACAGGTCACACATTTGTTGATTCTAGTGTGTAAGATTCTAGTGTGTAAGATTCTAGTGTGGTGGAGTTTGCTTAACAGAACTACATTCTAACGCAGCAGTGATAGGGAATGATTCAGTCCTATACAACTATTTCCATTCTACTAAAATTATGTCAATGAGTGGTTTATCGTAGTATAAATGTATTGCTGATATCTATGCAGTAAGTCTACATAAGATGTGGATATAATGATTTATCAACTGGGTGCCAAAGAAACTGAAAAAGTTGTTTTGGTATAAATAGTTGTGATACCTTCCGCTTAATTTCTGCAAGATGCCATAGGAATGGACATATTTTTGTGAGCACGTTTATAAAGCATTTTTTGACACTCCACACCAGTCATCATTTGTTTGGTTCAAATCCCTATTTTGGACTTGACATCCCGTATAAAGCTTTTTAAATCCATATCTCATAACTTGCCTGGAGCATTCCTATACTGATGAGTGTTGCTGTCTATAAGGAGCCCTATGAAATATACCTACATCAAACAAAACATTCCTATACTGATGAGTGTTGCTGTCTATAAGGAGCCCTATGAAATATTCCTACATCAAACAAAACATTCCTATACTGATGAGTGTTGCTGTCTATAAGGAGCCCTATGAAATATACCTACATCAAACAAAACATTCCTATACTGATGAGTGTTGCTGTCTATAAGGAGCCCTATGAAATATTCCTACATCAAACAAAACATTCCTATTCTGATGAGTGTTGCTGTCTATAAGGAGCCCTATGAAATATACCTACATCAAACAAAACATTCTTGTACTGATGAGTGTTGCTGTCTATAAGGAGCCCTATGAAATATACCTACATCAAACAAAACATTCCTATACTGATGAGTGTTGCTGTCTATAAGGAGCCCTATGAAATATACCTACATCAAACAAAACATTCTTGTACTGATGAGTGTTGCTGTCTATAAGGAGCCCTATGAAATATACCTACATCAAACAAAATCTCCTGTTTTATCAGAAATCTGCCTAGCATCAAAATTATTTGCTCTTCGATCGTTATAAGTTTTTGTGTGTGTTAAAACACCCAAAAATATGTATTTTATCATGAGTTTTTCATTTTAAGCAAATGCGTATTACAAAGGGATATGGCCATATTCCTTCCCAAACCCGTATTGTATATGGGACATCTGTACAACATGGCATTATTGAACAGAGCCTAATTATTTAACACTTTCGTTCCAATCAAACATACAAATGTGATCTACAAAGTGTTATTTTTTATCCCGTCACAGTCGGGTTGACTCTAGTCAAACTGTTGTGTCTTGTAGTGAACAGACAGCTGAAGAATGGACAGTACTGTGGAGTCTGTGAAGTCGTCATCCAGTATCTCGACTCTATCCTTGAGAACAACAAGACCGTGGCTGCAATTGAGAAGGCACTCGAGATCGTCTGTAACTTCGTTCCCAAGAAATACAAGGAAGAGGTGAGGAGGGTGAGGGGGCTATTACCCTTTTTAGGGGTGATCTCAACGTACTGCATAAAATAGGTTTCTTTGGGGGTTTAGCAACTGTTTCATTTAGTGAAATTGTTATGAGTATCTATCAACGCACCTGGTCCTTCAAAGTTTCATGTAGTGGGAGCAAGGGGGGTCTGACATTGAACTACATGTAGTGGGAGCAAGGGGGGTCAGATATTGAACTACACCATGTAGTGGGAGCAAGGGGGGTCTGACATTGAACTACATCATGTAGTGGGAGCAAGGGAGGGGTCTGACATTGAACTACATCATGTAATGGGAGCAAGGGGGGTCTGACATTGAACTACATCATGTAGTGGGAGCAAGGGGGGTCTGATATTGAACTACATCATGTAGTGGGAGCAAGGGGGTCTGACATTGAACTACACCATGTAGTGGAAGCAAGGGGGGTCTGACATTGAACTACATCATGTAGTGGGAGCAAGGGGGGTCTGACATTGAACTACATCATGTAGTGGGAGCAAGGGGGGTCTGACATTGAACTACATCATGTAGTGGGAGCAAGGGGGGTCTGACATTGAACTACATCATGTAGTGGGAGCAAGGGGGGTCTGACATTGAACTACAACATGTAGTGGGAGCAAGGGGGTCTGACATTGAACTACATCATGTAGTGGGAGCAAGGGGGTCTGACATTGAACTACATCCTGTAGTGGGAGCAAGGGGGTCTGACATTGAACTACATCATGTAGTGGGAGCAAAGGGGATCAGACATTGAACTACATCATGTAGTGGGAGCAAGGGGGTCTGACATTGAACTACATCATGTAGTGGGAGCAAAGGGGATCAGACATTGAACTACATCATGTAGTGGGAGCAAGGGGGGTCTGACATTGAACTACATCATGTAGTGGGAGCAAAGGGGATCAGACATTGAACTACATCATGTAGTGGGAGCAAGGGGGGTCTGACATTGAACTACATCATGTAGTGGGAGCAAGGGGGGTCTGATATTGAACTACATCCTGTAGTGGGAGCAAGGGAGGTCTGACATTGAACTGCATCATGTAGTGGGAGCAAGGGGGGTCAGATATTAAACTACACCATGTAGTGGGAGCAAGGGGGGTCTGACATTGAACTACATCATGTAGTGGGAGCAAGGGGGTCTGACATTGAACTACACCATGTAGTGGGAGCAAGGGGGGTCTGACATTGAACTACATCATGTAGTGGGAGCAAGGGGGGTCTGACATTGAACTACATCATGTAGTGGGAGCAAGGGGGGTCTGACATTAAACTGTAGTGTTTTTGTAATGTTATACTTCAGTGTTTTCAGATTATCCCTGACTGTTTTATCATCGCACAGAGTCACATACATTGACAGAGACATCACTATCCCTGACTGTTTTATCATAGCACAGAGTACCACACACTGGCAGAGACATCATTATCCCTGACTGTTTTATCATAGCACAGAGTACCACACACTGGCAGAGATATCACTATCCCTGACTGTTTTATCATAGCACAGAGTACCACACACTGGCAGATACATCATTATCCCTGATTGTTTTATCATAGCACGGAGTCACACACACTGGCAGAGACATCACTATCCCTGACTGTTTTATCATTGCACGGAGTCACGCACACTGGCAGAGACATCATTATCCCTGATTGTTTTATCATAGCACGGAGTCACACACACTGGCAGATACATCACTATCCCTGACTGTTTTATTATAGCACGGAGTCACACACACTGGCAGAGACATCACTATCCCTGACTGTTTTATCATAGCACGGAGTCACACACACTGGCAGAGACATCACTATCCCTGACTGTTTCGTCACAGCACAGAGTCACACACACTGGCAGAGACATCATTATCACTGACTGTTTTGTCATAGCACAGAGTCACACACACTGGCAGAGACATCACTATCCCTGACTGTTTTATCATAGCACGGAGTCACACACACTGGCAGAGACATCATTATCCCTGATTGTTTTATCATAGCATGGAGTCACGCACACTGACAGAGACATCACTATCCCTGACTGTTTTATCATAGCACGGAGTCACACACACTGACAGAGACATCATTATCCTTATCCCTGACTGTTTTATCATAGCACTGAGTCACGCACACTGGCAGAGACATCACTATCCCTGACTGTTTTAACATAGCACGGAGTCACGCACACTGGCAGAGACATCATTATCCCTGATTGTTTTATCATAGCACGGAGTCACGCACACTGACAGAGACATCACTATCCCTGACTGTTTTATCATTGCACGGAGTCACGCACACTGGCAGAGACATCATTATCCCTGATTGTTTTATCATAGCACGGAGTCACGCACACTGGCAGAGACATCATTATCCCTGACTGTTTTATCATAGCACGGAGTCACGCACACTGGCAGAGACATCACTATCCCTGACTGTTTTATCATTGCACGGAGTCATGCACACTGGCAGAGACATCATTATCCCTGATTGTTTTATCATAGCATGGAGTCATGCACACTGGCAGAGACATCATTATCCCTGACTGTTTCATCATAGCACAGAGTCACACACACTGGCAGAGACATCATTATCCCTGACTGTTTCATCATAGCACGGAGTCACACACACTGGCAGAGACATCATTATCCCTGAATGTTTCATCATAGCACGGAGTCACACACACTGGCAGAGACATCATTATCCCTGATTGTTTTGTCATAGCATGGAGTCACACACACTGGCAGAGACATCACTATCCCTGATTGTTTTATCATTGCACGGAGTCTCGCACACTGGCAGAGACATCACTATCCCTGACTGTTTTATCATAGCACAGAGTCACACACACTGGCAGAGACATCATTATCCCTGACTGTTTCATCATAGCACGGAGTCACACACACTGGCAGAGACATCATTATCCCTGATTGTTTTGTCATAGCATGGAGTCACACACACTGGCAGAGACATCACTATCCCTGATTGTTTTATCATTGCACGGAGTCTCGCACACTGGCAGAGACATCACTATCCCTGACTGTTTTATCATAGCACAGAGTCACACACACTGGCAGAGACATCATTATCCCTGACTGTTTCATCATAGCACGGAGTCACACACACTGGCAGAGACATCATTATCCCTGATTGTTTTATCATAGCATGGAGTCATGCACACTGGCAGAGACATCACTATCCCTGACTGTTTTATCATTGCACGGAGTCACACACACTGGCAGAGACATCATTATCCCTGATTGTTTTATCATAGCACGGAGTCACACACACTGGCAGAGACATCAGTATCCCTGACTGTTTTATCATAGCACGGAGTCACACACACTGGCAGAGACATCATTATCCCTGATTGTTTTATCATAGCACAGAGTCACACACACTGGCAGAGACATCACTATCCCTGACTGTTTTATCATAGCACGGAGTCACACACACTGGCAGAGACATCACTATCCCTGACTGTTTTATCATTGCACGGAGTCACGCACACTGACAAAGACATCATCGTATTTTATTGTGTAAATAACTTGTCATTCACATAATAATTAAATCAGTTCTGTAATATGCAACTTGAAATTGTTTAGTTTTATAGATATAGAATTTGTTTTATGGAGTTTATGTAGTGTTTAATTTGTCGCCATTGTTGCTTGCTGAGATAATTTTATTAATAAAAATGAATGTTGTTTTGCAGTGTGATGATTTGATAGAGAAGTATGGAGCAGGCATCCTCATCCTCATTGAAGAGGTGGCAGACCCTCAAGTCATCTGTACGGTGAGTCTTCTATCTATCTCTGTCTGTTTATTAAAATGACCACTCCTGCCCATATATGAGTACGAGTACAAGTACTTAAAAATGTACTTGAGTACATGAGTACTGAGTACTTCCGCCCTAAGTCCGTTGTTTATACATGTGAACAGAATGCTTTCATGTCATGTTTCCGTACATCTACAGAAGCTGGGTCTGTGTGATGCGGCGACTGAGCTGGGAAAGAAGACGGTGAAGATGGTGGAGCTGAAGCCAGCCACCTACCAGCAGGAGGAGCCAGTGTTCGGGGCAGACCGCTGCACCTGGGGACCCTCCTACTGGTGCGACAACATCGACAACGCTAAGAAGTGCAACGTGAGAACACGCCCTTTCTTCGTCTCACACAACTCGCATTGTTCTGCAAATCGTGTGGCCTCATAGCAAATGACTATATTCATAATTCTGGTCCCATTTATTCAGTGTCTGGCATGTATCCGTATTAGAGATTGTTGAAAGAAATGCACATTGTTCTCTATTCTACCTCACTGCCATTGCTGCCTTTATAAAGAAGTGAGGCTAATTCATGTACTGCTGCACTGCCTCAGCTCCAATTCCACGTCTCCCTATCGGCAGCCTTCTTCCTTCACTTGTCACCCTCTTCAGTCTTTCTTACGTCCCTCTTAATGCAGTTTCCCATCTTAATTGTTGTCTTCCCATTTTCCTGCCTCATGTCGGTTTCACCGCCTCTGCTCTATTTTGTATTCAGCCCGCCTCCATCTGCACCAAGTCACCTGTCTCATAGTAATCTAAATGTCAAATCTTAAACTGTAGCTTTGTTTTCTGAATAGTTTATGGTCAGTGATGTTTTTTTATAGTTTGAAAATGGTGTTGTATTGAACTTTTTTGGTAATTTGTTTATAAATATAAAAAAATTATTTTTTAATTAGAAAGTAGACTGAACAAGATAATCACGCAGTGCCTTGTCTACTGCAGACGATCATTGTCCTAATCAAGATACTGGAGGAATTATCACCAGGAATTACCACGATACCAGTTATATACACTTTTTGAACGATTTTGGTATTTACACATCCATATTGCCACAGACAGCATATTTTCACTACCAACTGTCCATATAAGCATTCATAATATTCAACTCAATGTTGTCAGTTTTTGCTAAGTTCCTGCAGTACTTTGTCTTTCAACAGAGGTTGACAAGTTTTCTCATAGAGTATCACATTTTTTAGATTGAATTAATACAATTATTGTGTGGTTAACTTGTTGCTGTTGCTCGTTGCAGGCCATGGAACACTGCAAGACTCACGTGTGGAAGAACTAAACGTTGACATATCAACACAGCGAGATATGAGTGACGTCACATCTACATCATTGGTGACGCACAATAATGTCACATTGACATCAGTGACAGCTGTGTCTGTCATAAGGCAAACACCATAATTTTTTGCACAAGAATGGAATTTGGTTTCTTTTAAGTATATTTTCACAGTAGTGATGATAGTGACCACCAGAAGTAGTCCTCTCTGTTGCACAGCAGGTTTGTGTGGGGGTCTACATCCTATGTTTATATATCCTCGAGAAGTGAATAGTTGCATAGGGAATAAATCATAGGTGTCAACCACTGTTCACAGAAAGGCGGGAAACGTCCACTACACTGTTGTAGACTCGTACATGTTCTTTATATGGGTCGTCATTTTGGTTTGCCGTTCTCATTCATGGTGAAAACAAGCATGAGAAAATGTGAGATCACTTGAGACATTACAGATAACTTGCCTAGTAATGCCTTGTCTGCAACAATCAGAAACATTTTTCCGTAAATAAAAAATTATTAGAAGAAAGTGGGACATTTTGTGAAAAAAGTGGGACCAGGGAAAATATGGCATTTACCACCCGAAAACAGTAATTTTGACACCAATGATACCTGGCTTGTTTATTGCCTAGAAGAGGTAGGCAACTCTCAGGCGAGTGCTGGAGCCGTTCCAGCCAGTGCTTCTGTTACATTTCATGTATTCAAGGTTGTGTTTGATATTACTCGTGTTTAATTTGAATTTAAACAGCATCCACTTTAAGTGACTTCATAAATGGCTGGGATGTAGAAATCATTATGTATAGTACATACTGTCCCAGTAAACCTAGTTTCTTTCTGTTCTGTTGAATAGACCGGATAGTTTTGTAGAATATACGTTTCCGATACACCCGTCACCCAATATGTTCACCACAACAAACCATGGAAGAAGACGATCTAATTTAAAAACACATTGTGGGTTTATTACAAAACAGTAAAAAAAAATTTTAATTCGCTTCTTAACCTTCTTACAACTTACTTAATGGTACTTAATGTTATATAATTATTTTACATTTTCTGATATGTTTAAGTACTAATATCAAGTTTTTATTTTATTGGGATAGGTAGACTGCACACTTAATCTTCACATGAAAATAATGGTTTGAACTAGTTTAATCGTGGTTTATTGGATGTATGCATAGAATTTGACATTTACAACAAGGACTTGTGGATGAGACTTGTTTTAAGCTGATTGGAAAATGTAAGGATAACCCTATTTCATTTGCTTCTGTATTATTAAAATTTAGTTTGGTTGGAATAGTTTTTTTAATCAGGACATTTAAATAGTTTAGTCATTGAAGTTGTTCAATTAAAATGATACACTGCTTGTTAAATCCTTTCATAAACAAAACAAAGTAAGGAATACAGCGATCACTGTTATTGATCACTTATTAATAAAACTATTTCACACGACTTTGGTTTTATTTCTGTATGTGCTTTATACCTTGCTTTATACTGGTGTCGCTTGCAAAGTGAAACTATGCAATAATTCAGTATGGACAAAATAAAACTTGATTGTTGATGTACATTTAATGCCACACTATTCTGAGTACATTTTTAAGGGAAATTTCAGAATCAACTTGCTCTGGCCTGAAGTGATTTTGTTAATTGGAGTCTGTGTGTAAAGCATAACGCCACTTTCATCAACTGTAGGAGGGGTGTATGATCATTTCAATGCGTCGGCTTGTGTTATAGTGTCAAGAATCCATTGTTCAGACATGGAAGATCCACTCGCGTTTACCCAAACTAGCTAAGAAAACAGGATGCCTGGCATTTCGGCAAATATATTTTATTCCTTTAGCCACATTTCTGGTACCATATTATTTGTTGTCATGAGCTGATGCACACAACCAAGATGAAACCGAAAGTTTATTTATCTTGAGAATCACTAATTAGAGCAATGTGAAATAAGGCAAGGTACATGTGAACTGATATAAGATAACATTAACACACACATATATAATTGTTCATAACTTGCGCACTCGCAAACAGATAACTGGAATATACTTAAGTCTTCCTATGACTGCCCAGACAAGTTTAAACGTGATGACAAGTGGTGATTCATTGCTCGTCTGTTGATGGCAGAGTGGTACTTGACATGGTAAACTCGGATCCTTTGGGCTGTAATATTTTGTCGGGTTCAGGTATCTTGGCGTAGGTGCTCACACGGGAGATGTCTGGGGAGACAAACGTGTCCTTGGAGTAGGCGCTGTCATCATACAGGTAGTTATCAGTTGGTTCAACCACATCCGGCCCAAGCACGTCTGGCTTATTCGGGTTGTTCTCCATCAGCCAATCAGCAAGCCACCGCTGCAGGCATAGGTATGCTTTAGTATCAACTCAATCATACTCGTAGTTATGCTTCAGTATCAACTCAGTTATACACATAGGTTTGGTTTGCTGTCAACTCTTATACATACAAAAATCATATTTTAAATATAATAAAAAAATTATGATATCATTTTATGATATTGCCATAACACGTTTTTTTAGTAACTGTATCTTGATTCAAAAGTACTGAATAGTGATATCCATTTAAACCATGACCAAAGTTATTTTGTTAGATATGGTCAATGGATATTACTCTACTTGTAATGCCCATGTTATTCTACTGAAACTTTATCAGTAGTATGTACCAATTCCAATATAGCACCAACATCACTGTCTTCAACGTTTCACTGAGTCACCAACATCGCTGTCTTCAACGTTTCACCGAGTCACCAACATCACTGTCTTCAACGTTTCACTGAGTCGCCAACATCACTGTCTTCAACGTTTCACCGAGTCACCAACATCACTCTTCAACGTTTCACCGAGTCACCAACATCACTCTTCAACGTTTCACTGAGTCACCAACATCACTGTCTTCAACGTTTCACTGAGTCACCAACATCACTGTCTTCAACGTTTCACTGAGTCACCAACATCACTGTCTTCAACGTTTCACCGAGTCACCAACATCACTCTCTTCAACGTTTCACTGAGTCACCAACATCACTGTCTTCAACGTTTCACCGAGTCACCAACATCACTGTCTTCAACGTTTCACCGAGTCACCAACATCACTCTTCAACGTTTCACTGAGTCACCAACATCACTGTCTTCAACGTTTCACCGAGTCACCAACATCACTGTCTTCAACGTTTCACTGAGTCACCAACATCACTGTCTTCAACGTTTCACTGAGTCACCAACATCACTGTCTTCAACGTTTCACTGAGTCACCAACATCACTGTCTTCAACGTTTCACTGAGTCATCAACATCACTCTTCAACGTTTCACTGAGTCACCAACATCACTGTCTTCAACGTTTCACTGAGTCACCAACATCACTGTCTTCAACGATTCACCGAGTCACCAACATCACTCTTCAACGTTTCACTGAGTCACCAACATCACTGTCTTCAATGTTTCACCGAGTCACCAACATCACTGTCTTCAATGTTTCACCGAGTCACCAACATCACTCTTCAACGTTTCACCGAGTCACCAACATCACTGTCTTCAACGTTTCACCGAGTCACCAACATCACTGTCTTCAACGTTTCACTGAGTCACCAACATCACTGTCTTCAACGTTTCACTGAGTCACCAACATCACTGTCTTCAACGTTTCACTGAGTCACCAACATCACTGTCTTCAACGTTTCACTGAGTCACCAACATCACTGTCTTCAACGTTTCACCGAGTCACCAACATCACTGTCTTCAACGTTTCACTGAGTCACCAACATCACTGTCTTCAACGTTTCACTGAGTCACCAACATCACTGTCTTCAACGTTTCACCGAGTCACCAACATCACTGTCTTCAACGTTTCACTGAGTCACCAACATCACTGTCTTCAACGTTTCACTGAGTCACCAACATCACTGTCTTCAACGTTTCACCGAGTCACCAACATCACTGTCTTCAACGTTTCACAGAGTCACCAACATCACTGTCTTCAACGTTTCACTGAGTCGCCAACATCACTGTCTTCAACGTTTCACTGAGTCACCAACATCACTGTCTTCAACGTTTCACCGAGTCACCAACATCACTCTTCAACGTTTCACTGAGTCACCAACATCACTGTCTTCAACGTTTCACCGAGTCACCAACATCACTGTCTTCAACGTTTCACTGAGTCACCAACATCACTGTCTTCAACGTTTCACTGAGTCACCAACATCACTCTCTTCAACGTTTCACTGAGTCACCAACATCACTGTCTTCAACGTTTCACCGAGTCACCAACATCACTGTCTTCAACGTTTCACCGAGTCACCAACATCACTGTCTTCAACGTTTCACTGAGTCACCAAGGTCCTTGTTACTTAACTATGATTTTTTAGTAACTGCAAATGTTATTGTTTGTCTGCTTTAATGTACAGTACTGCAATTTAGTAGAAACATGACTGGTGTGTTAAGATTGAGGTGAGTGTGACACGTACTACAGGGTTAATGGGCTTGGCCTTGCACAGGGCAGTCAGTGCTGCCAACAGCGTCGGGTTGATCGTCTTAGCTACATAGTCTCTAGCCGCTTGGCCACGAGGTATTGGCTCCACAATGCCTGCAAATACAGCTCCAGCATCAATGAATGGCACAACAAAGTAATAGTGTAATAAATAAATAAAGTAACAACAGTAACAATTAAATAACAACCAAGCAATGGTCAGAGTAAAATTTTATAATAATAAAAAATACCTATATTGCACTAAAATCCTCAGGAGACCCAAAACAAAAGGGGTTAAGCTGTTCATAATTGATAAGCAGTTCCAGTTGTAAACAGTTGGATTGGTACTCTGGGGAGCTATGGAGGATAAGCAAGTGTTTACAGTGAAACATTGCAACAGCTAATTCTGAGTCATGAGTTGTAATGGAAGAAACAGAAGTATTATATTTCCTTCCATGGTTTGATTTGGGGATTTTGCTAGTTTTTTAGTTACAGCACATGCAAAGATTACTGCAATGTTCAAAAATTGGGGCAATAACAATTCCTGCATTCTTCAAATAGTACCTGTCAGGCCTTGTTGTATTAATCTTGTCCTTTTAAAGGAAGTATCTACAATGAAAACAAATGCTTACTGTTGGAAAAGAAGAACCTAATTTCTCGGTCAGCACTATAGAGGCTGTCGCTGCCATGGAAACCATTTCTGGTTTCATCCGTTCCATAGATGGCCCGTAAACTGAAACAAAGTGGCATTCCAATATAATGGTTTTGACAGTTGGCAATGGATACAAATATCAACACAACTGGATAAAACATTTATTTGTGCGTTACGATTCTTAATAGCAACTCAGCTGGAAAACCCATCCTCCAGTGCACACTTAATACATAAGTAATAATGTCCGAACACAATAATAAACAACCCAATTAGTTTTACTACTATCACATACTCTTTCGTACTATGATAATTTACATGCCAAACACTCCATCAAGGGAAGCCTAGATGTAATATTGAATTACTCTTGAGTCATTTAGACACATAGCCATAGGTTCTGTGCTCGAAGTTTGTGTAATTTCAATGAGATTTCAATTTCAAAGAGATACAACAATGACGGTTTGAAGGTTAACCACTGCCCATCTACCAGAGCCACATACTCATGAATACAGCTGAGTGTATTGAGGCAATGAGGATTGACAGAAATTGTCCAACCATCTAATGGTAGCGAGCATGTTTCTAACTCTCCATGGTGAGCTCATTATTGTAACTACTGAAGTAACTGAACCCATTTCCACTGACGCAATTCCATTATATTAATTCCACTCAGCTGGACAAATGAGTCACAGAAGACACTGATGGATATATATATATATATATATATATATATATATATATACATAATATATATATATAATATATATTACGTATATATATATATATTACGTATATATATATATGCGCAACAAATAGTCTTCATGCAGTAATTGCAGTGTGGCTGAATGCTTCTCAGGGGTGTTGGAGTGAGCAGGTCTACTGAGAGTGAGGTGTATAAGTGAGTTGAGCGTAGCGCTATATAAGAACTAGCCATACCAGTCGGGGTGAGTCTGTCGGGCCTTGATAGCGTTCGTCGGGCCAATCAACTCACGCCAGTAGGTGATGGCATTGGACTTGGCAAGAACCATCACAATCATTGGGCCACTGCTCATGTAAGCCACGAGACTGGGGAAGAAGAGCTTGCCGTAATGTTCCGCATAGAAGTCACTTGTCTGCTCCGGTGTCATCACAAGACGCTTCTTCTACAAGCACCAAATCCAAAACCTTCTGGGTATGCATACCGCAACCAATTATTAATTAAATTTCGAGACAAGTTAAGCAAAATTAGTCATTAAGTTTATGTCGTTTTTGATAAGCTTAGTTTGTTCATCTTCTGGTAAATGCAATTATATATACTATTTTCGATGAAAATTTTCAGTGATATAGACGTCATTATAAGATAAAGATAAGATAATATGTCACTAAGACCTATACTTAATAAATATACGTAGATGGTAATGCATGTCCTTCCTGTCAAAATAATTAAACTACAAATATGCAAACCTGCAATATTGTAAAGCCAGTAGTCAGAATGATTTCTTCCAGCTCTTTTTCTACTCCTTTTTGCAAAACATCTGGTTTGAAAATTGCCAATGTACGTTCTACATAGATTTCTGGAGCATCCATCTTCGGATACTCTTCTTCCATATCATCGTCGTCCGCCGACGTCGTTACGCTGATGGAGTCCGCCATTCTGAGGGTTAGTATAAGCAGTGAATACGCGACCAACACCAAACAGATACCCTTAGCAAGCAACAAACACAAGGAACCACAGCCCATTCCACGTTGCTATGCCAATAAACCGGAAGTAATACTTGTGCTGCCACCTAGCGATCGTTACGAACGCGTCCGTAGAAATACAAACATGACCGCGAAAAATAACGAAGATTCATTTGATTTTATGTTTTTTCTCTAACGATTGCAGTACTTTGATTCGACGAGATGAACAAGGTGCCACACTCTGTTCAGTTTATTAAAAATACACGTGTTTAAAACGCATCAGTAACCTGTTACATGCATGTATTGTCTGCGAAGTAAAAGTAGCATTCCAAAAGTGACAAGTTTGGTCACGTTAAAAGACATATTGTCTTTGATTAGAAACAAATTATTAAATGTCGCAGGTGATGCATTTATCTGTATATACATGGTTATCCATATTTTTAGACTAGGTTATGGTCTGCCGATGTTTTCGTTGAAAATTTCAGGATAAATGGTGGTGTTAACCTATTATCGGTCATTATCACATCTGGTTTTACTTGGTTACGAAAGTAAACATATTTCTTTGTGTTGTTTATTAATTCGTTATTTGCTAAGTTATTAATTGGAATCTGACATTGGCTTAAAAGTATTAACTGTATAAGAGTAGCCCAAGATAGGGCTGAAGCAGTATTAAACAGCCAGTGCTCTCACATTCTCGGTTTAAGGTATTGTACTTCACACACGCACCACACCACACATACACACACACACACACACACAGTCACACACACACACACACACACACACACACACACACACACACACACACACACACACACACACACACACACACACACACACACACACACACACACACACACACACACACACACACACACACACACACACACACACACACACACACACACACACACACACACACACACACACACACACACACACACACACACACACACACACACACACACACACACACACACACACACACACACACACACACACACACACACACACACACACACACACACACACACACACACACACACACACACACACACACACACACACACACACACACACACACACACACACACACACACACACACACACACACACACACACACACACACACACACACACACACACACACACACACACACACACACACACACACACACACACACACACACACACACACACACACACACACACACACACACACACACACACACACACACACACACACACACACACACACACACACACACACACACACACACACACACACACACACACACACACACACACACACACACACACACACACACACACACACACACACACACACACACACACACACACACACACACACACACACACACACACACACACACACACACACACACACACACACACACACACACACACACACACACACACACACACACACACACACACACACACACACACACACACACACACACACACACACACACACACACACACACACACACACACACACACACACACACACACACACACACACACACACACACACACACACACACACACACACACACACACACACACACACACACACACACACACACACACACACACACACTCACACTCACTCACTCACTCACTCACTCACTCACTCACTCACCACTCACTCACTCACTCACTCACTCACTCACTCACTCACCACTCACTCACTCCACTCACCACTCACTCACTCACTCACTCACTCACTCACTCACTCACCCACTCACTCACTCACTCACTCACCACTCACCACTCACTCACCACTCACTCACCACCACCACCACCACTCACCACTCACCACTCACCACACACTCACCACCACTCACCTCACTCACCACCACCACTCACCCACCACTCACCACTCCACTCACCACCACCACCACTCACCACTCACTCACTCACTCACTCACTCACTCACTCACTCACTCACTCACTCACTCACTCACTCACTCACTCACTCACTCACTCACTCACTCACTCACTCACTCACTCACTCACTCACTCACTCACTCACTCACTCACTCACTCACTCACACACACACACACACACACACACACACACACACACTTCAGCTCTTCTAGGCTACTAGCCTTTTAGCTGGTTTTGACAATTGTTTGTGGTCATGGGTGCATGGAAAGTTGTCATTTTGTTCAAAACTGTAAGCGCACCAGAATCTGTCTAGTCTTGATTTGAAAATATTTAATGAGGGTGCTGAAACTACATACTCTGTGAGGGTGTTCCACCAGATTACTACCCTGTGCCTGAAGTAATGCCTTCATTGTCTTGCAGTCACGCGTTCCTTCTTGAGTTTCAGGCTGTGTCACCTGGTTACCGTATTGTTGTCCAGCTCAAGTGGCATTCTATCAACTTTATAGATTCCATGGAGATATTTGTATGTTTCAATCATGTCTCCTTGCTGTTCTATAGTAGAAGCTTGGGAGCTTAAGCGCCCTGAGCCTGTCACCATATTCAAGGTTCTTCAGTTCTGGGACGAGGTTCGTTGTTCGTCGCTGAATGTTCTCAATCATCTGTTGGTCTCTCTTGAGTGTTGGGGCCCAGATTACATTGCCATATTCTAGAATAGGTCTGACCAGGCTCGTGTATAGTTTTTTCATGGTTGGTCCATCCAGGTATATAAATGATCTTCTTATAAGCCCTAGCATTTTGTTGGCTTTGTTTGCTAGCATCTCCACTTGTTGATCAAACTTTAAATCACCATCTATTTGCACCCCATGTCTCATGTTTGGTCTCCCCCATGGTGGTATCTTTTCTACCACTGGTTATAGTATAGTCGTAGTGGTGGTTGTATTGTCCCAGATGCACACCTTTGCATTTCTCCTCATTGAAGCGAAGCTGCCACTTTTTAGTCCATGCTTCTAGTTGTCTTAGGTCTGTCTGCAGTGCTATTTGGTCAGATTGAGTAGTCATTTGTCGAAATATCTTGGTATCATCAGTGAACATGTGAATAGGTGAGTCTACCACATCAGGCATCTCGTTAATGTAGCAGACAAAATGCATTGGCCCAAGTACGCTTCCTTATGGAATGCCGCTCGTAACGGGAGAACATGTTGATTTGCTACCATTGACGAGAACACGTTGGCGTCATCCCTCCAGGAAGACTGCAATTCATTGCAACACCTTGCCGCCTATCCTGTATCCTGCCAACTTAACTAACAGCCTCTGGTGTGGGACCATGTCGAACACTTTGGAAAAATCAAGGTAAATTGCATCCACACTTTCTCCCTGCTCTATGGCTTCCGTCCATTTATCAAGGACCTCAAGTAGCTATGTAGTGCATGAGCGTCCATGCTCGAAGCCATGCTGAACACTTGACAGTAGGTTGTTTCTTGTCATGTGCACCATCACTTCGTTTCTAACCAACTTCTCTATCATCTTTCAAGCTACAGAAGTGAGACTCACGGGGCGGTAGTTTCCTGGCAAGTGTTTCTGGCCCTTCTTAAATATTGGGGTGATGTTTCCCTCTTTCCAGTGGTAAAGTCCCCTCAGCAAGTGATTTGGTTAATATTTTTGGAAAGGTTCTACTAGCTGATCAGTCAATTCAACCAGAAGACGTGGATGGAGCCCGTCCGGTCCTGGTGGTTTTGTGGTCTTTAATGTCTTCAAAATCTTTTCAACTTCCTCGTTTGTGATCAGGAAGTCAGTCAGCTCTGTGTTGTGCAGTCTATTCTCAAATGTGGGGATGTTCTCAAGGCTTTCTAGGTGAAGACACTTGTGAACAAGGTATTGAGTACTTCGGCTTTGTCAACATCAGTCTCAGTCATTGTCCCATCAAGACCCTCAAGATCTGCCACTGCTGAACAAGTCTTCATCTTTGACTTTGTATTTCACACTGACTGAACAATTTGTATCAATACTATCACATTTAACGCGTCATATATGCAATGATTTTTTTCTGTATTTTTAAAATCAATCTTATGTGTTTTGGATTTATGAATAGTTTAACATATCGATATAGATGTTAAAGAGAGTTATTAAGATTAAAAAGGCTACTTTTAGATCACACTGTCACTTAATGTTATTAATAATATAAACATATCTAATATTAAAAAACTGTTTTATTCATTTCATCTCCAGTCACTAAAGAAATGCTTTGGTTGATACAATTAACATTTTCTTGGCAGTGTACAGTATGTTTATTTGTTGCTATTTTGTTTTCCATATCAGGATATTTTAATTTAATTCTGGAATATTGCCTATTATACCTAAATCCAAAGAACAAATCATTGACTTGTATCATTAAAACTTTACATCTAATAACAGTATAATTTATGCACAACACACATCCATGCATCAGGGTTGGCAGGTTTCTGACAAGATGGTTTCCGCCGCAGTTTAAACCATGGGTTCAACCGTCTCATCAGAAATACCTTTCTGACATCAAATTGTTAGAAACTCTGTTTTTGAGACATTTTCTATAAAAAGTTATCACATGCCATTTTGTTTAATGTTTAGATTGTATATTAAATCAATGTAGTAATGCATCAGTAACCTGTTACATGTTACATCAGTAACCTGTTACATGTTACATTGGTAACCTGTTACATGTCATACAATTGCAACTTTTACTCTTTGCAGTCTATTATGTTTGCATTGTCTACCATTTGTTAGCAGATAGAAATGATAACAGATCTATGTAATTGTTGCAACATGGTTTCACTTGGCTGGGAGCTTTTATAAGAGCAGGACAAGTGTCAATCACAACTTGGAAAGCTTAAAAGAAGTTGGCTGGGTGTAGGTGCATACCAGTAATAACATTGGAGAGGACTTCAAGGGACTGGGTTAGCACTGTGCACAGACCTGTGGGGCTGTGTCAATAAGCCAATTGGAAGTCAACAAGGGTTAAACTTAAGCAATTGAGACAGAACTGTACTGTTGTACTGCTCACTGCTGTGAGCTGATATTGAGCTATGGACACCTTCTGAAGCTGTGCACAGCTCACTATCAGTGTAAGGTTAGACAAATCGATATCAAAGAAAGATTCAAGGCAGGTCCAGTCCCAATTTCCAGAGTTGAACTATCAAGTGAGCTGCAACTAAATTTCGTAAGAGTATTGTCTGAGCTTGCTTTTATCATATGTGTACCTGTCTGTGCTTGATGGAGGTAAAAGCTGATTGGCCCAATGCTTTCTTTGTCCAGCCACCTGTTGCTTGTTAAAGTGGAAAGTAAAGGAAAAACAGTTGCTAGATGCAAGTTCTGTGCTCACCAGATGTCACCCAAATGTGATAGAATGCCGGTTCATCACACCAAGTGCAGAAAATCATTACTTTATATAGCATGTATTAGATTCTGACAATTTCTTATTGGTTTCTGACAGTTTTTGACATCATAAACTAGTTTCTGACAGCTTCTGACATTGTCACGTTAGAAATACCTTTCTGACTGTCAGAAACCCAACCCTGGCATGCACACGCACACACACGCACGCACGCACGCACGCACGCACGCACACACACACACACTCCCACACACACACACACACACACACACACACACACACACACACACACACACACACACACACACACACACACACACACACACACACACACACACACACACACACACACACACACACACACACACACACACACACACACACACACACACACACACACACACACACACACACACCCACACACACACACACACACACACACACACACACACACACACACACACACACACACACACACACACACACACACACACACACACACACACACACACACACACACACACACACACACACACACACACACACACACACACACACACACACACACACACACACACACACACACACACACACACACACACACACACACACACACACACACACACACACACACACACACACACACACACACACACAATCAGTGTAGCCATGTCTATAATGCATTATGGATTTTTGTATGAACAGTATCTGTTTTACATGTCAAATATGTGTACATTTTATGCTGACTTAAATTATGTATATTTCTTTTCACAGAAAAAGGTGAAGAAAGGTGAGTACATAGATCCTTTTTAAAGTAAGCATAAGAAACATATTGCGTATTAAACCAGAATAGCGAAGACAGTTAAAAATTATACCTTTTGTTGCAAAACACGATTACAGATGTTTCTTGTTTGAACATGTGGTCACATGCTCAACGACAGCTTCAAATGAGCACCAGAAGTCAGTAGTGTGAGTTGATTATTTCCAGCCCCTAACCCAGATGACACACTTTCAACAATTCAAATATTGTGCTTTCAAGATAACTGATATGTCACTAACATGCAGGATATATTTGCCAACTGTCCCACAAAGGTGGATGGACCAAGTTCTCCACTGGCTCGTGTCATCACATTTTGGTTCAGTTCCAGTATATTGTAATTTTACAAATCCCTAAAATACGCATTTTTAGTTGCAATGACACTGCCGAAAATGGTGCTTTCAGTTACATTTACATTGTTATTATAATTACATTACCTTCTAAATTTGATAATGCTTCAAGTGAAATATAATTTGTTTACACTGAACTGGGTTGCATCCACCATGCCATTACCTGTGGTCGAATTAGAATCAAGATTGGTACTTGTAGTATGAGTTTACAGTTATGGTGTAATCATTAAGCATATATGTTTAAACTGTAATTGATTACATGAGTTAATTACAATGATTTCGAATTAAGTTTTAACTGTCATACATTTAAATAAGATATTTTAAGCTAAAATTAAATGTGTCACAGTTGTAACTGAGCTACACTCTGCAGACCTTACAACGTTAATTAAGTACTGATAATTAGCAGCATGTGCTTTGGAAAGAATGCTAGACAATTTTACCTGAATTATGCCAACAATTTATGAGGCTCTGTTTCTTGTTTCTTCTGTGGAGAGTTGTTAAAATGCAATCTATGCTCATGATGAAAATGTAGTTGTTTCAGGTTCAGAGTACATTGTTGTTGAATCACATCGCAACTAAGTAGACAGTTAAAGTTATTAAACAGTTTTGATATTTGTCATTGACAATTCTACTGGTATTGATATATTTGTTTTAGGTAATATGGATCTTAATGATGCCCTTGGTGACTTGCTGGGCAGTGATGGTAGGTAGACATACACCATACTTAATTACATAAACATAGAAACACTGTGTTTGCTACAGTACCGCACTCGTTCTCACAGAGGACAATAAATGAATGGAACAAATTGTCTACAGATTGTGTAACTGCTAGCAGCATGAATATGTTTAAAAACAAGGTTGACACATATCTCAGGAGGGCGGGTTATAAGTAGATGAACATTGTTGGACTCTCGATAAGCCAATGTCTTCCTTGTCCACTTGCCATCTGGGCCTTTGGCTTGGATGGCAAATCTTGTTAAATTTTATTTTGCTGAAGAACATTGAAAGAGTGGAGGTTACAAAAGGAAGCTTGACCCAAATAGGAAGAACGTTAAAATTCATAAAATGTATTCTATTAGCATAAATATCATAGAATGGTTATTATTTCAACATCATCTTTTCCGTCCTCTGGCACCAGGTAGAAGGGGCCAACAGCTTTTACAGACAGAACCCTGGTCAACCCCACGTTTGTTTTTTAATAGATTCCCACATTTCATGAAATGTATGATTTCAGATGATGTCCCTGTGAAGAAGACGTTTCCATCAGCTGTAAGTAGGAACATCTTGACAGCATTGCTGGCATTTCATGGTAAAACGTAAACTTACACTTTTATTTGACCATTTCTCAATCTCTGTTTCCAGTGTATGGTAATTTCTAGAATGGTTGCATTCCTGCTAAGATATTTACTTGTGATACCCCCCCCAAAAAAAGTTGTGTCAATTGTTGGATAATAAGCAGCATTTGTTACATGCAAACTTTTTGTGACATTGAAATGATATGAACTCCAAGTTCTGTATGGGTAGTAACTTAACACTCATGTGTTCTGTGAAGCAGGATCACACAGCCAGGACGGTGCGGGGTGCTGCCACGTAAGTACACAGTGTTTTATGGTACAGGGCCCTGTATATAGTAATAGTGATCAGTTATTTTTATTTTAATGTTTCCCATAATTTTCAATGTATAGCAAACCCCACAGTATAATATGTATAATACACTCCCAAGTATGATATGTATAATACACCCGAAGTATAATATGTATAATACACCCCAATATAATATGTATAATACACCCCCAAGTATAATTTGTATAATACACCCCTAAGTATAATATGTGCAATACACCCCCAAGTATAATATGTATAATACACCCCCAAATATAATATGTATAATACACCCCCAAGTATAATATGTGCAATACACCCCCAAGTATAATATGTATAATACACCCCCAAGTATAATATGCATCCCAACATTTTAGCATCATCCCCCATTTCCACACTTCTGATAGTTTGGTTGAAGCACGGGTTAGAGTGTCCCTTGGTTTAGAGTGTCCCTTGGTTTAGAGTGTCCCTTGGTTTAGAGTGTCCCTTGGTCTGGTGAACTTGTTTGTTCCAAGTTGTGTAGCGTTGCTTCAGCGCCAACTGCAGTGAGCGTCTGTGACTTATGTTATCATTCACTGCAGTTGCAATCTGCTGCACTATTTGGACCACCACAGTGCACAAAACCAATACTGAATATGTGCAAAAACACAATACTAAATATGTGCTTTTTTGACATGGAATGATTACCGTTTACCTTACCATTTTTTCTTTTTTAATCGTAGCTGCTGCAAGAAATTCTACGGAAATAATTTATTATTATCATGATGGTTTGAATAATATGCAGTATTGTAGATAAAAAGTAGAAACTCTTATAATACTTGTGGTCTCCTGCCAGGCGATCATTTAATACACTGCATTTGTGATGCGACTTACATCTCTCTTGGTTCTAGTTGTCTTGATGCCCGTGTTGTATTTATAGAAAACGTGGTGACGACACCTACAGCCAGATGGCAGCAATGGCAAATGACATATCGGATGTCTCGGATGCCGATCCCGAAGATGTTCTTAAGAGGCTAGAGGTCAGTGGCTTAGTCTAGGCAAGATGTTCTTAAGGGGTTAGAGGTCAGTGGCTTAGTCTAGGCAAGATGTTCTTAAGGGGCTAGAGGTCAGTGGCTTAGTCTAGGCAAGATGTTCTTAAGGGGCTAGAGGTCAGTGGCTTAGTCTAGTCAAGATGTTCTTAAGGGGCTAGAGGTCGGTGGCTTTTTGTCTAGACAAGATGTTCTTAAGGGGCTAAAGGTCAGTGGCTTAGTCTAGGCAAGATGTTCTTAAGGGGCTAGAGGTCAGTGGCTTAGTCTAGGCAAAATGTTCTTAAGGGGCTAGAGGTCAGTGGCTTAGTCTAGGCAAGACGCCAGTGTTGAAGGTTCATGCATGGTTGATTCATATAATTTGCATGACATAATTTCCTTTTATAATAATAATTATGATTAGAAAATTAAATACGAGCGCAGAGGAACAAAAACATGTGTGATGTTATTTTGTTTCATGGAATGTTTAAAATTGATATAGGAAATAGCTGTTCTTACCAATGGATGAGATGGCGTTTCTCGACATGACGTATCCGCCGTAGCAAATTGCACAATTGTTCAGCTGCATTGCAACAGACAGTGGCAATACAGACAGTGGCAATACAGGTCACTGTTTATGTAATTTACTTAATCATATCAGTGAATATCTGGCAACAAACAGTGATTAAATAGCTGATAGGTATAGATGTGACATGGCTGAATACTTTCTCTGTGGTGTTGATGTTGGCATGGAAATGTCTGTCTGATGGTCATTTGTAATGACCTTTGAGTTGTGCAAACTTTTACGGGTGTATTTAAAGAAATAGTATTTTTTATGTAAGTCCATGATAATCATGCAAGAGGAATCCTGTTTGACTTTAGCAGATACCACATATAGTAATGATGTAGACCAGCCTCTGTCTCTTGCAGGATATGGATGACATGGACGATGCATTGTTTGGCAAGAAGAAATCTGTGCCAAAGAAAGAGGCTCCTGCCAGAGACAGTCGTACAATACGTAACTATTTTGCTCACTGACAGCTTAAATTATTCCAATTGTTGCAAAACCCACGCTTTTCTCTGTTGAAACCAACTGGAATGGCCAGAAAACAATCGGTTCCAGAATCTCTGTCTCCTTGCATGTCCAATCAATGGAGGAAGTGGGGTATAAATAGTTATTTTTCTGTCAATCAAAATATTAAGTTGTGCATTTGATAACTGGCCAGTCATTTCACTGAAAAACCATTTTACTGAAATGCTTGTCTTCTGACAAAGAAATTGGTTTCATCAGCACAGTTTGACCTACTGACTGACAATCAGTTGGTTCTGTTTTCTTGGTTTTACCTATGTTTTGCATGCACTTTGTTGTAAGACAAACTGTGTACGTAGATATATCTATTTCATATATCATCACAATATTGATTATTCTTGTTTGTTACCTGTCATAAACAGGTGAGATGACAGCAAAGAAGACAGTAGCCACACCGAAGAAGGGGAGACCGTCCAGCATTGGTAAGATAAGGTTATAAGGAATAAGACAAGGGCATAAGGAATAAGACAAGGGCATAAGGAATAAACCAATTAAATACTAAAAGTGTGCCTAATTTACAACTGCCTTCACTCTTCATTTAGCCAATCGTAAATCAGGTTCATTGTTGTTCAGATCTGTGGTGCACGAATGATTTAAGTAACAGTCGGGTGTGTTCTTTATAAAAATCATCGAAACAACTGACTTTGATTGTTTGATAGATAGTGTAACTTGTGAAAGAGTTAATAGTGTTATATTGCATTGTATAAAACTGGGTTACACATATCCACTTTTGCCATTTATTTTCGATTCGGTCATAAGAATCTCCTTACAAAAAAATCAACCTATAATTGCATACGCTGGTCTGACTGGACGGCCTCAGATTGTTGAAAGGTTTGTGCAGACTTTGACGAAGAAGACCCTCTGGGCGATCTGCTTGATGACATCGACGATGACATCAATGATGACGTAAAACCCAAGAAGCCTGTGTTGACATCTGCAATGAAGAAACCAGCCGTTAAGATTGCGACAGACGATGATGAGTCCCAGTCACAAGGTACTTCAGTTTCATTGATACCGCGCCCCTCCAACAACTGTTTCATTGCTACTGCGCCCCTCCAACAACTGTTTCTGCAGTTGCTGCGCAAAAGCAGTTTGTTCTCATATAATGAACTCTGCAGCAGTTTGTTCTTATATAGTGAACTCTGTAGCAGTTTGTTCTTATATAGTGAACTCCGTAGCAGTTTGTTCTTATATAGTGAACTCTGCAGCAGTGTGTTCGTATATAGTGAACTCTGTAGCAGTTTGTTCTTATATGGTGAACTCTGTAGCAGTTTGTTCTTATATAACGAACTCTGCAGCAGTTTGTTCTTATATAGTGAACTCTGTAGCAGTTTTTTCTTATATAGCGAACTCTGCAACAGTTTGTTCTTATATAGCGAACTCTGTAGCAGTTTGTTCTTATATCGTGAACTCTGTAGCAGTTTGTTCTTATATAGTGAACTCTGTAGCTGTCTGTTCTTATATAGTGAACTCTGTAGCAGTTTGTTCTTATATGGTAAACTCTGTAGCAGTTTGTTCTTATATGGTGAACTCTGTAGCAGTTTGTTCTTATATAGTGAACTGTGTAGCAGTTTGTTCTTATATAGTGAACTCTGTAGCAGTTTGTTCTTATATAGTGAACTCTGTAGCAGTTTGTTCTTATATAGTGAACTCTTTAGCAGTTTGTTCTTATATAGTGAACTCTGTAGCAGTTTGTTCTTTTATAGTGAACTCTGTAGCTGTTTGTTCTTATATAGTGAACTCTGTAGCAGTTTGTTCTTATATGGTGAACTCCGTAGCAGTTTGTTCTTATATAGCTAACTCTGCAGCAGTTTGTTCCTATATAGCAAACTCTGCAACAGTTTGTTCTTATATAGTGAACTCTGTAGCAGTTTGTTTTTATATAGCGAACTCTGCAACAGTTTGTTCTTATATAGTGAACTCTGTAGCAGTTTGTTCTTATATAGCGAACTCTGTAGCAGTTTGTTCTTATATAGTGAACTCTAGCAGTTTGTTCTTATATAGTGAACTCTGTACAGCGTAGTATTCCATTAATGTACGTAATGTCAATAAGTATTCCATTAATGTACATAATGGCAGTGTGCACCACGCAGTGAGACAGTAAGTATTCCACTAATGTACATAATGGCAGTGTGCACCACGCAGTGAGACAGTAAGTATTCCACTAATGTACATAATGGCAGTGTGCACCACGCAGTGAGACAGTAAGTATTCCACTAATGTACATAATGGCAGTGTGCACCACGCAGTGAGACAGTAAGTATTCCACTAATGTACATAATGGCAGTGTGCACCACGCAGTGAGACAGTAAGTATTCCACTAATGTACATAATGGCAGTGTGCACCACGCAGTGAGACAGTAAGTATTCCACTAATGTACATAATGGCAGTGTGCACCACGCAGTGAGACAGTAAGTATTCCACTAATGTACATAATGGCAGTGTGCACCACGCAGTGAGACAGTAAGTATTCCACTAATGTACATAATGGCAGTGTGCACCACGCAGTGAGACAGTAAGTATTCCACTAATGTACATAATGGCAGTGTGCACCACGCAGTGAGACAGTAAGTATTCCACTAATGTACATAATGGCAGTGTGCACCACGCAGTGAGACAGTAAGTATTCCACTAATGTACATAATGGCAGTGTGCACCACGCAGTGAGACAGTAAGTATTCCACTAATGTACATAATGGCAGTGTGCACCACACAGTGAGACAGTAAGTATTCCACTAATGTACATAATGGCAGTGAGCACCACGCAGTGAGACAGTAAGTATTCCACTAATGTACATAATGGCAGTGTGCACCACGCAGTGAGACAGTAATGTTGAGTGTATTGTGTACTTGTAGCCAGCAATGGCAGTAGGAGACTAGAGATAGATCGACCACCAACAAGAAGTGGCCAGACATCCAGAGATGCTGGCCTTGGTAAGCCTCATTACATATTGCATAGTGTTCACAATCTCTACAATTACCTATCATCACTTTCATCTAAACAACCAACAAAGGTGTGTTCGATCTGGATACTTTCTTTTAGTGAAATTCAATAAGTTGCTAATGCACCAATTTAACTGTATTTTTATAATTTTCTCCCAGACTTAGTGATTGTTAATGTATCCACAACAATTTTATTATTGAAGATAAATAAGTAATAATATTATCAATACTTCATGCAAAATAGTATTTTTTTCAATTGAAATACACTTTTGATGGTTTAGCCGTCTTTATCTGTGGAAGGAACAAAAAAGCCATCAGCCAAAAGACGTGAGGACGACATGTTTGCTGATGACGATGCCCTTGGCGGCCTTCTGGACAGTCCAGGGCGGACTGCCCCCAACAAACCAGCCACAGTGAAGTCAACACCGAGGAAGGATGGTGGAATCATGGACGATTTGTTGGGGAGAGAGACTGTCAGTAAGCTCCTTCAGAAGCCAGGTGCTGGGGCAGAGAGACAGTTTACACTCGACAAGAGGTACACTAAATCTGCAGGTAAATTGATGTTTAATTTTCAGGGGCTCAATTTCCAGCAGTAGTTAACAACATAAAATATTTCAAGCAAATATTTATTACTAGAAAAGAGTGAATTGCATGAAGCGTGAGTGTTTAGACTCATCCATACTAGCCAGGGGTGGTATTAGTACTACACTACCCCTGGGGTGGTATTAGTACTACACTACCCCTGGGGAGGTATTAGTACTACACTACCCCTGGGGAGGTATTAGTACTACACTACCCCTGGGGTGGTATTAGTACTACACTACCCCTGGGGTGGTATTAGTACTACACTACCCCTGGGGTGGTATTAGTACTACACTACCCCTGGGGTGGTATTAGTACTACACTACCCTTGTGGTATTAGTACTACACTACCCCTGGGGTGGTATTAGTACTACACTACCCCTGGGGTGGTATTAGTACTACACTACCCCTGGGGTGGTATTAGTACTACACTACCCCTGGGGTGGTATTAGTACTACACTACCCCTGGGGTGGTATTAGTACTACACTACCCCTGGGGTGGTATTAGTACTACACTACCCCTGGGGTGGTATTAGTACTACACTACCCCTGGGGTGGTATTAGTACTACACTACCCCTGGGGTGGTATTAGTACTACACTACCCCTGGGGTGGTATTAGTACTACACTACCCCTGGCAGATAAGCTGAAACAAATAAGTTGAAACATGGATTTGTCAGTTTATCCCTCGCCACGTGTGGGTGTACACCATGTGTGCATGTACGCCATGTGTGCATGTACGCCAAGTGTGCATGTACGCCACGTGTGCATGTACGCCACGTGTGCATGTACGCCACGTGTGCATGTACGCCACGTGTGCATGTACGCCACGTGTGCATGTACGCCACGTGTGCATGTACGCCACGTGTGCATGTACGCCACGTGTGCATGTACGCCACGTGTGCATGTACGCCACGTGTGCATGTACGCCACGTGTGCATGTACGCCAAGTGTGCATGTACGCCACGTGTGCATGTACGCCACGTGTGCATGTACGCTGAATCATTTGTACTTTGTCCCACTTATACAACTATCCCACAATATACAAAATAGGTTTCATGGGGAATCGGGGATTTAGCAGCTGATTCCTTTAGCATCCTACATTTCCCCCAAAACATACTGTTTATTTACCAATGACAGTTTATAAGGTACGGACTTCGAGCGCATGTAGGTAGCTGACTATGAATGGTAGGTGGACAAGGACAGTTTATAAGGGTGCTGACTTGGAGAGTATGTAGGTAGCTGACTATGAATGGTAGGTGGACAAGGACAGTTTATAAGGGTGCTGACTTGGAGAGTATGTAGGTAGCTGACTATGAATGGTAGGTGGACAAGGACAGTTTATAAGGGTGCTGACTTGGAGAGTATGTAGGTAGCTGACTATGAATGGTAGGTGGACAAGGACAGTTTATAAGGGTGCTGACTTGGAGAGTATGTAGGTAGCTGACTATGAATGGTAGGTGGACAAGGACGGTTTATAAGGATGCTGACTTGGAGCTTATGTAGGTAGCTGACTATGAATGGTAGGTGGACAAGGACGGTTTATAAGGATGCTGACTTGGAGCTTATGTAGGTAGCTGACTATGAATGGTAGGTGGACAAGGACGGTTTATAAGGGTGCTGACTTGGAGAGTATGTAGGTAGCTGACTATGAATGGTAGGTGGACAAGGACGGTTTATAAGGATGCTGACTTGGAGCTTATGTAGGTAGCTGACTATGAATGGTAGGTGGACAAGGACGGTTTATAAGGATGCTGACTTGGAGCTTATGTAGGTAGCTGACTATGAATGGTAGGTGGACAAGGACAGTTTATAAGGGTGCTGACTTGGAGCTCATGTAGGTAGCTGACTATGAATGGTAGGTGGACAAGGACAGTTTATAAGAGTGCTGACTTGGAGCTCATGTAGGTAGCTGACTATGAATGGTAGGTGGACAAGGACAGTTTATAAGGGTGCTGAGTTGGAGAGTATGTAGGTAGCTGACTATGAATGGTAGGTGGACAAGGACAGTTTATAAGGGTGCTGACTTGGAGCTTATGTAGGTAGCTGACTATGAATGGTAGGTGGACAAGGACAGTTTATAAGGGTGCTGACTTGGAGAGTATGTAGGTAGCTGACTATGAATGGTAGGTGGACAAGGACAGTTTATAAGGGTGCTGACTTGGAGCTTATGTAGGTAGCTGACTATGAATGGTAGGTGGACAAGGACAGTTTATAAGGGTGCTGACTTGGAGAGTATGTAGGTAGCTGACTATGAATGGTAGGTGGACAAGGACAGTTTATAAGGTTGCTGACTTGGAGAGTACGTAGGTAGCTGACTATGAATGTGTGCATGTACGCCACCTGTGCATGTACGCCACGTGTGCATGTACGCCACGTGTGCATGTACGCCACGTGTGCATGTACGCCACGTGTGCATGTACGCCACGTGTGCATGTACGCCACCTGTGCATGTACGCCACGTGTGCATGTACGCCAAGTGTGCATGTACGCCACGTGTGCATGTACGCCACGTGTGCATGTACGCTGAATCATTTGTACTTTGTCCCACTTATACAACTATCCCACAATATACAAAATAGGTTTCATGGGGAATCGGGGATTTAGCAGCTGATTCCTTTAGCATCCTACATTTCCCCCAAAACATACTGTTTATTTACCAATGACAGTTTATAAGGTACGGACTTCGAGCGCATGTAGGTAGCTGACTATGAATGGTAGGTGGACAAGGACAGTTTATAAGGGTGCTGACTTGGAGAGTACGTAGGTAGCTGACTATGAATGGTAGGTGGACAAGGACAGTTTATAAGGGTGCTGACTTGGAGAGTATGTAGGTAGCTGACTATGAATGGTAGGTGGACAAGGACAGTTTATAAGGGTGCTGACTTGGAGAGTATGTAGGTAGCTGACTATGAATGGTAGGTGGACAAGGACAGTTTATAAGGGTGCTGACTTGGAGAGTATGTAGGTAGCTGACTATGAATGGTAGGTGGACAAGGACAGTTTATAAGGGTGCTGACTTGGAGAGTATGTAGGTAGCTGACTATGAATGGTAGGTGGACAAGGACGGTTTATAAGGATGCTGACTTGGAGCTTATGTAGGTAGCTGACTACGAATGGTAGGTGGACAAGGACGGTTTATAAGGATGCTGACTTGGAGCTTATGTAGGTAGCTGACTATGAATGGTAGGTGGACAAGGACAGTTTATAAGGGTGCTGACTTGGAGCTCATGTAGGTAGCTGACTATGAATGGTAGGTGGACAAGGACAGTTTATAAGAGTGCTGACTTGGAGCTCATGTAGGTAGCTGACTATGAATGGTAGGTGGACAAGGACAGTTTATAAGGGTGCTGAGTTGGAGAGTATGTAGGTAGCTGACTATGAATGGTAGGTGGACAAGGACAGTTTATAAGGGTGCTGACTTGGAGCTTATGTAGGTAGCTGACTATGAATGGTAGGTGGACAAGGACAGTTTATAAGGGTGCTGACTTGGAGAGTATGTAGGTAGCTGACTATGAATGGTAGGTGGACAAGGACAGTTTATAAGGGTGCTGACTTGGAGAGTACGTAGGTAGCTGACTATGAATGGTAGGTGGACGAGGACATTTTCGCAGGGTGCCACAATTGTTTTGAGACCATCCCTTACAATGTGCCTGTGTTGAGACCACGTGTTACAGTGTGCCTGTTTTTAGACCAGCCCTTACGATGTGCCTGTTCAGTAATCCCTTTTTTGTGTTCCAGTGAAACCCCAGAAGGCCGCAGTAAAAGAAGAAGATGACTTTCTGTTTGGTAGTTATGCACCATCGGCCGCTGCTGGGGGGTCAAGGCCATCCTCCATGCGGTCAGTCAGGTCAGTGGGTCAAGGTCATTGTCAGTGAGCTAGGCCATGGACAGTCCAATGCTTTCTTACTGAAAGAGGACGGAGGCCAGGAGTTATTCAAGTTAAAGGTTGAAGGTTTGAAGACAACTGTTTATTGCGGCATCTGTATAATTCACTGCTGCAATATTTTATCTTAACTTGTTGATGTTTATATTTATCTTAGTATGCTGATTTTAGATTTGTTATGTAAGACATAGCTTATATTTCATGCTGCTATTTTAATAACTTTTGTTATGGTTCATAATTATATTTGATTTTTCTTAATTATTTAAAAAGTGCATATTATTGTCCATAGAATTACATGTGTTGTTTTCCACAATGAATGTGCTTTTTAATGACATTCTCTGTAAAGCGCTGTGAACTGTGTTGGATGTGATGCTATGCAAAATAAATATAACTTAAATATGTTAAGTCAATGATGGGCCAGCCAGTCTGGAACTTTCTAAAAAGTGTAACCTTAGGAGTACGAAAGAAACTGTTTGTGCCTATGACAGCCATTATTGGTCTTTTATGTTATCTTACCCGTCTTTATTAGACATTCGCCCGGGCAGACGTGTCCGTGGCTGAGGGCCTGATGACAGTACTGTATGTTATATATTTACATAACACGCAAGATGCATTTGTTACCTTCCCAGCATAATCCAAGTTTGATGACCCTGTAGATTTGAGAATGACAAAGACAGCGCTGAAGACCAGCCCCGCACCAGCACATCAGCACCACCTGGTGGGCGGCGCAAGTCATCACCATCATCACGTCTCGGCGAAATGTTACTTGAGGATAAACGCGACTGGTTGGACATGGCTTCCGATGACCCCAGTCCGGCCACAGCAGATGACCAGAACGGTCAATCGAGACCTCAGTCTGATGGTGGTCGTCCACGAAAGATGAAGCCTGCAAGAGAAGGTAGTCACTTATGTGACATATAGTGTGATATACAGTGTTTATATATCTTTTAAATTTCCATATCCTGTTGAAGACATTATTTCCCAAATATCAAATATTTTTCTTCTGTTATTCGCCAGCCGCTGTCGCCGTTCCGCAGACATCTGTCATGTCCTGCTCCCATCTTTGTCGTGGCTTGCCTCTGTTTCATTTCCTTGACTCTGTTCCCTCCAATATAATTTTTTTTCAATCCATCGTGCCTCCTGATGTGTCCAAAATATTTAGATGTATATAATATAAAGGGACTACTGGAATAAAGGTACACAGTTGATCAAGACAACAAGAAGTTTCAAATACTATGATTATCATCTTTAAGGCAAAGCACAGACAGAAAATTCTCAGCCAGTTGATTGGTTGGGTCTGTCACGCCTGGGGTCACCGGACAATGCACCTGTTGAACGCGACCAAACGCCCAAACAAGCAACTAGCCCGACAGTGGATGACATAGATGCCAGCATCCTGTCTGCAGCAGCTGACAGAGACAATGATGACTTGCTGGAAATTGTCAAAGTGCGGCGGGCTCGTAAGGTATCATCATCAGGGAAGACAAAGGATGACAATTGGTCGGAGAGGAAAGACAGTAAGGTGTCCAATTGGCTGGGAATCACAGACACAACATCCAATGACAGGATTGACGAACCAGATCTCTTATCCAGGTCAGTGATGGATCAGGACACTAACTGTTACTACTGCAATATGATAATTACTAAGAAGCTTCATAGATATGTATAGCTAGCATCGAGGTGTAATTGTCCTGAAGAACTGGCATTTAATTTGTTTATTATTGACATTTGTAGTTACTACTCTCATATGGTGCTATGTAATTATACAGAAGCTCCAACTCTGTTGTGTAGTTTTCACACTGCATATTGTTGAATACTTATTGTATGCATATTTGATACAGGCACACATACAATGTATATTTATGTGTGTATATGTGCCTGTGTATGTTTGTGTGTATGTATATATGCATGTGTGACATTGTGTGTGCATGCATGTGTCAATGTATGTATATATATATATATATGTAAAATAATATTGAAGTGCCACATTGACACACTCCCCAGCACTCCCCAGTCGCCACCTCGACCGTCTGCTGCCAGGAAACCAGATCTTGACCTCTTCACCACGCCGCCCAAGTCTACGTCAGACGATGAGTGAGTTACCCACAGCATACGCTCAATCAAGCTCTTGTTATCTTCTCTTGCCCAGCCAGGAGAGGAAAATATGTTCAGCCATAAACTTAAATATACTATTTGTGGTTTATTAAATTATATACTTCAGCAGAAGGTGTATTTAATATGCAAAGGAGTGACACTGTATCAAATACTGTAAAAGTGCAGTCAGGACTTTTTGTGTATTTCTAGGTCACCCTTCAAATGGGGTGCTGATCGGGACAGACGCAGGGGGAGAAGGGTGGAACGAACACCCCCAGCTGAAGGTGAATCATATGGCATACTCGGTGTGAATTGTTCACCCAGTTTTGAACCTGGATTAATATTTGTATTGACTACTGTATAGCAGTAGAGTGCCCCTAATGGTACCTGGAAAAACCCATGGCACCTCGGTACATAATATAACACTAACCTAAAGATGAAATCGCTTGAATCGTTACAGGCTGTACTTCTGTCAACAATGTGGAGTACAGGTTGTACTTCTGTCAACAATGTGGAGTACAGGTTGTACTTCTGTCAGCAATGTGGAGTACAGGTTGTACTTCTGTCAACAATGTGGAGTACAGGTTGTACTTCTGTCAACAATGTGGAGTACAGGTTGTACTTCTGTCAACAATGTGGAGTACAGGTTGTACTTCTGTCAACAATGTGGAGTACAGGTTGTACTTCTGTCAACAATGTGGAGTACAGGTTGTACTTCTGTCAACAATGTGGAGTACAGGTTGTACTTCTGTCAACAATGTGGAGTACAGGTTGTACTTCTGTCAGCAATGTGGAGTACAGGTTGTACTTCTGTCAACAATGTGGAGTACAGGTTGTACTTCTGTCAACAATGTGGAGTACAGGTTGTACTTCTGTCAGCAATGTGGAGTACAGGTTGTACTTCTGTCAACAATGTGGAGTACAGGTTGTACTTCTGTCAACAATGTGGAGCACAGGTTGTACTTCTGTCAGCAATGTGGAGTACAGGTTGTACTTCTGTCAACAATGTGGAGCACAGGTTGTACTTCTGTCAGCAATGTGGAGTACAGGTTGTACTTCTGTCAACAATGTGGAGTATAGGTTGTACTTCCCAGTGTACCAATCCAACTGTTTACAACTGGACCTGCTTATTGATTAGGAACTGCTTAATTATTTTATACATTATTATTTTTATTATACAAATTAAGGTAGGCTAGAGTTCTTGTCATATTACACAGTGGAGAAATATTAAGTTATTATTATGTACACCTGTACTTACATTATACTCCTGTATTTCCATTATACATGTATTTACTTGTATTTACATGATACACCTGTATTTACATTGTACCCCTGTATTTACATTGTACCCCTGTATTTACATGGTACACCTGTATTTACACTGAACATCTAAATTTCCTTTGTACATCTATGTTTACACTTTACACCTGTACTTATATTGTACACTTGTATTTACACTGTACACCTGTATTTTCATTATACAAATGTATTTACAGGTCTCAGGAAGTCGACAGAACTGTTTGGAGAGCCCATCGATGACAGTTTAAAAGTGCAGCCTGCCATCCAACATCCGGGGGTGTCACAACCTGCCAACCAACACCCGGGGGTTTCACACCCTGCTACCCAGTACCCAGGGGTTTCACAACCTGTTAATGAGTATCCGGGGGTGTCACAGCCTGGTGCTGCACCAGTGGGAGCAACAAGGACAAGCACCAGAGAGCAGCAGGGGTTGCAGGAGGTGGGTGGAGGTGTAGGGACAGGGGTTGCAGGAGGTGGGTGGAGGTGTAGGGACAGGGGTTGCAGGAGGTGGGTGGAGGTGTAGGGACAGGGGTTGCAGGAGGTGGTGGAGGTGTAGGGACAGGGGTTGCAGGAGGTGGGTGGAGGTGTAGGGACAGGGGTTGCAGGAGGTGGGTGGAGGTGTAGGGACAGGGGTTGCAGGAGGTGATGGAGGTGTAGGGACAGGGGTTGCAGGAGGTGATGGAGGTGTAGGGACAGGGGTTGCATGAGGTGGGTGGAGGTGTAGGGACGGGGGTTGCAGGAGGTGTAGGTCAGGGATTGCAGGAGGTGGGTGGAGGTGTAGGGACAGGGGTTGCATGAGGTAGGTGGAGGTGTAGGGACAGGGGTTGCAGGAGGTGGGTGGAGGTGTAGGGACAGTGATTGCAGGAGGTGTAGGTCAGGGATTGCAGGAGGTGGGTGGAGGTGTAGGTACCATGATTGCAGGAGGTGGGTGGAAGTGTAGGGACAGTGATAGCAAGAGGTGGATGGAAGTGTAGGGACAGTGATTGCAGGAGGTGGTGGAAATGTAGGGACAGTGATTGCAGGAGGTGGGTGGAAGTATAGGGACAGTGATTGCAGGAGGTGGGTGGAAGTGTAGGGACAGTGATTGCAGGAGGTGGTGGAAATGTAGGGACAGTGATTGCAGGAGGTGGGTGGAAGTATAGGGACAGTGATTGCAGGAGGTGGGTGGAAGTGTAGGGACAGTGATTGCAGGAGGTGGGTGGAAGTGTAGGGACAGTGATTGCAGGAGGTGGTGGAAATGTAGGGACAGTGATTGCAGGAGGTGGGTGGAAGTATAGGGACAGTGATTGCAGGAGGTGGGTGGAAGTGTAGGGACAGTGATTGCAGGAGGTGGTGGAAATGTAGGGACAGTGATTGCAGGAGGTGGTGGAAGTATAGGGACAGTGATTGCAGGAGGTGGGTGGAAGTGTAGGGACAGTGATTGCAGGAGGTGGTGGAAATGTAGGGACAGTGATTGCAGGAGGTGGGTGGAAGTATAGGGACAGTGATTGCAGGAGGTGGGTGGAAGTGTAGGGACAGTGATTGCAGGAGGTGGGTGGAGGCGTAGGGACAGTGATTGCAGAAGGTGGGTGGAAGTGTAGGGACAGTAATAGCAGGAGGTGGGTGGAGGTGTAGGGACAGTGATTGCAGGAGGTGGTGGAAATGTAGGGACAGTAATTGCAGGAGGTGGGTGGAAGTATAGGGACAGTGATTGCAGGAGGTGGTGGAAATGTAGGGACAGTGATTGCAGGAGGTGGGTGGAAGTATAGGGACAGTGATTGCAGGAGGTGGTGGAAATGTAGGGACAGTGATTGCAGGAGGTGTAGGTCAGGGATTGCAGGAGGTGGGTGGAGGTGTAGGTACCATGATTGCAGGAGGTGGATGGAAGTGTAGGGACAGTGATTGCAGGAGGTGGGTGGAGGTGTAGGGACAGTGATTGCAGGAGGTGGGTGGAAGTGTAGGGACAGTGATTGCAGGAGGTGGGTGGAGGTGTAGGGACAGTGATTGCAGGAGGTGGGTGGAGGTGTAAGTGCAGTGATCAGCTCCCTTTCAGTACTCATGCTCAACCCACCAAACTCTATTTTATGATCAAAAGTAAATGTGAAAAACATTGTTTATTATTTACTAATACTGTTTACACAGACTGTGTAGTGTGTGGGACATTGCCAGTGACGGTGAGTGTTCTGACACAGTGGTTAGTATATGATGACACTGACAGTGAATATGTGTTGCGAAAAGTTCCAAATACTCACAGACAGAAGACAGTGAATGTGATGAAAAGAGGTCACTGACCACACTGACCACCCAACTGTGTCCATCAGCAGAAGCTGCTAGCGGCCTACACAGACCAGCAGGCCACCTACAGAGACCAGCAGGCCACCTACAGAGACCAGCAGGCCAACTATGCTGCTTCACAGATGTACCAGAACCACGGGCAGAGACAGATTGTCTTACAGACTCCACAGCTACCGGTGGGTGGCGGGTCTGTCAGATCAGTATTTATAAGTATCACATCATTATTTTGATGTATCTGATGAGTGTTTATATCTATCAGACCAGTATTTATATGTATCGAATCAGTATTTATATGTATAAAATCAGTATTTATATGTATTAAATCAGTATTTATATGTATTGAATGAGTGTATCATATTAGTATTTAGGTGCATCATATCAGTATTTGTTTATAATAAATCAGTATTTATATGTATTGGATGAGTGTGTCAGATTAGTATTTGTATGCATCATGTCAGTATTTGTTTATAATCAATAAGTATTTATATGTATAAGATGACTGTTTCTATAAGTTAATTACTTGTCTTTAAATAATAGCTATATTTAACTGTCTTGTGTTGACAGAGTCTTGGAATGGTGACGTCTGATGACATGGCGCAGAACACATGGAACATTCAGGTTATCACCTTATATTTGCATTGTTCTCTACATGTGTAAAATTCTGAATCTATCTCTAAATGTTCTCTCCGCATTTGCAGAATCCATCAATCATTGCACATTTCTCCACTCAGCCCGACCTTTCACTTTCATATTCAGTTCATCCCCCTGGCTTCATACACTCCTGTATGTCGTCTCTCCATCTTACCTTCCATCACGCCTTCAAAGATGGCTCTGACAGAAAGGCTACTGATTCATTCATTTTTGCCTGCCTGCCTGCCTGCCTGCCTGCCTGCCTGCCTGCCTGCCTGCCTGCCTGCCTGCCTGCCTGCCTGCCTGCCTGCCTGCCTGCCTGCCTGCCTGCCTGCCTGCCTGCCTGCCTGCCTGCCTGCCTGCCTGCCTGCCTGCCTGCCTGCCTGCCTGCCTGCCTGCCTGCCTGCCTGCCTGCCTGCCTGCCTGCCTGCCTGCCTGCCTGCCTGCCCGCCTGCCCGTCTTTTTGCTAAGTTGTTCAGAAATGTGGTACTGGTTCTAATGAAACAGTCGAGTTAGAACTGACTGCCCTTCGTTGAATGTCTGACAATTGCTTGTGTCTGTCTCTGGCAGGTTCAGAAGCTGGAGATGGAGAAAGGTCACCTTGAGATGATGCTGGGTACCATGACTGATCAACATAAAGTGGAGGTGGAACTGATTGAAGAATCCTACAAGTAAGTCACTCATCTTCACACCTGCAGTTTCTTAATGGATTGTGTCCAATAATTGCAGCATGGCTGAATGTCTCCAGAGAGGATTTGTAGAATGTGTTGTTGTTTCTGTTGCAGAAAGAGGATTACATTGATGGAGGAAACATTTGCACGGCGGGAGGAGAGGTGGGTGACTGGGGTGGACTGGATACCATACTATATAGAAACTTACCTTTACCTTTATATACTGCGCTATGTAACAACTTACCTTTACCTTTATATATCGTGCTGTATAAAAACTTACCTTTACCTTTATGTACTGCGCTATGTAAGAACTTACCTTTACCTTTATATACCATGCTATATAAGAACTTACCTTTACCTTTTTATATCGTGCTATATAAAAACTTACCTTTACCTTTATATACTGCGCTATGTAAGAACTTACCTTTACCTTTATATATCATGCTATGTAAGAACTTATCTTTACCTTTATATACCATGCTATATAAGAACTTACCTTTACCTTTATATATCGTGCTATATAAGAACTTACCTTTACCTTTATATACTGCGCTATATAAGAACTTACCTTTACCTTACCTTTAATTGGATATAACATTGTTATAAACCTATCTTGAAGTTTTTTTGCGATTTGTTCCAGGAAATATATTTTAATATGCCAACAGAGAAATGCTATTTAATTGTATAATTCTAATCTAAGGATGTTATTATGCATTATTGGCATTGATTATTTGTTGTGCAGATTGAAGGAGGAGATCGAGTCGATATCGCACCAGGGAACAGAGCGGATGAAAGTGGTGGAAGCGGAGAAGGCAGAACTTCTTGCTTCCCAGTTCCGCAAACAGGAGGAGTGGGAGAAGGACAAGACCCGGGAAATAGAGCGCATTAAGGAACTGCACAGGTAGAGTCACCTTGGGGGACACAGGTGTACGACACTGCTGGCCTGGGATCGTATCAAACGCAGGTGTACGACATGGCTGGCTAGGGGTCGTATCAAACACAGGTGTATGACACTGCTGGCTAGGGGTTGTGTCAAACACAGGTGTATGACACTGCTGGCTAGAGGTTGTATCAAACACAGGTGTATGACACTGCTGGCTAGGGGTCGTATCAAACACAGGTGTATGACACTGCTGGCTAGGGGTCGTATCAAACACAGGTGTACGACACTGCTGGCTAGGGGTCATATCAAACACAGGTGTATGACACTGCTGGCTAGGGATCGTATCAAACGCAGGTGTACAGCACGGCTGGCTAGGGATCGTATCAAACACAGGTGTATGATACTGCTGGCTAGGGGTCGTATCAAACACAGGTGTACGACACTGCTGGCTATGTTATTGTGGACATGTATCTTCCCTGTCCACAGGGATTTTATTATGGATATGTATCTTCCCTATCCACAGTGATGTTATTATGGACATGTATCTTCCCTGTCCACAGGGATGTTATTATGCATATGTATCTTCCCTATCCACAAGGATGCTATTATGGACATGTATATTTCCTATCCACAGGGATGTTATGCATATGTATCTTCCCTATCCACAAGGATGCTATTATGGACATGTATATTTCCTATCCACAGGGATGTTATTATGGACATGTATCTTCCTTGTCCACAGGGATGTTATTATGGACATGTATCTTCCCTGTCCACAGGGATGTTATTATGGACATGTATCTTCCCTGTCCACAAGGATGTTATTATGGACATGTATCTTCCCTATCCACAGGGATGTTATTATGGACATGTATCTTCCCTGTCCACAAGGATGTTATTATGGACATGTATCTTCCCTGTCCACAAGGATGCTATTGTGGACATGTATCTTTCCTATCCACAGGGATGTTATTATGCATATGTATCTTCCCTGGCCACAGGGATGTTATTATGGACATGTATCTTTCCTATCCACAAGGATGTTATTATGGACATGTATCTTCCCTGTCCACAGGGATGTTATTATGGACATGTATCTTCCCTGTCCACAGGGATGTTATTATGGACATGTATCTTCCCTGTCCACAGGGATGCTATTATGGACATGTATCTCTCCTATCCACAAGGATGTTATTATGGACATGTATCTTCCATGTCCACAGGGATGTTATTATGCATATGTATCTGCCCTGGCCACAGGGATGTTATTATGGACATGTATCTTCCCTGTCCACAGGGATGTTATTATGGACATGTATCTTCCCTGTCCACAGGGATGTTATTATGCATATGTATCTTCCCTGGCCACAGAGATGTTATTATGGACATGTATCTTCCCTGGCCACAGGGATGTTATTATGGACATGTATCTTCCCTGTCCACAGGGATGTTATTATGGACATGTATCTTCCCTGTCCACAAGGATGCTATTATGGACATGTATATTTCCTATCTACAGGGATGTTATTATGGACATGTATCTTCCCTGCCCACAAGGATGCTATTATGGACATGTATATTTCCTATCCGCAGGGATGTTATTATGGACATGTATCTTCCCTGTCCACAAGGACGCTATTATGGACATGTATCTTTCCTATCCACAGGGATGTTATTATGGACATGTTTTTTTCCATTTACAGGGATGTTATTATGGACATGTATCTTTCCTATCCACAAGGATGTTATTATGGACATGTATCTTCCCTGTCCACAGGGATGTTATTATGCACATGTATCTTCCCTGTCCACAGGGATGTTATTATGGACATGTATCTTCCCTATCCACAGGGATGTTATTATGGACATGTATCTTCCCTGTCCACAAGGATGTTATTATGGACATGTATCTTCCCTGTCCACAAGGATGCTATTGTGGACATGTATCTTTCCTATCCACAAGTATGTTATTATGGACATGTATCTTCCCTGTCCACAGGGATGTTATTATGCATATGTATCTTCCCTGGCCACAGGGATGTTATTATGGACATGTATCTTTCCTATCCACAAGGATGTTATTATGGACATGTATCTTCCCTGTCCACAGGGATGTTATTATGGACATGTATCTTCCCTGTCCACAGGGATGTTATTATGGACATGTACCTTCCCTGTCCACAGGGATGCTATTATGGACATGTATCTCTCCTATCCACAAGGATGTTATTATGGACATGTATCTTCCATGTCCACAGGGATGTTATTATGCATATGTATCTTCCCTGGCCACAGAGATGTTATTATGGACATGTATCTTCCCTGTCCACAAGGATGTTATTATGGACATGTATCTTCCCTGTCCACAGGGATGTTATTATGCATATGTATCTTCCCTGGCCACAGGGATGTTATTATGGACATGTATCTTCCCTGGCCACAGGGATGTTATTATGGACATGTATCTTCCCTGTCCACAGGGATGTTATTATGCATATGTATCTTCCCTGGCCACAGGGATGTTATTATGGACATGTATCTTTCCTATCCACAAGGATGTTATTATGGACATGTATCTTCCCTGTCCACAGGGATGTTATTATGGACATGTATCTTCCCTGGCCACAGGGATGTTATTATGGACATGTATCTTCCCTGTCCACAGGGATGTTATTATGGACATGTATCTTCCCTGTCCACAAGGATGCTATTATGGACATGTATATTTCCTATCTACAGGGATGTTATTATGGACATTTATCTTCCCTGCCCACAAGGATGCTATTATGGATATGTATCTTCCCTATCCACAGGGATGTTATTATGCATATGTATCTTCCCTATCCACAAGGATGCTATTATGGACATGTATATTTCCTATCCACAGGGATGTTATTATGGACATGTATCTTCCCTGCCCACAGGGATGTTAGTATTGACATTTCTCTTCCCTGTCCGCAGGGATGTTATTATGGACATGTATCTTCCCTATCCACAAGGATGTTATTATGGACATGTATCTTCCCTGTCCATAGGGATGTTATTATGGACATGTATCTTCCCTGTCCACAAGGTTGTTATTATGGACATGTATCTTCCCTGTCCACAGGGATGTTATTATGGACATTTATCTTCCCTGTCCACAGGGATGTTATTATGGACATGTATCTTCCCTGTCCACAGGGATGTTACTATGGACATGTATCTTCCCTATCCACAAGGATGTTATTATGGACATATATCTTCACTGTCCACAGGGATGTTATTATGGACATGTATCTTCCCTGTCCACAGGGATGTTATTATGGACATGTATCTTCCCTGTCCACAGGGATGTTATTATGGACATGTATCTTCCCTGTCCACAAGTATGTTATTATGGACATGTATCTTCCCTGTCCACAAGGATGTTATTATGGACAGTATCTTCCCTATCCACAGGGATGTTATTATAGGGATGTATCTTCCCTGTCCACAAGGATGTTATTATGGACATTATCTTCCCTATCCACAGGGATGTTATTATGGACATGTATCTTCCCTGTCCATAAGGATGTTATTATGGACATGTATCTTCCCTGTCCACAGGGATGTTATTATGGACATGTATCTTCTCTGTACACAAGGATGTTATTATGGACATGTATCTTCCCTGTCCACAGGGATGTTATTATGGACATGTATCTTCCCTGTCCACAAGGATATTATTATGGACATGTATCTTCCCTGTCCACAGGGATGTTATTATGGACATGTATCTTCCCTGTCCACAAGGATGTTATCATGGACATGTATCTTCCCTGTCCACAGGGATGTTATTATGGACATGTATCTTCCTTGTCCACAAGGATGTTATTATGGACATGTATCTTCCCTGACCACAAGGATGTTATCATGGACATGTATCTTCCCTGTCCACAAGGATGTTATTATGGACATGTATCTTCCTTGTCCACAAGGATGTTATTATGGACATGTATCTTCCCTGTCCACAGGGATGTTATTATGGACATGTATTTTCCCTGTCCACAGGGATGCTATTATGGACATGCGGCGGGAACATGAATTTGCAATGGAAAGACTGAAGAAAATGAAAGACTCGGAAGTGGACGCCATTGCAAGCACGCAGACACACACAAGGTGAGACGGCAACAGTTGCCGTGTGCAGTCCAGTTCTGTATATTATAAGCGCAAGGTGAGACGGCAACAGTTGCCATGTGCAGTCCAGTTCTGTGTATTATAAGCGCAAAGCGAGACGGCAACAGTTGCCATGTGCAGTCCAGTTCTGTGTACTATAAGCGCAAGGTGAGATGGCAACAGTTGCCGTGTGCAGTCCAGTTCTGTGTACTATAAGCGCAAGGTGAGATGGCAACAGTTGCCGTGTGCAGTCCAGTTCTGTGTACTATAAGCGCAAGGTGAGACGGCAACGGTTGCCGTGTGCAGTCCAGTTCTGTGTACTATAAGCATAAGGCTGTTCACTTGCAAGTTGCTTGGTCTAATAGTAAAAGTAAATTCTTGTGACCCTTTTAACAAATAACTCTTCATTAAGCTGGCTGCACATATTATTGAAACTATTCACACGCTACAGATGAGAACATCAACAAACCTGATTTGTGGTGGACTAAACGAAAGGCGGAGTCAGTCTAACACTTAAATACACAGGTTGTGCTAGTGTGTTCTCTGGCCACCAGGTCTCTGCAAGCTGTTATGGAGAAGATGGAGGTGAATATGCAGGATCTGAATAGTCTCCAGATGAAGGTGGACAGCAAGCACGAGTCAGCCCTTGACTTGCGAGAGACTGCAGCCAAGACGCGTGATGATGCTCTTAAATGTAAGCCATCATGATAGGGTCTTGTCAACAGACAAATTGGCTGTAATGCCCAACAAGTTGTAATGTAGAAATAGTTAATGAAATTCTGTGACCTTATTTGTTTTATATTGTTGTATTGTGAAATGTTTCCATTACCAAGAAGTGTACATAAAAAACATCCATTGCAGTTAATAAAACAGTTACCTGTTGCCACATATCATTAAGAATAAATCATCAGTACTATGTGGGGCACGGTAACAAAACGGTTTAGAATGACAGATTCTCAAACGAAAGAACCCGGGTTTGAATTCTCTGTTTGCCTGTTTCAAAACTTTGGCAATTTCATTCTACCATGTTGCCGTAGTTCACTCAGCTGTATAAATAATACCTGGCGACAGACAGAGGTGGATATCTGAACAAATAGTCTTTGTGCAGTAATTGCAATGTAGCTGAATACATCCTAGAGAAGTCAAGATGAAGTTGGAATGAACAGGTCTGCCAGGGGTGAAGCCAGGGGTGAAGTGTAAGGTCTGCCATGGGGTGAAGTGTAAGGTCTGCCAGGGGGTGAAGTGTAATGTCTGTCAGGGGGTGAAGTGTAATGTCTGTCAGGGGGTGAAGTGTAAGGTCTGCCATGGGGTGAAGTGTAAGGTCTGCAAGGGGTGAAGTGTAAGGTCTGCCAGGGGGTGAAGTGTAAGGTCTGCCAGGGGGTGAAGTCTAAGGTCTGCCAGGGGTGAAGTGTAAGGTCTGTCAGGGGGTGAAGTCTAAGGTCTGTCAGGGGGTGAAGTCTAAGGTCTGTCAGGGGGAGAAATGTAAGGTCTGCCTAGGGGGTGAAGTGTAATGTCTGTCAGGGGGTGAAGTGTAAGGTCTGCCAGGGGGTGAAGTGTAAGGTCTGCCATGGGGTGAAGTGTAAGGTCTGCAAGGCCGTGAAGTGTAATGTCTGTCAGGGGGTGAAGTGTAAGGTCTGCCAGGGGGTGAAGTGTAAGGTCTGCCATGGGGTGAAGTGTAAGGTCTGCAAGGCCGTGAAGTGTAATGTCTGCAAGGCCGTGAAGTGTAATGTCTGTCAGGGGGTGAAGTGTAAGGTCTGCCATGGGGTGAAGTGTAAGGTCTGCCAGGGGGTGAAGTGTAATGTCTGTCAGGGGGTGAAGTGTAATGTCTGTCAGGGGGTGAAGTCTAAGGTCTGCCTTGGGGTGAAGTGTAAGGTCTGCAAGGCCGTGAAGTGTAATGTCTGTCAGGGGGTGAAGTGTAATGTCTGTCAGGGGGTGAAGTGTAAGGTCTGCCATGGGGTGAAGTGTAAGGTCTGACAGGGGGGTGAAGTGTAATGTCTGTCAGGGGGTGAAGTGTAAGGTCTGCCATGGGGTGAAGTGTAAGGTCTGCAAGGCCGTGAAGTGTAAGGTCTGCCAGGGGGGTGAAGTGTAAGGTCTGCCATGGGGTGAAGTGTAAGGTCTGCAAGGCCGTGAAGTGTAAGGTGCTTTGAGCAATCTCAATGACTGGAGAAGAACATACATTTTTTACTATTAACTTATTAATTAAAATAAGTTTATTTGGTTGGATATATGCCAGAATTGACAAAGGGAAGACAATTCAGAAGTTAAAAGCTGCCAGACTGAATAAGTTCAGCTGTTGTCCACATGTCTGAGTGACTGTGGTTGTTGTCTATTTGACTGAATTAGTAGTTTTGATCACTTGAGAAAATGTTGTTCATCATCTGTCTGACTGACTGGCTGAGTGTTGTTGTCCTGACTGACTGAATGTAGACCTCACTGACTGAGTGTAGTTGTCCTGACTGACTGAGTGTTGTTGTCCTGACAGAGTGTAGTTGTCTTGACTGACTGAGGGTTGTTGTCCTGACTGAGTGTAGTTGTCCTGACTGACTGAGTGTAGTTGTCCTGACTAACTGAGTGTTGTTGTCCTGACTGACTGAGTGTTGTTGTCCTGACTGACCGAGTGTAGTTATCCTGACTGACTGAGTGTAGTTGTCCTGACTGAATGAGTGTTGTTGTCCTAACTGACTGAGTGTAGTTGTCCTGACTGATTGAGTGTTGTTGCAGCGTTCCAGGACCGCCTAGAGAGACAGCAACATACCAATGAGATGGAGCGAGCCAGACTTGAGGGTTTGGTGTCAACCCTCGAGAAACAGCTGACCGACCAGACCCGAGAGCTGGAGGAGGTAAGTGCAGGGGACTGGATCTACTGGTCGTGTTTTGTCAAATATAACTTCAGTCAGTTTGACTGAGACATGAGTTGTGGCAGGATCTTGGGGGGAAACAGAAAGAATGCATTGTGCCTCCTTCTATTTGTCACTGGCCAATCATTACATGACAGTTCCATGGCATTCTTATCTCATTGTCAGAATAACAGCGTTTAAACTGGGGGTGGGGCGCAGCAGCTCAGCAGTTAGAGGACTGGACTGTCAATCAAGAGGACAGGGATCCAGCTACCTGCTACTGTTTCATTCACCCTACATTGCTCCTGTTCATTCAGCTGTCTAACTGAGTACCTGGCAATAGACACTGATGCAATTGTAAAAAGAACAGCAATTGCAGTTGATTGGATGCTTCAGTAGAAGTTGAAATGGTGTTTGTGTGAACAGTGTTGGAGCAGTTGTGTGAAGCTTCTGCAATTTTTTATAAAATAAAATGATGTGCTTTCTTGTACAATTGTCATACGTTGTCATGTCATACATTAAATTGCACAGTGGCAATATAATTGTTGTCCCCCTTTGCTGTGTGTTATTATTGCCAGCCTTGCTGTGTGTTATTATTGCCAGCCTTGCTGTGTGTTATTATTGCCAGCCTTGCTGTGTGTTATTATTGCCAGCCTTGCTGTTTTTAGGAACGGTGGAAAGTTCGTCAGGAGGAAGCGAAGTTGCGGTCGCTGCAGCACACAGTGACGCAGGAGAAGGAAGTCATGCAGGAGCGCCATCTACGGGACAGATCTGAAATCGAGAAGGCAAAGGTAACAAAATTTTAAACAGACTTTAGGGAATAATAAGTGTCCGATACGTTTCTGATTTCCGCTTTTCAAAACACTTAGGACACGTATTATGACAGTAACTTTTGTGCATCCCTGTTTATGATGTCATGCTTCATGATTCTGGTATGATGCACCTCTGAGCTCGGGTTCCTCACAATTTTCAGCAGTTTTATTATTAGTATGTTTGAAGATAGTTTGGACAGCCTGTTGCAGCATGGATCACTAGTTATCTTGTGTATCTACAAACAGAGTCAGTAGTAATTTATTTGATGGGATAATGTTTCTGCCAGTAATCATTGTTGGCCTAGTGGTTGTCTAGTGTGGTTGTGTGAGAAAAAAATCACATTTAATAATAAATGTTTACGGAGGTCGCAGTAACCACTAGTGGTAATAAGTAGGCAAAGTAAATGTAGCATTAATTGTAAAGGTGACGGTAAGTTCTTAAATGACATTAGTTGTATTCCTGTACAGAACGTAGGTCATGTTGATGTTAGTTGTGTGTTTGTACAGAACGTAGGTCATGTTGATGTTACTGGTATGTCTGTACAGAACGTAGGTCATGGGGACATTGGTTTTTGTTTTGTATGACCCTGTCTGTATGACCCAACAAAACTGTATTTAAACAAACATATGCACGCACTAACCTAAAAACAGTGTGTACATCAATTAACGATGTAAAGTTATGAAATTCCCTTGACAGCTCATTAATTCAAGAGTGTTCATCTTTTCAAAAAGATCTATGCCATTCAAGTAGTGCACAGCCATGTAACCAATGAGTAACCGATTATGGTTGTGTGTTTGTACAGGATGTCATGTAGGTCATGTTGACATTGGTTGTGTGTCTGTACAGGATGTAGGTCATGTTGACATTAGTTGTGTTTTTGTACAGGGTGTATGTCATGTTGACGTTGGTTGTGTGTCTGTACAGGATGTAGGTCATGTTGACATTAGTTGTGTGTCTGACTGTCTGTACAGGATGTCATGTAGGTCATGTTGACATTGGTTGTGTGTCTGTACAGGATGTAGGTCATGTTGACGTTGGTTGTGTGTCTGTACAGGATGTAGGTCATGTTGACATTAGTTGTGTGTCTGTACAGGATGTAGGTCATGTTGACATTGGTTGTGTGTCTGTACATGATGAAGGTCATGTTGACATTGGTTGTGTGTCTGTACAGGATGTAGGTCATGTTGACATTGGTTGTGTGTCTGTACAGGATGTAGGTCATGTTGACATTGGTTGTGTGTCTGTATAGGATGTAGGTCATGTTGACATTGGTTGTGTGTCTGTACAGGATGTAGGTCATGTTGACAATGGTTGTGTGTCTACATGATGAAGGTCATGTTGACATTGGTTGTGCGTCTGTACAGGATGTAGGTCATGTTGACATTGGTTGTGTGTCTGTACAGGATGTAGGTCATGTTGACATTAGTTGTGTGTCTGTACAGGATGTAGGTCATGTTGACATTGGTTGTGTGTCTGTACAGGATGTAGGTCATGTTGACATTAGTTGTGTGTCTCTACATGATGAAGGTCATGTTGACATTGGTTGTGTCTGTACAGGATGTAGGTCATGTTGACATTAGTTGTGTGTCTGCCCAGGATGTAGGTCATGTTGACATTACTTGTGTGTCTGTACAGGATGTAGGTCATGTTGACATTGGTTGTGTGTCTACATGATGAAGGTCATGTTGACATTGGTTGTGTGTCTGTACAGGATGTAGGTCATGTTGACATTAGTTGTGTGTCTGTACAGGATGTAGGTCATGTTGACATTAGTTGTGTGTCTGTACAGGATGTAGGTCATGTTGACATTGGTTGTGTGTCTGTACAGGATGTAGGTCATGTTGATATTAGTTGTGTGTCTGTAGGTCATGTTGACATTAGTTGTGTGTCTACATGATGAAGGTCATGTTGACATTGGTTGTGTGTCTGTACAGGATGTAGGTCATGTTGACATTGGTTGTGTGTCTGCACAGGATGTAGGTCATGTTGACATTGGATGTGTGTCTGTACAGGATGTAGGTCATGTTGACATTGGTTGTGTGTCTGTACAGGATGTAGGTCATGTTGACATTGGTTGTGTGTCTGTACAGGATGTAGGTCATGTTGACATTGGTTGTGTGTCTGTACAGGATGTAGGTCATGTTGACATTGGTTGTGTGTCTGTACAGGATATAGGTCATGTTGACATTGGTTGTGTGTCTGTACAGGATGTAGGTCATGTTGACATTAGCTGTGTGTCTGTACAGGATGTAGGTCATGTTGACATTGGTTGTGTGTCTGTACAGGATGTAGGTCATGTTGACATTGGTTGTGTGTCTGTACTGGATGTAGGTCATGTTGACATTGGTTGTGTGTCTGTACAGGATGTAGGTCATGTTGACATTGGTTGTGTGTCTGTACAGGATGTAGGTCATGTTGACATTGGTTTAGATTTAACAAGATTTGCCATCCAAGCCAAAGGCCCAAATGGCAAGTGGACAAGGAAGCCATTGGCTTATCGAGAGTCCAACAATGTTCACCTACTGTGTGTCTGTACAGGATCGTCTGATTGAGGAGCAACAGAGAATCATGGGAGATTTGTACAAAGAGAGACAAGCCCTGGCTGAGGAGAAGGCAAAGTTCCAGCTGGAGCAGAAACTGACGCAGGACAAAGAACACAGAGAATCCATCAAACACCTCAAGGTCTGTCTCTTGGTCAACCTCCAGTCTTACTTATATGTCACTTGGTGATACTCCTGTCTTATTTGTATGTCTCTTGGTCAGCCTCCTGTCTTATTTCTGTGTCTCTTGGTCAGCCTCATATCTTATTTCTATGTCTCTTGGTCAGCATTCTGTCTTATTTCTATGTCTCTTGGTCAGCATCCTGTCTTATTTATATGTCTCTTGGTCAGCCTCTTGTCTTATTTCTGTGTCTATTGGTCAGCCTCATGTCTTATTTCTATGTCTCTTGGTCAGCCTCATGTCTTATTTCTATGTCTCTTGGTCAGCCTCATGTCTTATTTCTATGTCTCTTGGTCAGTATCCTGTCTTATTTATATGTCTCTTGGTCAGTATCCTGTCTTATTTCTATGTCTCTTGGTCAGCCTCCTGTCTTATTTCTGTGTCTCTTGGTCAGTATCCTGTCTTATTTATATGTCTCTTGGTCAGTATCCTGTCTTATTTCTATGTCTCTTGGTCAGCATCCTGTCTTTTTTCTCTGTCTCTTGGTCAGCCTCATGTCTTATTTCTATGTCTCTTGGTCAGCATCCTGTCTTATTTATATGCCTCTTGGTCAGCATCCTGTCTTATTTCTATGCCTTTTGGTCAGCATCCTGTCTTATTTCTATGCCTCTTGGTCAGCATCCTGTCTTATTTATATGCCTCTTGGTCAGCATCCTGTCTTTTTTATATGTTTCTTGGTAAGCCTCCTGTCTTATTTCTATGTCTCTTGGTCAGCCTCCTGTCTTATTTCTGTGTCTCTTGGTCAGTATCCTGTCTTATTTCTATGTCTCTTGGTCAGCATCCTGTCTTATTTCTATGTCTCTTGGTCAGCATCCTGTCTTTTTTCTCTGTCTCTTGGTCAGCCTCATGTCTTATTTCTATGCCTCTTGGTCAGCATCCTGTCTTATTTCTATGTCTCTTGGTCAGCATCATGTCTTATTTATATGTCTCTTGGTCAGCATCCTGTCTTATTTCTATGCCTCTTGATCAGCATCCTGTCTTATTTATATGCCTCTTGGTCAGCATCCTGTCTTTTTTATATGTTTCTTGGTAAGCCTCCTGTCTTATTTCTATGTCTCTTGGTCAGCCTCCTGTCTTATTTCTGTGTCTCTTGGTCAGTATCCTGTCTTTTTTCTCTGTCTCTTGGTCAGCCTCATGTCTTATTTCTATGTCTCTTGGTCAGCATCCTGTCTTATTTATATGCCTCTTGGTCGGCATCCTGTCTTATTTCTATGCTTCTTGGTCAGCATCCTGTCTTATTTCTATGCCTCTTGGTCAGCATCCTGTCTTATTTATATGCCTCTTGGTCAGCATCCTGTCTTTTTTATATGTTTCTTGGTAAGCCTCCTGTCTTATTTCTATGTCACTTGGTCAGCCTCCTGTCTTATTTCTGTGTCTCTTGGTCAGTATCCTGTCTTATTTCTATGTCTCTTGGTCAGCATCCTGTCTTTTTTCTCTGTCTCTTGGTCAGCCTCATGTCTTATTTCTATGCCTCTTGGTCAGCATCCTGTCTTATTTCTATGCCTCTTGGTCAGCATCCTGTCTTATTTATATGCCTCTTGGTCAGCATCCTGTCTTATTTATATGTCTCTTGGTCAGCATCCTGTCTTATTTCTATGCCTCTTGATCAGCATCCTGTCTTATTTCTATGCCTCTTGGTCAGCATCCTGTCTTATTTCTATGTCTCTTGGTCAGCCTCCTGTCTTATTTCTATGTCTCTTGGTCAGCCTCATGTCTTATTTCTATGTCTCTTGGTCAGTATCCTGTCTTATTTCTATGTCTCTTGGTCAGTATCCTGTCTTATTTCTATGTCTCTTGGTCAGCATCCTGTCTTATTTCTATGTCTCTTGGTCAGCATCCTGTCTTATTTCTATGTCTCTTGGTCAGCCTCGTCTTATTTCTATGTCTCTTGGTCAGTATCCTGTCTTATTTCTATGTCTCTTGGTCAGTATCCTGTCTTATTTCTATGTCTCTTGGTCAGTATCCTGTCTTATTTCTGTGTCTCTTGGTCAGTATCCTGTCTTATTTCTATGTCTCTTCGTCAGCATCCTGTCTTATTTCTATGTCTCTTGGTCAGCCTTCTGTCTTATTTCTGTGTCTCTTGGTCAGCATCCTGTCTTATTTCTATGTCTCTTGGTCAGCATCCTGTCTTATTTCTGTGTCTCTTGGTCAGCATCCTGTCTTATTTCTATGTCTCTTGGTCAGCCTTCTGTCTTATTTCTGTGTCTCTTGGTCAGCATCCTGTTTTATTTCTATGTCTCTTGGTCAGTATCCTGTCTTATTTCTATGTCTCTTGGTCAGCATCCTGTCTTATTTCTATGTCTCTTGGTCAGCATCCTGTCTTATTTCTATGTGTCTTGGTCAGCATCTTGTCTTTTTTATATGTTTCTTGGTAAGCCTCCTGTCTTATTTCTATGTCTCTTGGTAAGCCTCCTGTCTTATTTCTATGTCTCTTGGTAAGCCTCCTGTCTTATTTCTGTGTCTCTTGGTCAGCATCCTGTCTTATTTCTATGTCTCTTTCTCTTGGTCAGTATCCTGTCTTATTTCTGTGTCTCTTGGTCAGTATCCTGTCTTATTTCTATGTCTCTTGGTCAGCATCCTGTCTTATTTCTATGTCTCTTGGTCAGCATCCTGTCTTATTTCTATGTCTCTTGGTCAGCATCCTGTCTTATTTCTATGTGTCTTGGTCAGCATCCTGTCTTATGTCTATGTCTCTTGGTCAGCATCCTGTCTTATTTCTATGTCTCTTGGTCAGCATCCTGTCTTATTTCTATGTCTCTTGGTCAGCATCCTGTCTTATTTCTATGTCTCTTGGTCAGCCTCCTGTCTTATTTCTGTGTCTCTTGGTCAGTATACTGTCTTATTTCTATGTTTCTTGGTCAGTATCCTGTCTTATTTCTGTGTCTCTTGGTCAGCCTCATGTCTTATGTCTATGTCTCTTGGTCAGTATCCTGTCTTATTTCTATGTCTCTTGGTCAATATACTGTCTTATTTCTGTGTCTCTTGGTCAGCCTCCTGTCTTATTTCTATGTCTCTTGGTCAGCATGCTGTCTTATTTCTGTGTCTCTTGGTCAGCCTCCTGTCTTATTTCTATGTTTCTCGGTCAGCCTCCTGTCTTATTTCTATGTCTCTTGGTCAGCCTCCAGTCTTATTTCTATGTCACTTGGTCAGCCTCCTGTCTTATTTCTATGCATCGTGATCAGCCTCCTGTCTTATTTCTGTGTCTCTTGGTCAACCAACTGTCTTATTTCTATGTCACTTGGTCAGCCTACTGTCTTATTTCTATGCCTCTTAGTCAGCCTCCTGGACTTGGACATGCGTAATAGATACTAAACCTATCGTTTCCCTCCAGGCGGATGCTGATTTCTCGAGTAGTGTTAAAGTGATCAACGACGAGAAAGCGAGGTTGTCAGTGGAGGAACGGGAGCTGGCGAAGGAGAAGGAAGAACTGATTGGAGAGAGGTCGCTACTAGAGCGGGCGCAGGGCGACAATGAGAGGGAGCAAGCGAAACTACAACAGATGGCATTGCGAGTGCAGCAAGAGTCGGAGGCGATGGACAGCGTGAGCAAAGTGAGTTAGCCACCAGGTGTCACTTTGATACTTCTCGGGTCATCAGATAATAATAATACAACTTCTTTTGTGCCTAAATCCTTGTAAATTCGAGCTCAGAGATGCATCAAAACGAAGAAAAGGTTGGGCAATCTCAAAATCATTATACAATGTTAAAGTTGTCAACAGATGGATGGATACACTGATGACCTAATGGAGGAAAACACAGCTAAAAGAAAAGTCTTCAGATGATGGTGAAATGTTATCATGTTTCCTGCTGGTCTAACATTAAGAGGGAATGAATTCCAACAAGTTGGTGTAGCAGTTGAGAAAGCCCTAGACTAGTTCCAATATTTGTTCAGCTCTATGAACAATAAGTAGATCAGAACAAGTTGGTGTGGCAGTTGAGAAAGCCCTAGACTAGTTCCAATATTTGTTCAGCTCTGTGAACAATAAGTAGATCAGAACAAGTTGGTGTGGCAGTTGAGAAAGCCCTAGACTAGTTCCAATATTTGTTCAGCTCTGTGAACAATAAGTAGATCAGAACAAGTTGGTGTGGCAGTTGAGAAAGCCCTAGACTAGTTCCAATATTTGTTCAGCTCTATGAACAATAAGTAGATCAGAACAAGTTGGTGTGGCAGTTGAGAAAGCCCTAGACTAGTTCCAATATTTATTCAGCTCTATGAACAATAAGTAGATCAGAACAAGTTGGTGTAGCAGTTGAGAAAGACCTTGACTAGTTCCAATATTTGTTAACTCTGTGAATAAGAAGTAGATCAGAACATGTTTAGAAGTAGATCAGAACATGTTTAGCTCTGTGAACAAGAAGCAGATAAAAACAAATGATCGAAGCTGAAATCAGTATATGTGTGCAATGTACCTGGAAATTATTTTGTGAAAGTTCACCAAGTCCTTACCTGACCATTGCCATAGAAACAATGATTTACTAGTATTTTACAGTTACTCTGGCAATCAGAATCTTTAGGCGTATAGTTTTATAATTCCACTGGCAACAAATTTTTTAGAGATTTTGTATCATCTATTTACAACATCGCAACACAAACTGCTGTATTCCCCACCAGGAGGCCGCCCAGTTGCGTGAGCATGCCGAAGAGATGTTGGCCGCAGTGAAGAAGAAGGAGACGGAACTAATGATGCGGGGTCAAAGGTTACAGCAGGACATGGAGACACTGCGTGCAAAGGAGAAGTTCATCCTCCAGGTGAGTGACAGTGGCACCATCTGTGGTTCTTTTTGTAAAGGAACTGCATAGGTCTCTTTGGTGGTCATGTTACTCCAGTAGGGTATTGTAAACCAGTCGGGTGTGGTATTGTTTCAGTGTTTAATGTGGGTGTGGTATTGTTTCAGTGATTAGTGCAGGTGTGGTGGTGGTTCATTGATTACTGCAGGTGTGGTGGTGGTTCATTGATTAGTGCAGGTGTGGTGGTGGTTCAGTGATTAGTGTGGGTGTGGTGGTGGTTCATTGATTAGTGTGGGTGTGGTGGTGGTTAAGTGATTAGTGAAGGTGTGGTGGTGGTTCATTGATTAATGTGGGTGTGGTGGTGGTTCAGTGATTAGTGCAGGTGTGGTGGTAGTTCAGTGGTTAGTGTAGGTGTGGTGGTGGTTCAGTGGTTAGTGTGGGTGTGGTGGTGGGTCAATGATTAATGTGGGTGTGGTGGTGGTTCAGTGATTATTGTGGGTGTGGTGGTGGTTCAATGATTGTGCAGTCGTGGTGGTGGTTCAATGATTATTGTGGGTGTGGTGGTGGTTCAGTGATTAGTGCAGGTGTGGTGGTGGTTCATTGATTAGTGTGGGTGTGGTGGTGGTTCAATGATTAGTGTGGGTCTGGTGGTGGTTCAGTGATTAGTGTGGGTGTGGTAGTGGTTCAATGATTAGTGTGGGTCTGGTGGTGGTTCAATGATTAGTGTGGGTCTGGTAGTGGTTCAATAATTAGTGTGGGTCTGGTGGTGGTTCAATGATTAGTGTGGGTCTGGTAGTGGTTCACTGATTAGTGTGGGTCTGGTGGTGGTTCAATGATTAGTGTGGGTCTGGTAGTGGTTCAATGATTAGTGTGGGTCTGGTGGTGGTTCAGTAATTAGTGTGGGTGTGGTGGTGGTTCAATGATATGTGTGGGTGTGGTGGTGGTTCATTGATTAGTGTGGGTCTGGTGGTGGTTCATTGATTAGTGTGGGTGTGGTGGTGGTTCAATGATTAGTGTGGGTGTGGTGGTGGTTCAGTGATATGTGTGGGTGTGGTGGTGGTTCATTGATTAGTGTGGGTGTGGTGGTGGTTCAGTGATTAGTGTGGGTCTGGTGGTGGTTCATTGATTAGTGTGGGTCTGGTAGTGGTTCAATGATTAGTGTGGGTGTGGTGGTGGTTCAATGATATGTGTGGGTGTGGTGGTGGTTCAATGATTAGTGTGGGTCTGGTGGTGGTTCAATGATTAGTGTGGGTCTGGTGGTGGTTCATTGATTAGTGTGGGTGTGGTGGTGGTTCAATGATTAGTGTGGGTGTGGTGGTGGTTCAATGATTAGTGTGGGTGTGGTAGTGGTTCAATGATTAGTGTGGGTCTGGTGGTGGTTCAGTAATTAGTGTGGGTGTGGTGGTGGTTCAATGATATGTGTGGGTGTGGTGGTGGTTCATTGATTAGTGTGGGTCTGGTGGTGGTTCATTGATTAGTGTGGGTGTGGTGGTGGTTCAATGATTAGTGTGGGTGTGGTGGTGGTTCAATGATATGTGTGGGTGTGGTGGTGGTTCATTGATTAGTGTGGGTGTGGTGGTGGTTCAATGATTAGTGTGGGTCTGGTGGTGGTTCAATGATTAGTGTGGGTGTGGTGGTGGTTCAATGATTAGTGTGGGTGTGGTAGTGGTTCAATGATTAGTGTGGGTCTGGTGGTGGTTCAATGATTAGTGTGGGTGTGGTGGTGGTTCAATGATTAGTGTGGGTGTGGTGGTGGTTCAATGATTAGTGTGGGTGTGGTAGTGGTTCAATGATTAGTGTGGGTGTGGTGGTGGTTCAATGATTAGTGTGGGTGTGGTGGTGGTTCATTGATTAGTGTGGGTCTGGTGGTGGTTCATTGATTAGTGTGGGTCTGGTGGTGGTTCAATGATTAGTGTGGGTGTGGTGGTGGTTCAATGATTAGTGTGGGTCTGGTGGTGGTTCAGTGATTAGTGTGGGTCTGGTGGTGGTTCATTGATTAGTGTGGGTGTGGTGGTGGTTCAATGATTAGTGTGGGTCTGGTAGTGGTTCAATGATTAGTGTGGGTCTGGTGGTGGTTCAATGATTAGTGTGGGTGTGGTGGTGGTTCAATGATTAGTGTGGGTCTGGTGGTGGTTCAATGATTAGTGTGGGTCTGGTGGTGGTTCAATGATTAGTGTGGGTCTGGTGGTGGTTCAATGATTAGTGTGGGTGTGGTGGTGGTTCAATGATTAGTGTGGGTGTGGTAGTGGTTCAATGATTAGTGTGGGTCTGGTGGTGGTTCAATGATTAGTGTGGGTCTGGTGGTGGTTCAATGATTAGTGTGGGTCTGGTGGTGGTTCAATGATTAGTGTGGGTGTGGTGGTGGTTCAATGATTAGTGTGGGTGTGGTAGTGGTTCAATGATTAGTGTGGGTCTAGTGGTGGTTCAATGATTAGTGTGGGTCTGGTGGTGGTTCATTGATTAGTGTGGGTGTGGTGGTGGTTCAATGATTAGTGTGGGTCTGGTAGTGGTTCAATGATTAGTGTGGGTCTGGTGGTGGTTCAATGATTAGTGTGGGTGTGGTGGTGGTTCAATGATTAGTGTGGGTCTGGTGGTGGTTCAATGATTAGTGTGGGTCTGGTGGTGGTTCAATGATTAGTGTGGGTCTGGTGGTGGTTCAATGATTAGTGTGGGTGTGGTGGTGGTTCAATGATTAGTGTGGGTGTGGTAGTGGTTCAATGATTAGTGTGGGTCTGGTGGTGGTTCAATGATTAGTGTGGGTCTGGTGGTGGTTCAATGATTAGTGTGGGTCTGGTGGTGGTTCAATGATTAGTGTGGGTGTGGTGGTGGTTCAATGATTAGTGTGGGTGTGGTAGTGGTTCAATGATTAGTGTGGGTCTAGTGGTGGTTCAATGATTAGTGTGGGTCTGGTGGTGGTTCATTGATTAGTGTGGGTGTGGTGGTGGTTCAGTGATTGGTGTAGGTGTGGTTCAGTGGTTAGACTCAGACTCATTTATTTTACCAAGTAAATGTAACACAATCAACATATAAACGAATCAAAGTAAATATTAGTGTGGGTGTGGTAGTGATTCAATGATTAATGTGGGTGTGGTGGTGGTTCAATTATTGTGTAGTTGTGGTGGTGGTTCAATGATTAGTGCAGGTGTGGTAGTGTGATAACTGGTAAGATACTTGTACGTATGAGTACGAATGAACTGTGGATTGTCGACGTGATTATAATTCCACTCTTGATTCAAATATATGTGACTTTGAAGTACGTCGATATATGAATCTATTCTGAATGAAGTTCAGAAAGCATTTATTTCAATATTAAATGTGTAGATGTTTTATGACTATGCAAGAGAGTTCATGTTCACTAGTAGGACTAACAGTACTTCGAGAGATAATATGTCTAATGTCTATAAATTTATATAAATTTGTCTGATAAATATTAATGTTTTGATGATGCAATGACTTTTTATCTTCTACATAGGAGAAGATGGCATTGGCGAAAGACAAGCAAGACTTGGAGCAGTGCCGCAGCAACATCCTGTGTGTCAGCTGTCGCACGCCTGTCAGAGAGGGGGCGCCACTGCAGCAAGGAGTGGGGGCACCGCTCCAAGCAGTCACAGGTGAGCACGGTTTCATTTATTCTTTTCTCATGGGAAAGTAAGAATGCAGATGAAACCAAATACAATGATTTTTAGTTATCCTCTTCATCTGTTCCCCTCTCACTGTTCCCCTCTCACACTGTTCCCCTCTCACACTGTACCCCTCTCACACTGTTCCCCTCTCACACTGTACCCCTCTCACACTGTTCCCCTCTCACACTGTTCCCCTCTCACACTGTTCCCCTCTCACACTGTTCCCCTCTCACACTGTACCCCTCTCACACTGTTCCCCTCTCACACTGTTCCCCTCACATTGTTCCCCTCTCACACTGTACCCCTCTCACACTGTTCCCCTCTCACACTGTTCCCCTCTCACACTTTTTCCCCTCTTTCACTGTTCCCTTCTCACACTGTTCCCTTCTCACACTGTACCCCTCTCCCTCTCCACCCACTGTGCTTCATCCCTACTTAAACTAAAAGCCCATGGTATAGGCAATGATGTAATCAACTGGATAGAAAAGTGGCTTACACACAGAAGACAGAGAGTAATAGTAGATGGTAAGATTTCAAACTGGAAATCTGTTTTGAGTGGGGTACCACAGGGATCAGTGTTAGGCCCTATACTGTTTTTAATATATATAAATGATTTGGAGGATGACATATCTAGCAAAGTACTCAAATTTGCAGATGACACAAAAGTATTCAGAAAGGTTACTAATGATACAGATAAACAAAGTTTACAGGATGATCTAGAAAAATTAGTTAAATGGTCAGAAAAATGGCAAATGTTATTCAATTTTGGGAAGTGTAAATGTATACACATAGGACATGGAAATATGGACGAGGAATATAAAATGGGGGATGCTGTACTAGGTAGAACCACACAAGAAAAGGATTTAGGAGTAACATTTAATGCTGACGTGAAAGTTTCAGAGCAATGTGGGATTGCTGCTTCGAAAGGAAATCAAATTCTAGGCATAATTAGGAGAACTATCACGTATAAGGAGAAACATCTAATTGTACCCCTGTACAAAGCAATAGTTAGACCACATTTGGAATATTGTATTCAAGCATGGAGGCCATATCGTAAAAAAGACATGGATAAGCTAGAAAGAATACAACGAAGAGCAACTAAGATGATTCCAGAATTAAGAGACCTTAGTTACGAAAGTCGCTTATTACAATGTGGTTTGACAACACTAGAGACCAGGAGACTAAGAGGAGACCAAATAGAAGTGTTTAAAATAGTGAACGGTTATGAGGATGTTGATAGGAATATGTTCTTCAAACTTAAAGAAGGCAGTAGAACCAGAGGACACAAAGCAGCATTAGTTAAGGAGCAGTGTAGGTTGGACATGAGAAAGTACTCATTCTCACAGAGGGTGATAAATGAATGGAACAAACTGCCAAACGATTGTGTTAATGCTAGTAGTGTGAATATGTTTAAAAATAGAATTGACAGATATCTGATAAGGGCGGGCTACACATAGATGAGAAAATTGTTGGACTCTCGATAAGCCAATGGCTTCCTTGTCCACTTGCCATCTGGAACTTGTTGTTCGAGATGGCAATCTTGTTAAAATCTTGTTAAAAAAAATATACTGAATCATACCTAGTGACACTTCATTCCTTGAAGAAACACTGACTTCTGGTACACTGTCCAGATCTCCAGCCTCATGTCTAGTGCATCACCATTTCAGACCCAGCATCACTGCGTCAGATGACACCAGCTGCACAGAAGTTGTTTACGTCAATGCCACCAGAGTTCCAGAGTCATCTTGAGTCAATGAATACTGTGTCGGCAGCAATAGCGACCGACAGAACCATCCGAATGTGGAAGATTGCTGCGGAGAAGGTAGTTCTTGTTAAATAAAAATCATCTTTTTAAACCCCCAGTGTACACCCCTTAAGATATGTTTTACATATGTAGACCCTTATGACGTTACACGGAACTGTTCGATTGTCATAAAATAATATGCAAGATTTTTTATCTTGAGTGTGTTCAAAGTTTCAAGGGTAAGAAATACTACAAATGTTTCATGTATTTGTGATGTAGTAATGTGACATCTGCCAAACATCAGTCCAAGCCAGAAAATTACTGGTGAGAGAAATCGTAGCAGAAAATGTCATTTGTTGGTTGCTGTGGAGAAAGTTCAGTTCCGTGTTTGTTCAGGTGGATCCACCAGGGGCGATAGTAACACATGACCTTCTACCTTTGCCCCATTTCCATGTTTGCAAAGTGTTGTCAGTCCCTTTCTACTCTTGTCTGGTTTAATGTTTTCATGCTAAGTAATGCAGAAAATTGCAGATTTCTGGTGAAATATTAAACATCTGTACCTGTTCATTTCTAGGACAAAGCATTCCTAGAGGGAGAAGGTAATTTCCTGGAGATGTTGAAATATACGCCTTACCACTCTCCAAATCCTGCGGACACGTCGCCACGGTCACCTGTCCAACTCTAGTAGAAACTATCTAATCCTATGTGACAGTCTTATCACTATGGCAACATGAACATTGTATACATGTGTTACCATGGCAACATGAATGAAGGCAGCTGAATGAATGAAGATTTTGGCAAGATGCTAATACATAATTGTTGTACATAATTGTTGTACATGCATATCAGTGATTTGTATGATGTGTTTCCAATTGTGTCGTATTAACAGTTTTTGTATTGTATAGCATTTTTTAAAGACCATTTTGTATATTTTGTTAAATGCGGAACTACAGCCTGTACAAATAATAACTGTTATGTTGACAATAACGTGAAACAATGCTTATTGGTCATGCCAAAACACAATATATGACCACCGTGCATTTTGTGTGTTGTCTTAAATGTGAATTACAAATAATAACTGTTGTTGTAAGAAACAACTCTTTCTGGTGGCTTGGCCATGTGTGGTGCCGAATTTGCTGACTATTGTAGTTTCTTTTTAACCTAGTATAGTGAATAAATTTACAGTTCAAACAGTACTTTAGCTTACACTGCAATGAGAGAGTGTACAAATGCTTGTATGCGTCTTAATGTTAATTTATTCATTTACTATTTAATTTATGCCATGCTACCAGTGCCAGGGTCAATTTATATATATATATATTATTAAATATTACAATTTATTTGTTGCGGCATATACCCGGTAGTAGATCTTAGTCAGGGAACAAGACTATATATATATTGTTCAAGACTTATCTGAGCTGCCTGTGAGAGATTGTGCTGGCAATACTGACAAGTCTCGGTGAACTTTTTAATTGTATAACAACTTGACAAGTTCACGTTCATACATATATATTCTCTCCTCTTACTGATATACACATCACATCATGATATAAACATCACTTCATGATATACACATCACATCATGATATACACATCACATCATGATATACACATCATTTCGTGATATACACATCACTTCGTGATATACACATCACTTCATGATATACACATCACTTCATCTGACAATGTATATTTATCCTGTGTATTGTTTTGTCAAGATTGAAACAATTGAAACTGAATGTTTTAAACAGCCAATATCAACCATAGGGTAAATGAGTTCTCGTGAGGTACAACAACACAAATGATGTCATCATTCAGTTGTTCTTTCAAAGGCACTACCAGGATGCAGTAGTTGCTTTAAAGAATATATACATGGACATTGTCTTGTGTGTCTGCATCAACACATCTGGTCCAAATAAATATATTCTGATACAAGAAAGAAGCCAAACATGTCCTCTCGGTTTACAATGTTGTTTCTTCCGTGGACAACATAGAAAGATTCTCTTCATCTTTGTCACAATGTGCCTTGGTTGCTAAGGGTGTAAGTAGGTCAACATTCGTTGTCAACATTGGAATATCTTGTTCCTGCATGTCGCCATGTTGCTTGGTTGCCAAGGGCGCGAGTAGGTCAACGTTCGTTGTCAATGTAGGAAGGTTCTGTTCGTCCTTGCACTGCTCTGTTGCTAGGGATGTTGCTAGGGACATAAGTAGGTCTAGTTCCTCCAGGGGTGTTCGCAGTCGTAGTTCCTTCTCCTCCATCAAATTAATGGCTTCAGTCAGTTGGTCCGGGCACAGACGCACCAGGTCAGTGTACAGCACCTGCAGCCAAGTACATCGCAAGTAGATAGCCAAGTACATAGTAAGTAGATAGCCAAGTACACAGCAAGTAGATAGCCAAGTACACAGCAAGTAGACAGCCAAGTACAGAAGCAAGTAGATATTCAAACATACAGCAAGTAGATAGCAATCAATTAGACAGTAATGTTCTAACTACCTACACAGTTACGTACATCACCAATGTTGATGAGTGACAAGCACCACCTAACAAACCGATTTAAATGGCCCCCCACACACCCACATTATACATCATTTGAAAGCTTAATGTCTCCCCGTCAAAGTTAGGTATGATGTCATGCTGTCAAGTGGTGCAGTAAGCATAGAGTGAAGGTCAAACAAGGTCACCCTCAAACGATGAATTGTTGAAGTTGTGGTATTCCGTAAACGTTATAAAATTATATTGGATGCATCTGTACTTTATATCATTACACACAGCCATATCATATACATTATTTGAAAGCTCAATGTCTCCCTGTCAAAATGGTGTATGATTTGGTTTGTCAAGTGGTGCAGTAAGTGTGGAGCGAAGGTCAAAAAATTTCACCGACAAATGATGAATTTTCGAAATTGTATTCTGAAAAACGTTATGCAATTACAATGGTTATGTATTTACTTTACCAACCTACACATATAAGCCATTTGAAAGCTTAATATCTCCCCATCAAAATGAGGTATGATGTGGTGCTGGCAATGGATGTAGTACGTGTGGAGTGAAGATCAAACAAGGCCACTGTCAAACAATGAATTTTCGAAATTGTGCCATTCCGCAGTTACAATTATCCCCTCTCATGAAACAAAATTCAAGTCTGGCAAGGGAGGTACTGTAGCGGTAATTAGTCCAGAAATTGTGTTCCGCAGAGCCATGTCATTAGCAAGGTGCAGAGAAGATGTTTCCATGGAAATCATACAGGGCCAGTGCCAATGGCAATTTTGCATGCTGATGGTACAATGAGGAAAACAAACAAAACTGAACTGGGACATCAACTAGAAGCTCAATGTGGGAGAGTATTGGAACTCATAGAAAGCAATTCAACAGCCACAATGTATATTAGGGATGCTGTGGCTGTCATGTGGAAGTCTTTGATAGATATGATGAGGAAGAACTCGGTGAAAACGGCTGAACATGACTGTTGGGCAGGATCTAAATCTGCTTACAAGCAGTGTCAGGTGATTGGTGGATGTCCGGTACTTTCTTGAAAAAAGTTCCATCTAACATGCAATCACTCGTGAATTTCCTCAGTGAATATGTGGTTTCTCGTGAATCACAATGGCTGGCAGCATATCCAGCTTGTACACTCCTTGTCGGTGAAGGTTTCTCCGATGGTGAGTTAGTAAAGTACATTTGTAGTAGGGGTGCAGAAGAAAACAGAGACTTTGCCAGTACTCAGGAAGAAGCTGTATCAGGATGCTTATACATGTTGTTTCTGCTAATACAGACTTCGGATCACATGATGTTCCAGGAACCATAATAATTACGTCACCAGATACAAATGTTTTGGTGCTTGCTGTTCAATGTCACTAGTACACTATGGCTAGAATCAGAAAGGCAAGCTATACCTTCGCTATGCTGAAGCACATCTGGAAATCCAAGCAACTGAGATTGGAAAGAAAACTGAGATTGTAAAACAGTAACGTTCAGTGTACTTCTCTATGGTTCTGAGTGTTGGAAACTGACAGCCAAGCTAGCGCACAAGCTTGAGACCTTCCAAAACAGGTGCTTACGGAAGATCATAGGGGTATTTTGGTACAACACTATCACTAATGAAGAGCTGCTCTGCAAAACAGACGCAACATCCCTGGCCACACAGAACAAGAGGAGAAGATGGAGATGGCTTGGGCACGTGTGCCGAATGTCACCTGGCACACTGGCAGCCTTACGCTGGACAGCAGATGGTAAAAGTGGTCGCCCAAAAGAAACATGGAGACGAATAGTGGAGAAGGAGATGACGTGGAACACCATCACCAAACAGGCTGCAGAAAGCAGCTCTCTTGTTGATGCATTATGTGCCACCGGGCATGAAGACGACTAAGTAAGTAAGTAAGTTCACTATTTTCCCCAAATAGCAAATACAGTTACCATGTAGATTGAAACAGACATCATCAACAGCACAACTGACAAGTGCCGATTTGTACATGTGCATTCGATTTGTGCTGCACTCGGCTCCCAGTTTTGCGACATACTTCCTGCCATGCAAGCTCTAACAGGGTGTGACTCTGTTTCGTCCCTGTTTAGCATTGGAATGAAAACAGTATTCGGTGTTGTCAAAAAGAAGGGAGCAGATCACTTCAAATACCTCTGCAACTTAGGAGAATGTGACACAGGTTGTGATGTCAGCAGCATGGTTTTTCATTGCAATCTTAGCAAATGATCCTAGTAAAAAAGAGAATCGTTCACACATCAACCTCAATTGCCTGCCCGCAGGCAAAGCTTGCCACCAAAACAGACAAGTCAATAGTCAAACTACCGCCATGTGAAACAAGCTTTGGGAAACATGCAGGGCGGGTGCATTGGCAAACCATGATTTGGATGTCGTCACATGTAGCCAAGCCAGATATTGGGTCCCTGGAGAAACAGAACAAGAAACAGAACAACACACTTGTGCTTGTTTACTTCAAAAGTCCAATGACTTCAAAACCATTAGAAGGACTCGTCTGTTCATGTCCCAGTAGGAGTCGTTGCACCATTAACTGTGTGTGTAGTCAGGGCAGTTTGTCCTGCACTGAACTGTGCACATGCCATGGACATGAACATTGCACCATTAACTGTGTGTGTAGTCAGGGCAGTTTGTCCTGCACTGAACTGTGCACATGCCATGGACATGAACATTGCACCATTAACTGTGTGTGTAGTCAGGGCAGTTTGTCCTGCACTGAACTGCGCACATGCCATAGACATGAACATTGCACCATTAACTGTGTGTGTAGTCAGGGCAGTTTGTCCTGCACTGAACTGCGCACATGCCATGGACATGAACATTGCACCATTAACTGTGTGTGTAGTCACGGCAGTTTGTCCTGCACTGAACTGCGCACACGCCATGGACATGAACATTGCACCATTAACTGTGTGTGTAGTCAGGGCAGTTTGTCCTGCACTGAACTGTGCACACGCCATGGACATGAACATTGCACCATTAACTGTGTGTGTAGTCAGGGCAGTTTGTCCTGCACTGAACTGTGCACATGCCATGGACATGAACATTGTAGAAACTCACACTCGCTTGACAGGACCAGGATGAAGACGATGAAGACGGTGAATAGGAGGTAAGTCGCACCAATAGAAAATGAATGTATCTGGTAGTCTGAGCGAATTGACTTAATTTGCTATACATAATAGTATATGACATTTTAAAAAATATCTGAGAAAGCATAGCACAATACATTGATACTTATTTCATCGATTCAGTGCAAACAAATTGTGAGGAAAGTAACTTTTCAGTTAAATACGTGATTATCGAACGACGAGAAGACGCTATTGTAACTTTACGGAATGGCTCAATTTAAAAAACTCATCGTTTAATGGTGACCTTGTTTGATCTTCACTCCACGCATACTACGTCCATTGATAGCACCACGTCATACCTCATTTTGATGGGGAGATATTAAGCTTTCAAACTGAATATGATATGCGTAGGTTGGTAAAGTAAACACACGGCCATTGTAATTTCATACAATTTTTCGGAATACCATAATTTCAAAACTTCATCATTTGGCGGTGACCTTGTTTGAGCTTTGCTCCATTCTTACTGCACCACTTGACAAACCAAATCATACCTCATTTTGACGGGGAGACAATACACTTTCAAACAATAAATGATGTGGCTGTGTGTAGTGAAATAGATACACATGCAATATCTTTTTATGACATTTTGCGGAAAACTACAATTTCAAAAAACATAATTTGAGGGTGACCTTGTTTGATCCTCGCTCCACGTTTACTGCACCACTTTACAGTGCGACATCATACCTAACTTTGATGGGAGACATTAAGCTTTCAAATGATGTATGATGTGGGTATGTGTAGTGGGGCCATTTAAACTCCTAAAATAAAGCACTTTTTGGGGAATTACCGCTCACCTAATTGAACAACCAAGCCAAGCATACTGCCAAGTGTAAAACAGGTACATAACATCACATGACCAAACACACGGCCAAGTAGAATGCAACAAAGAACATACAGTGGCAGTGATTTTTTAAAAGCCATCTATGGTCCAGAATTGGGAATGTAGAATTCGAGGACAGGACCACACATTTGTCACATTTATAAAACAAAGTTTTATATATAATGGTTTGGAGCGTGGGGCCGTACAAGCACAAGCAAGGCAGCATGGGGCCGTACAAGCACAAGCGAGGGAGCGTGAGGCCGTAGAATACAAGCAAGAGAGAGTGGGGCCGTAGAATACAAGCAAGGGAGCGGTGGGCCGTAGAATACAAGCAAGAGAGAGTGGGGCCATAGAATACAAGCAAGAGAGAGTGGGGCCATAGAATACAAGCAAGAGAGAGAGTGGGGCCATAGAATACAAGCAAGAGAGAATGTGGCCGTAGAATACAAGCAAGAGAGAGTGGGGCCGTAGAATACAGGCAAGGGAGCGGTGGGCCATAGAATACAAGCAAGAGAGAGTGGGGCCGTAGAATACAAGCAAGAGAGAGTGGGGCCGTAGAATACAAGCAAGAGAGAGTGGGGCCGTAGAATACAGGCAAGGGAGCGGTGGGCCGTAGAATATAAGCAAGAGAGAGTGGGGCCGTAGAATACAAGCAAGAGAGAGTGGGGCCGTAGAATACAAGCAACTGAGAGTGGGGCCGTAGAATACAGGCAAGGGAGCAGTGGGCCATAGAATACAAGCAAGAGAGAGTGGAGCCGTAGAATACAAGCAAGAGAGAGTGGGGCCATAGAATACAAGCAAGAGAGAGTGGGGCCATAGAATACAAGCAAGAGAGAGTGGGGCCATAGAATACAAGCAAGAGAGAGTGGGGCCATAGAATACAAGCAAGAGAGAGTGGGGCCATAGAATACAAGCAAGAGAGAGTGGGGCCATAGAATACAAGCAAGGGAGCGGTGGGCCGTAGAATACAAGTGAGGGAGCATGAGTGGTTTACAGCATAATATACACAACCAACAGACCAGATCAGATGAATTAATTGACCAAACCTTTGGACAATGTTGTTGAATGGCAGCGATCCAACCTCCAAGCCGTTTCTCTTCAGAAACCATTCTCAAGTTGAGACAACTTGATGTGAAAACATAGGATGTGATTTACAAGCTCACATTGAACCATCTGCACCGCACTCACCTTGGCCCAAGGACACAGCTGTAGCGCGCGGTAGAAGACAGCCCTGGCAGCTTCCTTCCGACCCTGGCCCATCTGTAAGGACATGTACAGGGTACATCAAACTCCTCCAGATATCCCAGCCTTTGGATGGATCTACCAGGCTTGATAAAAATCAAACCCCTCCAGATATTCCAACTCTGCAGTACTGCATGTGTCTTGGTTTGTTTCACTGGCAATGGTTGGCTGACATGTCTTGGTTTGTTTCACTGGCAATGGTTGGCTGACACGAGTACTGCATGTGTCTTGGTTTGTTTCACTGGCAATGGTTGGCTGACATGTCTTGGTTTGTTTCACTGGCAATGGTTGGCTGACACGAGTACTGCATGTGTCTTGGTTTGTTTCACTGGCAATGGTTGGCTGACATGTCTTGGTTTGTTTCACTGGCAATGGTTGGCTGACATGCAGAATAATAATTGACATGCAACATTGTTTTGTTGCATTTCTAGTGTTGATAACTTTTATTCAAACTCTAATGTGTATATATGTGATGAAGTTCATATTTTTAACTAAGCAAAATATAAGAACCATATGTAGAATACCACACATATGTAGAATACCACACATATGTAGAATACCACAGTGATCTTACTTACGGGGATTTATAACTCTCTGTAATATTCCTGAACTTTTTATTGAAGAATTCAGCACCAAATCAAGAATCATAAACTTCCCATTTCTGAAATGTAGAGCACAAATTTGTATTAATTATCACCGAATCATACAATCATCCTACCTCAAACTTCATATAAAGTCGCCATAGCAACACACAATGTTGCACCCCTGCCTGGTGGGTTGCCCTCTCAAACAACGCCCTCAAGTGATGACTTGTCCCTGTCTCCACACAGTCCACCGGGGTTGTCACATCCATTGGGGGTGTCACTTCTGCAATAAACAGGGGTATCACTTCTGCAATAAACAGGCAGAGATCATACTGGCATTGTGGCACAATGGTTTGGTGCTGTCCTTGGGATTAGAAATCACTTAGTTAGATCCACAGGTGGTCAACACAACCATTTATTAAACATTTTATACAACTTTGCTGACTACTCAAGCATTAGGTGTGTGGGAAAGAAGTTGCATGGAAATATGTCTTTTTAGTTTAGACAGTAAAAAACGAAGGTCCTTTATACTGGGTGCCTATCCCAGTCCACAGTTGGTTTCTACTGGGTGTCTATCCCAGTCCATAGTTGGTTTCTACTGGGTGTCTATCCCTGTCCACAGTTGGTTTCTACTGGGTGTCTATCCCAGTCCACAGTTGGTTTCTACTGGGTGTCTATCCCTGTCCACAATTGGTTTTTACTGGGTGTCTATCCCAATCCACAGTTGGTTTCTACTGGGTGTCTATCCCAGTCCACAGTTGGTTTCTACTGGGTGTCTATCCCAGTCCACAGTTGGTTTCTACTGGGTGTCTATCCCAGTCCACAGTTGGTTTCTACTGGGTGCCTATCCCAGTCCACAGTTGGTTTCTACTGGGTGTCTATCCCAGTCCACAGTTGGTTTCTACCTGGTGTCTATCCCTGTCCACAGTTGGTTTCTACTGGGTGTCTATCCCAGTCCACAGTTGGTTTCTACTGGGTGTCTATCCCAGTCCACAGTTGGTTTCTACCTGGTGTCTATCCCTGTCCACAGTTGGTTTCTACTGGGTGTCTATCCCAGTCCACAGTTGGTTTCTACTGGGTGTCTATCCCAGTCCACAGTTGGTTTCTACTGGGTGCCTATCCCAGTCCACAGTTGGTTTTTACTGGGTGTCTATCCCTGTCCACAGTTGGTTTTTACTGGGTGTCTAACCCTGTCCACAGTTGGTTTCTACTGGGTGTCTATCCCACTCCATAGTTGGTTTCCATTTAAGCACCTCTGAATGGATTTAATTTTAGATATATGGCACTATACAAATACAGTTATTATTGCTACCGGTTGTTTCCAATATAGGCACTTTATAAATTTAGTAAATGATAATAATAGTTAGGTACTAAGCTCATTATCTAAACACCACAATAATGACATCTTCAATATGTGCCCCCACACCACCTTATACTCCCACTGCGTGCCCCCACACCACCTTATACTCCCACTGCGTGCCCCCACACCACCTTATACTCCCACTGCGTGCCCCCACACCACCTTATACTCCCACTGCGTGCCCCCACACCACCTTATACTCCTATCCCAGTCCACAGTTGGTTTCTACTGGGTGTCTATCCCAGTCCACAGTTGGTTTCTACTGGGTGTCTATCCCTGTCCACAGTTGGTTTCTACTGGGTGTCTATCCCAGTCCACAGTTGGTTTCTACTGGGTGTCTATCCCTGTCCACAATTGGTTTTACTGGGTGTCTATCCCAATCCACAGTTGGTTTCTACTGGGTGTCTATCCCAGTCCACAGTTGGTTTCTACTGGGTGTCTATCCCAGTCCACAGTTGGTTTCTACTGGGTGCCTATCCCAGTCCACAGTTGGTTTTTACTGGGTGTCTATCCCTGTCCACAGTTGGTTTTTACTGGGTGTCTAACCCTGTCCACAGTTGGTTTTTACTGGGTGTCTATCCCTGTCCACAGTTGGTTTTTACTGGGTGTCTATCCCTGTCCACAGTTGGTTTTTACTGGGTGTCTATCCCAGTCCACAGTTGGTTTCTACTGGGTGTCTATCCCTGTCCACAGTTGGTTTCTACTGGGTGTCTATCCCTGTCCACAGTTGGTTTCTACTGGGTGTCTATCCCTGTCCACAGTTGGTTTTTACTGGGTGTCTATCCCTGTCCACAGTTGGTTTTTACTGGGTGTCTCTCCCTGTCCACAGTTGGTTTCTACTGGGTGTCTATCCCTGTCCACAGTTGGTTTCTACTGGGTGTCTATCCCTGTCCACAGTTGGTTTCTACTGGGTGTCTATCCCAGTCCACAGTTGGTTTCTACTGGGTGTCTATCCCAGTCCACAGTTGGTTTCTACTGGGTGTCTATCCCTGTCCACAGTTGGTTTCTACTGGGTGTCTATCCCTGTCCACAGTTGGTTTCTACTGGGTGTCTATCCCAGTCCACAGTTGGTTTCTACTGGGTGTCTATCCCAGTCCACAGTTGGTTTCTACTGGGTGTCTATCCCAGTCCACAGTTGGTTTCTACTGGGTGTCTATCCCAGTCCACAGTTGGTTTCTACTGGGTGTCTATCCCTGTCCACAGTTAGTTTCTACTGGGTGTCTAACCCAGTCCACAGTTGGTTTCTACTAGGTGTCTATCCTTGTCCACAGTTTCTACTGGGTGTCTATCCCTGTCCACAGTTGGTTTCTACTGGGTGTCTATCCCTGTCCACAGTTGGTTTCTACTGGGTGTCTATCCCTGTCCACAGTTGGTTTCTACTGGGTGTCTATCCCTGTCCACAGTTGGTTTCTACTGGGTGTCTATCCCTGTCCACAGTTGGTTTCTACTGGGTGTCTATCCCTGTCCACAGTTGGTTTCTACTGGGTGTCTATCCCAGTCCACAGTTGGTTTCTACTGGGTGTCTATCCCTGTCCACAGTTAGTTTCTACTGGGTGTCTAACCCAGTCCACAGTTGGTTTCTACTGGGTGTCTATCCCAGTCCACAGTTGGTTTCTACTGGGTGTCTATCCTTGTCCACAGTTGGTTTCTACTGGGTGTCTAACCCAGTCCACAGTTGGTTTCTACTGGGTGTCTATCCCAGTCCACAGTTGGTTTCTACTGGGTGTCTATCCCTGTCCACAGTTGGTTTCTACTGGGTGTCTATCCCACTCCATAGTTGGTTTCCATTTAAGCACCTCTGAATGGATTTAATTTTAGATATATGGCACTATACAAATACAGTTATTATTGCTAACGGTTGTTTCCAATATAGGCACTTTATAAATTTAGTAAATGATAATAATAGTTAGGTACTAAGCTCATTATCTAAACACCACAATAATGACATCTTCAATATGTGCCCCCACACCACCTTATACTCCCACTGTGTGCCCCCACACCACCTTATACTCCCACTGCGTGCCCCCACACCACCTTATACTCCCACTGCGTGCCCCCACACCACCTTATACTCCCACTGCGTGCCCCCACACCACCTTATACTCCCACTGCGTGCCCCCACACCACCTTATACTCCCACTGCGTGCCCTCACACCACCTTATACTCCCACTGCGTGCCCCCACACCACCTTATACTCCCACTGCATGCCCCCACACCACCTTATACTCCCACTGCGTGCCCCCACACCACCTTATACTCCCACTGCGTGCCCTCACACCACCTTATACTCCCACTGCGTGCCCCCACACCACCTTATACTCCCACTGCGTGCCCCCACACCACCTTATACTCCCACTGCGTGCCCCCACACCACCTTATACTCCCACTGCATGCCCCCACACCACCTTATACTCCCACTGCGTGCCCCCACACCACCTTATACTCCCACTGCGTGCCCTCACACCACCTTATACTCCCACTGCGTGCCCCCACACCACCTTATACTCCCACTGCGTGCCCTCAATCTGTCTAACAATAGTGGTGGCTAAACTTTTAATGAACAATTTAAATCATGTACCTGCTGCACTGGTGGTCGATGAGAGATGTGGCTCCATCTGTTGGGAATACTGTGCAAGCAACTGCATTCGACGCAGTTCTGCATATATGGGGAACAGCCACAGAAGTGCCATATGGCAGTTCTTGGTGGCACGATGGAAGTATCGCCGCAGTCGGCCGGCAATGTGGCTCCTTGCCTCCAGCGTTACGTAGTAACGCAACAGAATGACATCGGTCGGAAAGTCCCTCAATGCTGCCTCCAGGGGACCTCGAACGACATGCAGTGGCACCACCTGTGTCTGGGTGTGGTAGAACAGAAGTGCGATGTGAGATTGCGTCAACCAGTGGGCTAATTTTTTACAACATGCATGCTGCGTGTCAGGACATGCATCCAACTTCTCACACCTGACTCTCTCGCGGATCCTGTCTAGAACTTGTTGGAAGACACCGCATGCTGCCTCGGTGTTGCATGTGAGGTACTCAAAGACAGCATAGCAAACTGTCCAGTGCAGGATCTCGTCACCAGCGTAAGAAGCAAATACATCATCCGTACATGACCAACTCTTGTCACCGTCTATTTGTTGCAACAGTTCATCCAAGTGTGACTTGTACATGTTTCTCGACTTCAAAACCACCACCGGGTTCGCCTTCGATGCTCCTGAGAATGGCTCATATTTACTGCCACTATGTCCACCTGCCAATGCAATGAGGATGTGTAGCGCCCTCTGTCTGTCAATGTTTACGTTGTGCTCCCATGACGACAATCCTAGCTCCAGTTCGGCATAGGACCGATAGAGGAAGTACCTGAGGCAGCGTTGATGTCCAGCAGGCTGGGGATCATCAGAGGCCATTGCTAGGGCTGTATCAAGTACCTTACGTGCTCTCGCCACATCACCTGAACCCCACTCGAGTCTCGCATATGCTTCCCACAATGCCAGGTTGTTACGGTGCTGTGGTTCCTTCATCAATGACTTGGTAAATTTCTTCACCTCTTTATAGAGTGTTGTCTTAGTCTTGCCGTTAGCTGTTGTAATGGCTGCTGCCTTGAATGCTATCAACATGAGGCTGAGTTTTGTCCGTTCAACATTGCCTAGTTTCTCTGAACACTGCATGACTATGCTACAGATAAATGCATCAATTCCCAACCTGACGTCATCACCGCATACGCACCGTTCAAAAACCATTTCACAGTCGCTAGGCAACTCACAACGAACTTGTCGCACATCCTGCAGAATTAGGTTGAAATCATCGCCATGGCATCCATGCCTGTCAGACATCTCAGGCACACCAAGAAAGTGAAGGAGTTGACAGAGAAGTGAAAACTTTCCAGGCTCGTCATCCCCGAGACAGAAGATATAGGGGACAATGTCAGTTGACAAGACGACTCTGTCCGGATCTGTGCAATCATCCTCTGTTTCACCTGCGCCAACGTCTGGTCGCCATGGTAACCAATGCTGGTCTTGCCTGAATGTCTCCATGACGAGCCACTTGTGCCATTTATCAGCATTTGTCTTTAGTAACTCAGCTTCTTTTGTTTCATCGTCATCTAAAGTCGGAAGAGAAGTGCTTCTTAGATCAAATGTTATTCATGGGACTTGTGCATGTATGTGCAGTATTCATGTATGTGCGGGATTCATGTATGCACAGTATTCATGTATGTGCAGTATTCATGTATGTGCAGTATTCATGTATGCACAGTATTCATGTATGCGCAGTATTCATGTATGTGCAGTATTCATGTATGTGCAGTATTCATGTATGTGCAGTATTCATGTATGCGCAGTATTCATGTATGCACAGTATTCATGTATGTGCAGTATTCATGTATGTGCAGTATTCATGTATGCGCAGTATTCATGTATGCGCAGTATTCATGTATGTGCAGTATTCATGTATGTGCAGTATTCATGTATGTGCAATATTCATGTATGGCCAGCATTCATGTATGCGCAATATTCATGTATGCGCAGTATTCATGTATGCGCAGTATTCATGTGTGTATAAAATTAATATATGTATATACTGAAGCTTGAATAATAAAGTACTTACCTACAGTAACTAAAGTTGGATGGTGGCATACTTAAAAACATATATATATATATATATATATATATATATATATATATATATATATATATATATATATATATATATATATATATATATATATATATACAGCTACCTGTACAGCTACCTGTAGTGTCAAGATAAAATTATCGTAGTCATAGATTAACTTTAAGATAACAAACAAATAATCAAATTGCAAAACACAAAACTAAAACTGGGTGAGAGAATCTGACTCAACATAAAACAGTGTCTGTTAATCCTGTTAACCCATACGTATTTCAGCATCATCAGTCAAATATCACACTACTAATCTCATCAAGTTTTATCATTACACAATCCTACCTTGGGAAGAATGAATGGGAACAGCTGGTTCAACGTCTCCTTTCTTCCCCATCCAAACGTCCCATCCCACTGCTCCCTCTTCCCCAAGCCGGGGCGCACTGCTATCCCAGAACGTCTCCAGAAACTCCAGTTTGTCCTTGTGCGAGGCAGTCAGGAGGACGTCAGGACAGAAGAGATTGAACTCGAGCAGGGCCTGGCACAGGGACACAGCCTTCTCTGTGTGGCCGGCCTGGCTCAGGAAGTGGCACAGCTGTAGGAAGATGTCTGCAACAGTTTACAGTACATTACGTATGCTATCAATGAAAATGTTCTTAATGAGGCGCGGTGGCACTGTGGTTAGAACATCAGACCCTCAATCGAGAGAATCTAAGACCCTCAATTGAGAGAATCCAAGTTCAAATCCTCTTGCTGCCATTTCAAAACTTAGGCAGTTTCATTCACATGAATCCACATTGCTCCATTTCACTTGACTGTAAATAATTACCTGGCTATACACAGCGGTGGATCTATGTGAATGAATATTCTTTACAGAGTAATTGCAGCATGGCTGAATGTTTCCCAGAGAAGTCAAGTTGGCATTCGAATGAACAGGTTTTCCAGGGGGTGAAGTGTACAGAGCTTTGAGCAGTCTCAGACACTGGATACAGTATTTTATATAAGAATGTACCTTTAATAAACAACTATTTTATCCACTTGTTTCACTATCATGAGGGAATGAACATTGGGACAATTAGTTCTTCTGTTTCAATGACCAACGGTCACTATCATCAGGGAATGAACATTGGGACAATTAGTTCTTCTGTTTCAATGACCAACGGTCACTATCATCAGGGGATGAACATTGGGACAATTAGTTCTTCTGTTTCAATGACCAATGGTCACTATCATCAGGGAATGAACATTGGGACAATTAGTTCTTCTGTTTCAATGACCAACGGTCACTATCATCAGGGAATGAACATTGGGACAATTAGTTCTTCTGTTTCAATGACCAACGGTCACTATCATCAGGGGATGAACATTGGGACAATTAGTTCTTCTGTTTCAATGACCAATGGTCACTATCATCAGGGAATGAACATTGGGACAATTAGTTCTTCTGTTTCAATGACCAATGGTCACTATCATCAGGGGATGAACATTGGGACAATTACTTCTTCTGTTTCAATGACCAACGGTCACTATCATCAGGGGATGAACATTCGGACAATTAGTTCTTCTGCTCACCAGGAGGATGTAGACATCATCACAACCAGACGATTTACTCACCAGGGAGAGGTAGACATCATCATAACCAGTGTCCTGTGATGATGTGTGGTTCCAGGTAGCAGTGGATGAGACACGTTCCAGTAACCTACCTGTCATGTGATGTGTGGTTCCAGGCAGTAGTGGATGAGACACGTTCCAGTAACCTACCTGTCATGTGATGTGTGGTTCCGGGCAGTAGTGGATGAGACACATTCCAGTAACCTACCTGTCATGTGATGTGTGGTTCCAGGCAGTAGTGGATGAGACACATTCCAGTAACCTACATGTCATGTGATGTGTGGTTCCGGGCAGTAGTGGATGAGACACTTAACCACTTTCCAGTAACCTACCTGTCATGTGATGTGTGGTTCCAGGCAGTAGTGGATGAGACACGTTCCAGTAACCTACCTGTCATGTGATGTGTGGTTCCGGGCAGTAGTGGATGAGACACGTTCCAGTAACCTACCTGTCATGTGATGTGTGGTTCCGGGCAGTAGTGGATGAGACACTTAACCACTTTCCAGTAACCTACCTGTCATGTGATGTGTGGTTCCAGGCAGTAGTGGATGAGACATGTTCCAGTAACCTACCTGTCATGTGATGTGTGGTTCCAGGCAGTAGTGGATGAGACACTTTCCAGTAACCTACCTGTCATGTGATGTGTGGTTCCAAGCAGCAGTGGATGAGATATGTTCCAGTAACCTACCTGTCATGTGATGTGTGGTTCCAGGCAGTAGTGGATTGAGATATGTTCCAGTAACCTACCTGTCATGTGATGTGTGGTTCCAGGCAGTAGTGGATGAGACATGTTCCAGTAACCTACCTGTCATGTGATGTGTGGTTCCAGGCAGTAGTGGATGAGACACTTTCCAGTAACCTACCTGTCATGTGATGTGTGGTTCCGGGCAGTAGTGGATGAGACACTTAACCACTTTCCAGTAACCTACCTGTCATGTGATGTGTGGTTCCGGGCAGTAGTGGATGAGACACGTTCCAGTAACCTACCTGTCATGTGATGTGTGGTTCCAGGCAGTAGTGGATGAGATACTTTCCAGTAACCTACCTGTCATGTGATGTGTGGTTCCGGGCAGCAGTGGATGAGATATGTTCCAGTAACCTACCTGTCATGTGATGTGTGGTTCCAGGCAGTAGTGGATGAGACATGTTCCAGTAACCTACCTGTCATGTGATGTGTGGTTCCAGGCAGTAGTGGATGAGACACTTTCCAGTAACCTACCTGTCATGTGATGTGTGGTTCCGGGCAGTAGTGGATGAGACACTTAACCACTTTCCAGTAACCTACCTGTCATGTGATGTGTGGTTCCAGGCAGTAGTGGATGAGACATGTTCCAGTAACCTACCTGTCATGTGATGTGTGGTTCCGGGCAGTAGTGGATGAGACACTTTCCAGTAACCTACATGTCATGTGATGTGTGGTTCCGGGCAGTAGTGGATGAGACACTTAACCACTTTCCAGTAACCTACCTGTCATGTGATGTGTGGTTCCAGGCAGTAGTGGATGAGACATGTTCCAGTAACCTACCTGTCATGTGATGTGTGGTTCCAGGCAGTAGTGGATGAGACACTTTCCAGTAACCTACCTGTCATGTGATGTGTGGTTCCGGGCAGTAGTGGATGACACACTTAACCACTTTCCAGTAACCTACCTGTCATGTGATGTGTGGTTCCAGGCAGTAGTGGATGAGACATGTTCCAGTAACCTACCTGTCATGTGATGTGTGGTTCCGGGCAGTAGTGGATGAGACACATTCCAGTAACCTACCTGTCATGTGATGTGTGGTTCCAGGCAGTAGTGGATGAGACACGTTCCAGTAACCTACCTGTCATGTGATGTGTGGTTCCGGGCAGTAGTGGATGAGACACATTCCAGTAACCTACCTGTCATGTGATGTGTGGTTCCAGGCAGTAGTGGATGAGACACATTCCAGTAACCTACATGTCATGTGATGTGTGGTTCCGGGCAGTAGTGGATGAGACACTTAACCACTTTCCAGTAACCTACCTGTCATGTGATGTGTGGTTCCAGGCAGTAGTGGATGAGACACGCCCAGTAACCTACCTGTCATGTGATGTGTGGTTCCGGGCAGTAGTGGATGAGACACGCCCAGTAACCTACCTGTCATGTGATGTGTGGTTCCGGGCAGTAGTGGATGAGACACTTAACCACTTTCCAGTAACCTACCTGTCATGTGATGTGTGGTTCCAGGCAGTAGTGGATGAGACATGTTCCAGTAACCTACCTGTCATGTGATGTGTGGTTCCGGGCAGTAGTGGATGAGACATGTTCCAGTAACCTACCTGTCATGTGATGTGTGGTTCCGGGCAGTAGTGGATGAGACACGTTCCAGTAACCTACCTGTCATGTGATGTGTGGTTCCGGGCAGTAGTGGATGAGACACATTCCAGTAACCTACCTGTCATGTGATGTGTGGTTCCAGGCAGTAGTGGATGAGACACGTTCCAGTAACCTACCTGTCATGTGATGTGTGGTTCCAGGCAGTAGTGGATGAGACACGTTCCAGTAACCTACCTGTCATGTGATGTGTGGTTCCAGGCAGTAGTGGATGAGACTGGACACTCCCACTGCAGAGACTGGTCAGTGTCTCGAAGCACTTTGCATAGAGTTTCAGCACCCCCGAGACACTGAAGGTTGAGAACTGAGACTGTGCGAACAATAGATAATGCCTCCACAATGCCCCATCATTCATGTGCATAAACATCAGCTGCTTCCACTCTGCAGCCACTTTTGCACCATCCCAGAATGTAGCAGCAAATTCAAGCTGCGCAATTTTCAGTTTCACTGACTTTGGGTTCATCTCAAAGGCACGGTCAAATACAGCGCTCTTGATCTCGAGAAGGATCTGACTCTTTGTGTGATGTTTGACCAAGCATGCATTTGATTCGTTGTTCTCCTGATGTGCGATCAGCTCATCCTGGAAGTCAATGAACTCAAGCCATTTCTGCTCATCATGTGGGTCACTTGTTAAAGCACGATTGTAGTCTGCAGTTTTCTGTTTGAGGAGTTGTTCCCGGGATTCCTTCAACTGATTCTTCCCCGACTCTTTCTGCTCATACATCATGGGCCCCCGACCCTGCATGTACAACTCAGTCGATGAGTCGTAAATGCCAAGTGGATTCACATTGGAGCGACCTGCCTCTGTACCACTTTCACCAATGGCAATGTATGGTATACTGTCACCAATCTTGCCTCCATTGCCAGATGCTACCAACCTGGAGAGGTCAAACACACCACCATTAAAGTCAAGGGTCTTGACTTTGCGAACATTCTCTTTGCCGAAGTAGCGAACGTCCAAACTTTTAGTTTTGCGAGATTTCCGGGCTCGGTCGAAAGTAATGAGTTGATTTTTGTTTACTCCAAGACAGGAATATCCAACTCGGTAATATTTCCCAATGTGCATCTTGTAGATGCTTTCAAAAGATGCGTTACTTGCATCTGGCCTGCGATCCACATGAAACGCCCGCTCTGGACATAGTCCTTTCACACCTTCAATGAAGACTTTGCCACTAGGGGGCTCATCTGATACCAGAGGAAGATTCTTAACTTTTCTCCTAAGAAACAGCAAACATACATGTTTAATTTACACTCCAAATATGGTCTACAGAAATATGTTCAACTTAGGATATTCACACTAGACATTTATTGTACAAAACACAACTTAGCCAGTCCTTCTAGTGAGTAATATTTTACAGTGAGAGATAACAGCTAGATTAAAACTGGTACAACATATTTTTCTAAACCTATGAGAAAAATCTGCTTTAAACTGGCAAGTCTGATGCTTTTTTTACAAACAACCAACACCAAATCCACCACATGCGACCAACATATATAGACAACCTTTCTATCTATGACACCCTTTCATTACACAACTTAACACTGGCATTATGGGCATTTATGGCTGCATACTTTGATGCAAAAGTTATTGAGACCCAAAGAGAACAGACTTTACCGCACATCTGATGATGGTGAGTCTTCTCTGTGCTTGGTTCTATGCTTCTTGCGCTTGTGGTGACTTTTGTACTTCTTCTTCTTCAGTTTGTGTCTTCTTTCTTTGTGACTGTCGCCCAAACATTCTGGTGATTCTGCAAATCACTCACAATTAAATAACGTCCCAGACAGTAATTTTGACACTTTATTGGCATTAATAATAATGTATGTCTGGAATAATTATTTGTTTTATACTGTAAAGAAAGACTAAACAAAATGTGGACTATTTATATATCTAAAATATGCATAGTAAGGGATACTGTCAAAATGTGTTTGTAATAAAGCAACTAACCGACTACAGCCAAAGTTAAGCAACATGTCCCCAAACCAGACTGGTCATCAACAAAGTTAAGCAACATGTCCCCAAACCAGACTGCTCATCAACAAAGTTAAGCAACATGTCCCCAAACCAGACTGCTCAACAACAAAGTTAAGCAACATGTCCCCAAACCAGACTGGTCAACAACAAGGTTAAGCAACATGTCCCCAAACCAGACTGGTCAACAACAAAGTTAAGCAACATGTCCCCAAACCAGACTGGTCAACAACAAAGTTAAGCAACATGTCTCCAAACCAGACTGGTCAACAACAAAATCCTTAATCAGAACTGTTTTTAGTATGCTATGTGGTACTAGTGGTATCTGCAGTACTTAGGCAACTATTATCAAATTGCATCAAAGACCGCAGTTTATATTTCCATCTGCTGGTCTATAACTCACCTCCATGAGTAGCTTTTGCACACTTTGCAGCTGGAGCAACATCTGAGTCTGTCGCTGAATCATCTTCAGAAAGTTCACTATGTTAAAAAACCACCACACAACAAACTTCAACAATGCCAAATTAATCTACATAGTTTTTAATTTGTGCCTACTTCATGTCCATAATAACTGACATTGGTATGGATGGTGGTAGATGCAGTGAATTCTTGAATACCATATGTTCGGGCATGCATGCGTTTGTGTGTGCACAGTGCACACGCAGACAGACAAAAAGGCAAGTACACAGTTATAAAATACAGACAAGACAAACAACAGAGAGATCATGGACCTTGTTTAAGCATGTCTCAGAAATGAATTGTGTAGACTGTAAGGAAACTTTTCAAATTTACAAGGAAATAATTCAATAACTTATCCAAAAATCACTGCACACTGACAGAATGAGGTATGAGTCTCTCAGCATCTCTTACCTGACTGCTGGCCGCTGCTGGACAATCAGAGCATCGGTTGACTTGAAGCTCTCATTGCACAACCATTCCTTGTTGTTGTCCACAGTGTGTGCATGTTCTGTTACAAGAAAACCATTGCACAGTCAAATGTCTCACACATGCTAATGATTGATATAATGAATCTCTTCTACAGAACCAGCAACACGTATCACGTGCAGAAGAGTAACTTACGAGGTTTAACTCCAAACAGCCCTTTCTAGGGCTAACACATAGGATTGGTTTATTTTCAGAGTTTTCCTTCTCTAGTGTAAGTGAATCTACAACAGGTTTTTTCCATCTCTCTGCATGTAATATTTTAATTCCCCTGGCATAGACACCAGACAGAAGGAACCAACGGCTTTAAGCGTTTCTTCCGAAAGACAAAGTGGGGTGAACAAAATTGCCCAAGCTTTGAAATGGCAGCAGGTGGATTTGTACCAGTCCGTTCTATTGACAGTCAGACATTCTGCCACTGAGTCACCACACTCGATAACCTGTTTTAACAGACAATAGGTTATTCACCTGCATTGATAGTAGTACCAAGAAGTTAGGCCTAGGCCAGGGACACCAGTACACAAAATAATTCCAGTAAAGTTGAAGATTAATGGTTTTCGGTAGAAATTATTGTTCACACTGGATTTTAGAGTTTTTTATCAGCTTCCTTCTGCAGTTACGCACACAGTACACTATTATTCCGACAGGAAACTAGTGTAGTACTTATATTATAAGCAAGAAGAAGTCCTGCACATATACAACCCCGATGTTACGAACCTAAAATAAATGCACAAAGCCACCGGAAGTTATATAATAAATCTGTTTTCACCATAAATTATAAATATAATTATAGTAAAATCTCTGAGTGTCAAAAGAAATAATTCCAACACAGCAACTGTTAAAAGGAATAATTCCAACACAGCAACTCTCAAAAGGAATAAGTCCAACACAGCCACTCTCAAAAGGAATAAGTCCTACTCAGCAACCGAGTCTGAGATGGCTTGTAGTGACTAATGTCTAATGCAATGTAATGGCAGTAATGAGCGATATTAAGTATCAACTATTAAACAAACTCGTGGAGGATGGATGGAAGAAATTAACTGAAGAAACATTACCTGTTGAAATGTTGCTAAAGGCTGGAAACAACAATGTTGGTGCGGAAGGTTTATTTAGTTGGGTTATTGGAAAAAGCGTTGGCTTCTTGTCTACAACTTCGGTTTTCGAGTCCATGTTAACTACTGTGGCGCCACCATCAATTGACACAGAACTAAACGGAATCTACTACAGAAAAATTACTACTGAAGTCGCGCGTTTCTCGTCCCCGTCCCCGTCCCCGTCCGCTTCCTTTTTTTGCCGCCGCCGCGTTTCTCTGTCCAAAACTTAGAAATTACTGTTAGACTTTTTCAGTTCACTCTTTATGCATCATATACAATTTCAATGTGTTGGGCTGAATGTGCAGTCTACAGAGTCTAAAATAACGACGACCTTTGCTTTAGATACTCTTTACACAGACTTATTTACACAATACCAGTCTCAATCAGTATAAATGCCATTCAGTCGTATGCCTATGATACAAACTAATGAAACCATGGCCAAACGTACAATTGACATTTATCTTGACATTCATTAAATACTTTCAACATTGTCTTTGTTTCTTGTTTGTTTCTGGTCAATTTAAGCCATATTCAATTGACGTAAATGTTTCCATTCATCTACCATTCCCGCAAAAAAATGTCAGGATTTATAGTAATATACATCACTGTTTTGTTCCATATTGCACCGAAAAAACAACAGTTTGTCTTTAAATCAACCACAGTGAGCATCCAATATATCGCCGCCATTTTCGAAACTAATGGCAAAAATCCATAAATAATAAATAATAAGGGCCACCCTGTTCCTTTTTTTTATATACATCCGGACGAGAAACTATTTTCTTTTTCTACTAGGCCTTATAGCGGCCGTGGCAAATTTATTATGAATTAAAAATAAATTGATGAATTAAAATAATAAATTACAGTAAACAACTATAAATGATGTTTACAAACAGCACGAACAAATGTAAGAACATATATCACATTAATACGTTTTGTAGGTTCAGTGCACAGAGAAATGAGCCTCAGTCAGATAAAGCCTTACTTGGAAAGCATAATATCGTCGTGGCATCTAGTCGGGGGGGGGGGGGGGGGTTGGAGCCCAACTAGATACCTTCCTACCTTCCTAGAGAGAAATGATTAAATTACTTAGTTCCTGAGTCGAACAAGTCAAATTAGCACATTACAAGGAAAACAATTAAAGACTTTGAAAATAACATTGCTAAAAAAATAGAATTCACCTATGGTAATCCAGACCGAGTGCCCATGCCCAAGATGCCCCGGTTTTCCGTTCAACTATACTGGTAGTTGCAGGACTGTTCACACGAGAGCGCCACTAAATATATCCCCACCTACCAAGCTGCACCAATGAGTCCCGTAGAGTGATATTTTGGAGGAGAGTAATTGTCTGTGTTAGTTTATAAATTATAAATTCACCGCGGGCCCGCCGTGAGGTATCCTCGGGTGCGTTCTCCGCGTCCACTAGAGAATGTCACTCTAAATGTGGACAGGTCAGTCGTATTTCTATTACTGTTATTTTCATACGTGACCCCGCCTTCGGAACAACGGTAACATAGTGGACACGGACAGGCGGTGATAACAGTAACACGGTGGACACGGACAGGCGGTGATAACAGTAACACGGTGGACACGGACAGGCGGTGAGAACAGTAACACGGTGGACACGGACAGGCGGTGACAACAGTAACACGGTGGACACGGACAGGCGGTGATAAGGTGTCCCACCTTATCAGAGGCGACAGGCGGTGACAAGGTGACCCACCTTACCACAGAGGGGACGGACGATGACAAGGTGTCCCAACTTACCACAGAGGGGACGGACGATGACAATATGTTTCGCCTTACCACACAGGGAGAGGCGGTGACAAGGCGTCCCGCCTTACCACACATGAATAGACGATCACAAGGCGTCCCGCCTTACCACACAGGGACAGACGATCACAAGGTGTCCCGCCTTACCACACAGGGACAGACGATGACAAAGTGTCCCGCCTTACCACACAGGGACAGGCGATGACAAAGTGTCCCGCCTTACCACACAGGGACAGGCGATGCCAAGGTGTCTTGCCTTACCACACAGGGACAGGCGATGACAAGGTATCCCGACTTAACACAGAGGTGACAGACGGTGACAAGGTGTCCCGCCTTACCACAGAACGACATGCAATGACAAGTTGTCCAGGCTGACCACAGAGGGACAAGCGATGGCAAGTTGTCCAGGCTGACCACAGAGGGGACAAACGCAACGCGTTGTATATGGAATTGATTGACAAGTACCAATTAATATACAACGGTTGTGATTACTCCAATAGCAACGTGTTGGTGCTTTATGCCACAGCGCCGTGATGACTTGTTTTCTAGCAACGCGTTGGTCCCTTCTGGGAAATCATTGGTGCTTTCTAGAAAGCTTGTACAATGACGACGTTTACAGCGAAATACCCCGCCGTGCTTGGAGATGTCCAAGTGGGTATCGCACTGAGGCGCTGCGAGTTATGCTGGAACCCCAGTTCCCCGTCTACACCTGGGAATCCTGGACCCAACTTTGGTTGTTCTGTAAGGAATATTGTCTTCGTTCGTTCCCTTGCTGCAAGCAATTATATTTTCTTGTTTCCACGCTACAATTTCATTGTTTGAGAAATTTGATCAGGATATCGGGGAGCAATATTTTCATAAACTCTCACCCAGTCATCCGGAGGACGGCATCCATAGAACAACAACAACCATCTACACGGGGGTCTCTCCTACGTGACGGCATCCATAGAACACCAACAACCCTCTACACGGGGGTTTGTCCTACATGACGGCACCCATAGAACACCAACAACCCTCTACACGGGGTCTGTCCTACGTGACGGCATCCATAGAACGCCAACAACCCTCTACACGGTAGTCTGTCCTACGTGACGTTTTCAAGTTCAGTAACAGTTATCCCGAATTAAATTTTGATAGCCCTGGTCTTCTCTGTAGATTCAATATATTATGAACTTGATAACGATTATGTATAGGTCATCTGTCGGAGGATACCAAGTAACGTCATGGTTATTGAAATCATATTGGGGTATATTGTAGAGACGTGGTGACGGGTTGACGGGGTGACGTGGTGACGGGGTGGTGACGTGGTGACGTGGTGACGGGGTGACGTGGTGACGGGTTGACCGGGTGACGTGGTGACGGGGTGACGTGGTGACGGGGTGACGTGGTGACGTGGTGACGGGTTGACGTGGTGACGGGGTGACGTGGTGACGGTGTGACGGGGTGACGGGGTAACGGGGTGATGTGGTGACGGTGTGACGGGGTGACGGTGTGACGTGGTGACGGTGTGACGTGGTGACGGGGTGACGGGGTGACGTGGTGACGGGGTGACAAGGTGACGGGGTTACTGGATTGACCATGATTGAACGTTTGACAGTAGACAAATGTTGCACCTAATCAGAATCCTGCTTTCGATGGAAATAAATTAATCCTCTACTAATCTAATATGAAATAAATTAATCCTCTACCAATCTAATATGAAATAAATTAATCCTCTACCAATATAATATGAAATAAATTAATCCTCTACCAATCTAATATGAAATAAATTAATCATCTACCAATCTAATATGAAATAAATTAATCCTCTACCAATCTAATCTAATATGAACATCTCACGAGCTCAGTTCGTGGTTACCACTTGCGCATTTCTCTGGTCAGCCTCAGAATATAATTTAATTAACACGTGTCCACCGTCACGGGTCAGCTCTACGAGTTGCTGTACCGGTCAGTCTATTTTAAATACACATAGAATTAGCAACAACAACACGACATTGTGCACTTTCGTTTCATTTGTGTTCAGTTAGTGTTGGACAGGAGTGTAGTGTTGGAGTGTAGTGTAGAGTATACAGCTCTGCCAGACGGAAGTGTTTAACTAGCACTTAGACTTGCCGTGTATGAGAGCCGAACCTAGATATTGACCATTAAATAACATGTGTTTCGTTATTGCTGGTTCATACAGTGCCTACTTGGAATTCGATTGTCATCTACCAATTTCGAATACACTTCGAGCTGTGTCTGGTGTTGGCAGGCCACCATTGTACACAAACACGGTATGCTGGGTCGCATTTAAGGCGCGTCAGTGAAACAGTGGCTACTTTTGCGTGCGTGCGTGCGTGCGTGCGTGCGTGCGTGTGTGACATAAATCTGAGTATAAACGCGCGTGTTTTGGTGACTGCGCGATTGTGTAAACGTTGGAGTGACCCCCCCCCCCCGACAATACGGGCTACCCTCTGATCAGAACCGCACATCGATCACAAACAGGCGTCGTTTCGTTTTCTCGGTAGCGCTGCGTGTGCGCTGGACGGAAAAGCTCTATTGAATAATCGAGAGCGCTCTATAATCATACTCTGCTCCTGGCTGGCCCTGGAGGCGACGTCCGGGGGCTGTGAAGTATGTGGCGGGGTCGCGGGGTCATGGTGCCAACAGGGCCCGCATTCACAAAAATCTTGCTAAAATCGTAACTCAAGTTTTCCGTAAACATGGCTGCAAAGCTGCCCTTGAAGGGGTCACTTACGGAATTTAGTGGTCTATAATGGACTTAGGTAGGCTAATTACCAACATAACATTGCGAATTTAAGTCTATAACGCAAAAACCACTCTTGGCTGAGATTCAACGTAACGGTGGGTTATGCAATACCCCAGTAAGAACATTCACTATTTAGCACATCGGATAAAATTTACCAAGATATTCCATGAGTGAACCCCCCCGGACAGTTTTGCCGCCATATTTATGGACAACTTGAGTTACGAATTCTTTCGCGAAATCGAGCCCGGCGTGATTTAGACCTGACGCCTTTTTATCATTTGTGGCAGTCGTATTGAAAGGGTCAGTAAACAGTAGGAGAAGACGCGGGCCTGGATCAGCCCAACTAATACACAGTCGGCCCATTTGGCTCAATCTATGATAGACACCTATATTAGAGGGGCGTTGTAGCGTCGTGTTAGAAGGTCTGACCCTTGACCTCGAGTCAGAGACATACTGATCTTCTTATGATCTCGATTAAATATCCAACAGTGCCCAGGAAATGAGATCCTTGATGTGCGAAATATAACAATACCGCCCGTCTCATCTTGAACGTGTCGTGGGCTGATGATATCAGACGTAGCCGCCCGCTAGTACCGTGTAGCAGGGGACACTGCTGGTGAATTGTTTGTGTAAATATGTGAATGAGATCCTTCTTGTGTAGTGTTACAATACTCCCGTGCATCCTACGTTGTGGGACGGGTCAGGTGCTGCAGTGAGTCGATTCAAAAGACTGAAGTATGTCACATGTGCGCCGTCCGAAGTATGCGGCTTTCTCCCCTCGCGTCTCCGAGTCCGGCTACGCGCGCGGCCGCATTTAACGTCACCGGAGCGTGGCCTGCTCGCTAGTCAACAGAAATAAACATGACTGTTATTTGACGACGTAGACCTACATACGCATAAAAAGGCTAACCACTAATGTCTGACGTCGTCGTTAAACGGACTATGGTTCCTTCATCGCGTGACGTGTTTTCGCAGTGATTGTCCAGACACGTTTCCAGAAACACATCGACAAAAAAGGAAACGTGACGGAGAATGTTCTCGCCGCGGTGACGAATCTGGGAGATGTGGCCAGAGGGAATCTCATCACCATCACGTGGTGCCATCTCCTCTCAGACGGTCGGTTGTCATGGGTCGCCATCTCCTCTCAGACTGTCGTCGGTTGTCATGGGTCGCCATCTGCTCTCAAACGGTCGATTGTCATGGGTCGCCATCTGCTGTCAGACGGTCGGCTGTCATGGATCGCCATCTGCTCTCAGACGGTCGGCTGTCATGGGTCGCCATCTGCTCTCAGACGGTCGGTTGTCATGGGTCGCCATCTGCTCTCAGACGGTCGGCTGTCATGGGTCGCCATCTGCTCTCAAACGGTCGGCTGTCATGGGTCGCCATCTGCTCTCAGACGGTCGGTTGTCATAGGTCGCCATCTGCTCTCAGACGGTCGGCTGTCATGGGTCGCCATCTGCTCTCAAACGGTCGATTGTCATGGGTCGCCATCTGCTCTCAGACGATCGGCTGTCATGGGTCGCCATCTGCTCTCAGACGGTCGGCTGTCATGGGTCGCCATCTGCTGTCAGACGGTCGGCTGTCATGGGTCGCCATCTGCTCTCAGACGGTCGGTTGTCATGGGTCGCCATCTGCTCTCAGACGGTCGGCTGTCATGGGTCGCCATCTGCTCTCAAACGGTCGGCTGTCATGGGTCGCCATCTGCTCTCAGACGGTCGGTTGTCATGGGTCGCCATCTGCTCTCAGACGGTCGGCTGTCATGGGTCGCCATCTGCTCTCAGACGGTCGGCTGTCATGGGTCGCCATCTGCTCTCAGACGGTCGGTTGTCATGGGTCGCCATCTCCTCTCAGACGGTCGGTTGTCATGGGTCGCCATCTCCTCTCAGACTGTCGTCGGTTGTCATGGGTCGCCATCTCCTCTCAGACGGTCGGTTGTCGTGGGTCGCCATCTCCTCTCAGACGGTCGGTTGTCATGGGTCGTCATCTGCTCTCAGACGGTCGGTTGTCATAGGTCGCCATCTCCTCTCAGACGGTCGGTTGTCATGGGTCGCCATCTCCTCTCAGACTGTCGTCGGTTGTCATGGGTCGCCATCTCCTCTCAGACGGTCGGTTGTCATGGGTCGCCATCTCCTCTCAGACTGTCGTCGGTTGTCATGGGTCGCCATCTCCTCTCAGACGGTCGGTTGTCATGGGTCGCCATCTGCTCTCAGACGGTCGGTTGTCATGGGTCGTCATCTGCTCTCAGACGGTCGGTTGTCATGGGTCGCCATCTGCTCTCAGACGGTCGGTTGTCATGGGTCGTCATCTGCTCTCAGACGGTCGGTTGTCATGGGTCGTCATCTGCTCTCAGACGGTCGGTTGTCATGGGTCGCCATCTGCTCTCAGACGGTCGGCTGTCATGGGTCGCCATCCGCGTATGCACTGTTCTTATCAGATCTCCATACTTCATGCTCCCCGTCCACGCCTTGATGTTGCCTGCCCACGTGGTCTTCCCCTGCCTCTCCAGCCCTCCACCATTCCCTCCTACATTTCCCGTTGTATTCCTTCCTGTCACGTGATGCTAGAATGAAATTATCAGTTGACGATTTAAAAGGTTTACTCCAGATTTAATAATATATGTAGACAAGGTTTTACTGAAGGAACTCCTCGCAGTTAACTTTCCTCTCACGAGTATAGACCAAAGAGCGCCATGAAGATAACTTTCCTCTAACGAATAGATACCAAGGGGCGCCTTGAAGATAACTTTCCTCTAACGATTAGATACCAAGGGGCGCCTTGAAGATAACTTTCCTCTAACGAATAGATACCAAGGGGCGCCTTGAAGATAACTTTCCTCTAACGAATAGATACCAAGGGGCACCTTGAAGATAACTTTCCTCTAACGAATAGATACCAAGGGGCGCCTTGAAGATAACTTTCCTCTAACGAATAGATACCAAGGGGCACCTTGAAGATAACTTTCCTGTAACGAGTAGATACCAAGGGGCGCCTTGAAGATAACTTTCCTCTAACGAATAGATACCAAGGGGCGCCTTGAAGATAATTTTCCAAGAGGTGTCTTAAAAATCTTTCCTCTAACGAATAGAAACCAATGAACGGATTGACGATAACTTCCCTCTAACGAGCGTCTATTAGACAAAACACAAAGTTGTTAATTTCCCTTCTACTTACTAACGATGTTCGTTATGGATGACCGTTGATAGTACAGATTTTCCAAATAAGATAGAATAATGTAAAATACGCAATGTAGACCTGCATTAGTTGCTAAAACCGGCCATCATCAATTATTTATATGTGTTAACTATTTGGCGATATCCATAAGTCTCCTTAGAGTTGACTAGTGGTTAATTATGTCACAATTCTAATATATTTGTTCAAATATATTTATATTTATAAAATAAACTGAAGTAATCCAAAAAAGAAATTAACTGCTAACGTATGAACTGATATAATGAGTAATTCTGTCAAACAGCTATTCCGAATGTCTTGGTTCGTGATCCAGAGAGACATTCCATATTTGGGTTCCCAGAATAACGTCTACTACGATATCTCCTTTGTAGCGATGGCGATGTTCTGGTGCTCCTAGTCTTCGTTCTCGGAGTTTAACTGATGCTTTGGGAAGGTTGCCATGTATAAACTATGCTGAAAGAGCTATGGCATAACATTCGGCGTGAAGTCAGTCTCATTGTGCGCACGGTCCTCGCTATAGTATATCATACTTGACGACATTTGAAAGCTCCTTTCAAATCCAATATTTATGTCAAACCGCTATTGAGAACATCACGATATTTGATTTAGGATCTTATGGATGTAAAAAATATTTTATGAATACAAGAGTAAGAACCACTCCCCCCCCGCCAGAACTTAAAATATGCCGTCCTGTATTCGAATAGATCGTGAATTCGACCCTTTAAACCGCCAAAACAGGTTATCAGTTGAGGAAAATGGCATGTAGGCAGGTTGTAGGCGGGTCTAGGGTCGGCAGGTTGTAGGTGGGTCTGTGGTCGGTAGGTTGTGGGCGGGTCGAGGGTCGGCAGGTTGTGGGCGGGTCTGTGTTCAGCAGGTTGTAGGCGGGTCTAGGGTCAGCATGTTGTGGGCGGGTCCAAGGTCGGCAGGTTGTAGGCGGGTCTAGGGTCGGCAGGTTGTGTGGCGGGTCTAGGGTCGGCAGTTTGTAGGCGGGTCTGTGGTCAGCAGGTTGTAGGCGGGTCTGTGTTCGGCAGGTTGTAGGTGGGTCTAGGGTCAGCATGTTGTGGGCGGGTCCAAGGTCGGCAGGTTGTAGGCGGGTCTAGGGTCGGTAGGTTGTAGGCGGGTTTAGGGTCGGCAGTTTGTAGGCGGGTCTGTGGTCAGCAGGTTGTAGGCGGGTCTAGGGTCAGCAGGTTGTGGGCGGGTCTAGGGTCGGCAGGTTGTGGGCGGGTCCAAGGTCGGCAGGTTGTAGGCGGGTCTAGGGTCGGCAGGTTGTAGGCGGGTCTAGGGTCGGCAGTTTGTAGGCGGGTATGTGGTCGGCAGGTTGTATGCGGGTCTAGGGTTGGCAGGTTGTGGGCGGGTCTACGGTCGGCAGGTTGAAGGCGGGTCTAGGGTCGGCAGGTTGTAGTCGGGTCTAGGGTCGGCAGATTGTGGGCGGGTCTAGGATAGACACGTTATTGGAGAGTCTAGGGTCGACAGATTGTTGGAGAGTCTAGGGTCGACAGATTGTTGGTGAGTCTAGGGTGACATATTGTTGGTGAGTCTAGGGTTGACAGATTGTTGGAGAGTCTAGGGTTGACAGATTGTTGGTGAGTCTAGGGTGACAGATTGTTGGAGAGTCTAAGGTTGACAGATTGTTGGTGAGTCTAGGGTGACAGATTGTTGGAGAGTCTAGGGTTGACAGATTGTTGGAGAGTCTAGGGTTGACAGATTGTTGGAGAGTCTAGGGTGACAGATTGTTGGAGAGTCTAGGGTTGACAGATTGTTGGAGAGTCTAGGGTGACAGATTGTTGGTGAGTCTAGGGTGACAGATTGTTGGTGAGTCTAGGGTTGACAGATTGTTGGAGAGTCTAGGGTTGACAGATTGTTGGTGAGTCTAGGGTGACAGATTGTTGGAGAGTCTAGGGTTGACAGATTGTTGGTGAGTCTAGGGTTGACAGATTGTTGGAGAGTCTAGGGTGACAGATTGTTGGTGAGTCTAGGGATGACAGATTGTTGGTGAGTCTAGGGTGACAGATTGTTGGTGAGTCTAGGGTTGACAGATTGTTGGTGAGTCTAGGGTGACAGATTGTTGGTGAGTCTAGGGTTGACAGATTGTTGGTGAGTCTATGGTGACAGATTGTTGGTGAGTCTAGGGTTGACAGATTGTTGGAGAGTCTAGGGTTGACAGATTGTTGGTGAGTCTAGGGTGACAGATTGTTGGAGAGTCTAGGGTTGACAGATTGTTGGTGAGTCTAGGGTGAGAGATTGTTGGAGAGTCTAGGGTGACAGATTGTTGGTGAGTTGTGGGTTGGAAGACAGGGGTCAGTAGTTTGAGGTTCAAAGCCACTACACAGGTCATGTATGGATTTCGGATCAGTAATATCTCGGACTTATGTTGTTGATGACTTTCGTCATTTCTTCGAAACTCAAACAGAAACAAACACGGAAACAAGAACGAACGCTTGAAGACTTCACCTTGGTGTGCTACAGTGTTGTGGTAACGAAATGTGTGCTACAGTGTTGTGGTAACGAAATGGGGTGGAACCATTTCGCGCCATCGAAAGTACCCGTTGTTTGTCTGTATTCACCAGTCACATAAAGTACCCGTTGTTTGTCTGTATTCACCAGACACATAAAGTACCCGTTGCTGGTCTGTATTCACCAGTCACATAAAGTACCCGTTGCTTGTCTGTATTCACCAGACACATAAAGTACCCGTTGCTGGTCTGTATTCACCAGTCACATAAAGTACCCGTTGCTTGTCTGTATTCACCAGTCACATAAAGTACCCGTTGCTTGTCGGTATTCACCAGTCACAACAGACATAAAGTGGCTTCTTTTATAACCTGAAGCCAGTGAACATCGACTTTTTGCGAAAACTGAATTATTCATGGCGACATTACAATCATTAGAAGTGGCTTGTAAACGCGTATGAATCCATGCGTGCCTTGTACACGGTATACGTACAACCACATATACGTATGAATCCATGCGTGCCTTGTACATGGAATACATACAACCACATATACATATGAATCCATGCGTGCCTTGTACACGGTATACATACAACCACATATACGTATGAATCCATGCGTGCCTTGTACACGGAATACATACAACCACATATACGCATACATTTTGTTGTTTATGATATTATATTTTCTATGAAGGTCAAGTGCGTGGTATTATTATTCGCAATCGTCTGACCGAATAACGTGACGTGTAACAATAGCAGCACTGCTGATATCAAATTCATTGCCTTCAAGGTTGGATATCGTCTAAAAATAACCAAACCGTTTAGTCCTGGTCTCATTCCCGACCAGCCGTCAATACAATTAGATGACGTAACGCGTGGGCCTATCCTCAATTTCCAACATTTAACTATTCCTGCCAGGAAGGAATTACAAATTAATAAATTACATTTATAATAACTTCAAAGTACTAGATGTTTACGCAATGTTAGCCTAAAGGCTATCATTGACATGGTAATTACGGGGCTTATCCAAAGGCCCCGGCCTGTTGACGGGGCACCACACATCCGACACGGGCGGTGGTCGTATCCGGTGGCACTTGTCTACACTCACGCCAAGCGACGCTCTAATAGAATGTCACTGAATGAAACTGAAGTAACGAACTTTGCTCAACTTATCAGAAACGTACACTTCTGCTTCAAGAGTTACTTGTAAATTGACTTTAGGGGGCATGTCAACGTGTCACTGTAATTATGTAATACTGGCATGCACACACGCACGCACCACGCACGCACATACGCACGCATGCACGCACGCTGATAAATTGATATTATACCGCTGCATAAGCTTACTGATGTGGCGTTTTTTTATCCTCTCCATAAATGTTTTGCAACAATTCTGCTAACCGTTCCAGGAGTGCCTGTCTCCCCACGACGTAGCATATGATTTTGTGACCCTACTTTTTAACCCTCCAAACACCACGAGGTTCAAACCTCCCTAAAAATTCCACAGACTCCATTACTTATCATAAAAACGTAACCACGCCAGCTTGTGTTTCAACGGATATGACGTCAATTGCGGTATTTCGGCACAGTTCCGAAGATAAGCCGTCGTTTCATTTTCTCTAGTAGTGACTAACCAGTGTAATTTCTTAGGCCCAGTGTAGAGTTTCCCGGTTACACGAGGCGTATAAGGACATGTTACGATACCACGTCCACTTTCGCTGTCAACAACACGTTCGTTTTTGCGTTCCAATACACGGAACAGTTGCTTGGTCTAGACGACCCACCTACAGCGCGCAAACCTGCTGCTAGTGGAACACACGCCTTTCTGTTGCCGAGACAGTTCCTCAAGTCACAGACATACGTCTTTAATACAAACGTAAATTGAAAATGCACAATGTACAAATCATTAAGTGGATATGCTACATCAATCTATGTACCAATATACCAAGATACTATAACTAGTATGCATAGATAATTATATATGTAACTGATTCCAATACGGTTGGTACAGTGGCTTAACTAACACTTAGTGTGGGGTACGTTGAGCCACAGTGTAGCGTAAGTTAGGTAAATGCTTTATTTGCATAATATACATAGGTTACTTGTATTACAATTTAATAACAACTCAGCCAACACATCTACCCAATGGGTACAACAGCCTTGTAGTTATCATATGTCCCAATGTGCTCGGGAAAATGTATTCCTTGATGTATTTTGATGTAAAGAACACTCGTCTTCATTCTTTAACTGCTGCTCAACTAACCCTCCCTTGGGCTTTGGGTGACTCAACTAACCCTCCCTTGGGCTTTGGGTGACTCAACTAACCCTCCGTTGGGCTTTGGGTGGCTCAACTAACCCTCCGTTGGGCTTTGGGTGGCTCAACTAACCTTCCCTTGGGCTTTCGGTGGCTCAACTACGCCCGTTTCGACAATTAAGCTTTTTTTTAACTTCTCATTAATGGGCAAAGTGATGTAAATAATAATCTTCCCTGTGTATAGCTAAACCATTTGTAAGTACACAGACAATACAGTCGGGTTACATGCATTGATAGTCTACACACCAGCAGACATTAATTGCAATCACAAGGAACATCAAAAAACATACCTTTAACTCATACCAAAACATCAAAAAACATACCTTTAACTCACATTTTCTGACCGTTGTGACAAATAACACTTATTGTATGTCAATCGTGTTCTAATAACATGCTCAATCACTGGGTGGTGGTAACATGTAACTGTCGCCTCTGTAGTTTCCTGGGAAATATGGGTGGCTCAGCTACCTCCCCCTCGGGGGTACTGCCATACCAAAACGATGGGGGTGTGCCGCCAGAGCCCCATGGAGCACATGGAGAGAGTGAGAGAGAGAGAGAGAGTGAGAGAGAGAGATTTTTTCTTCGGATAGAGAGAGAAAAATTTCCAAAAACAGGGGCATTTGCGCGGCACATACATGTATACCTCAGTATAGAGAGTACCCCCCGGGACTAACCCAGTGGCTCAACTAAAACTGCCCCCCCCCCCACAATAGACAGGGACTAACAAAGATATTTACGTCGAGATCAGGGATATATATATATATATATATATATATATGTGTATATATATATATATATATATATATATATATATATATATATATATATATATATATATATATATATATATATATATATATATATATATATATATATATATATATATATATATATATGTATATATATATGTATATATATATGTATATATATATATGTATATATATATATATATATATATATATATATATATATATATATATATATGTATATATATATATATATATATATATATATATATATATATATATATATATATATATATATATATATATATATGTATATATATATATATATGGGAGTCTGCGGGGGTGGGGGCAAGGGGGGCATGTCTCTGATTTGGATGACTGGTAACGGTGTCATTCACGTGTTCCGCGGGGGGGGGGGGGCAAGGGGACGTATATTTTTCGGACGTATATTCGTGAGCTCAAAGTATATGTTAACTTTAAATTTTTACTAGTTCATTATTCGCCATGTTGGAGACTCTCAGACCCGGTCTCGGACTAAGACTTGTTCTTTTTTTCCTGGGTTTCTTGCTCCCACGGGATTCTGTCCCTCTCACGGGACTATGCGCAGCTATCCTTCGAATGGCTGTATATAGAGAATATAAGGTCTATATGTTGATAAGTTAAAAGGAAACTGGCTGCACAAAAGTAGAGGTCTACGTTGTAAACAAAGCTGAACAGTTACTTCCTGTTCTAAGGACCCACCGATTTCGCGTCAACATCCTATTGCCAAACCGCAACCTAACATTTTTAGAGAATGTTTAATTTTCCTCAGAAAAACACCAGAATGACGTAAATACACCCTAAAAATTTACAAAAATCCCACACTTCCCCCTCGTGGCCGTAGCGAGAGGCTCGCCAGTCATACACTTCCTTCATGTAATGAACAATGGTAGATCTCCCTGTCTTTGTGCAATGCATGTAACCTGGCACATCAGTGTCTCGGTATGGTTGCACATTTGTAATGCAAAAACAAACCTACATTTGAGACCATAACCTGTAGTGTGCTATTTTTTGAAAAATACTTAACCCGTAAAAATCGTGCATGAATCAATGTGTCAGAGCTGTTTCGGCGTCGAGTTCACTGTCAACAACGCGGCATTGGTCGTCGACGAAAACAGGTGCGGTCGAGAAAGATCCGCATTGAACAACTGATTGTTGACGCCACCCGATTCACTAATTACAATAGTTGTTAACGTCAGTGGCGGAGATATTACTGGGCGTGGGCCACATGTTAGTCATAATAACCAAATAAGTGTAATAATTGAGTGTTCTACAGTCATTCGTCTGCTAGACGTGTTCTACTGAATGTTCTAGTCATTTGTCTGCTAGACATGTTCTACTGAATGTTCTACAGTCATTCGTCTGCTAGACGTGTTCTGTTGAGTGTTCTACAGTCATTCGTCTGCTAGATGTGTTCTACTGAATGTTCTACAGTCATTCGTCTGCTAGACGTGTTCTATTGAGTGTTCTACAGTCATTCGTCTGCTAGATGTGTTCTACTGAATGTTCTACAGTCATTCGTCTGCTAGACGTGTTCTATTGAGTGTTCTACAGTAATTCGTCTGCTAGATGTGTTCTACTGAATGTTCTACAGTCATTCGTCTGCTAGACGTGTTCTGTTGAGTGTTCTACAGTCATTCATCTGCTAGACGTGTTCTATTGAGTGTTCTACAGTCATTCGTCTGCTAGACGCGGTGTATTGAGTGTTTGTGTCTTTTATGTTGCCTTTAAAACGGCAGACGCTGTCAGCCGGAAAACGAAAGTGCTGCATCCGTCGTGATTCATTCCAACTAGGGCGAGTTTCGTCTTCCCAAAAACGAAACTTTGGCGCGTTATGCACGCACCCGTGACAGACTGTTTCGTTTCGTTTTACCGCCAGTACATGTTCTCCATCAATGTGTGTGTCGGCTTTATCGTTGGCCTTGATTGGTCTGCCGAGCTGATTTATCAGAATTATGCCTTTTTATTATATGTTAGATAATGATAATAATATTATATATATATATATATATATATATATATATATATATATATATATATATATATATATATATATATATATATATATATATATATATATATATATATATATAACATATAACATACATAAAATGAACTTGATCTTTCAGTAAATACATTATATTATTATTATTATTATTATTTGGTTTCAGTTTTTTAGAAGCTCGTCTAACTCCCAACCCCCAAATTTGACAACGTACGTTTCCTATATTACTCCCACCCACCCACGTCCAATGATTGATTTGCTTGTTGAAATACAGCCCATGTTGTAGCAATGGCGGTCTGCACACTGGTGGCATGTGGACGACGCTCACGGCTGATGCGGACTGGTAATGTGTTTGAGATAAGTAAAAGTACCGTCAGAAATATGCGTAGCTATCAGGGCATGTGGAATCAGCACCCGTGTAATCTTTGCATTCCGTGCGCGCAGAGCTGACTAATGACAGTGAATAATATGTAAGTTAATTACTCTGTAGTTAGCAATTATAGGACAGTGGATCAACGGTATAATGTTTGCGGCTTTCTTAAAACAGGGAACTGACGTTGTCGTTAACCTATACAAAGGGCTGGACTTACGGGCTATCTTCGATTCCCCTTTTGCAGCGGCTATGAATTAATTTCTGGGAATTCATATATGGTGGAGTCAACATTCGATTCGCTGTAAAACCGTTTATTATTCCAACAATTCCACCCGGAAATTCAGCGTAACCTGCCCGTCTGCCTGCACGCACAGCTCTCCCTAGACTGCAGGTGCCCGGATGACTCAACTGGCCAACTATCATCCGGTAAAGTGGCCACCGCTGCTTTCCGGGAAATAACCACATTATTCCTGGCGCAATCGGCGGCCCAGTTGTGAGACGATTTCCGGGAACACGAAACTGACCTGCTTCGTGCAATGCCACGGCAGACAGCCCTTGTGCCTGCTCGACAGGCGTCTCTGCTACGGCGGCCAATAATGCCCAAAGCTGTGGTCAACCGCGTGGAATGTGCAAAAGGGAACATCCTGAACAACAACAGAGACGCTAATACTTCAACATAACTTTTTGTCAGAGACGCGAATACTTCAACATAGCTTTTTGTCAGAGACGCGAATACTTCAACATAACTTTTTGTCAGAGACGCGAATACTTCAACATAAATTTTTGTCAGAGACGCGAATACTTCAACATAACTTTTTGTCAGAGACGCGAATACTTCAACATAACTTTTTGTCAGAGACTCGAATACTTCAACATAACTTTTTGGTCAGAGACGCGAATACTTCAACATAACTTTTTGTCAGAGACGCGAATACTTCAACATAACTTTTTGTCAGAGACTCGAATACTTCAACATAACTTTTTTGTCAGAGACGCGAATACTTCAACATAACTTTTTGTCAGAGACGCGAATACTTCAAGATAACTTTTTGTCAGAGACGCGAATACTTCAACATAACTTTTTGTCAGAGACACAAAGAACTCGCCGAACTGTTGTGAACGCTGCATGGCGCAGCTGTAAGTGCTTTCTCGATAAGAAAATATCGTACGTAAAAAACTTAAAAACAGGCTCCGAACGAACTTAAATTTCATTGGCGACGCCTACATGTGCATTACACGTGCGCACGCAGTCCCTGAACTAACCGGGCTGGACCGTGCATGGCTCGTGCGCATTGCACGATATTTTCGACTTCATCAAAACACCACAAATAGCTGCGCCATGTTGCGTTGACAAAAGCTCGGCGAGTTCTTTGTGTCGTGTCAAAAACGTATGCTGAAATATTTGCGTTTCTTTTGTTTTCAGTATGGCATGTAAGGGGTGTTCTCAAATCGATGTGCGGCAACACACGAAATCGATGTAACTTACTCTCAGACCCCCATGAAACTTTGCGTTACATTGATCTGTGGTAATATCTTCGTTAAAGTTGAATTTGAAGAACAATGTTAGGGCACTAAACAAAATGACACTACATTGCGTTATATCCTTTTTAAAAACATTCTTTTAGAAATATAAGTTTACTCGCATTGATCGTTACACGTACACTTCCCAGAATCCACATGGCGAATGGAAACGATTCAGTGGACGAACTCTTTGGAACGGGGTAAAATTTATCTTAGAACGACCTTTGGGGGCGTGCAAGTTAGGTGCAAACTGTTGAATGCCTTTGCCCAGTGAACAGAAGTCAAGCAGCACTGACCACAGTGGTCAGTGATCCCCATCAGCACGGACCACGCTTCAGTAGGCAACCAATTCAAACACCTGTTGCCTCTATTCAACTATTCAACTGCGGTCGTGCCAATTACTTGTGATTAGCAGTGACTCAGCAACTCTCGACATGTTTCTATGTATTAAAAGCTAACTTCAACTGCTAATTGAGACTTTCTAATGTTCAACTTCTAATTGCAACACACATCAAGTAACACATTATTTTAGCAATTCAGGATGATTTGCAGCAAGGGAAACGCTTGCCTTGAGCGAACAATATGATAAAGTATGTTTGTATTATTATGTCCGCGAATTAGTGGGATAATGTGTGAACAATTTCAACACCAAGCAAAAGTTATTGTTTTAAGGCCTATGCACATACGAGGCAATACAACATAACCATTTGCTACTACAATCAAGAATGTCACGGCAGTGGTTTAATAGGCAAACCTTGTTGAACGCACATCTTTATTTCATGGGCCGCGACACACTGTCAAATAACCGCACGTCACGGGTGCAGTATGGCAATAGTCGCTCACCAAATGAAAATAAATTTATAAATATGATCATGTAAATTCAACTTATACACCCCATTTTGACCCTTGTTTACTAAGCTTCTCCCATTCTGACTTAGCAGCCCCCTTGATTCAGCGTTTGCCTTGCTTCGGTGTATACCCGCCCGCCGGCCTTTCGTTCTCGGTCAAAGGCCCTTAATGTGTCACAGCGGAAGTCTAGCTGCATTGTTCCCACGAACTGCCCGGTTGCCGTGGTCAACATGTCAGCCGCTGAGATTTGACCAGTATACCCCACCTTTCGACCATATTCCGAGGAAACCACAAGCGTGATATTATTGCTTGTAGTTGAAAATGGTTAGTCTTTATAAACTTGTTTAGGTGCATTGCCCAAAAATAAAAAAAAAATTTGCTTTGGTGAACTCATCGGATAAACCCTTAAATAATTTTTTACCGGATCTGGTCAACAATCGGCGAAAAAAGGACAAAAGTGGCTCTGTGTATATAACGTTACACAACATACATAACGTAACGTAACGTAACGTAACGTAGCGTAGCGTAGCGTAGCGTAGGGTAGCGTAGCGTAACATAACGTAACATAACATAACTTAACATAATGACATAAAGCTACTCATACTTTTGCAAGTCCGCAGATCTAACGATCAAAGTCACACGCACGCACGCACGCACGCACGCACGCACGCACGCACGCACGCACGCACGCACGCACGCACGCACGCACGCACGCACGCACGCACGCACGCACGCACGCACGCACACTATCACTCCTTCTCGCTCTCACTCAATCTCCCCCTCATCCCATATCTCGCTCCCTCTCTTCCCTTCCCTCCTTCTCTCCATCCCTCCTTCTCTCTCGCCCTCCTCACTCTCCCTTCCTTAATCTCCCTCTCCCTCCTCACTCTCCCTTCCTCCATCTCCCTCTCCCTCCCTCCATCTCCCTCTCCCTCCCTCCATCTCCCTCTCCCTCCTCACTCTCCCTTCCTCCATCTCCCTCTCCCTCCATACTTGGGAGAAACTGATTATTAAGTTTACACGAACATCTAGAATTGTGTATGATGTGCTGGTCTGGGAGGTTCTGAATTCCCCTGCACTGTATAGAGACAGTCAAGTAGCTTGTCGACACAAGCCTATAATCAAGTAGCTTGTTGACACAAGTCTATAATCAAATAGCTTGTTGACACAAGCCTACAATCAAGTAGCTTGTTGACACAAGCCTACAATCAAGTAGCTTGTTGACACAAGCCTATAATCAAATAGCTTGTTGACACAAGCCTACAATCAAGTAGCTTGTTGACACAAGCCTACAAAATAAACATCGCCATTCCATGCATGATGCGTAGTGTCACAATCTCCGCGATATCATTTAGGGCTGACGAGTCATGATACGTCAACAATATAAATGTGGATCAATATAATTTACTTGGCAACCGTAATGTAACATCACTTTTAAGAACTCGTATTTGTATTATACTTAGAAGTTCACATAGAGTATATATGTTACATCTGTGATATTTTTCTTCACATGAACTTACCTAATCGTATTCTAAATGAGGGTGTCTTAGTTCAAAGCCTCCCCCCAATTTCCGCCTTCTGACAGTAACCCGGTAGCTTTGTGTTTCACAGCCGAGGACCCCAGAGACTGCTTGGTGCCCCAGATCAAAATAATAAGTAACTGTTAATAAACTAACACTAAGTAATATACGACGCCTTAGCACCATCACACCGATTATTATACGACGCCTTAGCACCATCACACCGATTATTATACGACGCCCTAGCACCCCCACATCGAGTATTATGCGACGCCCTAGCACCCCCACACCGAGTATTATACGACGCCCTAGCACCCCCACACCGAGTATTATACGACGCCTTAGCACCCTCACATCGAGTATTATGCGACGCCCTAGCACCCTCACACCGAGTATTATACGACGCCCTAGCACCCCCACACCGAGTATTATACGACGCCCTAGCACCCCCACACCGAGTATTATACGACGCCCTAGCACCCTCACACCGAGTATTATACGACGCCCTAGCACCCCCACACCGAGTATTATACGACGCCCTAGCACCCCCACACCGAGTATTATACGACGCCCTAGCACCCTCACACCGAGTATTATACGACGCCCTAGCACCCGCACACCGAGTATTATACGACGCCCTAGCACCCCCACACCGAGTATTATACGACGCCCTAGCACCCTCACACCGAGTATTATACGACGCCCTAGCACCCCCACACCGAGTATTATACGACGCCCTAGCACCCACACACCGAGTATTATACGACGCCCTAGCACCCTCACACCGAGTATTATACGACGCCCTAGCACCCCCACACCGAGTATTATACGACGCCCTAGCACCCCCACACCGAGTATTATACGACGCCCTAGCACCCCCACACCGAGTATTATACGACGCCCTAGCACCCTCACACCGAGTATTATACGACGCCCTAGCACCCCCATACCGAGTATTATACGACGCCCTAGCACCCTCACATCGAGTATTATGCGACGCCCTAGCACCCTCACACCGAGTATTATACGACGCCCTAGCACCCCCACATCGAGTATTATACGACGCCCTAGCACCCTCACACCGAGTATTATACGACGCCCTAGCACCCTCACACCGAGTATTATACGACGCCCTAGCACCCCCACACCGAGTATTATACGACGCCCTAGCACCCTCACACCGAGTATTATACGACGCCCTAGCACCCTCACACCGAGTATTATACGACGCCTAGCACCCCACACCGAGTATTATACGACGCCTAGCACCCTCACACCGAGTATTATACGACGCCCTAGCACCCCACACCGAGTATTATACGTACGCCTAGCGACCCCTCACACCGGTAGCAGCACCCTCACACGAGTATTATACGACGCCCTAGCACCCTCACACCGAGTATTATACGACCCGCTAGCACCCTCACACCGAGTATTATACGACCCGCTAGCACCCCCACACCGAGTATTATACGACCCGCTAGCACCCTCACACCGAGTATTATACGACGCCCTAGCACCCCCACACCGAGTATTATACGACGCCCTAGCACCCTCACACCGAGTATTATACGACGCCCTAGCACCCTCACACCGAGTATTATACGACGCCCTAGCACCCTCACACCGAGTATTATACGACGTCCTAGCACCCTCACACCGAGTATTATACGACGCCCTAGCACCCTCACACCGAGTATTATGCGACGTCCTAGCACCCTCACACCGAGTATTATGCGACGCCCTAGCACCCTCACACCGAGTATTATGCGACGCCCTAGCACCCTCACACCGAGTATTATACGACGCCCTAGCACCCTCACACCGAGTATTATGCGACGTCCTAGCACCCTCACACCGAGTATTATACGACGTCCTAGCACCCTCACACCGAGTATTATGCGACGCCCTAGCACCCTCACACCGAGTATTATGCGACGTCCTAGCACCCTCACACCGAGTATTATGCGACGCCCTAGCACCCTCACACCGAGTATTATACGACGCCCTAGCACCCTCACACCGAGTATTATACGACGCCCTAGCACCCTCACACCGAGTATTATACGACGCCCTAGCACCCTCACACCGAGTATTATACGACGCCCTAGCACCCTCACACCGAGTATTATACGACGCCCTAGCACCCTCACACCGAGTATTATACGACCCGCTAGCACCCTCACACCGAGTATTATACGACGCCCTAGCACCCTCACACCGAGTATTATACGACGCCCTAGCACCCTCACACCGCGTCATCACACCGTTCGATGAATAACCTTGCATGTTACGAAAACTTAATACCCCAACGTTCTACCCTCACTGTGTACCTCACTCTCCATTTCTCCACTCCGTATTCACATGTCACATATGCCATAACCCCATTGCTTACCTCCACTTTGTACCCTACCTCAGACCTCCACCCCAGACCTCCACCCAGACTCCCACCCCAGACCCCCAGACACAGCAGCCTCCCGTAGTGCGGTGTCAGTAGACGGCGGTGAAGAATACACGAGTGCACTGGTCGATGTCTTGTTCCTATGGAGTCCTGTGTATTTCTCATTGTTGTGTGGTATATTTCTCATTTCATGTGTGGTGGTTTTCTCATTGCTGGTTAGATATCGTGTGGTGTATTTCCCATTGTGATTGACGTGGTATTCTCATTTTGTGAGGTATTTTTCTCATTGCTAATGAGGTACATTTGTCAATGTTCATGTGGTGTAATTTCATTGCTTGTGTAGTGCATTTCTTATTGTTCGTGAGGTGTATTTCTCTTTGCTCGGTGGTGTATTTTTCATTACTCTTGTGATATATTTAGAATTTTTTGAGAGGTGTTTTTCTCATTGCTCATGAGGCATCGTGTGGTGTATTTTGGTTCGTGCGTCAAGCTAGAGACAAAAAAGGCCCTTTGTTTTGGACACATTTTTATAGTTGCGTCATCTGGGGTTATACAGAAAAGGCAAAATAATAAACATTGCTTACCATTATACACATCCAATCGTTATTAAATGAGTGGCCGGATTGTGTGACCCGAAGCGTCCAATTTAATGTCAGTGACGGGATATGTTATTTTAGTGCGAACGTATAGCTGACCTCCATTCCAAAAAGTATTCCCAGTCCAGTGTGATTTCCGGGAATACGCGCGTGGCTGACACGACACGACGATGTACGCGCGGTGACTTGACGAGCGTTCGGCTTAGAACAAACAATCGTTCGCGTGATAAGAGATGTCGGGGACTACTCGTACATGCTGCGTACTAGGCGAGACGACTTTGTAAGACTGATTGCAGATATGAGAACTACTACAAATGCTGTGTTGTTCGAAGCAAGGCGACATTTCTACACTGGATTTCACTGCAATGAGCGTTCACCTGTTTGGTTTGTACGGGAATTCATGGTGTATTCCGTCAGTGTGGACATTATGTGCACTGACAACTGTCTTTTAGGAGGTTACGAGCAGAGCGTGTTTAACAAATGAGTTGTACAATATCTTGTTAGATAAATACTTCAAGAACTAGTTTTGACTGAGGCGGCAACCAGCTTGGTATCAGTGCAGTACGTTCACGAAGCTATATAATGTATTTGCTTCAGTGGCGTATTTAAGATTTCAGAAGGGGGTAAAGAGGCAAGCTTATTTACCCGCTAGTTTGCCATGTCACCACGTAGTTGTGCAACAAGCTATTCACAAATTCGTATCTCATAGTCAAAAGGGAAATGGCCCAATCCCAAAATACGCCACAGATGTTCTTGGAGACTAAAGTGTGTTCACGCTAAGGATCGACCCCTCTCCTGAACTGAACCCGTCCAGGATGTCGTGATAGGCAAATCATATAACATAGCCTACACGACCATTCCCAGGAAACCCAGTTTTTGTTGTGCAGACCAAAACCCGGCAGTAAACAGCAGCCATTCGACGACGGAGTTCAGTCGGTGCTCCGTGATACGCATTAAGACCGAATGAAGCCAGCGTAGTCACGAGGGCCGACATGTAAACAAATCTATCCAATGTCACCATTCGTATGTAGCATTTACAGGTGACGTGTAAAACCGGTTCATTTGTAGCGAACGTACTGACTCTGACACTGCCTTGGGACCCGCGTTTAACGTTTAGTAGCAATAAGCCGACATCGCGAATGCGGCATAATGTCCATGTAATGAATACAGCAGTATCTATACGACAACAACAAGTAGGCATATTACGCCAACGCGGTTTTATGTTTAATGTGCCTAAAAACATGATGATTGACAGCCTGAAATACACCACGCGAGAAATGAGAAATACGCCACACGAGTAATGAGAAATACACCACAAAGAGCTACGAGAAACATACCACACCAGCAATGAGATATAAACCACACGTGCAATGAGAAATACACAACACGAGTAATGAGAAATACATCACACGAGTAATGTGAAATACACCACACAAGCAATGAGAAATTAACTCCACAAGCAATTAGAAATAACCAATACAAAAAATTTACGTGACGACACGTCGAGAAAGTAAATTATATATATATATATATATATATATATATATATATATATATATATATATATATATATATATATATATATATATATATATATATATATATATATATATATATATATTCAAGTTTCCAAGAACAGTAAATGTACGAGACCAGGTTGTTCTAAATTGCGAATATCCTATTTCCTGTTAAGCGCTAGGTGTTTAGGTGTTTAGGTGTTTAGGTGTTTAAGTGTTTAGGTGTTTAGTAACATTCCACAAACAGTGAAAAAAAGTCTCGTCATTATACGAACTCCGAGTTTATTAATTATTGTTACTGACTTTCGCCCATGAAAAGATGTTGAACCCAGAATAATGTCACCAATACATTTTATGAATTTATAGAATTATTATTTATTTTTATTTTATATATATATATGTGTGTGTGTGTGTGTGTGTGTGTGTGTGTGTGTGTGCGTGCGTGCGTGCGTGCGTGCGTGCGTGCGTGCGTGGGTGCGTGCGTGCGTGCGTGCGTGTGTGACCAGTGAAAGACGTTATCAGGTAATTTGTAATATGTTAAACCTCTAGACATACATAGCTAACAAGGACATTGTAACGACGTGATGGTGGCTCTAGACACACTGTTTCTATATGTCCCATAGCTAACAAGGACATTAGAACGACGTGATGGTGGCTCTAGACACACTGTTTCTATATGTCCCATAGCTAACAAGGACATTAGAACGACGTGATGGTGGCTCTAGACACACAGTGTTTCTATATGTCCCATAGCTAACAAGGACATTAGAACGACGCGATGGTGGCTCTAGACACACTGTTTATATATGTCCCATAGCTAACAAGGACATTAGAACGACGTGATGGTGGCTCTAGACACACAATGTTTCTATTTTACCATCCTCTGCTGTTCTAATGAGCCACTCGGACTTAAGACCTGCCCAATCCTTGATGATGTCTAACCAGGTTCTTCGTTGTCTCCGCCTTTTGCGAGTTCATATGTTCCTCCTTCCAAGGTGATGATCGCCAGATTGTTCTTCCATCTCACTACGTCACCAACCACTGCAACTTCCTCTGTTTCACAATAATTGTTAATAGCCTCTTTTCAGTGTAGTGTTCCCATCCATCGTCAAACGTCGCATCAACACCATCTGAACCGGACGACTATTAGAACTGCATAACGTGTAGGGTAACCTGGGGCAGCGACGTGTAGGATAACCTGGGGCAGCGACGCGTAGGGTAACCTGGGGCAGCGAGTTGCATTTGAAAAATAGTGAGGGTATCCAAAAAAACCTCTTGCCCCTTCCCTGTGGCTGCCTGGGGAAATACGGTCTATAGCTCCATCTCCCGAACAGTTAGCTGATACAAACAAACCATTGCCTGAAAATAAAATGCATACATACAAATAGTATGATTTTAATATATCTGGCTACTAAAGTTGATAAATTTAAATTGAAGTTAACATGCAGTATATATCTTGCGATCAATACCCAAATGGGTTTCATAATATTCCATCATAATTACAGTCTATAAGATGGCATAAATTATGTAACGTTCGTATTATATTAAATGTATTACAAATACTTGGGCATGTGCAATATAAATGATGCATTATGGCCATGTGCGTGTGGGGTAAAATATATGGACCGTCTTGCCACATACGCATAGGGACCGTCTTGTCCCACATACGCATAGGGACCGTCTTGTCCCACATACGCATAGGGACCGTCTTGTCCCACATACGCATAGGGACCGTCTTGTCCCACATGCACAACTTGTGTCTTAATACGATGAATATAAAACACAACTTATTGTTGCCCATTTTGTATTGTCTTACCTGTCCACTGAATAATAATATCAGGTCACCAATTAGTTCGTGATTTACACCGAGTTGCACCATTTTTACTATTGGCGAATATTAGATCAGTCGATAGAATAGTGCATATAAAATAAATAAAAAAAAAACACTTATTTAATTACGTCTGTCTCGTGTTGCTGAGCTTTCTGGGTGGGTATTCGATGATGCATTTGCACCAGATTTGAGGCCGTTCAAAGTTTTATATTTTGCGCACGTGATGAGGGCGTCGTAGGACCGTGATGAGGGCACGTGATGAGGGCGTCAGAGGACCGTTTTGTCCCAGGTTAACCTACGTCGCGATCCGCGTGGGATCACCGAGGCGAACTACCGGATGCGTGTTGCGACGTCGTACGAGCAACAGATCGTCAAAATGTGGTTTCCCGGAAAGACTTGGCGACGGCAGCCGTAAACATGTCGTGACCTCAGGTCGCATGCCGCTCACTAGTTTGCTCCGCCTGTGTCACGACGTATCACGTTTCGTTAATAGAAGGCAAACGAACGAGACGGAGAGATAAAAACATAACGAGTGCAGCTGCCGGACAAATATGCCATGGCTTGTAGCCAGCTTGTAAAATGCAGGCAGATATGTGTGGGAATTAATCATATAGACTAAAATATATATATAGCACTGTTTTAATAGTTTTTCGTAGTCAATTTGAACTGTCGAAATACCACACCTCACCACGCTGTCTTTGGTCACCTGTTTGGCTTCATTCTAATACTTTCATCTTAGTTTTCGTGTTTCTCTTTCTATAGCTTTTTGCCAGGTTGTCATTGGAAGACCCAATTTCCGTGTGCCTTCAGGTGTCCATTTTAGTCTTCTTTCATGCTTAGTGCATCAGAGATACAAACTGCCGTTCTACTTGAATTTAATTCGTAATAAATCCATATCAATAAGCCTAATTATTATTTCGGCCGTTTTTTTAAACAAAATAACATTAAAAATAAAGCAACTGATCGCTTTGGACGAATCACGATTCCTACGGACACGTGATTCAGCACACAGCGGACACCTAGTTACCCGATAGCAAAAAGGTAGGCTAGCTACCTTCTACCGATCTATCCGTGCACGTGATTCAGCACACACCGGACACCTAGTTACCCGATAGCAAAAAGGTAGGCTAGCTACCTTCTACCGATCTATCCGTGCACGTGATTCAGCTCACAGCGGACACCTAGTTACCCGATAGCAAAAAGGTAGGCTAGCTACCTTCTACCGATCTATCCGTGCACGTGATTCAGCACACAGCGGACACCTAGTTACCCGATAGCAAAGTGGTAGGCTAGCTACCTTCTACCGATCTATCCGTGCACGTGATTCAGCACACAGCGGACACCTAGTTACCCGATAGCAAAAGGGTAGGCTAACTACCTTCTACCGATCTATCCGTGCCGGGAGAAGCTGGGTTGGCGTTAAGCTTGTCACATTGTTTTACATTGTCTTGTCACAATCAATCGCTAGATCTATCACAGCCTCTATGGGACTGACAATCATGATCATTGTGACAATCGTGATCATTGTGACAATCGTGACCATTGTGACAATCGTGACCATTGCGACTATCTTGACCATTGTGATCGCTGACACCGTGCATTGGACGTTCGACGCTACGTTTATTCCGTTATGCGGAGTCCATTGTAATAATAATAATGTCGACAATGGCAGCAGCAGCAGCAGCAGCAGCAGCAGCAGCAGCAGCAGTGGCTACGACAATAGCAGCAGCAACAGCAGCAGTGACCACGACAGCAGCAACGACAGCAGTAAAAGCAGTGACCACGACAGCAGCAGCAGTGGCCACGACAGCACTACTAGTGAGGTAGCAACCTTAGTGCCAATACGAATAGTAATAATAATAATAATTGCAATTACAATCAATGTTAGTATTCTGGCATTTGTAGATGCTATGTAACCAGACAGCGCAGTCAGGGCCTGCGGGTTCTAGGAAGGCCAGGCGTAGCAAGCTGTGTACATGCAAGTATTCAGCCATAGAGATTACACTTCTCCGAAATCCCCCGTCGCTTGTATCCCGGAAAACACCCACGTCAACGGAACGTTACAATCGAACGACAGGCGGAAAGCGGAAATGGAAACATCCAGTACAAGACATTTCCTCGAAGGTTTAGAATGAAGTCAGCCGACACTTTGAAACACCAATGGTACAGCTTCCATTTGTTAAACACATGATCGTATTCCAACAGTAGGTTCAATTGTCATTTATGCCAAGGTGGAAACGATGATTGTTCAACGGTAACACATTGCATAGGAAAATAGACACCCAATTTTGAAAGCTACTGACCACTTTCGAGTTGTTCAAATCAAAATATGCAGCAATGTTACATAGACCATTGCTATATTTTACGTTTTGTCAATTTGATTATAATTTATTAGATATATTCTTAGTCTTAACTGTATAAATGAATATTTAAAGTAGTTTTTAGAATTGTTTTATTATATTTAATTTTGTTAGCAGTGATCATGATCATTCTTTACTTTTACTAGTATTACTAATTATATCTAAAGTAGTGTTATAGAATATTTTAACATGGTTATTTTGTTAACATTTCTTTTTATGTTTAGCATTTGTGTAGACTACTTTTAGTATAATTATACTCTTGGCAACTTATGGCCTGTAAAATACTACTACTATGTATTATGCAAAGCGCCTGAGAGCGATATAACTACTTTTATTATTATTATAATTATGATAACAGTAAAAATAAATTACTATATCCGGAAACGGTCGAGGTATCAACGACGTCGTCCGCTCTACGTGTGACGTCACAATCTATTGTCAACGCCCAAACATATACAATATATGTTTCCAAGGTGAGGCAAAAAAATGTAGGGACATAATAAAGCATAGGCATAGTAATTAAATATAACAAATAATATATATGTGTGTATGCGTGCGTGCGTGCGTGCGTGTGTGACACTAGATTGTGACGTCGTACGTATATATATATATATATATATATATATATATATATATATATATATATATATATATATATATATATATATATATATATATATATATATATATATATATATATATATAATTGCACTTATTACATTTACATAACATTACATTCATATGTAAATAAATAAATAAATATATATATATATATATATATATATATATATATATATATATATATATATATATATATATATATATATATATATATATATATATATATATATATATATATACTTACGTATTTATTTACATATGAATGTAATGTTACGCGTAAACAACCGCACGTTATGCCGTTGTTGGCAGGTCAAAATCACGTCACACATGAACTGTGGGACACAATAAAGCTACACACATTCCCGGCAAGCCAGACCGCCGAGTGTGTGTGCACTGTGTACTGGGTGCAGCTTTCCGGAAAATGAAACGAAACAACGCTCGCCCACATAATAGCTGTCGCGGGACGTCAGACTGCCAGTCGACTTGGATGAATCGTTGGAGTCGGGACTAGCTAACATTGACACAAGTATCAGGATCGCTGTTCGTTCCAAGTAAGTAGATCTATCGTTTTTCGTTACTAATTGACAACAGCGGCTTTGTCGTGGCAGAACGTGGGATGGACCGCCCACGCCACACATAGCTGTTGAGTCGTCACAGCTATTTGTACGTATTGCATAGGTCAAATATGTCGACTTCCACAGAGTGGCCCTACCGCCAGGACTCTCCCCGGAGAGCCTACTCAACGACTACGTTCACTGGGGCACATGAACGAAGGGGCCAATACCAAGGAACTCGCTGAACCTACCTTTGCATTTCAATGATCGTGGCTCCTTCATCTGGTTTCAGAGAGCTCCTTGGTCTTAATGGTGGGTTCAGAGAGCTCATTGTTCTTAATGGTATGTTAGGAGAGCTCCTTTCACCTTTGTCTTAACGGTGGGTTTGAGGAGCCCCATGGTCTCATTTATGTGTTTATGGAGCTCTTTTGTCTTAATTATAGATTCATGGAGCTCCTTGGTCTTAATGATGGATTCAGAGAGCTCCTTGGTCTTAATGATGGGTTCGTGGAGCTCATTTGTCTTAATTATAGATTCATTGAGTTTATTTGGCTTAACGGTGGGTTCACGGAGCTCCTTCGTCTTAATGGTTGGTTCGGGGAGCTGTTTGGTCTTAATTAAACTGCCGTGGTACCGCTCATCCTAGTGCCTCCGCCAAGGACTCGGACCTTACATGCCGGCGACCCGGGCCGCCTGCCTCAACACCACCGAGCCCTCACGGACACTCGTGTGAACAAAACCACTCGATGCCTGACGCGCTCTGTCAATAGATATATCTACACATATCTCCATACGTCGGTAGCCGAATGGCGGGAGGCGGGAATCCCCCTCGCAGTCTTCACTGAAGGCAGTCGACAGACAATCACTCGTCAGTCAAAAGGCAGTTTGTGAATGTATTCATAACGCGTATGATACAACAATTAGTGATCGAGAAGATAACTATGTTTCAGGTCAGAAAGCACAAAATACTACAATTGATAGGAATCACAGGTATATAATTAAAATATTAACTTCACGTAATTTACTTATTTTACTTTGTAATAAATAAATAAATTAATTAAAATCCTCTAATTAAAAATGCGTAGTTATTATTGACCTCTTTTTTAGTGATTAATGACACATTTAATATAAATAAGTACATGGTTATCTCATGTCACTAACTAGCGAGCAAGAAATCAGAAACGCCAACTAACGGTTCCGCTGTCGTAAAGATAAATAGAAACAGGCAGTCGTAGACAGTAACGAAGTCTGCATTCACGCCATCTGAACAGGAGGCAATCTGTTGTTGTAAGTATCACGAGGTAATAAAACATAAACATCTCTTCTTGTGTGCTTTGAACTGATGATCTTGATCAAGACGCACCACACCGCAAGGAATGTCTCACACGCCCGTAAAAGCCGTAAATTTAAGAAAAGACTTAAGTTCAACTAAATTCGTCCGAGTCATAACTATGAAGCTAGTTTAGATTAAGCCAGATACCGAGTTGCAAGCGTTTCAAACTCAGGGAGATAACTACGCGGCTGTAAACAGTTAATATTGTGTAAATTGTGTAAATTTATGTGTGTTTGTGAGCGGTTGTTGAGCAGTTAGACATTCCTAGATATGCAGGAATTTGGGGGGATTACACATGCGGAGTATAGGCATAATTGTTAAGCAGCGTTCATTATTTAGAAATTCGTACTCTTGTTAGAATGTCAACATTTAAATGTGCATGATTTTAAATAAAACACACGAAATCGACGTTTTAATATCCATATAAACAATCTTCGTTTTCTTAATTATAACATTATGAATATGCACATTTGGATCGTCTGACGCTACGGCCTAAGTTATTTTCTGCCGGAGATCGGTTCACCCGTTACACCTGTTTTGTACAGGAGCGGAACGTCTTATGACGTAATTTGTGAATGACTCCTCGGAGCAAACATTCCCGCTACGCGCCCGAGGTTGCTCGGCAACAAGTAGGACTACACACAATGACGATGTTGATGGTAAAAATGAGCGATATTACAGCGGCGTCAATAATATCGCAGGAATTGAGTTTTGCCGGGTTTTAAGAAACGACATTTCTGTTGGCCTCTTTATTGTTCGGCTCATTAGAAGTGTTACTGTTACTGTTAGTTGATTTGGATAGACTTGGGTAAATGTACTTGGCGGCGCTGAAAGTAGCTACGTTATCTAACTTGTAATATAGTATCATGGATAAATCATATATTCATACCGTCATGGTTATGACTAATATCACGATTATATTTAATGTGTGTGAGTCTGCCAGATTACTTTCATGCCCTGGGCGAATTGTCGGTCTGGCCCATTCATGTTTTCCAAACGTTGTTGACCGCCTGCTGGTTGTAGTTTTTCTAAGTAGGTCACAGGTTACGTGATGTGTAGATACATTAATTCGTAGCGTGTTCTCTGTGAATGTATTATATAGGATTATCGTGTAATCGGCGCAACATTCTTTACTCATACGCTTATTTATACGATGTCGCATTTAGAACCTATAATTATTCATGCAGCGTTAGGTTAGAATAATTATAATCGCACAGCCCACCAGCCGCAACGCTCGATCTCCCCGCGAACGGTTATGCGCCTGACTGACCTCTTTCGGAGAAATCGCTGTTAGCGCTGCTGGAGTGCGGTAGTTTCGTTTATTTTATTTTCGTATTCCAAGTAGACGTATGCCTGCCTAACATCGAGTGTTTTTCCAGGAAGCACGAGCAGTGGCGGTTTATAAGAAGATCGGCATCATCCATTCATTCGCGTGGTGTGAAGCCATGCAGTGTTGTCGTGTGTGGCTGCGAGTGGCAAGATAGTGTCGGTGACTGAGACAGAGAAGCCAGCATTGACGTCGTTGCGACAGCCGGAGACGCTTGGATTACCTGCCATGGCAGCAGCTGTTGGCACGGTGTACGACACAGCGTAGCGACGGTAAATATACTCTGCGGATGGAACCATCGACATCGCTGTCGTAGCGTTCTCTATACTCGTCTTAAATATCGCTTAATTCCTGGGTAATGTGCGTCGAAGGAAGCATGGAACGACCTGCGATTGGTAGCGGGGGCGACTTGGGCGGTCGCCGAGCGGACCCGCTACCGGACCTCGTCTTGGAAGCTACGACCACTGCGACGGACCAGCGCACGTACGAGAACTGTACTCGACGTAGTTGGTGCATGTCGGCTGACTGCCCCACCGTGCTAACGAGAAAACACCCGGAGTACGATGCCCCGGTGGAACATGTTAACCCTACTAACTTCGTTATGCTACCTCTGCCATTGCCGCTGCTGCCGAGAACACTAGGGGGCCTACTGAAGGTGCCACAGCTGGCGAGTGACTGTATTTCTACGAAAGCAGCGGCAACATCCTTCGTAGTGACCGACGTTGTCGCTACAACGGCAACGTCTGCTCGAACGATGGCACGACTTCCGGTACATGCAGCGCCATCTACTGGACGTAGTCGGCAGACTGCGCGGCGATCGACGGCGTCACCACAGCACATCAGCGGCTACACAAAAGCCACCGTGTTCAGGACAGACGATGACTTGGACATTATCGATGCTACGCACAAACTACTGTGCGTGTGCGGCTTCTATTATGGTAAACTGAGCATGATCGACGCGAAACGAAAGCTGCGCCGAGCGGCGTTCGGCACGTATCTACTGCGCGACAGCTCCGACCCTAACTTCCTGTACTCGCTGAGCGTGAAGACAAAGCGCGGCACGACGTCCGTACGTATCTCGTACAGTCGCGGTCAGTTCCGGCTGGACTGCGACGAGGCGCTCGTAGACGCTGTCCCGTCGTTCGACTGCGTTCTCAGACTCGTCGAGTACTACACACGTGACGATGCGCGCGCCGACAACGGAAGTGGGTGCGTGTTCCTCGAGAGTTCCGGACGCAGGGACACTCCGATCGAGCTCGTCCAACCGTACATTGAGACAGCTCCCAGTCTGCGCGCCATGTGCCGCAAGGTAGTGAACAGGACCGTACCCGACGTCGAACGGAGGCGACAATTGCCGATCAGCGACGATGTTCGCTGTTTCCTAGCAGGGTATCCCTACGCCATGTAAAATGGACGCAGATAATGTTATGGCTCGACGTAATGCGCCACTCCTGATTAGTGGTAGTGGCGCATTATCTGTATTTTACGGCAGGGACTGAATGTTAAGAACTTGTATAATATGGAATAATATGCGGCTAATTATATAGTCTTTGACTACATGACAAGTGTGAAGCCACCCAGTGGTTCCTTCAAGGTCATTTCTATCGACAGACGTTATGAATCGTTGGTTCAAAATGGCAATAAGTAGGCCAAGAATATAAACACAAAAAGTGGCTGTGCAATATGAAGCACTGCATGCTGGCACCTGATGTTTGACTGGAGACATGTGACACCCACGTGACACCTGGCGGATCCCTCGAACAAACGAGGTATTGAACTGTGTCCTCGTTGCGGCGTCAACCAATCAAATCCGTTGTGGCTTTAACGACCTACATCCGGGGCTTTGTCAAAAAACCTAAATCCCATTGCGTGATATTTTGTTTCCATGCATCAGCAGTTGAGCATCAGTAGTTTTCTTTTGCTATGCTCAGGTTTAGATTAAACACTAACGCTGGTCTTTGACAATACTCACTTGAACCAGTTTGTTAAATGAATACTTATGGATAATATGCTAACACAAATGCGAATCGAATGTCACGAGTTCATTGAACTGACTTGTTCTAGGAAATTGTAAAGTTATTGTTCTTCACTTGGTGACTTTGCTTATGTGGTTGTTATTGTTATGTCGTTATCACTGTTGTTATTGTTGTTAAGTGGAGGTGGTGGTTGTTAACTGGAAATGGTAGTGTTATGACCACAGTCATTATATATTCAGGTTAATTCATTCAGTATTCTTAATTTATCGTAATAATCATCTCAGTACATTGTTGTACGACATGCCACTGTACATAGCCAACGACACGACCGCTTCATTATCGCCACACGAAAGGCTTCTTGTGTTTTCTTGTATTATAGCAGTTTTTATTCTGCAGAACTTAGCCTGTACTTCCAGTGCTTCATCGCCAAGTAGCCAACCACAGATGGGAAATGTCCCAGATTCTCGACTCATTTCAATGTTCGGAGTGTTGGTCCCTTAATAGGGTGTTTGTGTTTGCAGATGTTTGTATTTAATGTTTCCTGTTGGCGGGCGTGGGCTAGTCATATACGGCGTACTAATTAATAATTTGTTACACGTTGTTACACTACAGTTTGTGCGTATGAATAAACATGTAATTGATACGATATCGTTTTCGTCCGTAGCTCACTACAGACATTCACAAACAGGAAACGTTCTTGTTCGTTTTTTTGCAGTATCGATACGACTTCGTTACTTAGTACAGTTATCAAATGCGCCGCATGAGTGAACCCTGAAGAGCAGAAGACGTAGAGTCTAGACTGGGGTCATGCAAGCCTCGTATTTGACAGAACTTAAAAGCACGGACCATTGATCAGTCTGTTGAAAGTGGTAAAATGGCGTAGTAAGGCAAAATGGGTCTTGACTACTGAAATGGTAAAAATTCGTTTATTTATACAATATGCACATATCATAATTATATCCTGCAAAATTATAATGGCAAATCAAACCAAGGAATCATGTTGGACAGGAATCGAGATGTTTTATGTGAACTAAAGTGAACTAGATAATATTATTGGCCTAAGTGATTGTTGGTTCGTACATTCTAAGACCAAGTGTGTATTTCCGTTGTATGTTAGAAGTTGTAGATGTTTATCGCGGTCCGCATTGAGCCGGCGCCAATCGCTCGCGAGGAGCGGCTGGTGACGCGGCCTTATGACGCCGGAGTTTCCCCATTTTATGTAGGTCCGCATTTAACCAATCAACGCCGATTTAATTAAATCTGATACTACGATCTCGTGCGCGCGACGATGCGTAACCATTTACAGGCACCCATACGTGATAACGAAACTCGAATGATAAATAAACGAGTAACAGCGTCAGCACATACGGATACTAAGATTAGAGGCAATATGAGGCTCTATTATGACAGTGTAAATAATTAAAACTCCACCCTCAACTGATTTAAATCCGGTTTGTTGATGTTCTGATATGTAGTGTGTGAACAGTTTAAGTAATATCCGCAGTCGGTTTAATTAAAAAGTGCGTATTTTTGTTCAAATCATTGAAAAATTTACTTTAGTCGTTAAATCTGGTAAGGCTAAAAATAGTGGATATCCAAAACAGCAAAGACTCTATGGAGTCAAGGCTGATCACGGGTGTGACTTCCATCCTCTCGCCGATCACATGACAAAGTTAGAACATTTCACCATGGGCGAAATTCTCGAGTTTTCAGCGTTTCCAATAAATTCTGCATGCAGAATTAAATGATTTAATAGTTTGTCTGATGATTTCACAAAAACTACATATAAAAGTTGCACCAACGAGCTAGCATGTCGTAGTGGATACTACGTAAGTTTTAATTTTCTCAAAATGAATTTAAAATGGGACGAGCAAATCGATTTGAGGAGGCACATGTGTATTAGTTGCTTTGTTCGTGTCTGCTTCAAACAGATATCTTGCTTATTCCCCGGTCCTATGTACACATCTTCAATGACACGTATACACAACCTGATTACATTGTTAATGTGTACGTGCGTGCGTGGTACCTACGTCAGTAATGTGTAGTTATTAATTATGTAGTTATTATGTAGATGGACCCAGTATTGTGTATGGCTGTATTCGATGCATTCAGACACGCGGTTAGACGTCGTTACTCAGCTACGGTGTAGGCCCTACGAGAAGCACAGTGGCTACAGCTACTGAGGCCAGCTGACAGACGACCCTAGAGTGGGGTGTCACCCGCTACCCCACGTAGAAGGCCCACGGTGTCACCTGCTACCCCACGTAGAAAGCCCAAGTAGCTGTCAATATATGTTATCCAATTGTACGATTGATTCCGTTTTCCTAGAAAAAAACGAACAGTATTGTCATCTGCCGAAAGCTCTATCAATCAATCAGTAAATCAATCAATCGATCGATCAATCAATCAATCAATCAACCAACCAACCAGTCAGTCAGTTAGTTAGTCAGTCAGTCAGTCAGTCAATCAATCTTCAATCAATCAACCAACCAAACAATCAATCAATCAATAAAAATTTTATTTCAAACAAACAAATTCCACAACAGTACAAATAGAATACAACGTCATATTCAACAAGAGTAATTATTAGTAATAATGCGTTGGAAAGGGGGTGAACAGAAGTATAATGCTTATTTTTGGTTCATCCCCGAAATAATAATGATAGTAATAACGCGAAAAACCCGCGATCACAAGCGATCACAAGCGATCACATGCGCCTAAAAAACGAAAGGGTTCGGCAATCTCAAAATCGGCATACAAACCAACAGATGGTTGAATAGGTCTACGCTAGAACAGTAGTGCCGAATACACCTGTATATTCTTCTATAATAGGTCTACGCTAGGACAGTAGTGACGAATGCACCTGTATATTCTTCTATAATAGGTCTACGCTAGGACAGTAGTGCCGAATGCACCTGTATATTCTTCTATAATAGGTCTACGCTAAGACATTAGTGCCGAGTGCACCTGTACATTCTTCTATAATAGGTCTACGCTGGGACAGCGGTGCCGAGTGCACCTGTACATTCTTCTATAATAGGTCTACGCTGGGACAGCGGTGCCGAGTGCACCTGTACATTCTTCTATAGTAGGTCTACGCTGGGACAGCGGTGCCGAGTGCACCTGTACATTCTTCTATAGTAGGTCTACGCTGGGACAGCGGTGCCGAGTGCACCTGTACATTCTTCTATAGTAGGTCTACGCTGGGACAGCGGTGCCGAGTGCACCTGCACATTCTTCTATAGTAGGTCTACGCTGGGACAGCGGTGCCGAGTGCCCCTGCACATTCTTCTATAGTAGGTCTACGCTGTGACAGCGCTGCCGAGTGCCCCTGCACATTCTTCTAGGTCTACGCTGTGACAGCGCTGCCGAGTGCACCTGCACACTCTTCTATAGTAGGTCTACGCTGTGACAGCGCTGCCGAGTGCACCTGCACACTCTTCTATAGTAGGTCTACGCTGGGACAGCGGTGCCGAGTGCACCCGCACACTCTTCTATAGTAGGTCTACGCTGGGACAGCGGTGCCGAGTGCACCCGCACACTCTTCTATAGTAGGTCTACGCTGGGACAGCGGTGCCGAGTGCACCCGCACACTCTTCTATAGTAGGTCTACGCTGGGACAGCGGTGCCGAGTGCACCCGCACACTCTTCTATAGTAGGTCTACGCTGGGACAGCGGTGCCGAGTGCACCCGCACACTCTTCTATAGTAGGTCTACGCTGGGACAGCGGTGCCGAATGCACCCGCACACTCTTCTATAGTAGGTCTACGCTGGGACAGCGGTGCCGAATGCACCCGCACACTCTTCTATAGTAGGTCTACGCTGGGACAGCGGTGCCGAATGCACCCGCACACTCTTCTATAGTAGGTCTACGCTGGGACAGCGGTGCCGAATGCACCCGCACACTCTTCTATAGTAGGTCTACGCTGGGACAGCGGTGCCGAATGCACCCGCACACTCTTCTATAGTAGGTCTACGCTGGGACAGCGGTGCCGAATGCACCCGCACACTCTTCTATAGTAGGTCTACGCTGGGACAGCGGTGCCGAATGCACCCGCACACTCTTCTATAGTAGGTCTACGCTGGGACAGCGGTGCCGAATGCACCCGCACACTCTTCTATAGTAGGTCTACGCTGGGACAGCGGTGCCGAATGCACCCGCACACTCTTCTATAGTAGGTCTACGCTGGGACAGCGGTGCCGAATGCACCCGCACACTCTTCTATAGTAGGTCTACGCTGGGACAGCGGTGCCGAATGCACCCGCACACTCTTCTATAGTAGGTCTACGCTGGGACAGCGGTGCCGAATGCACCCGCACACTCTTCTATAGTAGGTCTACGCTGGGACAGCGGTGCCGAATGCACCCGCACACTCTTCTATAGTAGGTCTACGCTGGGACAGCGGTGCCGAATGCACCCGCACACTCTTCTATAGTAGGTCTACGCTGGGACAGCGGTGCCGAATGCACCCGCACACTCTTCTATAGTAGGTCTACGCTGGGACAGCGGTGCCGAATGCACCCGCACACTCTTCTATAGTAGGTCTACGCTGGGACAGCGGTGCCGAATGCACCCGCACACTCTTCTATAGTAGGTCTACGCTGGGACAGCGGTGCCGAATGCACCCGCACACTCTTCTATAGTAGGTCTACGCTGGGACAGCGGTGCCGAATGCACCCGCACACTCTTCTATAGTAGGTCTACGCTGGGACAGCGGTGCCGAATGCACCCGCACACTCTTCTATAGTAGGTCTACGCTGGGACAGCGGTGCCGAATGCACCCGCACACTCTTCTATAGTAGGTCTACGCTGGGACAGCGGTGCCGAATGCACCCGCACACTCTTCTATAATAGTTCTACGCTAGGACAGCGGTGCCGAATGCACCCGCACACTCTTCTATAATAGGTCTACGCTAGGACAGCGGTGCCGAATGCACCCGCACACTCTTCTATAATAGGTCTACGCTAGGACAGCGGTGCCGAATGCATCCGCACACTCTTCTATAATAGGTCTACGCTAGGACAGTAGTGCCGAATACACCTGTATATTCTTCTATAATCATGTCAGTGATAATTTGCTTTCACTCTACCACAAAATGAACGATAAGACACGTCAATACATATACTTCCTAGGTTAGTTTCAATATTCCATTTGGTTAGTCGACGTTAGACCGTATACCTAAGGTCGATATTTTAAAAACGGACCAAGGAATTGGAACGCGGAAGAAGGAATCGGAATGAACGCGGAACAGTGTCAGAGTGTGTTACCCCCTTGTATACACTCTGTCACGCCACGCTGTAGCGCCCGGCCCACACCCCGACTGTCACCCCACGCTGTACCGCCCGGCCCACACCCCGACTGTCACCCCACGCTGTACCGCCCGGCCCACACCCCGACTGTCACCCCACGCTGTACCGCCCGGCCCACACCCCGACTGTCATCCCACGCTGTACCGCCCGGCCCACACCCCGACTGTCACCTCCTTTGCCGTAAACCCCACCCCAGGGGAAGGAATTTCCAATAGTTTTTAATGTACCACCGCCATGGGCCCCGGGCATGACTAGCATTGCCTACACAATGTCAGCCTCATACATGCGAAACGGCAGGCAGGCAGGCAGGCAGGCAGGCAGGCAGGCAGGCAGGCAGTAGTGCCCTGCGCGGGCCTAGAATTTGATCCCAAGCCCGGCCCGCAATTAGCAGTTAGAGTCCAGGCCCGGCCCAGGCCCGCAATAATTTTTCAAGCCCGGCCCGGCCCAGGCCCGCAAACTAGAACTTAGGCCCAGGCCCGGCCCAGGCCCGGCCCAAACCGTGAATGTTTGGCCCAGGCCCGGCCCGGCCCGGCCCGCAAATTTCAGGCCCAGGCCCGGCACATACCCGCGGGCCAAAGATGGGTAAGCCCGCGGCCCGCAAGCCCGCGGCCCGCTAAGTTTAGAGAAGATAAACCTATAATCTTATAACAAAGACGAAAAACAAATAAACTGTAAAACAGTTTATTTGTCCATAGTGTGCTGGACGAGTTCTAAAAATACAGCACCACCAACTTCTTCAAACGGACGAATATCCTGAAGAAAAATAAAGAAAAACTTCTTAGTGTCATTACTATTAAATATGATAAGATTTGTTATATTTGACTTTAATGTATTTGCTTATGGTTAGGGTACGAGATTTGTTTATCTAACCCTGACTTAACCCTTATGCAAGCCATAACCCCAATTTATATTGTTTATTGAATTAGGTCAACTAAGTTAACATAATTTAATATGATATTTCAATTAAATGTCACCCACTGGCACTGATACCCAGTGGCATTTCCAGCATTTCCAACTGGGTTGGGTACTGGGTAGTGGACTAGTGGCCTAGTGGGCACTTAGCAGTGGGCAATGTTTGGAGGTGGGCAATGTTTGGAGGGAAGACCTAGACAATAGAATGTCCACTGGTAGGGTCAAAGTTGATGGTTAATCATGGCTTGATTGCCTCTGCAAATATTTCTAAAGTAAACATTTGGGGCTGGCTACTTCCAGCCAAGTGAACTTATGGGGCCATTAGATTCCATGCAAGGTCTCAATTTGCAACTATATAATACTAAAGAAATAATTTTAAGCATTCATTAACCGGAATTACAATTTATGATCAGGTTTTATTAAAAAATAAAGTAATAATCGGTGTATTTTATGAATATTTTTATTATGTCCACACCCAGCCCAGGCCCGGCCCGGCCCGCTCACACTAGGCCCAGGCCCGGCCCAAGCCCGATGTGTTTAAATTGTTTTCAGCCCAGGCCCGGCCCGGGCCCGCAGTATGTAGGCCCAGGCCCGGCCCGGTCCGCGGAATTATGTAGAGGCCCGGCCCGGCCCGGCCCGCGGGCTGCGGGCCGGGCCGGGCTTGGACCCAAAGCCTGGCCCGCGCAGGGCACTAGCAGGCAGGCAGGCAGGCAGGCAGGCAGGCAGGCCCAACAAAGGAACAAAGGCTCGTCTCCCCGTCATTTGGTCGCGGTCAGGGTAATGCTATATTTAAGGGTTATATAAGTGTCTAGTCACGCGGCTGCACAGTCGGGCCTACGTACTGCAATCTAGTTCATAGTTTCGTTTTCTTGAAAATTAGACAGTACTTTCAGGGATTTCACTTTGCCATTGATGGCCATTAGAGCGTTTCCTGAGCCCGTTGGAAAATGTGTCCAACGATTTCATTTATATTTCAAAGCACATTAACCACCATTAACCAACTGAACTTTTGCGTGAAATAAGTGAAATCGACATATAGAGTTTCTTTTTTTGGTGGTACCCCTCAACTTTGACCCAGCCCGGTGAGTAATTTTGAAAAGTTGGTGCGTTCCGAAGAATATTGACTGTATTAATAGGCGATTGTAATGCAGTAAAAGTTAGTGCAGAAACTATTAACTTCAATCACATATCCCATGCAAAAGTTCATGCACCACACGTCATCTAAACTTCAATAGGAACTCGTTACGGCGGGTGAATCATGATTGTCCCCTTATGACGCTGCTCGGACGGATTAGGCGTAAACAATCAATCTATCAATCAATAAAAGTTCTCAGCCTCTGGCTACAGAGTCAGTCACTGCGCTGACAGTCACGTACAAACTAAAAATCCATGAAAAACATAAATAAAAAGCCTTCGCATAAAAGCCCTCCATGATAGTGGATAGGCCAGGTACAACATCTTACACATTGCCATCAAATTGTGCAAGCTGAGAAAGATGAGTCTTGGATAGCGCTTAGATAATGTCAGTGACGGATCCTCCCGGAGGGAAAGCGGCAGCTCATTCTAAAGAGCGGGATCGATTGCTCCAAATGTGTGACAGCCAACCGAAGCAGTGGATTGCGAGTTCTTGGATTCCGCAGCTGAGAAAGGTAGATAGGTGCTAAAGCATGCATAGTCTTATAGATGCATGTCAGTAATTTTTAATTTGTTGCGTTCTCTGATAGGCAGCCAATGCAAGTCCACCGTACAATACTGGTGCGTCATACGTACAGATGTAGGTATAAGGGTTACCTGGCGGGCTGCCCTATTGTGTATCTTCTGGAGGTGTATCAGGTGACACTCGAGTGAGTCCAGCAGGAGGACTGAACAACGCTTCTCTTTATTTCTCTTGCATACCACGCACAGCAAAGCACATATACCACGCACAGCAGCGCACATAATTATGTTCTATCGGCACCGTATCGTAAGCCAGTAATAGTAAAAATAGGTTTGTGACTGAAAGCAGTTGACGAATTACATGATATAACATGACATTTAATGTCAAAAGTAAAAAAAATATTGTAAATAATTTATATATATATATATATATATATATATATATATATATATATATATATATATATATATATATATTTATATAGTGAACTGGTAAAAGAAAGTAAGAGTTAATGACTGGTATGGAGAATGGATTTACTAGCGTCACCTCTCGCGTCAGGTTTATAAGTGTTTTTTAATTTGTCGAACGCAAAACCTTCCTTAACTGGTGCACAGTTTAACAATGCAATTATTACACGAATGAAATGTTGTTATATAATAATATTGTACCATTATACATGGTGTATGGCTATGTAAGGGTTGTTCGTCTGGAAGGTCCCGCCATCTAGCGGGTTACATCGAAACAGGGTTATTTATATCTACAGCGGACGGACTTCGGGTAATTTCGCCCGCTCGGACACTAGTCTCGCTTATCCGACTCTCGCTCGGCTTCATGATTCCGCCGAGAAGAGTCTGGCAGCAGAGGCGTGATCTCGTTATTACCCACTGTCACCACTTTATTTTTGTGGAGGCATTCCCGTGAAGCGCCAGCAGCCAATCAGCGTTTTTGCCTGATTTAACTTTTCAGTCTGACAGTTGTGTCAATATAATCAAAGTTTAAAGGTAATTAGAATTGCATCGTATAAACTGATAAAAATGATCTCTGATTTTATGAATTAGCCAAATGCTCGGATGACATCGTAATTAGCTAATTATGTATGCGCCCAGAATATGGATGCATACATAATTTCCGTCACAATGAAAAGTACACTCGGACTGCATCCAGACGAAGATGTGTGCGACAAACCGTGGCGCGACAGCGGAGCCTGAATAATCGAGGCTACTCGAATACTACAAAGGTCAATTTAGTCTCGCTTATCCGATACTCGCTCGCCTTCGTGGATTCGCCGAGAAGTGAATCTGGCTGCAGAGGCGTGGTCTCGTTGTTACCCAGTGTCACCATTCGATATCTAATACGTAGGCGTTCCCGTGAAGCGCCAGCAGCCAATCAGCATCATTGTCGAGATGCTGCACTAAACACGTTTTGCCCGATTTAACTTTTCAGTCTGACAGTGTCAATATAATAACATTTTAAAGTTAATTCGAATATAAACTGGCAAAAGTTAACTAATTTTATGAATTAGCCAAATGCCCGGATAGCTTCGTAGTTACTTTATTATGTATTCGCCCAGAAACTAGGGATGCTATATGTCAACGATCACATGTAGCTGGGGATGTGTTCTGTGTTGTTAGCTTTGTTAATGGATAAGTTCTGTGTAGTTTAGTTTTTCAACGAGAGTGTCATATGTTGGGATGTGTTCTGTGTGGTTTGGTTTGTCAATGAGAATAAGTTGTTGAGGATGTATTCTGTGAAATTTAGTTTGTCAATGGAAGTAAGTTGTTGGGGGTGTATTTGTGTGTGATTTGGCTTGTACATGGAAGTACGTTGTTGTGGATGTGTTCAATATAGTTAATTTGTCAATGGAAGTAAGTTGTTGGGGATGTATTCTGCGTAGTTTAGTTAGTCAAGGAAAGTAAGTTGTTGGGGATGTATTCTGTGTAGTTAATTTGTCACTGGAAGTAAGTTGTTGGGGTGTGTTCTGTGTAGTTTAGTTTGTCAATGGAAATATGTTGTTGGGGATGTATTCTGTGTAGCTTAGTTTGTCAATTAAAGTAATTTGTTGGGGATGTGTTTTGTGTTGTTTTTTTTTGTCAATGGAAGTTGTTCGGGTGTGTTCTGTGTTGTTTGTTTTGTGAATGGAAGTAAGTTGTTGGGGATGTGTTCTGCGTGGTTTGGCTTGTCAATGAAAATATGTTGTTGGAGATGTGTACTGTGTAGTTTGGTTTGTCAATGAGCGTAATTTGTTGGGGATGTGTTCTGTGTTGTCTTGTTTAGTTTGTCAGTGAGAACAAGTTGCTTGCGTGTATGCTGTGTGGTTTGGCTTGTCAGTGAGAGTAAATTTCTATCGTGTGGTCTGTGTGCTTTGATGTTTCAGTGAAAGTATTTGGCGATGATGTTGTTTGTAGTTTGAATTTTCATTAGAAGTAAGTTAATGGAGATGTATTTGTCAACGAGAGTAATACGTTGGGATGTGTTCTGTGTTGTTTGGTTTGTCAATGAGAATAAGTTGTTGGTGATGTGTTCTGTGTTGTTTGGTTTGTCAATGAGAATAAGTTGTTGGTGATGTATTCTGTGCAATTTAGTTTGTCAATGGAAGTAAGTTGTTGGGGATGTATTCTGTGTAGTTCATTTGTCAATGAAAGTAAGTTGTTGGGGATGAATTCTGTGTAGTTCATTTGTCAATGAAAGTAAGTTGTTGGGGATGAATTGTGTGTAGTTCATTTGTCAATGAAAGTAAGTTGTTGGGGATGAATTCTGTGTAGTTCATTTGTCAATGAAAGTAAGTTGTTGGGGATGTTTTCTGTGTGGTTTGTTTTGTCATTGATAGTAAGTTGTGGGGGATGTGTTCTGTGTGGTTTGGTTTGTCAATGGAAGTAAATTGTTGGGAATGTGTTCTGTGTGGTTTGGTTTGTAATGAGAGACAGTTGTTGGGGATGTGTTCTGTGTTGTTTGGTTTGTCAATGGAAGTAAGTTGTTGGGGATGTATTCTGTGAAATTTAGTTTGTCAATGGAAGTAAGTTGTTGGGGGTGTATTTGTGTGTGATTTTGCTTGTACATGGAAGTACGTTGTTGTGGATGTGTTCAATATAGTTAATTTGTCAATGGAAGTAAGTTGTTGGGGATGTATTCTGCGTAGTTTAGTTAGTCAAGGAAAGTAAGTTGTTGGGGATGTATTCTGTGTAGTTAATTTGTCACTGGAAGTAAGTTGTTGGGGTGTGTTCTGTGTAGTTTAGTTTGTCAATGGAAATATGTTGTTGGGGATGTATTCTGTGTAGCTTAGTTTGTCAATTAAAGTAATTTGTTGGGGATGTGTTCTGTGTTGTTTTTTTTTGTCAATGGAAGTTGTTCGGGTGTGTTCTGTGTTGTTTGTTTTGTGAATGGAAGTAAGTTGTTGGGGATGTGTTCTGCGTGGTTTGGCTTGTCAATGAAAATATGTTGTTGGAGATGTGTTCTGTGTAGTTTGGTTTGTCAATGAGCGTAATTTGTTGGGGATGTGTTCTGTGTTGTCTTGTTTAGTTTGTCAGTGAGAACAAGTTGCTTGCGTGTATGCTGTGTGGTTTGGCTTGTCAGTGAGAGTAAATTTCTATCGTGTGGTCTGTGTGCTTTGATATTTCAGTGAAAGTATTTGGCGATGATGTTGTTTGTAGTTTGACTTTTCATTAGAAGTAAGTTAATGGAGATGTATTTGTCAACGAGAGTAATACGTTGGGATGTGTTCTGTGTTGTTTGGTTTGTCAATGAGAATAAGTTGTTGGGGATGTGTTCTGTGTTGTTTGGTTTGTCAATGAGAATAAGTTGTTGGTGATGTATTCTGTGCAATTTAGTTTGTCAATGGAAGTAAGTTGTTGGGGATGTATTATGTGTAGTTCATTTGTCAATGAAAGTAAGTTGTTGGGGATGAATTCTGTGTAGTTCATTTGTCAATGAGAGTAAGTTGTTGGGGATGAATTCTGTGTAGTTCATTTGTCAATGAAAGTAAGTTGTTGGGGATGAATTCTGTGTAGTTCATTTGTCAATGAAAGTAAGTTGTTGGGGATGAATTCTGTGTAGTTCATTTGTCAATGAAAGTAAGTTGTTGGGGATGAATTCTGTGTAGTTCATTTGTCAATGAAAGTAAGTTGTTGGGGATAAATTCTGTGTAGTTCATTTGTCAATGAAAGTAAGTTGTTGGGGATGTTTTCTGTGTGGTTTGTTTTGTCATTGATAGTAAGTTGTGGGGGATGTGTTCTGTGTGGTTTGGTTTGTCAATGGAAGTAAATTGTTGGGAATGTGTTCTGTGTGGTTTGGTTTGTCAATGAGAGACAGTTGTTGGGGATGTGTTCTGTGTTGTTTGGTTTGTCAATGGAAGTAAGTTGTTGGGGATGTATTCTGTGAAATTTAGTTTGTCAATGGAAGTAAGTTGTTGGGGGTGTATTTGTGTGTGATTTGGCTTGTACATGGAAGTACGTTGTTGTGGATGTGTTCAATATAGTTAATTTGTCAATGGAAGTAAGTTGTTGGGGATGTATTCTGCGTAGTTTAGTTAGTCAAGGAAAGTAAGTTGTTGGGGGTGTATTCTGTGACATTTAGTTTGTCAATAGAAGTAAGTTGTTGGGGATGTATTCTGTGTAGTTAATTTGTCAATGGAAGTAAGTAGTTGGGGATGTGTTCTATGTTGTTTGGTTTGTCAATGGAAGTAAGTTGTTGGGGATGTATACTGTGTAGATAATTTGTCAATGAAAGTAAGTTGTTGGGGATGTGTTATGTGTAGTTAATTTGTCAATGAAAGTAAGTAACTGGGGATGTGTTCTGTGTTGTTTGGTTTGTCAATGGAAGTAAGTTGTTGGGGATGTATACTGTGTAGTTAATTTGTCAATGAAAGTAAGTTGTTGGGGATGCATTCTGTGTAGTTGATTTGTCAATGAAAGTAAGTTGTTGTGGATGTGTTCTGTTAAGTTAATTTGTCAAAGAAAGTAAGTTATTGGGGATGTGTTCTGTGTAGTTAATTTGCCAATGGCAATATGTTGTTGGGGATGTGTTCTGTGTGGTTTGTTTTGTCGATGAGTGTAAGTTGTTGGGGATGTGTTCTGTGTAGCTTAATTTGTCAATGAAAGTAATTTGTTGGGGATGTGTTCTGTGTGGTTTGGTTTGTCAATGGAAGTAAGTTGTTGGGGATGTGTTCTGTGTGGTTTGTTTTGTCGATGAGTGTAAGTTGTTGGGGATGTGTTCTGTGTGGTTTGGTTTGTCAATGGAAGTAAGTTGTTGGGGATGTGTTCTGTGTGGTTTGGTTTGTCAATGAGAGTAAGTTGTTGGGGATGTGTTCTGTGTGGTTTGTTTTGTCATTGGTAGTAAGTTGTCGGGGATGTGTTCTGTGTGGTTTGGTTTGTCAATGGAAGTAAATTGTTGGGAATGTGTTCTGTGTGGTTTGGTTTGTCAATGAGAGAAAGTTGTTGGAGATGTGTTCTGTGTTGTTTGGTTTGTCAATGGAAGTAAGTTGTTGGGGATGTATTCTGTGTAGTTAATTTGTCAATGGAAGTAAGTAGCTGCGGATGTGTTCTGTGTTGTTTGGTTTGTCAATGGAAGTAAGTTGTTGGGGATGTATTATGTGTAGTTAATTTGCCAATGAAAGTAAGTTGTTGGGGATGTGTTCTTTGGATTTAATTTGTCAATGAAAGTTAGTAGCAGGGGATGTGTTCTGTGTAGTTTAGTTTGTCAATGGAAGTAAGTTGTTGGGGGTGTATTCTGTGAAATTTAGTTTCTCAATGAAAGTAAGTTGTTGGGGATGTGTTATGTGTAGTTAATTTGTCAATGAAAGTAAGTAGCTGGGGAAGTGTTCTGTGTTGTTTTGTTTGTCAATGGAAGTAAGTTGTTGGGGATGTATACTGTGTAGTTAATTTGTCAATGAAAGTAAGTTATTGGGGATGCATTCTGTGTAGTTCATTTGTCAATGAAAGTAAGTTGTTGTGGATGTGTTCTGTGTAGTTAATTTGTCAAAGAAAGTAAGTAGCTGCGGATGTGTTCTGTGTAGCTTAGTTTGTCAACGAAAGTAATTTTTTGGGGATGTGTTCTGTGTTGTTTTTTTTTCAATGGAAGCACGTTGTTGGGGTGTTGTTGGGGTGTGTCCTGTGTTGTTTGTTTTGTGAATGGAAATTAGTTGTTGGGGATGTATTCTATGTAGTTTAGTTTGTCAGTGGAACTATGTTGTTGGGGATGTATTCTGTGTAGCTTAGTTTGTCAATGAAATTGTTTTGTTGGGTGTGTGTTCTGCGTGGTTTGGCTTGTTAATGGAATTAAGTTATTGGGGATGTGTTCTGTGTAGTTTGGCTTGTCAATGAAAATATGTTGTTGGGGATGTGTTCTGCGTGGTTTGGCTCGTTAATGGAATTAAGTTGTTGGGGATGTGTTCCGTGTAGTTTGGCTTGTCAATGAAAATATGTTGTTGGGGATGTGTTCTGCGTGGTTTGGCTTGTTAATGGAATTAAGTTGATGGGGATGTGTTCTGTGTAGTTTGGCTTGTCAATGAAAATATGTTGTTGGGGGTGTGTTCTGCGTGCTTTGGCTTGTTAATGGAATTAAGTTGTTGGGGATGTGTTCTGTGTAGTTTGGCTTGTCAATGAAAATATATTGTTGGGGATGTGTTCTGCGTGGTTTGGCTTGTTAATGGAATTAAATTGTTGGGGATGTGTTCTGTGTAGTTTGGCTTGTCAATTAAAATATGTTGTTGGGGATGTGTTCTGCGTGGTTTGGCTCGTTAATGGAATTAAGTTGTTGGGGATGTGTTCCGTGTAGTTTGGCTTGTCAATGAAAATATGTTGTTGGGGATGTGTTCTGCGTGGTTTGGCTTGTTAATGGAATTAAGTTGTTGGGGATGTGTTCTGTGTAGTTTGGCTTGTCAATGAAAATATGTTGTTGGGGATGTGTTCTGTGTGGTTTGGCTTGTTAATGGAATTAAGTTGTTGGGGATGTGTTCTGTGTAGTTTGGTTTGTCAATGAGCGTAATTTGTTGGGGATGTGTTCTGTGTTGTCTTGTTTAGTTTGTCAGTGAGAACAAGTTGCTTGCGTGTATGCTGTGTGGTTTGGCTTGTCAGTGAGAGTAAATTTCTATCGTGTGGTCTGTGTGCTTTGCCGTTTCAGTGAAAGTATTTGGCGATGACGTTGTTTGTAGACTTTTCATTAGAAGTAAGTTAAAGGAAATGTGTTCTGTGTCGAGTGGCTTGTCAATGAGAATAACTTAATTGTGATTTGTTCTGTTTGGTTTTGCTGGTGATGTGTTCTATGTTTATGTATAGATTGGCTTGTCAGTGCGAGTTAGAGTACGGCAATATGATGTCTGTATGCACAGTTCTTTGCCACTGTTTATTAGAACATCGTGGGAGTCAATACGTGTGTAAACATGGGAAGGCTAAGAGTAACATGATCTAGTGTCGCTTTAACAAGACACTCATTGATATCAGCACATGTGTTTGGTTTGAATATTTACTTCGAGGTTTGATGAAAAACAGTCAGCTAAGTGTTTTAATAAATGTATGTTTGATGTTTTACTTAATGCCGCTAGTCTTTGTCTCAAAACGACTAAGTTCGAACTGGTATAATCCTATGGCTCCTGCTACATACCATGGCATAAGGACTATTGAGGTATACATCGTGTTCAATTTTGTTTTTGTTTGGGCTATGTGTTTTCCCTGATGCTGTGGTTAACTGAACGAGATACCGAGTAATTTAAGAACGGTGGCAAAGCTATCTACGACTAGACAAATGAAATGTAGCGAACTCACCAGAGGATACGTGACGTTTCTCGCGTCAATGATGGTGAACCACCATTTTGAGACTTTCTAACTTATAAATTCCAAAGAACGCTATCTTTCAATACATCTTTTCTTCAGTGTTTCGAGGTGTCCCGTTTTCTTGAACTTCGGTGTTGGAAACTACAGTTATAAAAAGTGCACTAACTAAAACTTTCAGCAGTCGTGATGAATTTCGAAGAGTTTCAACAAAATGTGGTGGCAGCGAACTTACCACAAACGACGCATGCGCAACATACACTAATAAATGTTAATGTGATGATTTGAAGTCGCGTGAAAAAATAAGACCACACCGTGAAATGTAAAGTGCTAAACATCTATAAGATGCACGAAACTGTCCAAAACAAAAAAATATATTTGTTGTGAAAAATTTAAATAAAGCTACATTTACATGGGCGTCAGATGTATGTTAGCCAGGTGGCGCTACCGGTGTTAATATTGCGCGCATCTGCCGTCTATATTGTTATCGCAGGACAACTGCAATATTGTCTCATAAATATTATCAGATAAATTGCGTCAACAACACATGTACGTTGTCACGTTGAAATATATCGCAGCAGTGTCTTTTTCTTGGAAATGTTTCCGTTCGTCAGCTTCGTTTTTATTGACGATTGTTATTGTATTTGTTTCGACTACCTGGAAACGGAAGAGCGGTTGTGTCGCGCCGTCAAAAAACACCCGGTGGCAGCGATGATTCTTGCGAAACTGGAGTACGTCACTTTTGGCGGAAAACGAAAGTGTAAGACGTATGGGATATAGAACAACTGTGACAACAGTGGACATTCAAACAAGGATGGGTGCGATAGGCTGGAAGAGGTGGACGATTTCAATTAAACTTTCAGGTGTTGTCTAGGACCCCACGAAGTAGTCGTCACTCTTTCATTGGTTTCGGAATTCATTCCACCATCGCCCTTTATGTGAACAATCAAATGTTTCACTAGACGAGCACCTTCAAGCATTATGTTACTATGAGAGTATGTTACTATGAGAGTATGTTACTATGAGAGTATGTACGTATACTAGTAAACAAAGAAACGCAAGTTTCTCTTGTAAGTCATATAATTTATTGTACGAACACGATAACATCAATAGTGTGTGTAATATGTGTACACTAATGTGTATGTGCCCTTTGACAGCAATGTGTATGTCCCTTTGACAGCAATGTGTATGTCCCTTTGACAGCAATGTGTATGTCCCCTTTGACAGCAATGTGTATGTCCCTTTGACAGCAATGTGTATGTCTCCTTTGACATCAATGTGTATGTCCCTTTGACAGCAATGTGTATGTCCCCTTTGACAGCAATGTGTATGTCCATTTGAAAGCAATGTATATATCCCCTTTGACAGCAATGTGTATGTCCCCTTTGACAGCAATGTGTATGTCCCTTTGACAGCAATGTGTATGTCCCCTTTGACAGCAATGTGAATGTCCCTTTGACAGCAATGTGTATGTCCCTTTGACAGCAATGTGTATGTCCCATTTGAAAGCAATATGTATGTCCCCTTTGACAGCAATGTGTATATCCCTTTGACAGCAATGTGTATGTCCCCTTTGACAGCAATGCGTATGTCCCTTTGAAAGCAATGTGTATGTCCCCTTTGACAGCAATGTGTATATCCCTTTGACAGCAATGTGTATGTCCCCTTTGACAGCAATGTGCATGTCCCCTTTGACAGCAATGTGTATGTCTCATTTGACAGCAATGTCTATGTCCATTTGACAGCAATGTGTATGTCCCTTTGACAGCAATGTGCATGTCCCCTTTGACAGCAATGTGTATGTCTCCTTTGACAGCAATGTGTATGTCCCCTTTGATAGCAGTGTGCATGTCCCCTTTGACAGCAATGTGTGTGTCCCTTTGACAGCAATGTGTATGTCCCTTTGACAGCAGTGTGCATGTCTCCTTTGACAGCAATGTGTGTGTGTCCCTTTGACAGCAATGTGTATGTCCCTTTGACAGCAATGTGTGTGTCCCTTTGACAGCAATGTGTATGTCCCTTTGACAGCAATGCAAGCCAGCATTCTGCTTAACACTGACTTTACGACTCTATGTATATCTGAATTTGTTTTAATATTGTTAACAGTAACTCCCGCCCGGAGGGTGGGTCTTTCTGCTAGTTTTGCTATTGGAGTTATACACACTCCTTGTCTACAGATATATGGAAGTTGACGAATTGAAGCGGTTGGTTGGGGTGACGGGAAAGGGTAAATTGGGCTGTGCGCCGGCGGGTAATGAGACTGGGAAGAAGAGGAGAGGAGAGACAATTTATACTGTTTCACTAACACACAGCCGTAAAGCCATGTTTTACTAAAATCGAGCTAGCACATAACACAAGCATAATATCACTGCCCACGTACTCAAGATGGCCGCCATTAATCTAACATCGCTGCCAAATAAAACTGTTGTGTATGTGACAGTTGTTTGACAAAGACTCTAACCGATTTCTGTGGGATGGACTTTCGTGTTGTTGTCTGTCTGTTCGTCTCGACTTACATAAAATAAAGTGTTGACTTCACCAAATGACAAATGCTATCTAGTAATACTACTACATAACAACTAGTTATTCAATATATAACAACTGGCGACGAGAATGGCGAACATTGGCCGAATTGAGCCGTACGATGGTAGTAGTGATCTGGAAGCATATTTGGAGCGGCTCGAAATGTACTTGGTCGCGAACGATGTTGCGGCGGTGGGAATCGCCGGCGCCGACGAAGTTGTGCAGTTGGCCGCAGAGAAAAAGAAGGTAGCCACTCTACTGACTCTGGTAGGCCCCGAAACGTACCTACTTCTGAAAAGCCTAGTCAGTCCGCAAAGACCGGTAGATCTGTCGTTCGATGAGATAACTGCGAGACTTAAAAGTCACCTGACGCCACGTCGTCTTATAGTGGCTGAGAGGTTCAAATTTCATCAACGAACCAAGAAAGACGGTGAGGCCATTGCTACATTTGCTGCAGAACTCCGGAGACTAGCATCCACTTGCAATTTCGGAGAATTTCTGAGTGAGGCATTGCGAGATCAACTAGTGTGCGGAATAAGAAGTAGCAGCACTCAACGCAAACTACTGAGCGAAGAGAGGTCGTTCGAACAAGCAATGCAGATGGCACTGGCGGACGAAGTGGCGGACAGCGAGGCTAAGCAGATAGCCCCTAAACACGACTCCACTAGCAATACAGTGCCGGTGGACGTGGTGCACAAGTATCAAAGTAGGGTGGAAAAGAAGTTCCCGGAGCACCAGCGTAACGACAATGCCGTCAATGCGACTCGCAAACGGTGTTACCGTTGCAACGGAAACCACACACAGCAACAGTGCAGGTTCAAGGACGCAACGTGTCACTTTTGTCAGAAGAGAGGACATATCGCGGAGGCGTGCCGCAAGAAAAACGGCGAAACTCATCTCGTGAGCACTACACACGAGACTGACGAGAGAGACGAGTACAGCGACTACAGCCTGTACCACGTCACCAGTGGGCCGACGTCACATCAACCTATCGAAGTAGGCGTACAGATGGACGGTAAATCGGTGAAAATGCTGGTGGACACGGGAGCGGGGGTCTCCATCATCAATGAGACGACATATCGGGAGTTATGGTCGCACCCGCCTAAGCTACAATCGACTGATGTGAACTTGACCAGTTATACCGGTCAGTCGGTTCCGGTGCTGGGACAGATCGATGTCGTCACACAGTACAAGCAACAGTCGGCACACGTTCCGATCATTGTCGTGTCGGGTACTCGAAAAAACCTTCTGGGGAGAAACTTACTGTCGCAGTTGAAGCTCGACTGGGGTGAAATCATGCACGTCTGCAAACGTGACCCGGTGCAGTCCGGACTTTTGGCGGAAGTGCCAGGCGTGTTCTCTGAGGGACTGGGGAAACTGAAGGACGTGCAGGTGAAGATCCATGTTAAAAACGGCGCTATACCACGATTCTTCAAGGCCAGACCCATTCCTTACGCACTGAAGGAGAAAGTTGAAAACGAACTCGACCGACTTCAGCATGAAGGGATAATCGAGCCGGTCCAGTTTTCGGAATGGGCGGCACCGATCGTTCCAGTCTGCAAAGCGAACGGGCAGATAAGGATCTGCGGAGACTACAAGGTGACGATCAACAGAAGTGTAGTGGAGGACAAATATCCGCTACCCAGGGTGAACGATCTTTACGCCAGCCTGGCCGGAGGCGAGACATTCAGTAAACTCGACTTGAGGCATGCGTACCTTCAACTGCCATTGGATGAAGGGTCCCGCGAGTACGTCACCATCAACACCCACAAAGGACTCTTTCGATACACCCGCTTGCCGTACGGTATTTCGGTGGCACCATCCATATTCCAGAGAGCTCTTGAGTGTGTGCTTGCTGACATACCACGAGTGTGCATATTCTTGGACGACATTCTCGTTACCGGGAAAACTCGAGAGGAACACGTGGCGAACCTTCGCTGGGTCCTGAGACGGTTGGACGAGGCAGGACTGAAATTGAACAATGATAAGTGCGAGTTCTTCAATCAGTCAGTCGTGTACCTGGGGCACAAGATCGATCGCGATGGCCTACATCCAACAGACGACAAGGTCAGGGCCATTCGTGATGCACCTAGCCCAACTAACGTGAAGGAATTGCGTTCGTGGCTCGGTCTGCTCAACTACTACGGGCGGTTCCTGCGCAACCTGTCAACAACGCTAGCCCCACTGCACGTCCTACTCAGAAAAGTGACAAAGTGGTGCTGGGGGAACGAGCAAGCTAGTGCGTTTGAGGCAGCAAAGCAGCTGCTGCAGTCAGATTCGCTACTTGTACACTTCGACCCCGACAAGCCGCTCCTTCTCGCTTGCGACGCGTCACCGTACGGGGTGGGCGCGGTCTTGTCGCATCAGATGGAGGACGGTTCAGAGCGGCCGATCGCGTTCGCATCGAGGAGCTTATCACCCGCAGAAATCAACTACTCGCAACTAGACAAGGAAGGACTGAGTTTGGTTTTCGGAGTGACAAAGTTCCACCAATACCTCTATGGTATGAAGTTTGTGCTCATCACCGATCACCGACCGCTGATAGGGTTGTTCAACGAGCAACGACCGATACCTCCTCAAGCGTCGGGTCGACTTCAGCGTTGGGCCCTGACGTTGGCCGGCTACGCCTACATCATTCGTCATCGCAGTGGTGACGCGCGCGGCAACTGTGATGCGCTTTCGAGACTACCTCTGCATACGCCACACTCCGCCTGCGCCAGCAGAGTATGTTCAGCTCATCGAGAATTTGAACGACTCGCCGGTCACGTCCACTCACATACGCACTTGGACTCAACGCGATCCAGTGCTATCTCGGGTGCACCGCTATCTGCTCACAGGGTGGCCAGAGAGGTGACATCACAACAACGCAATACCACAAGGTGCGTGAAGAACTGAGCATCCACAATGGCTGCGTGATGCGGGGCGCACGTATCATAGTGCCCGAGCCTGGACGCGCGACGATGCTGAAACTACTACACAGTAGCCACAGCGGTGTGGTGAAAATGAAGGCGCTGGCGCGCTCGTACATTTGGTGGCCAGGCATTGACCTCCAGATGGAACAGCTTTCGCAACAGTGTGCTCAATGTGAGGAAAACGCGCGACAACCGACCAGAGCTCCATTGCGACCGTGGCTGTTTCCGCAAGAGCCGTGGAAACGGGTGCATCTCGACTACGCAGGCCCCATAGAGAACAGAATGATTCTCGTGGCGGTGGATGCGTACTCAAAATGGATCTCTGCGATGGTCGTGCGCTCATCGACATCAGAAGTGACGATTGAACAATTGCGGATGTTTTTCGCAGAGCATGGTCAGCCGGAGACTATCGTCACTGATAACGGCACATGTTTCACCAGCGCAGAGTGCACGCAGTTCATGAGGCAAAACGGCATTCAGCAAATCACGTCACCTGCCTATCACCCCTCCTCGAACGGGCTCGCTGAACGCGCAGTGCAGCTCGTGAAACGAGGGTTAACAAAGATGACAGACGGGTCGATGCAGACAAGGTTGGCTCGTTACTTGCTGACCTACCGAGTAACCCCTCACGGTACGACAGGAAGTTCCCCGAGTATGTTACTGAAGGGGCGACAGCTACGAACGCTTCTGGACGTGGTTCACCCGAACATCGGCGCAAAAGTGCATAAATCGCAGGAAAAGATGACCGAGTACTACAATCAGAAGTCGAAGAAGCGTCATTTCAGCCAAGGCGACGCGGTTTACGTAAAAAACCATACGCAAAGCTCGCCAAAGTGGATTCCCGCAGTCCTGCGGGAGCTGCATAATGACGTGTTAACATCGCAGGCGCTCGACGGTCGTCAGTTGAGGCGCCATCGCAATCACGTGCGTCTTCGACATGCAGGCGCGACTGACTACCCGGTAGAAGCCGACATCGCGGCTCCAGCTCCAGCTCCGATTCAACAAGCGCCCGAATATGGCGAAAGTGGAAACGACACGATCGACGAGTCCGACGACGCAGCTCCCATACCTGGTGGTAGCAGCGTCAACTCGCCAGCTCCGCAGCCAGCAGTTCGCAGATCCGAGCGAGAGCGCAAAGCTCCGGAGCGATTATCACTGTAAAGCTGTATGTACATCTGGGCATAATAATCCCTGGTACAACAGTAGGTGTGAAGGGATGTTGTGTATGTGACAGTTGTTTGACAAAGACTCTAACCGATTTCTGTGGGATGGACTTTCGTGTTGTTGTCTGTCTGTTCGTCTCCACTTACATAAAATAAAGTGTTGACTTCACCAAATGACAAATGCTATCTAGTAATACTACTACATCACTTTCACAAAATCACACAAACACATAGCCTACCTAAGATAAATGTCATAACTGTAAAAAAATTCCCAGAACATGATATAAAGTTGTAAACATAAATGTACTTTCAACGCACAACACACACGCAAGCACGCACGCACGCACGCACGCACGCACGCACGCACGCACACACACACACACACACACACACACACATACATACAGACAGACACACGCACACATAGACAGACAGACATAGAGTAATCCTCGATACGACTTTTCGGATAATTGGATTATAATTGGATTATAACGACGACACATTGTGGACTTACTGAAGGTGGCTCCACAATCAACTACTCAGATATTCCCCCCCCCAAAAAAAATCCTTATGCATGTAGCAGGCGTCATAGGATTAGAGCAGCAAAGACTCAGTCATTATGAGACAAAGACTGAGTAAAACATACATTTATTAAAACACTTAACTGACTGTTTTTCATCAAACCTCGAAGTAAACATTCAAACCAAACACATGTGCTGATATCAATGAGTGTCTTGTTAATATATAAGGTAATCTAGCGACACTAGACCAGATCATATCACTCTTAGTCCCATGTGTTGACTCCCATGTGTACACATGTGTTGACTCCCATGTGTACACATGTGTTGACCCCCATGGTACTTTCAGAAACAGTGGCAAAGCCCTGTGCATACATAACTAAATGTTGCCTTTCTCTTATTCGCATAGTCATAGAACACATCGCCAGCAAAACCACAAAGAACACATCACCAGCAAGTTATTCTCATTGACTAGCCACTCAGCACAGAACACATCTCCATTAACTTACTTTTATTGAAAAGTCAAATTATATACAACATCATCGCTAACCACTTCCATTGAAAAGTCAAACCATACAGGACACACGATAACAATTTACTCTTATTGACAAACCAAACCACACAGAAAACATCGCCAACAACTTACTCTAATTGACGAGCAAAACCACACAGAACACATCACCAGCAAGCTGTTCTCATTGACAAACCAATCGATACAGAAAACATCCCCATTAACTTACTTCTATTGAAAAGTCAAACCGTGCATAACGTATCCCCAGCAACTTACTCCCATTGACAAATCAAACAAAACAGAACACATTCACATCAATTTACTCTCATTGACAAGCCAAACCACACAGAATGCATCCCAAACAACTTATTTCCATTGACAAACTAAACTATACAGAACACATCCACAATAACTTACTCTCATTGTATCTCCCATTTTATAGTTTACATCCAAGTTCCCGTGTCTTGTATGTAGGCATTTACATTTCCAAAAAAATAATAACATCTGCCATTTTTTTCAGAACGTTTCACTAATTTGTCTAGATAGTTTTGTAGATGTTGTTTATCACCATCATTGTTAACCCTTCTAAGCACGTTTTGTCAACCGCAAATTTCAGTACGTCGCTTGTTATGTTATCGTTCAAGTCATCGGTATTGGAGTACGCATGTCAAGTGTGGCACACGAGCCTTACAAAAAAGCAAACAAAACAGATAGATTACATTCAGAGGCGAGCAATGCGGATGATTTTCAAAGATAAGTCATACACCGAAGCCACCACCGCAGCCAATCTACCAACGCTATCAGACCGGAGGGAGAAGTTATACAGAATACATGTATTCTGCCTGTTTTGTTTGCTTTTTGTTAGGCTGCGATGTCTGGAGTTGATTTCTTGAAACATATTCGTAGTTATTTCGTCTTGTCGTGGTTCAGCACCATTTTGTTACTCGCTGTCCATTGCCCGACTTCGTCTGCTGCTACTTGGAGTGAGCTGTCCATTCCGGAGGATGAAGAAGCTTCCCATATTGTGCAATCGTCGATATATTTTATATGTTCGCATACTATTTGGAGTTCATTAATATGGTGTAGGAAGCCGAATGGTCCAAATAGTGTGCCTTGTGGGACACCTGCATTGACAGTGATGTACTCCGATTTCACACTCCCGATCTTCACCCGCTGTTTGCGTTGACACAGGAAGGATGTCAGCCATTTGGTGATAAAAGTTGGAAGTCCGAGTGATGCACATTTCGTCATTCAAATGTGGTGGTCGACTCGGTCAAACGCTTTGCTGAAATCGACAAGAAGTATTCGTACTATGGTTCCAGGGGTCTCGACCGCGTATTTTCTATATCTACTGGTGATCCTTCGTCTATCCACTTAGTGATTTCTTCCAAAAACATAACATATTTGTTAAGCATAGCCTCGCTTTTAGGAATCCGTGTTGAGGTGGATTTAATAATTTATGCCTAACAAGGAAGTGCACTATAATATGGTCTTTAATTAACTTTTCTAATAATTTACAAATCTCTGATGTTAAACTAACTGGTCTGTAATTCTCCGACTTATTTCTCGCACCTTTTTTTAAAATAATGCTACGATGTTTGCTTCTTTCCATTCAAAAGGAACCACTCCCTCTTAAACGCTCTTGTTAAAGTTAAACACTATTGCAAGTGGTATACGAATTTGTTTTACTGTTTACATTAGTAGTCTTGGCGGAATTCCATCTACTACAGGTGATTTATTATCCTTCATTGCCTTTTATTTTCTTAGCTACCATTTCTGGAGTTACAATTAACTACCCTAATTAGTCCGATTTAGCCTCCTGAAATTTAGCTGAACAAAAATCCTCTGTGATAAGCACTGAACTGAATTATCCATTTAGTTCTTCAGCCATTAAAAAACCTTGTGATATTATATTTCCAGCACTGTCTTCTAGTGGTCCAACCCTGTCTCGTACGTGTGGTTTACTCCTGACATATGCTTAAAAACTCTTGCTGTAATTTTTTTACGTTACATGCAAATATTTGCTCATATTTTCTTTTAGATTTTTTATTTCAGTCGTAGCTGCATTTAGTGCCTCTTTGTAATTTGTGAAGTCTTCATCCTTTCTAGTACGCCTCTAAACCCTCCACAATGTTTGCTAGTACAATATAATTAGCTAATGACGATGTCATCCAGGCATTTGGTTAATTCATAAAATAAGAGTTAACTTTTATCACTTTATACGATGCCATTCGAATTAACTGTAAACTTTGATTATAATGACATAACTGGTAGACTGAAAAGTTAAATCAGGCAAAACAATTTTTAGTCTAGCATCTCGATACTGACGCTGGTTGGCTGCTGGCGTTTCTCGGGAACGCCTACACAGAACGGAGTGGTGACAGTGGGTAACAACAAGACTACTCCCAGCAGTGGGTAACAACGAGACAACGCCCAGCAGTGGGTAACAACGAGACTACGCCCAGCAGTGGGTAACAACGAGACCACGCCCAGCAGTGGGTAACAACGAGACTACGCCCAGCAGCGGGTAACAACGAGACCACGCCCAGCAGCGGGTAACAACGAGACTACGCCCAGCAGCGGGTAACAACGAGACCACGCCCAGCAGCGGGTAACAACGAGACTACGCCCAGCAGCGGGTAACAACGAGACTACGCCCAGCAGTGGATAACAACGAGACTACGCCCAGCAGTGGGTAACAGCGAGACCACGCCCAGCAGCGGGTAACAACGAGACTACGCCCAGCAGTGGGTAACAACGGACTACGCCCAGCAGTGGGTAACAACGAGACTACGCCCAGCAGTGGGTAACAACGAGACTACGCCCAGCAGTGGATAACAACGAGACTACGCCCAGCAGCGGGTAACAACGAGACTACGCCCAGCAGTGGATAACAACGAGACTACGCCCAGCAGTGGGTAACAACGAGACCACGCCCAGCAGCGGATAACAACGAGACCACGCCCAGCAGCGGGTAACAACGAGACTACGCCCAGCAGTGGATAACAACGAGACCACGCCCAGCAGCGGGTAACAACGAGACTACGCCCAGCAGTGGGTAACAACGAGACTACGCCCAGCAGTGGGTAACAACGAGACCACGCCCAGCAGCGGGTAACAACGAGACCACGCCAAGCAGTGGATAACAACGAGACCACGCCCAGCAGTGGGTAACAACGAGACTACGCCAGCAGTGGGTAACAACGAGACCACGCCCAGCAGCGGATCCAGGGGGGTCTGAGCGGTCTCAAGTTTAGTATTATTTTCTAATAAAAGTAAAAAAAGTGATGAAACCATATTTTTTTTCACCATTTTCTAGCCGATGCAGTGCCAAACGTTGTTTTTTGTTTGTCTGGTTTATTTCATAGATGCAACAGAATTTGTGAGGATTTTAAGTTTCTAACAGAATGTCTGTCACAAACATGACGTTTTTTGGACATAAAAATAAGACAAAACTACATTGTTCTTGTGTATGTGCTGCTTTAAGTACGTGTGGTGCAGACTTGCCCCGGCCCCTGGGCGGACTTGTCCCGACATGAGGCAAGTGTGCCCATGTTTGTGTAGGTCTACTAAGGGTCTTCGTCGACAACAATCTGTGAATGATTATTTTCAAACATGGTTAAATTAACATTATAGCGAAACAAAAGTCATCGTTTTGGGGCTCAATTAACCGTTTGTAACTAAAATCAAGAAAATCACAAATATATATATATATATATATATATATATATATATATATATATATAATTCCTCTTTTATATAGTAATCCCTTGTATCACACTGATAAAACACATATAATTAATTCAAAAATATACCTAAACCTAATACAGTAAACATATTACGTCTCAGAATAAAATATCCCTTTTGTATCTATCAAGTATAGATATAAATATTTTTACAGTTCCTCAGTGCAATTCGTAGGCCATTCAAAGCTTGACACCAGCGATAGAAAAACAATTAGCCCTTAGTGCAGTATGAACTTTATTTGTTTATTTATCCCTTTGTCTTGTGTTGTGCAAACTATCTTCATTAGAATAAAATAATATAATGTCACTGGGTAATAGTTTCTATTTCACTGTGTACATCAATACAGATGTTTTGTATTCAATTAGGTCGAAAAATTTCTTAAATTTAAGATTAATAAATAATAGATTTATATGGTCACGAGCCTTTATTCCACAAATAATTTTTATAACTCTCTTTTGTAGAGTGGATGGGGGCATTAGATTTGTGTGATAAGTATTTCCCCATATATCTGAGTAGTCTCTATGGGGCAAGATAAGTTAGAAATATAAAGTAATCAATGCCGAGGCCTTTTAGTAACGTGTAGCGACGCCTTGTTCTTGTGTTACGTAACTTGGGACATTCGTTGAAAAGACGCATGGTATTGTGAACAAACGTACGTCATTGTTCGTATATCGTAACGGATAATTGTACGTAATGACAACAAAGGGTAATTGGTATGTAGCGGTACACGACTTAACGAATGGTGCCGACCACGACGGAAACATTTTTATCCTCCCGCCCTCACACCCTCTAGCACGCACACGCGAATGCACGCGGATACATAGAATTTAGTGTACAAATACAAGTTAGAGAGATTTCCCATAAATAACAGTAAACTAAAAGTAACATACACCGATACATGTCGCAGTAAATATTGCCTTGCTGAATCTCGACAAGCGCCAGAGTGTGTGCGCCTGTGGGCCACAAGACGACGCCCGTGAAGCGTGGCAGCACTTGTGACGCATGAGTGACGGTCGTCTCAACCATGTCCAGTTACGCCGGGTCTTACTTCCTCCTTCTTTCTCAATGTAGTTCAAATATATTTTCGCTCTGATGATGTTGAAGTAGTCTTTGTAGCAATTTAACACATACAACACATACGAATACATACAACACATACAAATACATACGGTTGAGCACAAAAAGCATAAACATCGAGATTGTGGAACGACATCAAGACATTGTTGCAATCAACGGGTTTAAACTGATCTCGCCTGCGCCGTCGATGTTCCTTTGTCTCCAACATTTGTATAAGTAATTGTTTGACGACGTGTTGGTGACATCAGTCAGAAGTGCATGCAGTATGGTCCACCCGTGACGGTTGCTTTCTAACATGTCACGGTCAACACGAGACGTCTCTAACGCTCTGTGGAGAGGTCTAAAGTAGCGTGATTGTGTATCTGTTGTCTGGCTTATGTTTCCATGATTGATGACGATTATAGTGGTCACTGCGTTGTCTGAAATCGTCATCTCTCAGCAACTGATCGGTTAAACATAAGATACATTTTTTTACTCTGATGAATCGCGCGAACTGTGTTTTCCAACGCCCACCCATTTTCATCGTTCAATCCAATTACATACGGTTCAATGTCCCAATGCATGAGTTTGGGTTTCAATTTCTTCCCCACCCAAACTCTCCAGGCGCCGTCTTCTAGGTCGAAAATAACCGCCACCTGATATGTAAGTACTTACTGCGAATTGTTCGCCATCGCAAACTTTATGCGAGTCTTGCATTGGAGGCATTTACATTTGACGAAATCCAAGAAAAAAACGCCATAGAGAATTAATGTAACGAGGCCGATAAAACAGAAGTATAAGCCAGATAAATATGAGGTCGTAGTTCGCCGTGTTACAAATAGTCTCTAGATCAGGTACATACAAGTCCATCAGTAACGATCGGGAACCGTTGTATGCGCAACTCAGGTTTGTCTTGCCGGTCAAATATACTGGCGTTGTTTGTCTTGTCGGTCAAATATACTGGCGTTGTTTGTCTTGTCGGTCAAATATACTGGCGTTGTTTGTCTTGTCGGTCAAATATACTGGCGTTGTTTGTCTTGTCGGTCAAATATACTGGCGTTGTTTGTCTTGTCGGTCAAATATACTGGCGTTGTTTGTCTTGTCGGTCAAATATACTGGCGTTGTTTGTCTTGTCGGTCAAATATACTGGCGTTGTTTGTCTTGTCGGTCAAATATACTGGCGTTGTTTGTCTTGTCGGTCAAAAATATTACAGCGCTGGATCGCATTCAAGACGCCGCGTGTTCGCACACACTGCGTCAAATGGGACGGGGTCTGTGTATTTGTAATACGCTCTAACCCGTCTATGGTCTGCGTTCCTGGTCGATGACGCTGTATTGTTCCACCGTCAGAAATCATCGCCTACGGAGACTGGTCGATGACGCTGCATTGTCCCACCGTCAGAAATCATCGCCTACGGACACTGACCCAGAACTGCGTACGCACACTCCTGTCAATCAAGCAGACGAGGGGTAAAACTTGGCAACGACACAACTTTTACCTCCGTTGCTTATGGGGGTCATGCCTCAGTTAGACTTCCTGGTGTGCTACAGAATGTAGGGCACAGTAATTTTAGATATATGTAATTAAAAAAAATCATATCATCTGACATAACTGCATTTGAGCAGACACATTGGCAAGTTTGCTGGTAGAACATGTTAGCAGTGTCACCGTGGATTTTTAGATGATTTAAATAGGCGGAAGAACGTTTGGCAGTTGTTTTGCCACAAGGCACGTGTGCGTAGTAATTTATGTAGAAATTGGTAAACATTGACGGGTATGGCATGTTCAGCCATTTAAAAAGAGTTAGAAATATGTAATCTTGACAAAACTCGACCAGCATGTCAATGAGATGATGACAACGGCAGGAAAGAAGTTTAAGAATTTTTGATGGCCCCGTTTTCTTATAATCGTGCAAAACATTAACATGGTCACCAATGGGAAACGTAACAGTAAGCTGAACCCTTATGCGTTGGCCTAATGTTGGCGACCTGAACATGTTATGTTAGTCGAATTTACCCGATGTAGGGTTGGATCGCAGTACGACCCCAGGTTGATGTGGCGGCAATCATGCAACTAAAGTTGTCTATACCATATACATACACAGGGCTTGTGTCACAAACAGACGTTTGTCAAAACGAGAGCTCACTAGTCCGCCGAGTTCGACCCTGATATGGTTGTTACGGATGGTTCGCTGTTAACTCTCTTGAGTATAGTGATTCACTGGTCCGTGTCGATCCCGATATGTTGTTGCGACTCAAATATTTTCAAAGATTATTGTTATTTTAGGAACACATCAGATGGCGCGATCGATTGCTTGGTCTGTGCCGCGTGTGTGTGAATCCTAGTAGAACAATGCACCGATATAAAGGCTCCTTTGGCTTTGTGGCAACTTCATCGCTTCATTAATCAAGAATGATATGGCCATAGTTACGACTTCTATACAATTAAAGTTTCTCCCAAAGAGTAATTGTTGCTAGGTTGCGTATGCGTAAAAGCGTAATGTATAGGCAACATATCAAGTTTTGTTTTGAACCCAGCTAGCTTGTCCGTAAGCCTACGGACAATATAAAGACGGTTTCGTCGCGAATTTGCATTTTTCAATTCAATTTGTTTAATGTGTTCAACAATGTCCGCCTTGTATGTCAGTGTCTCCATCCAGTTATTGTTTTGTAACAAACTGACATGCGACAATTCGTTGTACAACACGTGAAAATGTTACAGCTCGTCCATCAGCTCAACGATTATTGACTGGCCCTAGCCTCGTGAAAGCCAGAAAAACTGTGTGAAGAACTATAAAATGGTGATCTGTACCCGTATCTGCACAACGTACGGAGAAAAGGCGACACTTGACGGTTGGGTGGAAAGTCGGCTGGTAGTGATCGAACGAACAAACAGATACGCTTAATACAACGCCATCATTTTAATAAAAATATATTATTATTATTATCATCATATTTTTCGCACTCTAGACCCACAAACATGCACATAATAAACAAATGATACAGTTCCATACAAGAAACAACAGTTAGAAAAACATTAAGACTTATTTAAGACAACACCGTCATTACAATCTTACATTACCACCAATTCACAAATCATAGTATGTATATCTGTACATGTACATTTTATAGCACTCAGAGGCATACACACTAGTTCGTGATGTGTGACGTTATATTTCTGTACATGTACACTTTATAGCACTCAGAGGCATACACACTAGTTCGTGATGTGTGACGTTATATTTCTGTACATGTACACTTTATAGCACTCAGAGGCATACACACTAGTTCGTGATGCGTGACGTTATATTTCTGTACATGTACACTTTATAGCACTCAGAGGCATACACACTAGTTCGTGATGTGTGACGTTATATTTCTGTACATGTACACTTTATAGCACTCAGAGGCATACACACTAGTTCGTGATGTGTGACGTTATATTTCTGTACATGTACACTTTATAGCACTCAGAGGCATACACACTAGTTCGTGATGTGTGACGTTATATTTCTGTACATGTACACTTTATAGCACTCAGAGGCATACACACTAGTTCGTGATGTGTGACGTTATATTTCTGTACATGTACACTTTATAGCACTCAGAGGCATACACACTAGTTCGTGATGTGTGACGTTATATTTCTGTACATGTACACTTTATAGCACTCAGAGGCATACACACTAGTTCGTGATGTGTGACGTTATATTTCTGTACATGTACACTTTATAGCACTCAGGGGCATACACACTAGTTCGTGATGCGTGACGTTATATTTCCGTACATGTACACTTTATAGCACTCAGGGGCATACACACTAGATCGTGATGCGTGACGTTATATTTCTGTACATGTACACTTTATAGCACTCAGGGGCATACACACTAGTTCGTGATGCGTGACGTTATATTTCTGTACATGTACACTTTATAGCACTCAGAGGCATACACACTAGTTCGTGATGCGTGACGTTATATTTCTGTACATGTACACTTTATAGCACTCAGAGGCATACACACTAGATCGTGATGTGTGACGTTATATTTCTGTACATGTACACTTTATAGCACTCAGAGGCATACACACTAGTTCGTGATGTGTGACGTTATATTTCTGTACATGTACACTTTATAGCACTCAGAGGCATACACACTAGTTCGTGATGTGTGACGTTATATTTCTGTACATGCACACTTTATAGCACTCAGGGGCATACACACTAGTTCGTGATGCGTGACGTTATATTTCTGTACATGTACACTTTATAGCACTCAGAGGCATACACACTAGTTCGTGATGTGTAACGTTATATTTCTGTACATGTACACTTTATAGCACTCAAAGGCATACACACTAGTTCGTGATGTGTAACGTTATATTTGAGCACAATGTATCTTACATTCTGGCCCACACTGGACGTAGAGGTAAATGGCGTTGCATTTGCTATAATTAACCACCATGTTATCTGACAAGGCTAATGTTTTATGAAACTGTACAAGCCTAAATACCAGAACAAGATTTAACAAGATTTGCCATCCAAGCCAAAGGCCCAGATGGCAAGTGGACAAGGAAGCCATTGGCTTATCGAGAGTCCAACAATGTTCATTTACTTATAACCCGCCCTCCTGAGATATGCGTCAACCTTATTTTTAAACATATTCACGCTGCTAGCAGTTACACAACCTGTAGACAATTTGTTCCATTCATTTATTGTCCTCTGTGAGAAAGAGTGCTTCCTGATGTCCAATCTACATTGATCCTTTACTAATTTTACCTCATGTCCTCTAGTTCTGCTATCCTTTTTGAGTGAGAAAAACATATTTCTATAAATATTTTCATACCCATTCAATATCTTAAAAACTTCAATCTGATCTCCTCTTAACCTCCTTGTCTCTAGAGTTGTTAAACCACATTCTTTCAGGCGTTCTTCATAACTAAGGTCTCTCAATTATGGAATCATTTTAGTTGCTCTCCTTTGTATGCGTTCAAGCGTATCTATATCCTTCTTACGATATGGTATCCATGCTTGTATACAGTATTCTAAATGAGGTCTAACTATTGCTTTATAAAGAGGTATAATTAACTTTTTCCCTTGTATGTTATGTTTCTTCTAATCAATCCAAGAATTTGATTACCCTTTGAAGCTGCAATACCACACTGCTCTGAAACTTTCATATCAGCGCTTATTGTAACTCCTAAGTCCTTTTCGTTTACATTAGTACCGAGAACAGTATCTCCCATTTTATAGTTTACATTCAAGTTCCCATGTCCTGCATGTAGGTATTTACATTTCCCAAAATTGAACAACATCTGCCATTTCTCAGACCATTTCACTAATCTGTCTAGATCGTTTTGTAAATGTTGTTTATCACCATCAGTATTAACCTTTCTAAACAGTTTTGTGTCATCCGCAAATTTCAGTACGTTACTTGTTATACTGTCGTCCAAGTCATTGGTATATATTAAGAATAATATAGGTCCTAACACTGATCCTTGAGGTACCCCACTCAAAACCGATTTCAAATTTGAAACTTCTCCATCTACTACAACTCGTTGTCTTCTGTCAGTCAGCCAGTGTTCTATCCAGTCAGTTATGCTATCCCCGATACCATGGGCTTTTAATTTAAGTATTAATCTTCGATGTGGCACTTTGTCAAAAGCTTTCTGAAAATCTAAGTAGATAATATCTACTGGCGATCCCACGTCTATCCACTTAGTGAGTTCTTCCAAAAAACATAACATATTTGTTAAGCATGACCTCACTTTAAGGAATCCGTGTTGAGATGAATTTAATAATTTATGCTTAACGAGGAAGTCCACCATATGGTCTTTAATTAACCTTTCTAATAATTTACAAATCACTGACGTTAAACTCACTGGTGTGTAATTCTCTGACTTATTTCTCGAACCCTTTTTAAATAATGGTATGATATTTGGTACACATTCAGCAATTAATGGTAGGTCCTATTAAATATCTGTGCGAACCGTGTGGTAACCTCCATATCTTGCGCAAAGTATTACGCCACTCTAGCGCGTCTTACTCACACTGTCAAGCCACAGTGGCCTCGTCATAGTGAAACTTGCATTACGAGAGTAGCTTCGGGTTAATAAAACACAGTATTACCTTTCCTCTAATTACCAAAGTACGGCGGCGCTCTCGGGACTTTTCACGACACACCATTGTGCCTCGACACACCAGTGTGCCTCGACACACCAGTTGCGAAGCAGTGTCGTATGCGATGTACATATAATGTATGCCGTCTAAGCTTGCAACATATCAGATTTAGCACGACCTATTTCCGCGAACTCAAATGTTGTTCACAGATTGTAGAGATGTATACATGTTACATAATTCGTTTGGCGTCACTACACTGCAAAATAAGACTATCGATTCGGGGAATGCAATCGTGTGGACATTGTTGTTGAAAAAGGTTCGAATACTTAGGTATTTTAGATTTCGTACGTTTTAAATACTTACGTGAGGTTGGCTAGTACGCGTTTTGTTTCAAAGACTACTATGTAGGCTGGAAAGTAATTTCAAGATCACATTTTGCTGATTATGCTGAAGTTCTGCCTCAGCTGCAGGGATTTGGACTTCTCTGAGCAGTTTGATGTTGGTAGAGCCACCATCTGAAATATGTTTCACATTTTTACAGTGTATGAACACTGTATGAACTATTTGAAAGAATTGTACAAAGAATTGTGGGTTTTTACAGTAAAAATAAAGGTTCAATTAACTTCATTGCCAAAATCATGTAAGAGGAATAAATCTGCATTACCTTGTAAGTGATTGGACATTTAACAGTGTGGAAGGTATAGTTATTATAATTTATTGTGTACCAATCAATGGGAATGACTTTTGCAGAACATGTTACATAATTTACAGCATTAAAACTATATATTTAATTATTTTTTATACACTGTCTTGGCCTCCATCTGCAACTATAACGCACCATATTAACTCACAGCAGAAGCTTCGTAATTCATATAATACAAATGTTTCAGTATCAATTTTAATATTATTGTAAATAATGACACAGTAAAATAGTTAGTTTCTACAATCATGAGAACTTACAAATAAACAATACCTGTTCTAATCACGTTTGTTGATCAGAAGGAACAATTAACTGTTTCAGAAAACCTTGACGAGTCAGAAATGTAATTTCCCAATTTGCAATTATTTGTCCATGACATAATTATTTAAGTATCGGAACTCGCTTCAGATATTAAAAACATTCTACGGATTAACGTTAAAACTGCACATTTAGGCGTGTGGAATCAGTCGAAAAATCTTAAAAGATTTATGCCTAACAAGGTGTCTAAATGCACATAAATCCACAGAGCTAACGTCCACAAACGGACTGTTTTGAGTAAAGTAAACAAATTTGCTATGCATATAGATTTTGCAATGCCGGCAGTGCACGAGCGATAATACATGGTATCCAGTTGTAAATAACTCTCAAACGATTACAGTGAACATTCTTATATATAAATCTTTTCACATACCTTTAAAAAATGTTCATCGGTCTGAAACCGTTTGGTGTCAGTTCTGCGAGTATGCACCCACAAACAAAATATAATCATATCCTTTACACAGGCATCGAAACAGCCGAGGTCGTCAGTAGACTCCGGAGCTAAAACTAGCTCACGAAACTTACGTTCCGTATTCAAGAATGCGAGTGAGAGTCGAATAAGCGAGACTAAGGATGTCCGAGATCAACGTTGCAATCAATCAAAAATATTTATTTCCAACAACATTTCACATCATTACACATGCGCTATACAGGTAATTCCTCAGCTCTGGTTAGACTTCCTGCATGGTGTGTTACGCACGAACGTAGGGCATAGTAAGTTTGGATACTGACAGTTAAAAAAAATAATATGAACTGACATATAAGTGCAGTTGAGTAGGGATATTGCCAGGTTTTCTGGTAGAAGCTGTTGAGAGTGAAATGGTGGATTTTTAGATGATCTAAAAAGGCGGAAGGATATTTGTGATTGTTTGCATGGCCACTAGAAACCTGTGCGCCGTAATTCGTGCCAATATTGGTAAACACTGACGGGTATCGCACATACACAGACATATTGCAAGAGCTAGAAATGTCTGATTTTGACAAACCTCGACCAGCATGTGAATGGGATGATGACAGTGGCAGGTAAAATGTTTTAGATTTTGTTATGGTCACGTTTTCTTATAATCATACAAAACGTTAACCTGGCCACCAATGAGAAAGTCGACTGTAGGCCGAACCCAGTACTATGACATTATGTAATTATCTAAATAGTCACGAATATATTATAGTATGCAAAAATAAGGTAGTCGTAGCTAATCGTGTGCTTGAAACGGAGGGAGTTAAAATAAAACTTATGCCCCCAAACATGTACGTGATATAGAAAGATGTGAGTACCATATATACCCGGTACCTCTATGACTATGTCAGTTCTACAGTATATTTGTATTCACATTCGTCTAGTGTTACTTAGTGTGAACCGTAAACTGAGATACAAAAGTATGCACAAAAAGTGGCAGACAAATTATTTTAGAAGTCCGAAAAAATTTAGTAGGGCCTATATCTTATTACCACAATTGTTCATATATTACCAATAACACAAATAATAATAGTCACTCTGTGGAAAATAAAACCTTATTTCACACCCAACATAATACATAAATAACAGCTGCATATGTGGTATATAAACTGTATTTATTTATTTTTCTGCGATATATTAAAATAACTTCGATAGTACAGTATTCACAATTTTATTGGCATTGCACTGCATTGAGATGTAATTATAAGACGAAAACCATGTATTTCTGATATAATAGCCATTAGTATTTATTAGACAGAACATACACTCATCTTGGGCAGAATATATTCATTACTAGTTTATCCTAACTAGGCGGAGAGCTTCCGTGATTAATAAAACGATTGCTACCCATCCGTAGTCCGGACATGGTCGGTAACCTAAATTTATATACGTGTTGCAATTGTGTTTATTTTACGTTTAATTACTATTGTATTATTTATATTATGCACAATAAAAGGGCTTAGATATATCTCCGTTGTCTGTTATATTGTCACATAGTTTTGCTGTTCGCTTAAAATAAAATGATTCCCTATCAGTGTCAGTGACCACTTCTCGTCAAAATTGAAATTCTTTGGGGAAACTATTTTGATTTGACACCTATTCTGACCTCAATCGCTTCTTGGATTGTTGGGTTTTATGTTAAACTTGTTTTCTGCTCAACAGGTACGTTCCATTATTAAGACACTAAGATGCTGTTAAACCTGCACTAACCAGCAGTAGAGGCACTTCAACGGCGAATAAATTGTATAAACCGAGGTGTAAAAAAGCATCACGCGGCTGGCGGTTTTCAGTTCTGGCTTTGGCTTGGTGGTCTAGATTTGTTCGGTCTGGATTCGTGGCTTCGCCTTCGGATTGTGTGAGGTCAAGAATTTATGTATGTGATAGATCAATCTGGATAGCCAGCATAACTAAATGTCTTTGAATAAGAAACAGTTAAACGGCTAGAGCAGTAATTGAAGTGCATGTGATTTAATGTTTTGCGCTAAAAAACAACACTCACTGCCGGTCAATGTTCACCTCTTATAGAATTCTGAATCTTGATTCAACTTCAAGTACAGTGGCAATGCCAATCCCACTTTTTAGAATCTGGGCCCACCTCAATTTGTAAAGATCGATCGATCCCTGTCTCGTCATTTTTGGGCTCATGCACGAGAGTCGATTCTCACAAAATTCGCTATTAGCTCGCCGGATTCATTCACGTCTAGAATGAAATCAGTTGTAACACCAGTTGTCCAGGTATCGTCTCGATTATAGATTAATTTAACAGCAAGTCACTTCACGTACATTTCACAATCACATAAAATTGCCATCCCGCCACATCAGTACTAGTGCCCTGTAGGGCACTAATCAGTACACCGTACGTACCATCGGTAACCTCTTTGGTAGAAATAAAAAAAATTTGTAATTTAGTAATCAAATGTATCGCTAGTGCAAGCCAGCTTGGCTTGTCTGTGCGGACAATTATGAAGGTCGGAATGTTGGGAGCATTTTCGTAGCTTCCCTCGTGGAATGTACACATAGTGTTTCGGTGAAATAGTCTGCCGCGCTCCCTGAGTGCACAAATCTATCCCTCTTTATAGCAAGTCAGTCGCTTTTCCAGTACCAAAGTACGCGTGCATGAACATCTCCTGATTCTACCAAAATCATCCAAAACCGACTCATGCATGCATGAACAGGCCGACGCCACACAACCTTCCTGAAGAAAACCCATTTGCATTTTCGCATAATTATTATATGTGTACGGTGTTGGTGGCAGTCCTACATCTTGCCAAACTTTCCCCCGCCCGCTTACGAGTCAGGAGAGGGTGAGACCTTGAGGAAACCGGTTGACAACTCATTAATAAACTTGTAGGCACGGGGAAGAGCGTCAACTTTCGACCATGCCTGTAGCTTGGTTCAGACGAAATACCTATTACTCGCAATTGAACTTCTGCCCCAAAGATAGGCTACATGTTTACATAAACATCCTTTATTTTCTGAATAGTAAAATTATATCTATATTAACCGCATAACAAAGGCAATGATGTTACAAATTGATTTAAATTACATAAAAATTTTGAAATTTTTTTGTATCTTGTATACAGACAAAAGACTAATTTTTGTGTTTTTTTTCAATAAATGTATGATTAAATTGGCATAACTTTTTTATTTGTACATATGTTTTAATGATTTTTTTAGAAGTTGTAAGCACATTAATTAAGATAATAATTAATATTAACTTAAGTTAAACGGCTAGAGCAGTAATTGAAGTGCATGTAATTTATTGTTTTGCGCTAAAAAAACAGACATAATAGTTAATATGAACTCAGTTAATGCAATTAATATTGACTAATTAATGCGTGAAGTCAACAGACCGACACATTTTGATAAAAGGCCATAACTTCCATGATTATGAAGATATTTGTATAATTTGTTCAGGGTTTACAAACACATTAAACTGGGTCGTAAATATACATCACACAGTCATTTCATAACTCAAATGATGCAGTTAACAAGTCAGTATTGGCTAATTAATATGGAAACTCAACAGGCCGACACCTTTTGAAATAGGGTAAAAATTTCCATCATTATGAAGATATTTGTATAATTTGTTCAGGGTATCAAAACACATTAAATAGGGCCATAAATATACACCACAGTCATTTACCATTAATATTAACTCAATTAATAAGTAAACTATGGCTAATTAGCATGCTATGTCAACAGACCAACACATTTCAATAAAAAGCCATACTTACCATGGTTATGTAGATATTTGTATAATTTTGGGCCTTTTTTGGCAGAGCTTGGGTTTTGTGTCCCTACCAAATAATATTATATATTAAAAATATCAAAATATTCTTGCATGGTGACTATGGTGAAATAATTGTTGGAGAAATATATACTAGTTGGTGTTCCATATAGAGTACTAAATGTTTTTTGTGAGTAAAAAACCATGTCATTGCATAAATTTAGCAGAATTTATTATATTTTCTGAGATTTTGTAATGTACTGCATCTACAGTATACCGCAGGTTCAATACTGTAATATTTATATTTCAGTCACTGTTTCATAAAATAATGTACTGCAATTCAACATGAAGTAATGTTTGTAATATTTTTCACAATAATTCACTGCTGAACCCAACATTTCTCGTGTCGAATGGTTGACAGCTGCAAGATTTTACATTATTCCCTGTGGGAGCCGAGTGCATGGCGATTGTTCACAGTGCACTGTATGCTGAGTTTAGCAATACTCACAGTTCGCTGTCTCATAAATCCATGCCAACGTAGTGTGTCAATGTTCACAGTTCGCTGTCTCATAAGTCCATGCCAGTGTAGTGTGTCAATGTTCACAGTTCGCTGTCTCATAAGTCCATGCCAGTGTAGTGTGCTAATGTTCACAGTACCGTGTTTGTGGGGTGCAGTGGCGTATTGTTAGAACATTGGACAATAATTCAAGAGAACCTGGGTTCAAATCATCTGGCTCTATTATGAAACTTGGGTAGTTTCGTTCACTCCACGTTGCTCCAGTTGACTTGGCTGTATAAATGAATACCTGGCTATAGACAGAGGTGGATATGTGAACGGGCAGTCTTCATGCAGTAATTGCAGCATGGCTGAATGCTCAGAGAAGTCAAGTTGGTGTTGGAATGAACAGGTCTATCAGGGGTGAAGTGTAAGGAATTCTCAACAGTCCTACTACTGCACAGTACTATGACCAGAATGATGGTCTATTACGCGGAGTTCAAGTTGTGCTAGCGGTTGCAGCAAAGGTGTCCACCAGTGACATATGAACAATCATCTAAGCAGGGTTGATGTAACTGAAGTAATCTTATGCCAAATATCAAGCTTTGAAGAAATTTTGATACAGAATTTTTTTTTTAGATACATTGCACATGCAGTAATACTAGGACAGCAACCAGCACCTACTGCTAACATAGCTTAGCAGCAGCTACAGCAGCTGACCTTATGCTACTTGTGTACCTAGACATGCCAACTGCACCGTCTCGCAAAATTTTTCCTGCTCACCAATTTCTTATGATGCCAGAAATTTGTTTTGCAATCAATACACAAATTGTATTTTTAACAATCCGGCGGGCGTGATCAAAATCAGGTCTGACTTCAAACTGGCCACCTTCTACTGGTATGCGAGTCAATATCTCGCATAATACTACCTGGAACATACAGGGTATTGAAAGCAGTTCGTGTGCGAATGCTACAAATACGCTCTGCCAGGTCTTCAGATACACAACCATTATCTAGATCATTTGTTCCGATGTCGACAAGAACGACAGTTGGTGCGATTGCCCGCACTGCTCTCAGTTCCCGAAAGAGGCCATCTACAGTAAGTCCCCCTTTCCCTTAGAAAATGACCTTTCCAAACATATTGGCCAGGTCGAGATCTAGTCGATAGTACTTATGCCTGGTTCCCCCACTGAGCTGACATGGCACACACTGTGCATCCACCACACAAAACTGTGTCCGGTTACCAAAAGAGTTGGTGTCTACATATTCAGGAAAGAAACATGTATTTCATGAGTATATTATACTTAATGGTGTTTGTACATGGTTTCTCTTGGTAAAAGCTGTGCAACGACGTCAACGTGGAAACCTGATGCACAGTTTCTTCTAACACTTAATTACATGGTAATGTCACATGAAAAATGTTTGAAATCTCAGAAATTTGAAGATTTTCAGAAAGTGACTTTAGACCAGTATTTATATATAGATGCTCATAAGGATATGTGACAGCATTGATAGCATCTGTCATTACAGCATGTGCGTTAAGAAATACTAGAGGGACTGTAGATGTATTTTCATAGTGTGACTGATCATGGAAAAGGTTCCACTGCATTTCAAGTTTGTGGACTTTTATGCTGCACTTGATACTATCTGGGGAGGGGTGTAGTGGAAGATGTTGAGGTTTATTGGGGTGGATCCCATGACAAAATTAAAGATTGATGTAAGTCATTTTTTATTAGATGTGACATCAGCATTTAACCCAGGAAGAACCATACATGGGACAGCAAAAAAAACAATGCCCCATGCATGTAAGAAAAATAGGTGGTATAATTAAATGTTAACAAACGACAACAAAAAACACTGAACAAATCTTAAATAAAATATATTTACATAAAATTACATATATGCCCAATTTTACTTATAAACACCCAGTGTGAAATGAAAATTGTCTAAATGAAAATCAACATTTATTGTGTCACATAGATTTGGTCTAATTATTTTGATTCTATGTGCAAATCTTGTGAAATTATTGTTCAGTCGTGCTGTGAAAATCCACATGTATAGATATTATCACAAACTAACTTAGTTGTTGTCGTAGTTGTAGTTAAATGATTATAAGTGAAATTAGGTATTTTAATTAAAAAAAAACACTCAGTCGAATGAGTCGATGATATAATCAACGAATCAAAATCAGACAAATTAAATTTTGGGTGCTCAAAAACACCATGGTGCATTCGGGTAGTGGAAAAAATATTTTGTACACTAACTAAGACCTCTAGAAGACATCTTTAACATAAAAAATGTAATCTTACATAGCCTTTTCTGCTAAACTTGCAATAGAAATACACCTATGTCATCCAACCCCCGATGTATTTCACCTTTATTTTGGTGCAATATTAATCAAAAACAGACGACCATGAAAAGGAACTTACAGTCATCCAGTTGGCCGCTGTAAGTCACGGAAAAGAACGGAAACATCTGACAGTACATGATGTAAAACAAAAGGAAACCCCGGTGTGAGATAGTAAAATGACCCCATAGAAAAGTAACCCCCAGGAACACCTTATTTACCACCGTTGCTAATTATTTATTATTCAGGCGGCAATTTAAAAATAACACGTATCCTACGTTAGTTTGATATACGTTCTTATTAAGTTATAACATAATTTTTAGGGTGGGGTCACAATACATATGACAGGCATGGGCTCAATTCCATTCCGGAATTGGAATTGATTTTTTTGGAATTATTGGCTCGATACAGTTAATCTTTACCCCTTAAATATACTATTAGGATCATATTTGTCTGCTATTAGTATGTCACCCTGAATCTGGTAACAACCAGGAAGCTGTCAACATTATAGCATATATACTTTCTACTCTGTTATTGAAACATTGTGAACAATAACAATATACTCAAGCATTTGCATCAAAAACAAAACTTATGTTACTGTAACAGACAGTAAAACCAAACTCAGACCATTCAGGTCTTATCTTATTTTCTTTCTCGGTGGACAAGATTTATTTCCCCATGGAGAATACATGTTGGTGATTAGGATGTTGAAAACTCAAAGTTTTATAAAATATCAATGATACCACAACTGATGTAAATGGGGGAAACTGTTCAAAACTCAGATTAATGACCCAACTGTCCAGGGCTGTCCAAAATGTCTGGTTAGCAAAAATCCAGGAGAGGTGTTACAGCAGAAAGTACATATCAAATGGCTGAATGCCATTTTAAAGTGTTTTTTATAGCAAACCTGACATTTGCTATAAAAAACTAAAAAAATGGCATTCAGCCATTTGATATGTACTTTCTGCTGCGACACCTGCTGTGACACCTATATATATATATATATATATATATATATATATATATATATATATATATATATATATATATATAAATGCATTGAATGAAAAATAGTTAATTTGTTAACAAATAAAACCCCACATCTGACATATGAATCTATTACTATTACATTTTTTTCAACGTAACTAGTTGCTTTCGATTACTAGTAAAAATTTTGGAGTGCATATTATGCTACATGTTTTAACTTTCCATTCAGTAGTGCAGTAGTTCTCAACAACAACTCATTATTGAAGCAATCATCAATAATCTACAGTGACAGTAGAATTTCATCTGAATATACACCACAACATACCAGCCAGTATTGTAGGGCCACAAGCACTCGTTTCAGATTGGCTCAAACCAGATAATAACAACTACTTATTTGAAGTGTATCCTTTCATCATGTGATACCAAGATATACCCTTGGCTGTTGCTCGCTCACATTCTTGGCTTTGTTTGGAGTGTCACACCTATTGTCAGAATTTTTCATTTGAACTTTTGCTGACCAAATTATACAAAGAACCAATACAGTTATTTGTGTAACCTGTACATGGATTGATAGCCTTGGATGTCTTACCCAGTGTCTTTGTAGGCTTTTGGAACTACCACAAAATATGCCAGCATTAATAAAAATTGTAATAGAAATGTAACAGCTCAATTACTATTACATTGCATTATATTACTGTTAACTTGTGTTCCGTTCCATCTATTACTATTATTATTACTAGAAACAATTTAATTCTTACTATTACAATTACAATGTAATTGATCCCAGGCCTGCAATCACATACAATGGTCAAATGCATAGTAACTTGTTGAACATGTAAATTATTATTGAGTTAACATTAAGTTAACATTTTGAGTGTAAAAAAACTGCATTCCATCACCTTTTCTGAAGCTCAAAGTGCTGGCGACTACTCTGTGATAGATATTAGATGAACAACACTGTTACGTCCACACATTCGATTGTCGGAAAAAGTTATGACATTTTTTTTTTTACCCTCAAAATGTTACACATTCAACAGATTACTACGCATTTGACCATTGTATGATGTGTGTTGTCGTACACATTGTATGATGTGTATCACTGTACACATTGTATGCTGTGTATCGCTGTACACATTGTAGGATGTGTATCACTGTACACATTATATGCTGTGTATAACTGTACACATTGTATGCTGTGTATCACTGTAGACGTTGCATGATGTGTATCACAGTACACATTATATGATGTGTATCACTGTACACATTATATGCTGTGCATAACTGTACACATTGTATGCTGTGTATCACTGTACACATTGTATGATGTGTATCACTGTACGCATTGTATGATGTGTGTCATCAATGGAGCGGTTCAGTTGATGTATCAGAATTCAGGATGAGATTTATTGAGAAAAAAAATGATGGATGAAACTGCAAAACGTCAACATTACGATACTGGAGGACTGTAGGCCACCAGCCACATGGGCTGGCAACCTAACGGATGCAACTTGCAAAGGTACTGGCCATTGGCTGCCGGGCTGGTGGTAGCTTGTAGCCCTGGGTATGCCTCTTGGATTTTTGGTACAAAATGTCTCAATCGATGTTAGATTCATTTCAAAAGCAAAATCCACCACAGACACGTCTAGATATGATATACAATTTCACTTGTTATTTTTCAAGTAATCATGGCTACTGGTGATCTATTTACAGATTCAGGATGAGTGAAGCTGCAGATCCAGTGAATGCATCCCCCGTTGGCTCACCGCGGCGAGAGTTCCTTATTCCAAGTCCACTGCCAACGAAACGCACTAGGACTTACTCACAGTACGTACTCAGGCTATTACGCATACTATTGCACAGGTATTGTATCTAGTTTTACTTAATATTTAACGGTATTGACACATTATGTCCTATTGTGAAATACACCGGAAAAAAATCACCACACAACTGGTTATAGTTGACCTAAAAAGTAGCCTTCTAACTTCGATGGAGCTTTCAAGATCCTCTCGATCCCTTCGTCCACGTCAGTCAGTTACAATATTCCCTCGATTTTCAAGGAACTACTGTCATGTGACAATCACCAACATTTTCACATGACAGTTCAGACTAACACTGACGAAGGTACCGAGAGGGTCTCGAAAGCTCTGTCGAGCTAATATTCGATACTGTAAGAGGTAGCTATGCTTCCTTCAAAATATTTGTAATATTTAGTTTAAAGTTGAATGTATATATTTTAATTTCTTTACTAGTAGTAGTAAAGCACCTGTATATCTGTGAAGCCAGTGTACCGTTTGTTCTGTGATTCAGGTCAGAGGTAGCTGCTGCCGGACCAAGTTTCTATGGCAAAGTTAAGACGTTTTGTCGGGAAAAGGGCCATGGATTTATTCTACCGAAGGATGGCAATGAACTTATATTTGTACATATTTCCGAGTAAGTAAATAGTGCTACTGAGGTGACAGTCAGTATTCCAGTGTAGGTGCAAAAAGTGTAGTAGCACATGGCTTGTTTTGCCAAGTCCTTGATGTAATTTTTTTTCCATGAATGACTGTTAATTAGTATACACTCTTCATGGATCCATTTCTGTGTACATTCGTATGTCATTTACGTCTTCCGATCAGTTTATTTGATTTTTTACTGAACGTAGTGAATGTAAATGGATATCAGTGGATAAACTTGCTGACAATTAACATCCACTGTTGTAAGCTGCCATGATGTCATTTAAGCCTAATTCTTGTTTATGTCAGAGCACCTCGGTTATTTTTAAACCTTGTTCATTCTATTGGTTCTATAACCCAGTGAATATGACAACCCTTTATTTGTGGATACAAAACCCTAAACAAATACTTGATATAATAAAATGCTGGATGCCGGAGAATGCAGTTTGATTTATAGCAACTATTCATTACAACAAACGTTGCATTTACACTGTACTGTACCTAAAGTCTTGTTGGTTTTCATTTCTGCTAACACGACTGGAAATTTCTATTTAATTAAAAATCACTTTCTTTTAATCATATTAATTTAATTCCCATATTATTCATTATAATGGACAGGAAAAAGCTACTTTGCCTTAGAGTCAGGTTAGTTAGTCAGTCAGTCAGCCAGTTAGTTAGAATCTCCTTAGTGTTATTATTACTTTGTGCTGGACTGTGTCTGAACTGATGAATGTTGTCACTTGTTTGCAGCATTGACGGCGATTATATCCCCAAGGCTGGTGATGATGTCAGCTTCAAGAAGTGCCTAGTACCACCCAAAAATGAGAAATATTCAGCGATTCACGTGAAGATTGTACATCCGGCTGAAGGCGTCATGCACGAGACATGGGACGCTCCGATCCACCATGACAACAAGAGCAGCTAGAGACATCTTCTCAGTTGGCCATTTTGTGAGATAAAGCGGATACGTATTCAGTGAATCATCCATAGTATACAACACATTGTTATGATGTTACTACTGGTGTTTGTTTGGTCGGCAGCCAAATGCGAAGTGTTAATTTTCCATGTCCAGTTAGTTTCTGGTGTAGTTATATTTTCTATGTACTGTAGTGATGCTTGCATTTATCTGTGCATCAGTTGAACGTTAAATTATATCTAACGGACCTCAGAAGATTATTACCATAGTATAATTACTGTCACGTCTCAACTTTTATGTAGCCTTGTATCTGTGCTCTGTAGATTATTATAATTCAGTGTTCTGCTTCACATTGCTGGTGACTGGTGAGAAGTTATATTTCTGTAAGAGAATGTTCATCCCTTTTGACCATATTTTAAGTCTACGTTTGGTAGAAATGTTGCTTGGTTAAAGAGGTTTATTAGCTACTTTTGAGGTTTTAATGTCCTGTTTGATTTGCTAAACTGAATACCTTTGTTTGGGCACATAAGTTTATAAAGTTTTTGTCCGAGCAATCTTAAAAAATACGATGTGTTGTAAAGTCCACCACAACAGTCCACCATCAGAATGTTTCTTTTCCATTTGTGATTTGCACGAAATCTGGATTGTAAATCTCAAAGTGGTGACAAAATGTATGAGCTAACACATAGGTACAACATATGTCACATCAAATGTTGTTGCTTGAGTTATGTTAGCTACTACATTAGTGTTGTGACTTGGGCTGCTTAGTGTTGTGACTTGGGCTGCTCGAGCACAGTAGCTACTGCTCCCCAAGTCTCAATAGCTACTGCATCAAGTATTGTGGCTTGGGCTCCCCAAGTCTCAATAGCTACAGCATCAAGTGTTGCTTTCATAAGCAAGACGTGTTGTTTGCATTTTGTTTGACTATGCTATAAGAAATATTAAGAACTGTGCTGTGTTGTTATAGCTATAAGTAGTGTAATGTTTTGTTGCAAAGGGTTTATCAACAGAAGCCTGAGTTAATATATATTTCAAGAATGTTCTCAAGGGTTGACACGGTCAAACAAGGAAAACTACGTTCACATGTTAATTGACATGACTTTTTCATTGTTGTGTTAACATTTTCAGTCTCTGGGAAATAATGCTTCTGTAAATTGTCTTTATGATGTACTGGTAAGTTTTGTTTGTGTGCAATGAAATTAGTTGAGCATTTAGCTTGTTTCTGTGACTATTGTTCTTACACTTTCTGTGTCCTCGTCTTGTATGTAAATTTATGTTCTGACCATTGACTGGAATCTGTTTTATTTAGAAAGTCGGCGTGCTTATCATGATGGACATTGCCTCCTGTATGTAATCTAGCTGTGATGAAATTTAAATGCTGTGAAAAACTATGACGATATCTCCAAGATCTTTGTTATCCCGTGATGTTGTAACCATGTTGACACCAACTTTGTTATGAAGTAAAGTAGTCACAGTCAGATTGTTGTAGAATGTGGTCAGATTTAGTTGGGTCATATTGAAATCTACTTAATGCACTGCTAATTATGCACGTATTTGTAACCAAGTATATTTGTCTTTGAATGAGTAATATCTGATATTTCAAATACTTTCAAACGGTATCCTTTAAAATACTTCCCCAACGGTTTTTAGATATATGAAGCATGTGACAAGTAATTTTAAATATTTGCCCTGGAAAGATATTTGTGGAAACCATGAAATGCCACTGTCTTATCACCTTATTGTACAGTGTCGTTTTCTTTCCTACAATTTCTATTTGAATGACCAGCCTTTACTCCATAGACAGCCCTGCCCAGTTGATGACAGTCTCCTTCCTCCCTTTTATTGCCACCTGCCTGAACCATTTCAGTCTCTGGCTAATAATTGTGTATGAGCAAACTCTTATGATTTACCCTTGACCCACGGATTTGTTGAATTTGACAGTTTTACTGGCGATGGGGACATTCTTTATGTTTTTGTACTGTGGGATACAGCCCGTGTATAATAAGTTCAAAAACATGCCCCAAGAGTGATTCTTACAAATATTTTAGCTCTGCGCAGTCATATGGGTTCGTTTGCGGGCCTTTCATATTGCTTTTACCAGTCGTTAAGTAAGCAACTCACGGTTGGCATGTATGTGATTGCTGGCCAGCTATTGTCACCTCGTGATGGCGTCACGTGGTATACAATACATTACCAAATGTACAAGGGCACTTACTTGAATGAAAGTTAATTAACTTAATAGCAATACGACACTCTACGCTTGCATTGGTTTAACTACAATGGGTTTATACTATTTTGTGACTTGCTCAGAATAAAACACAAAGAATTCACGAAACGTACTTATTTTATAGTGAATATTTGAGATCGTAGAAATACTATTCAACCAAATTAACAATGTATATTTAACAAGATTTAACAAGATTTGCCATCCAAGCCAAAGGCCCAGATGGCAAGTGGACAAGGAAGCCATTGGCTTATCGAGAGTCCAACAATGTTCACCTACTTATAACCCGCCCTCCTGATATATGTGTCAACCTTGTTTTTAAACATATTCACGCTGCTAGCAGTTACACAATCTGTAGACAGTTTGTTCCATTCATTTATTGTCCTCTGTGAGAACGAGTGCTTCCTGATGTCCAATCTGCATTGATCCTTTACTAATTTTACCTCATGTCCTCTAGTTCTGCTATCCTTCTTGAGTGAGAAAAACATATTTCTATCAATATTTTCATACCCATTCAATATCTTAAAAACTTCAATCTGATCTCCTCTTAACCTCCTTGTCTCTAGAGTTGTTAAACCACATTCTTTCAGGCGTTCTTCATAACTAAGGTCTCTAAGTTCTGGAATCATTTTAGTTGCTCTCCTTTGTATGCGTTCAAGCGTATATATATCCTTCTTACGATATGGTCTCCATGCTTGTATACAGTATTCTAAATGAGGTCTAACTATTGCTTTATAAAGAGGTATAATTAACTTTTTTCCCTTATATGTTATGTTTCTTCTAATCAATCCAAGAATTTGATTACCCTTTGAAGCTGCAATACCACACTGCTCTGAAACTTTCATATCAGCGCTTATTGTAACTCCTAAGTCCTTTTCTTTTACAGTAGTACCAAGAACAGTAGCTCCCATTTTATAGTTTACATTCAAGTTCCCATGTCCTGTATGTAGGCATTTACATTTCCCAAAATTGAACAACATCTGCCATTTCTCTGACCATTTCACTAATCTGTCTAGATCGTTTTGTAAATGTTGTTTATCACCATCAGTATTAACCTTTCTAAACAGTTTTGTGTCATCCGCAAATTTCAGTACGTTACTTGTTATACTCTCGTCCAAGTCATTGATATAAATTAAGAATAATATAGGTCCTAATACTGATCCTTGAGGTACCCCACTCAAAACCGATTTCCAATTTGAAACTTCGCCATCTACTACAACTCGTTGTCTTCTGTCAGTCAGCCATTGTTCTATCCAGTCAGTTATGCTATCCCCGATACCATGGGCTTTTAATTTAAGTAGCAATCTTTGATGTGGCACTTTGTCAAAAGCTTTCTGAAAATCTAAGTAGATAATATCTACTGGCGATCCCATGTCTATCCACTTAGTGATTTCTTCCAAAAAACATAACATATTTGTTAAGCATGACCTCGCTTTAAGGAATCCATGTTGAGATGAATTTAATAATTTATGCTTAACGAGGAAGTCCACCATATGGTCTTTAATTAACCTTTCTAATAATTTACAAATCACTGACGTTAAACTCACTGGTCTGTAATTCTCTGACTTATTTCTCGAACTCTTTTTAAATAATGGTATGATGTTTGCTTCTTTCCATTCAAACGGAACAACTCCCTCTTTTAATGACAAGTTGAATACTCTTGCAAGTGGTATACTGATTTGATCTACTGTTTCCATTAGTAATTTTGGAGGAATCCCATCCACTCCCGGTGATTTGTTATCCTTCATTGCCTTTATTTTCCTAGCTACCAATTCTGGAGTTACAACTAACGGTCCTAAATAGTCAGATTTAGCCCCCTGAAATTTAGCATCAGCAACTGGTAATGAACTAATATCTTCTTTTGTAAACACTGAACTGAAGTAACCATTTAGGTCTTCCGCCATTAAAAACCCTGTGATATTATATTTCCAGCACTGTCTTCTAGAGGTCCAACCTTGTCTTGTACGTTTTGTTTACTCTGACATATGCATAAAAACTCTTGCTGTCAGTTTTTATGTTACATGCCAGTTTTTGCTCATAGCTTCTTTTAGATTGTCTGATTTCAGTTGTAGCTGCATTAAGTGCCTCTTTGTATTTTGCATAGTCTTCTTCCTTTCTGGTACGCCTATAAACCCTCCACATAGTTTGTTTTAGCATTATTTTTCTAATTGCCTCTTTTGACAAGTGTTTCTTTCTACACCGTTTTCCTTGTTTTCGGAAGGGAACAAATTTATCAATGATACTCTCAATTTCATATTTTAGAATATTCCAACATTCAATTGCAGTCTTATCCATCAGCATGTTATTCCAATCTAGCTGTGCTAAGTATTTTCTCATATCTTTGTAGTTACCTTTGTGGAAGTTTCTCTTATACGTTTTCTTATTTTTACTTTCTGATTTTACATTGATGTCAAAATGTATTTGATTATGGTCACTATTACCCAATGGTTCAAATATTTTTACATTGTCCACTAATTCTTGTTGTGATGACAAAACTATATCTAATACATTTTCTCCCCTGGTTGGTTCTAGTACGTGCTGAGTAAGAAAGCTATCCTGGATTAAACATAGAAATTGTTGATCCTCAATCCCTGTGCTCTCTAGAGAATTCCATTGTATGTGTCCATGGTTAAAATCTCCCATTATGATACATTCCCCTTTACTAACTTCCTTTATAGCGTTTTTTATTTTTGTGTTGTCCTCTTCGTTTATGTTTGGACTTCGGTAAACTAATCCAATAGTTAATTTTGAATTTCCTGAAACAATTTTGCACCAAACAGCTTCATCGCAATCTGCTTCCCTTTCTAGTTTTATTTCATAAGCCTGAATAGATTCTTTAACATATAAAATAACTCCCCCGCCCCTTCTTCCTATTCGATCTTTCCTAAACATTACGTATCCTGTCAGTCCTAATTCAGCATCTGTTATATCTATGTTAGCCCATGATTCAGTTATACCAATTATGTGAGGGTCAATGTCTTCTACCATAATGTTTAATTCGTTTTTCTTATTTACTATGCTCCTTGCATTTAAACATACGCATCTATAACCTTTTTCAGAGATGATTTTCGGATGATTTGATATTGGTTGTAAGTGTCCATTCATTCACCAGGTGGCGTCACTGTCGATTACGGCCTTGTACTAATTAGCCTCGATTATCCAGGCTCCGTGGTGTGGCGCCACAGTTTTCGCACACGTACTTTCCTTGTGACGGATATTATGTATGAACTCATATTCTGGTCGCATACATAATTAGCTAATTACGGTGTCATCCGAGCATTTGGCTAATTTATAAAATATGAGTTAAGAGGGTAAGGTAGCCTTAGGTGGGGCATGTCCGCGCGTGTTCGGTAAGAAATTATAAACTAACATGTTTTTTGGCAGAATCTCGTGATATGTATAATACATATATTGATACGTAAGTCGTAAGTCACATTCTTAATAATATGTTCATATTAGTGTGTTTATGCATTTTTAGAATGTTTGTTATTAGTGCTGTTGTAGCACAAATAAATTTTACCGCCGTAAACCGTGTGTGTGGTGAAATTTACACTCTTCCCCGTCGGTCGCATATATGAGTCATATATGAGTGTGTGTCTGTGTGTGTGTGTGTTGTGTGCGTTGCGTGCGTGCGTGCGTGCGTGCGTGCGTGCGTGCGTGCGTGCGTGCGTGCGTGCGTGCGTGCGTGCGTGCGTGCGTGTGCTTCTAGTTGTCATGTGCGGATATGCCCCAGTGCAGTAAGTTAATTTACATATCGTGACTGCATGACGTATATGTTACGCCTGTGTGGATACTCATCAGCTAACCCGTGTTTGGTTACGGAGGGGATGTGACAGCAACCCAAGAGTACTGAAAACATTGCCAGTATGCAAGCCTTGAGAATTTCTGAACCTCTCTATATACATTTTAGAATGTCAATATGATACCCTGTTGAAGTTGAGTGTTTTGAAATATAGGCCTACCTATGCACCCCTGAAACGTGTAAAACATGCACTGTTCCATGATATAGATTAATTAACTAGAATATTTGATTGTCAGACAAGTGGGGCTTTTCAGTGTCTACCTTTTATCGTAACAATGCGTTTTGAGGTGGCAAAATACATGCCCTTAATTACCGAATAATTGTGGTTTGATATCCTAACTGGAAATACTAAAAATAGGTGGGAGGTGGGATTTTGAGGTGGGATGTGTTAGACAGTAAACTTATAAAGTGATAGTGTATGTAGGCTAAGTGTTCATGTATCTTGAAGTATATACTTAATACTTATAATGTTGTTTTTATTCAGTGTCCTTTGGTTTTCTGCGTTGCGTGGCTTTCTGTGTGTGCTGCAGTTGAGACAGACCGATATGACGCATCCACCAAATTTAGGCCTTTGTATTATACAAGGTAAAGTTGGTTATGGCTATATTATTTATATGGGCCCATTTGACCCCAATTAATACTTAGAGATATACTGACAAGCTATATGATATTCTGCATCATGAAATTTGCTATTGCAGTTCGCATGTATGCCATATATAGTTTCATAATTGGTAGTAATAAATTACTAAATATACAGAGTAACAAGGCGAAATGTTAAATTTCTGACATAAACAGTTCGTTAGTTATGACATATAATACCTTGTGTTGACATGCCCCACCTTCCCCTACGATGCAATTCGAATTAACTAGGAGTGAAATCAGGCAAACAAATGTTGAGTGTAGCATATCGATAATGACGTTGATTGGCTGCTGGCGCTTCACGGGAACATGGTGACAGTGGGTAACTACGAGACCACGCCTCAGCGACCAGACTCTCTTTTCGGCGAATTCACGAATGCGAGCGAGAGTCGGATAAGCGAGACTATGTACTAATGCGTGTACGCAGACTAGAAACCGGATTTTGTTAGACTTAACGCGTGATAATGTCACGAGCCGCACGTGACGTTATCTCCTCTTTGATCTGGAAGAAATCGCCAATGATGTGGCTCAACAATCTTTATTGTGGGCACATTCGACCCTGTTCACAGTCCGCCGAGACTCGGTGCAACTGCTGTCGCGCAGTGTCTATAATGATGACCACCAATAATAATTCTTGTTGCACAGTAATAAAACCACTTTCTGCGAATCATGCGTCCTCTCCTCTCTCTCTCTCTCTCTCTCTCTCTCTCTCTCTCTCTCTCTCTCTCTCTCTCTCTCTCTCTCTCTCTCTCTCTCTCTCTCTCTCTCTCTCTCTCTCTCTCTCTCTCTCTCTCTCTCTCTCTCTCTCTCTCTCTCTCTCTCTCTCTCTCTCTCTTTCTCTGATTGTTCTATCTCTTTTCTCCCAATCTGTGTGCTTCTCACACTCTAATTCAAATCCAAGATTACTACACGATGACTTCTTTAGTATGACGGTGAAAATGTGTACACAGTGAGCTGAACCGACACACCTATAACCATATTCATTGCTTTACTGACTTATGTGTAGACTAAAGTTGTTACATCGATCTGCTGCGCAGTACTTAGAGTAAACTGGTTACCAAACATATCACCACCTATTGGCTGATGCCAATTACCATTAATGCCAGTCATGGTCGCTCGACGGAGCCACCACATTGACCAACCACGACATCAACACCACCGTATATTAAACAAACTTTATTTCAGCATAAATGCGGTGTTTGTTATGCCCGCCGCCTGACTTGTAAGGTTTATGAAAGAGGGTATATTTAGATACAGCTGCGTAACACTGTTACACATACATGTACAATAATATTGTACATACACACGCGCGCGCGCGATCAAGATTCATTATAGCAATCCATGCAATTCTCTAAACATGCCCGTCCTCAATGTTTTGAAAGGTTCGGACGTACACAATCAGGGATTTCTGGGATGATTTCTGAACAAATGCTACAGTTAAACAATTTAAATATCTCAAAAAATCCCTAGCCCTTTCGAACCCCCGGACTCCCACCGCCGGCATGCTAAATATTACACTATGTTAAACAATCCCTCTAATTTAGGGGTGCCACACAATTTTCTTTGTGCGATTTAGGCCCAGTGGTATGTTCAGTAGCTAGCTTGGCTGGCGTATAAGGCTATATTTTAGACACAGTAACATATTCTATGACAGATAGGCTATACATAGCTGGCGTCCAGTACTATATATCATCTCCACGACTTAGCTACACATTTCTGTGGCGCTGTGCAGAGAGAGACAAAGTATTACTTAATTATGACTACGTGCATGTACGGGCATGTACGTGCATGTACGGGCATAGCTGGATTATCTGCTCTTGTTTCAAAGTACATATACCAGCGTGAGTCTTTTGTAGTGGCTTGCTTAGCGCGGCTGCGCTCAAGATTTTGATTCTTGCCCTCCAGCTCACGCGCCATACCACCGCCCCCCTAGAAAGCTCGTGCGTCCCGGCGACAACAGCCGGTCGCGTGAGCATGTGACAGCTACAGCTGTCGCCGTCCCTCATCCACCAGCCGACTACGTTAACTGCAGCGGGTAGTCCGACGCCAGTAGCATCTGTGCCCGCCACTGCCCGGGCTTGTCTCCGCCACTGCCAAGCTGACCACTGAGACTGAGGTATCACGCAGCAACCCCTCGATTCACGGTCTGTTTATATTACTGGTTTATTTTGATTAAGCGCACCATTGTAGTGTAATGGCCAAACGGATTATTGGCTAGATATAATAGATTTGATGTATCGCGTCCAATGTCCAACGACGTACACGGTTTCTGGCAATAGACAACATGGCTCGATCGTTATAGTATTAACTGTATTATTGATTTTGAATTATTGTACGCATGCATGCACTCGCTGCCCGACTGTCGAGTACTCGAACTGCGAGCCAGGGCTACTAACACACGCCGTCATTCTGTGTACGCCAGTCGGTCTTTGGTTTGTTGATTGTATTTGTGGAGCGACCACGCGCGGCAAAGGGGGTACGTAGCCTAGATTATACTTGCACCCACGTGGTCAATATTATGTCAACGTTCAGTTGTGAAGTTTCGCAACAAAGACCACAAAATGAACGTAAGGCCGGCTTTGGCGTATCTAGGACGGGGGGGGGGGGGGTCAAGCTTAGTCACCCAATATTGAATGAATGTGACATTACGCGAGGTGACGACGGTGCCATCGTACATGCATGACCATAACATGACGCGAGGTGACGACGGTGCCATCGTACATGACCATGACATGACGCGAGGTGACGACGGTGCCATCGTACATGACCATGACATTACGCGAGGTGACGACGGTGCCATCGTACATGACCATGACATGACGCGAGGTGACGATGGTGTCACATGTTTGACCATGGAAAGGCGTTTTCCTGTTTTATAAATATAACATAATGCTACCTTCTACGTAAATTTACGCAATCATGTATTTTTATTGCCTACCATCATTGTCGTTATTTGCACGGAATTGTATTTCTTATTTCTCAATATGTCACAACAGGCGTATTACATTACGTCAAGGCATTATGCATTTGAAGAAAGAGGGTCTTGCCACGGAGTTGGGTGGACTGTGTTGGTTTAATATTCACAAAGTTAAACACATAATTATTTGTTAATAGTTGGTTAGTATTGGATATAGTTTTTATTCCCACTATTATGATATGTAGGCAGACCCGTGTTCAGGGTTTTGAGGAAGGGGGTTCGAGCGTACACAATGAAAATGTTACAATTAACCAAAACTATCTCCAAAGAAGATATTTAAACAGAACGAACATGGACCGTGCTAGTTGAAAAAAATGTCAACATTTATTTATTTATCACAACAAATTACACACCCTTTAACAGCGCACACATCTAGGCCATATTCGAATATACTAAACGAATTTGTATAATTAAGAAGATATGAGATATGACGACATTAATGAACACCACTCGTCACGTGTTTCAACTAACCCCATATAACCCCATATACATATGACACCAGAGTTACTAGGAATTCTCCGAATGCCCATAGGTTTACTAAGTCCTCACAAAAATAATACACCTGTCTAGGTTTTTAGATTCTCTTTTTGCAAGTGCCAAACAGACAGAGCTGGCGCGTAATGTAAGTACATAGTATTCATTAGACCAGGCAACTAAACTGTTCCATTCATTTGATTCAGCATGTTATGCAATGTTTGAACAAACCCTGTGTTTCCACTATCTCCGGTCTCCTGTAACCATGTTCCCGACCACCGTCCTGTTGTTTACCGATAAACTCGTTGTATACGAGTAATGTCTTTCTCGGGCTTTCTGACACCTGAGAGCGACTCGAAATCTGCCACTAGGTATAATTATTCTTATCACCAGTCCGAATTTCGGTGTGCACTTATTAGATAAACGCTGTCAGATGACAGATAAGAGCAACACGACCCTGTCTGCGCTCCGTACTGCCGAACAAAGCAGACACAATATATCCTCTACCAATTCTTGATTATGTGTGTAATTTCACACAACCCGTCTCAGTAATAGCATACTTTAATAGTCACAACATGTCATTTTGAAATGTTCTGTTGAAACGTGTGCAGCTACGTTTACTGATGTTTCTTTGAACCGCGGAGGACATCCACAAAAGGAATGTATCAATTACATAGGCTCTTCCCAGTTAACAAAAAAAACGTTATACGAAAGTTATAAGAACGCTATGAAATCTTTTTGAAAACGTTGTTATAACGTTTTATTAACATTATCTTGCCGAGTTTATAACGTTATCATAATGTCATTATAAAACGTTATTATAACACGTTAAATACATTTTCATAAATTTATTTCAAAACGTTATAGTAATGTTTTGAAAACGTGTTCATAATGTTTTTAAAACGTTATAGAATAACACAAACCCAGCTTACACAAACACGTTATACGAACGTTACAAGAACGTTATGGCATTGTTATGAAAACGTTTTATAGTACGTTTTATTAACGCAACCATATCGAGATTTTAACATTATCGTAACGTTAGTTTAAAAAGTTGTTATAGCATGTTAAATACATTTCATAACAGTATTTCAAAATGTCATAGTAACGTTTTTAAAAGTGTTCATAACGTTGTGATAACGTGATGTGTTAGGTGTGTTGTAGAAGTACTTCTGAAATCGCACACGTAACACAATGGCGCTGTCAGTGAGGGGGCGGAACTAACGTTACACCCGATCAAGTCTCAACACGACTAAAGAAGGGAGCAGTCGGGTGATTGTTGACGAGTGGGGGGGGGTTGCGGTGGGGTGGGGGGCGTAAGCTTTATGGAAAATGTTGCTCAAACCATTAACTAACGATCTGTTAAAGATGCACTGTCTGATAACTGTTATTGTAAAATCATGTTCCATTGTATAAAGGTTATCTATTCTAACATATTGAATGTCCAAAACGGGTTTTAATTAACCATACTTTAATCAAATATGATTGAAGGTGTGTGACAGGAGTCTCCACCTCCCATCTAACTCCCACCTGTCTTTGGTGCCAATCTCCCACCAAACCCATCTCCCACCTGTTTTTAATGTAAAGCGCCTGAGAACATTTTTATCTTAATTGGATTCGGGCGCTATATAAATTCCGATATAATAATAATAATAATAATTTAAGGCCAACTTCACATCTCACACCTCACAACATTGCTTAGGTCGTTAGGACCATCGCCCCGCTTCCTGCTACCCCCTCGTTACCCCCTCGTAAGTGTATCGTTACCTGTTTATGAATGTTAAATATGATAAAACCTAGTGATACAAATTTCCTTGCCTGCTATTTCCAATCAATATCACATTTCACGTTGTCAACGCCACTTTCATCATAATTAGGCCACACTGTTCACGGATTGCTACGATTTTGAAATCCGCAGTGCATGTGGTTTAATGGGTACGGCGGTACAATGTCATCTCGCTGACGTGTTTTACCATTTAAACCTGGCGTTTGGCGGTAGCAGGCGAGTTGTATGTAGTGTTCGTTGTTCTAAATTGTCATGAGTACTGTTCTTTCTATACGGTCGTATGAACACAACAAACAATACGTGTAACACTTGAATTTGCAAGTTTAATCGACGGTACCCAGAATGTCGTATTGTTCATCGCCAGATGGCGAAGGAGTTGAATATCGACAGGACGTTCCGTCAAATCAAGAGAGACAAGTAACAAGTCTTGTGTCGTGACAAGACAAATCAAATGCATGTGGTTTATAAATTATGCTTATGTTGATGTTTTAGAAGATATGACCTTATGACAATACGATTTTTTATCATTGTGTAGAACAAGGGTCGTCAGTTAAGATTACATTTTAAAATCCGTGACTGGCTGACATCATTTGAATAACATGACCAATTTGGCAATTAGGACACAGCCACAGACAGTCACAGACAAGTCAAACGCCCAGGTACTGCGGTAGTGCTGGCAGTGCCAGTAGGGGCGTAGTTCCACTGGGCCCAAAACTCGTTTGGCCCTGGGATATTTGGAACATTATTAAAATGCAATAATCCAATATACATGCATAAAAACACATTTTCGTGGGCATTTTTCTAGAATCCGTGTCACCGGGCTTTATAACATACAAAATATATAATTACCTCGCACAATGCATACATAACTATGTGTAGGCTAGGGAAAATGTAAATTATTAAATGTGCGTAAAAACGCATTTAATCACCTTTTTTGTTGGTCGAATTTGTTTATTAAAAATACTTTGAGTGGCGCCTTCTGGCGAATAAAAGGGGCAATATAGCGCTCAATGCAGGTGAAATATGCAAACTCGAGCTTCAAAAAAGGTGACTAAATGTGTTTTACGCACAACAATGTTTAATAATGTACACGTACACGTTAATTATGCATTGGGCATGCATTGTGCAAAGTTACTATACTCTTTGTATGTTATAACAGCGAAATTGAGGTGGACCCGGATTCTAGAAAAGTAACTATTGTGTATACAAAAATAATCATTATTATACATATACCAATAAAGTTACTTGACAATAATCGTGCATAAATATAAAATTATGACATTTTATGATGAAAACAGCAACATCACGTAACGTCGCGCGTGGTTTGAGCTACGGCAATGCCGCCCATTAGGCACATTAAACCTACTAATCAACTATTTGGAGCATATTTCTTCTACTTCTTGGCGCCATTGTGCTGGTTTTGGCTGGCGAAAAGATTCGCGTAATTATTTTTACGTGCGCCGAAAGGCGAAACGATCGCATATCTATGTCAATGCTCATTCGCATTCAAAGTTATTCAAACGCCAGATCAGCCAATTTTTTGCGTTCTAATGCTAGCGTTGTGATTTCTGCTTAATATCAGTGAGCGTTATTGTTGGTGGGATGTATTCTTTGTTGAAAGAGTAATTCTTTAAATATATGCCTCGTTGTGGAATTCTCATTGTCCCGACTCTTAATTAATTCAAAGTGTCTTATTTCCGTCGACAATATCGCCCGATGTCACCGCTATGTCAGTTACCAGATGCACCAGAAGCGCCACGGGCTATTTCGGGCTCTATTAACGATACAATTATGGTTTCACTGTTTCAGTGCCTACATCGGAATCGCGACGTCAAAAAGACGAGACAAAACAAAAGATAAAACGGATACTCGCCGGCGTTACGCTCACTGGTTACATCCACTGATATTATAAACGTCACCGCTGGGGTAATATCGTTGGAACATGGGCACAAAGTCGGACGTCGTTGCCATGGTGACACTGATGGCCGTGCTCGCTGTCACGTCACTGTCTCTGTTCGCTTGGATTGCGAGCACTGGCTGGACTGACCAAACCGGCATCGCGGTGGCCGTCATCTTCATCTTGCTGACCGCTGTCCAGAGCATCTCCGGACTGGTGTGGTGGAAGGTCATACACCGGTCGTCGCACAGGGATATTGACGCCCAGAAGACGGAGGGTTTAATGAAGGAGCTAACGGACATCAACCCTCAGGTGTAGCCTAGGTCGATGAGACCGCCGAGGATCCAATGAAACAGCTAAATTCTAGTCAGGCAGTACACGTAGCATCTGGGACATTTCATGTTAATGACACCTTTTGTATAATTCAAGCTAAATATAATCTAACAGCATGGCATTCGTATAATTTACAGGTGACGACATCTGTGATATTTCATGGTAATAATAATATACATTTTATAGAGAGTCTGACACCTATACGGCACATTGTTTATGTCGTGATCACTGATGCACAAAGTACGATCTATCTTACAGTTCACCTTATTATGCCCACTTCAGTATGCTATGTTGAACAATAATTGTGGGCATCTTTATTTGAATTAAATAAGTGTTTAAACGGCATACGAATCATGAATGCACAGCGTATCTTTAACTAATAAGACCTACCGGCTTGTCGTATGACATATCCTAACCTTCGAACTCGTTTATCAACTGCACCAGGTTTATACCAGCAGTAGGCCTACGTCACGTTGTATGCTCCGTCCAAACGATTAAACGGTCAAGGTCGTACATCTTTCTAAGCACGAATCTGGAAGGACATGTTTTTTAGCGTATCAGTCATGGCGTTGATGGAAACAGAAATCACGCACGCACGCACGCACGCACAATATAAATACCTACACATCCAAAACAATGGACCAACGCAAAACTAACTCGGAAACACCAATACATCTCCCAATATAGCTGGCCTGGTCAATGAGCAGTGCTACAATTCCTGTTCATGCAAACGTTCAGCATTATCCATTCGTCTTAGTCGTGTCAAAGTTAGTGACGCCATTTAGCGGCAATTGAATCTAATCTAGCCTCGCAGGCTATTTGATTGCTCCATATACCCCCCCAACCGCTATAGCAACCACTGTCTTGTGGTCTGGTGTTCTGTAGCCTGTCTATATGTTCTGATACACCAAGGGTAAGAGTCCCAAAAGAAACCGTCGGTCTGGAGCCCATTAAGCAGTCGTCGATCCTTGCGGACGCGACGGCCAGCGGGCGCCTGCAACCCACTCCGCCCCAGGTGTATTAGGCTCTTCTTCTGGATCCTGGCAGGACTGGGCTGAGTGTAGTCTTCCAGCAATCATAAGACAACCAATAAAGACTGTCCTAGCAACTACTGTGTCCACCGTGAAACGTATGCGGAGAGTTCACTCGAACATACCAGGACAAATCACGGGGAGATGCAGTTTACCGATTAAAAGCTGAGCAGTCCTCGTCGAGTTATGCGTAGATCGGCACAACTGCAGTCACCGGTAAGGCAGCCTCAGACACTGGTACCTGTAAATACATAGCTGACACTCACAAGAAAGGTAATGGCAAGGCTATAAAACAACGAGACGCCTACTACATGGTCAACTTGTGGTCAAAAATCAAGTTACCTGAATTTCATTTGTTGATGTCTTTCAAAGACCAGATATTTTATGAGGTATATTAACCAAACGATGGTTTCAAAGCCGTAGATTTGCATATTTTGGTAACCTTAAAATGAGCTACTGGCGGATCCAGACCTTGAGAAAGAGGATGCCCAGTTTCCCAACAAAACACCAGAGGGCAGCACGATTAGTTATCCGAATTTCCCCGGATATGATTAATCATAATAATAAAATATCAACCAAATCTCATTATTTTACAACATGATTACCACGGCAAATTTAGGACATAAGGTACTTGAATGTGCTATTATAGACAACTTGTTTTCTGACCATGAACCACTTAAAGTTAGGTTGTATATAAATGTAGACCACATGTTCAAAAGGAACTATTGTCGCAAACTAGCATGGCATAAAGCCAGTACTGAACTCATTAACCAATACAGTAGTGATGTTAGGTATAAACTCTCCATGTTACAATACGACGAAGAGGCTTTGCTGTGTAAGAACGTAATGTGTAAAAACACGATAACGAATTATCTAGAGTATACAATGACATACTAAATATGTGTATAGAATCGTCTGAATGTATACCTACCACCTGTCCTAAAAACAACCTTAATTCAGGTGGTGGCAGAAGGAAACTTCCTGGGTGGTCTAAAGAAGTTGAACACTTGAAGCAGGAGGCTATATTCTGGCATCGACAGTGGCGAGCTGTGGGAAAACCTCACCAGGGTGATATTACAGAAATGAGACGAATAACAAGAGCTCAGTATCATAGGGCTGTTAGACATATTATGAGAGAGTATGACATAATTCGTATTACTAAGATGGATGAAGCAATTAGTGAAAATAGAAACGGGGACTTGTGATCTGAGGTACGCCGGATAAAGGGCAACTTCCTCTCGGATCTTCTGTTTTTCACCCACAAACCGTGTTTGATATATCACATGCTTCGTCCGCACTGATGGGATAAAGCACTGCCTTTCGCATTTTGGACATAATCTTCAATTCGTTCTATATATATATATAAATAGGTGTATATATATATATATATATATATATATATATATATATATATATATATATATATATATATATATATATATATATATATATATATAAATATACATATATATGCATATATATATATATATATATATATATATATATATATATATATATATATATATATATATATATATATATATATATATATATATATATATATATATATATATATATATATATATATATATATATATATATATATATATATATATATGCATATATATATATATATATATATATATATATATATATATATATATATATATATATATATATATATATATATATATATATATATATATGTAAAGTTAACATATATTTTTAGTTCACAAATATACATCCCCTTGTCCCGTGGGTTAGACCAGTTACTGCTATCGAAATGATCGGTGTTGCCTTTAGTGGACGAGTTGATAGTTCGTTGGTTCATACTGACCGGTTCTATCGTTGTTATCGAACAAATCGTTTTTCAAAATTGTCCCCATTTTGGATCGGCCGATATCGAATCGTTCAGCCAACTGCCCATGGCTTCTGCCATTGCTATCTCTGATCAATTTTGTAAACTCAACTCGTTCCCGACGCGTTTTTTGGCTTTTGTTTTCATTTCGCATACACCGGTAATAATCAATTCGTAAATCATACTGTATAGTCTTCCTTTATTGGCTAATTTTCCGTCAGTGTATAACGTTTTTCCACGTTAATTTACTCCAATAGAGCTCTTCGGTCAATAAGCAAATAATCATGCGCCTAAAAGCCGGCGCCATATTCAATATATTGGCAGCGTGTTTTTCTGTAAATCACTAAGAATTCGCTAAGAATTTTAGTTCAAAGTGTTACATACTTAAGATGATTGAGGGTCTTGCTACTTTCATTATTTTCCAAAGTTTACTGGTCTCTGCGTAAACACGCCAAGATCGTGGCTTCTAATTGCTAGTGACATTATTGGCGGCGACTTTGAATCTGACGGAGGGGCGGATCGTAGCTGCTGGGCCGTGACTGACCATAATTGCGGGGTTCATCTGTGGGTAATATTTCAGTTTTGCACTAAGTTACTGGCCGTATTCCCAAATAGTGAGGTGACCTCATTAGTGGGACTAATGCCCTATTCTTTACTATGGAAATTACTTGGGACTGACCCAACGTGGTCGTAATTGCGAGGTGACCCTACCATTGAGGTAGTCCAACACCGAGGTACGACTGTATATATGTATGTACGCATGTACGCATGTACGCATGTACGTATAATGAATTCAAGAGTCACCTGTTAGTGAAAACAACTCTTTAATTGTATCGCCATGCTGACATCTACGGCTGGAAACACAAGACCCCGACCCCTAAACTACGTACGTCATCACTACTTGTGTAGTTGTACTAATGGATACATACCTCTCTTACTAACTAACGACATTACATAGGAGAGCATTGTGCCATTGAAATTGCCGTGATAGCGATCAGGCGCGTAGATAGTCGTACTTCCACATCAGTATTGCAAATAAATAGGTTTTAAATCCACCCTGCCCCCAGAAATCTATCTACACTCACTGCAAATGACATTGTTAACTTGACAAGGAGCCATGCACAAGTTAGAAAGAAGTATGATGGGCACAACGCTAGCCGCGCAGTGCCCGCTGATATATATATATATATATATATATATATATATATATATATATATATATATATATATATATATATATATATATATATATATATATATATATATATATATATATATATATATATATATATATATATATATATATATATATATATATATATATATATATATATATATATATATATATATATATATATATATGTGTGTATATATATGTATATATACATATATATATATATATATATATATATATATATATATATATATATATATATATATATATATATATATATATATATATATATCGAGTCATTTTATTCAAATTCAAATCTTTAATTCAGACACAAATACACATATAATATATAATGATACATATATAGGTCCATATAGTCAGCTAAATAATGTTTAAAAACAGGTGAAACATAAAACATACCCACAGTATGATTACACAAGGTCATTATATATATAAAGTGACCCATTGTCTCATTATCCTTGATTTCCATCTGATGTCAGTACCAAGTACCACAATTATCAGTGTGTTTCTAGATTTATCTAAACGTGACATGAATTTATATTTATATACAAGGTTTCGTATGACTGCTTTACAGGAGTCAGTCTCTCCGTAAACATAGCTGAAGCGCTGCAGTATTTGGGTAGTCCAAGTAATCGTCTCAACACATTATTGTAGCATACATATAATCTGTAGATGCTATATAAAGTATGATTCCACCACAGTTGAGCTGTATACATAGATGAGCAAAATGTACTAAACAGCTTCATCTTGACATCATTTGTGCACATATAAAATGTCCTAAGTTATATATTACCACGACACGGGCATGCAATTGACGTATTATATCTTTGTCGTCCTTATAGAGTCACTGCATATAATATGACCCAGTATTGCAGTTTTCTTATGATTAAATTAAATGTCATGGTTTAGACCATAACTTTCACATACACATAACAGCTCCGTCAAACCTACGCTGGAAGGAGAGAATATAACCAGTCATCTGCATACATGAGATGATTTATATTCATGTCATCAATACAACAGCCAGTGCGACATTTTGTTAGTGCAGCACTTAAATCGTCAATATATACATTAAACAGATATGGTGAGAGTATGCCACCTTGCCTGACACCATTAGAGACTTGAAATCCCTCAGATAAAATCCTGGACCAGCGTACAAACATAGTTTGATTTGTGTACCAGCACATCACAATTCTAACAATATAACTAGGTACTTGTCTATCAATCATTTTCTTAAACAATGTAAAGTGTCTTATTCTGTCAAAGGCTTTAGAAGCATATGGGAAACCCATGAACATAGACCCATTTAAACATTTGTAATTATCAACAATTTCTTTTAAGACATATATACACATGTCAGTACCAAGCTTACTCTTGAAACCAAACTGGTTACTGCTGGTGATCAGAAAAGATGACATATGACCCAGTATGACTTTTTCACTATTTTCGTCATCACGCTGGCTAATGCAATCCGTCTGTAGTTATCACTATCATTGATTTTACCACATTTATCTTTGATAACGGGTACAAGCACAACTGATAACATAGAATCTGGTAGGCCACATAATTTATTTTTATCTAAAATCCCAATAATCTCACCAACAGTAACAAATATATTATTAGTATATGTGACATCACAATGTAAGGATGTGATGTCGTTATCATGTATACAATTAAACAATTGCTCAAAGTGACCCTTCCATAGTTCAATGATATTGTCAGCACCAGTAACTCCATTAATACTATTCGGCAAGAGTACTTTGCAGTTATTATACGATCCAGAAGCTATTGGGTCTACCCTCTTGTAGTTTAGTGGCTAGATAGTTGCCTCTTGTAGTTTAGTGGCTAGATAGTTGCCTCTTGTAGTTTAGTGGCTAGAGAGTTGCCTCTTGTAGTTTAGTGGCTAGAGAGTTGCCTCTTGTAGTTTAGTGGCTAGAGAGTTGCCTCTTGTAGTTTAGTGGCTAGAGAGTTGCCTCTTGTAGTTTAGTGGCTAGAGAGTTGCCTCTTGTAGTTTAGTGGCTAGAGAGTTGCCTCTTGTAGATTAGTGGCTAGAGAGTTGCCTCTTGTAGTTTAGTGGCTAGAGAGTTGCCTCTTGTAGTTTAGTGGCTAGAGAGTTGCCTCTTGTAGTTTAGTGGCTAGAGAGTTGCCTCTTGTAGTTTAGTGGCTAGAGAGTTGCCTCTTGTAGTTTAGTGGCTAGAGAGTTGCCTCTTGTAGTTTAGTGGCTAGAGTTGCCTCTTGTAGTTTAGTGGCTAGAGAGTTGCCTCTTGTAGTTTAGTGGCTAGAGAGTTGCCTCTTGTAGTTTAGTGGCTAGAGAGTTGCCTCTTGTAGTTTAGTGGCTAGAGAGTTGCCTCTTGTAGTTTAGTGGCTAGAGAGTTGCCTCTTGTAGTTTAGTGGCTAGAGAGTTGCCTCTTGTAGTTTAGTGGCTAGAGAGTTGCCTCTTGTAGTTTAGTGGCTAGAGAGTTGCCTCTTGTAGTTTAGTGGCTAGAGAGTTGCCTCTTGTAGTTTAGTGGCTAGAGAGTTGCCTCTTGTAGTTTAGTGGCTAGAGAGTTGCCTCTTGTAGTTTAGTGGCTAGAGAGTTGCCTCTTGTAATTTAGTGGCTAGAGAGTTGCCTCTTGTAGTTTAGTGGCTAGAGAGTTGCCTCTTGTAGTTTTGTGGCTAGAGTCGAGAGTGGCTGATCAATTGGTTTTTATGTTGCTTTAAAAACCGAAGCCCACATTTAAATCTGGTTCTAGAGAGTTTCATGGAATCAAATATTGGGCCATGTTTAGGCTTTCCAGCTACAACCCAAGCAAAAAAATACTTCACCTGTGATTATTACTTGGTTATTACTTAACACATTACATGGATATTATTTCGTCGTTGTTTTTTCGAGTGTGAAAGTTCGGAAGCACAGATCGAGCGATGATTATATATTTAATTGTGAAAATGTAGACATATAAACAGTTGGGCGGTTTTCATGAATCAACAAAATTAATTATCTCTTTAAATCTGCACTATATGAGATAGAATCCTTGTTCTTGCTAACAGAGAAATGTCTCATCCTGCCCCATAGTACCCTATGCATTGTATGTACACTCATCTATCCAACTTTGGCGTGATGTTTTCGCAGCTTTTCGTCGCGTTGAACTTGAGCAGTCGTTTACGACTGGCGGCCATGAGTTTAACGAGTAACGTCTGTTACGTCATTCGAGTGCACTCACGTGACCATTTCACTATCGACCCGCCTGGCTCCGCTCAACTACGTACGCATCGCATTTACGTCCAGTTTTTTCTTCTTCCAAAATTCTGCCTTTCTTCATCATGCTGAGGGTACACACAAACCCATAGGCGAACACAACAATAATAACTTTAATATATACAGTTCAAATGTTTTTGGGCATCCAAAGTCTTGGATAAAGAAGTGTCTAAATGTTACTCTTAAATGCAATCAGACTGTTTAGACTAACAATGTGTTGAGGGAGGGAGTTCCAAAGTCGAATAGTACTGGGGAGAGAGAATATAAGTGGTAATAGCATCTGGAGTAAGGGATATGATAGGCTAATGAATGCGTGCGTGTGTGCGTTCATTAGTTTCCCATGTATGTATGTGTGACCGGGGCCCCATGTGGATGTTTGTACATTTTTCAAAATTCTATCGGGGTGGGGATATTATGAAGGAATTGTGGTGGGCCACGGCCTTGACACGGCAATGTAATGTATACAAATAGCTGCAGGTTAACTGCTTCGCGGAACGCCTCCGGAACGCCCCTTGGGGTATATAAGCCTAATATAAGCCATATAAATGCTGCAGAGCAGGTTAGCAATTGCTGTTACTGTGAATAAAGACCCACGATGAAACGTTGACTTGTCGTTGTATTGGGTCGTAGCAGTCAATGCATGCAAGTCGTACGCGAGACTACGAAGACGACAATGTATTGTGAGTAACCACTCTTCCGTAGTATGTTGCCGTCCGCCACAACACTGGTGTCAGAAGTCGTTCGCCACAACATAATCTATGTGGATGTTTCAGGTAGATTACGCAACTCATAACAATAGGAGTTAGTTGTTACGTACAATTGTTAGCAACGCTATGTGTGTTTTCTACAATTGTTCCAAGTTACGTAACCTACGTCGAACGATGAGAAGAGAGTTTGGCCTCAGGGGATGATGTGTGCGACAAACGGTGGCGCCACAGCACGGAGATTGGATAATCGAGGCTAATAATCTGTATGACTGTTGCGACATCTAGTGAGTATTATATGAGGCGTGTTGGCGGCATTTGAAGTGGGCAACCGGAAGTAAACAGTGCTTTGAAAAGGTAACATTTTGTCACTAGTAGCCAGTGGAGTTACTTATTAAGAAAATGGCTTTGAGATGGTGAATATAGTAAGGTTAAACAAAGACGAACTAGCTCTCTCATATCGGATGATTAGATCAGAATTTGTTATATAAGTCGGACGTCGTTCTTGACTTTGTTAGTTTAAGTTTGTAGCGTATCGCCTGGCCCTTGCCTTGGGCTTGTCTTGCATTGTTTGGCGGTTTGCGGCTTAAGGCCAAGCCTACAGCACACTACGTCACTAGCCGATTTTTCGTCGGGGGACAAATAATCTTCAGTTGTCGGCTACCGTGCTGCAAATTCTGATAAGATCGGAGCTTGTCGGATATATCTTCATTAAATCCAAAGATATTGCGATTTTAATACGGTAAAAATTCGAAAATGTTTTGTATTTTGTATACAGAAAAAAGAAAAATTGTTGTGTTTTATTTCAATCAATGTTTGATTAAAATTGCATGACTTTTTTATTTTTGCATATATTTTAATAATTTTTTTCAGGAGTTGCAAGCACATTAAGTAGGGTCAGTTAATGCAATTAATAAGTCAATATTGGCTAATTAGTGCATGAAGTCAACTGACCGAAACTCAACAGGCCGTTTGACTCCATAAGAGTGTTGGCCAGTATTACTACAAGACAAGACAAGGCCGACACCTTTTGATAAAAGGCCATAACTTCCATGAGATTGTGTAACTGCTAGCAGCGTGAATATGTTTAAAAACAAGGTTGACACATATATCAGGAGGGCGGGTTATAAGTAGGTGAACATTGTTGGACTCTCGATAAGCCAATGGCTTCCTTGTCCACTTGCCATCTGGGCCTTTGGCTTGGATGGCAAATCTTGTTAAATCTTGTTAAATGATTATGAAGACATATGGATAATTTATTCAGGGTTTACAAACTCATTAAACAGGGTCATAAAATATACATGTAATTATTAAGTAAATATTGGCTAATTAATGTGCAAATGCGACAGGTCAGCACCATTTTTATGCCAAACTTCCATCAATATGAAAATATTTGTATAATTTCAAAACACAGTAAGTATATATACATTATATATTATATATATATATATATATATATATATATATATATACATATACATTAGTCATTTATCACTATTAGTAACTATATAAATTAATATCAACCAACAATGGCTAATCAGCATGCTCAACAGACCAATACATTTCAATAAAAAGCCACAACTTCTATGATTATGAAGATATTTGTGTAATTTTGGCAGAACCTGGGCTATCTTTCCCTGCCAAAGACCACGAAAATAGTCTTGCAATGGTGATTATGGTAAAATAAGTATTGGAGAAATATATGCTAGTTGGTGTTCCATATAGAGTGCTAAATGTTTTTTTTTTTTGAAAAAAAAACAATGTCATTGCATAAATATAACACAATTTATTATATCTTCTGACATTTTGTAATTTCCTGCATGTACAGTTTACTGCAGGTTCAGTACAGCAATTACTTAATTATTAACTAGTGATTTGAATATCTCTTGTGCAGTTTTTTTTTTCAATCATTGAAAAATTACATAATAATTTCATTATTCTACTAACTTAGCACAGCCAGGCCCAACAAGTTTGATCAATATCAATCAATCTTTTATTTTAGACAAAAGAATATATGCATTATGTAAATATACTACTTGATATTATAGTAATATAGATATGCAAAATTAAATTAAAAGGTAAAATATATATATATATATATATATGTACCATTACTAACAATCATTAATAAAATTTGTTTTGCAAAACAAATATCAAACATATATTGGCTTTGTATTATTTGTAATGAATTAAAATCATAGAAATGTAAATAAGTCATGATTTTGGTTAAATCGATCTCGCTCGCCAACTCCAAGAATCAAAGTCGGGTGAAATTTCACAAACTAGGGAAGCTCAGAAACACTCATTCGCGTAGCAGGAAAATATTTCGCACACAGACTTACTCAGATTTCTAGAAGAAGTCACGAACATATGGATGGAATCATAAATAGCTTTGTCTGCTAAACTTACACCAGAAATACACCTATATCGTGTAATCAATGTATTTCACCTTAATGTTGGTTCAATTTTAATCAGAAACAGACGATCATGAAAAGGAACTTACTATTGTCCAAACTGCCGCTGTAAGTCATGGGAAGGAACGTAAACAGTCGACAATACAGGATGCAAAACAAAAGGACAACCTGGGTGCTGAGAATTGGCGCAGATAAACTGACATGATTTTTCGGCATGCCACACCAGCCACTCAGTGGATTTTGTTGAAGTGCCTAACTTGATGCTTGTCGGGGCTCGTGCGATTAACGGCCAATAGAAAACGTGATTGCAGTCATGCAGTCACACATACAGACATCATTGTAAACAAGTGCCACGGCAATGATGACAAATAGGATGAAGCCCCAGTTAGACTTCTTGGTGTGTTACACACAAATACAGGGCACAGTAATTTTAGATGTGTAATTAAAAAAAATCATATGATCTGACATAACTGCATTTGAGCAGGCACATTGGCAAGTTTGCTGGTAGAACTTGTTGACAGTGTAACTGTGGATTTTTAGATGATTTAAACAGGCGGAAGGATTTTGTTTGTTTGCTTTTCTGCGTCTCCTTATCCTCCGTAGCATAATCAAGAAGAACAAAGCTTCTGTCTTCTTCTCCACATCACTGCCATGTGTGGAGTGAGCGCCGCCATGTTTCCTTAATTCCAAATTCGCCACTAGTCGCGACAAAATATCGGCTAGTGTGCTGCAAGCTGGTGGCCCGACAAATTAAAACCCGATGAAACACCACTGTCACCAGGTAGAAGGGACCAACACTCACACTGCAGTAGCTTTTAATGTCTCTTCTGAAAGACACAGACAAAGTGGGGTGAACGAAATTGCCCAAGCTTCGAAATGGCGGAGGTGGAATCAATCTCGATAGACAGACGGGTGCTCAAACCATTAGACCACCGCTCCCCACACAGGCTTAGCTAGGTAATAAAAGTTTATTTGATTAGTATATCTTTATTAGATCCAAAGATATTACACTTTTAATACAGCAAAAATGCAAACAAAAATCATTTCTCGTATACAGAGAAAATAGTATGATTTTTTATTTTCTTTCAATATTTTTTTTTAAATACCATAATGTTTTTATTTGTACAGATATTTTAATAATTTTTTGAGAGTTTGAAAACACATTAATTATGACCATAATTATCCATCACCCAGTCATTTATCACTACTGGGTAATATTAACTCAATTAATGCAATAAGTCGTCATTGGCTAATTAAGCACTCAGTCAACAGACCAACACATTTCAATAAAAACCATAACTTCCATGATTATGAAGGTATTTGTATATGTTCAGAGTTTACAAACACATTACTTAGGGTCACAAATATACATCATCCAGTAATTTAATAGTAACTCAATTAATGCAGTTAATTTTAATAAGTCAACATTAGTTAATTAGCACACAAAGTCAACAGATTGTTAACTTGTTTTTCATACCCCAGCCCCCATTAAGATAAGTGTGAAAATTCACATAATATATTAGGTCACAAACAAAATCTTGCAACTTGGTTATGAGAGGAATAACTATTATGTTTATACAGCAATTCCGTCCAGTGGCAGCTTGTAACAGAATGTTCAATGATTAATTGTAACTGTTTTACATGTATTTTAACTAAAATAATTGTGTTTAACAATTAGTTTGCACTCAATCAATAAAATAATTAATTGTTATGATTATGGCTTAAATTCAGTTTAGCAAGATTTAGCAAGATTGCCATCCAAGCCAAAGGCCCAAATGACAAGTAGGCAAGGAAGCCATTTCATTGGCTTATCGAGAGTCCAGCATTTGTTCATCCATGCGTAACCCGCCCTCCTCAAATGTGTCAACCTTATTTTTTTAAATATTCAAGCTGCTAGCATTTACATCTGTAGATAATTTATTAATTTATTGTCATCTGTGAAAACGAGTACTTCTTGATATCCAATCTACACTGATCCTTTACTAATGTTACCTCATGTCCTCTAGTTCTACTTAGTACTATTTTTCTTGAGTGAGAAAAAAGTATTTCTATCAATATTTTCATACCCATTCAATATTAAAAAAATGTCATGTACAGTGAGGCTTTCTGAAGACGTTCGTTTTTAAAGGCAATTTCCAGTGAGAGAATCTTCTTGTGAAATGTGTGCATAATTTTCAAGTATTTAACTCAAAACATTTTCTAACAATTTGTTTGCACTCGATCTATGAAATAGTTGTTAGTGATTGAGAATATTGATCTCTTATGCAAAGGATTCTTCAGATGTTTGTGAAAACAGCATATTATATTAAGTAAGGCTAAAACTTTACTGCCCATTGACAGTCTACCATGTATCAACTCTTTAGCCTAGACAGACACAAACATGCCAGTAAGCCCTGTTGGCAGCCAGGGCTGAAAAAAATAAGATTTAAAAAATTTTAATTGGATTTTTTTTTAATCTGGTATATAGACATTTATATATAGATGTTTATGTTTATAAACTCTTTCAAACGTGTTCTATTCAAATCGATTTGGGTACTTGTCTTAACAGAGGGTACTTGATTTTTGCATATATAAAGACATTAGGCAATGTCCATGCATGCTGTGTGTCTGTGACTGTAGCAGTGCTAATTATTGTTTGCTGAGAGGATGGATTAGCTCTGTGTACTCTAAGGGTCTGTTTACTCTATGGGTCTCCAACCAGACTGCAAACTGGTACAGTATTAAACAATTGTCACCAAAACTGTCTCACTTGAGTCAACATACTGAATTGGTAACAACTAGCACAAGCTCTAAGTGGACTTTAACTCAGGGCTTCTGACTTGAAAAGATACTTCCTCTTGAAGATAAGTTTGTGTGGCTTCACTGAATTCAGAAAGGGAATAGCTCAAACACACACAATGCAGGGGTGAGATTTAGCAGTCACCCGGTCGCCAATGGCACCCCAAAATGGCTTCGGGCGATTTAGATTTTTGACTACAGTAGCCCGCATGGCGACTCGAAATATTTATGGAGCTGCATTATTTTAGACCCAGCAAAAATAAACAGAATGTTAATAAACATCTCAGAAGTGTTGTCCTGGCTATGTTAACCAAACCGTAGCTGAAGTGATATCAATAGGGAGAATTCGTTGTATGTTTAATCAACCACATTGATGCTCAACGTGTAACTGAACGGTCATTCTACATTGAAATAATAACCGATCATGTTAATAGTCTTGGTGCCGCGTGGTGCCACTTTTATATGTACTAGCAAAAATGCCCTTCCCAGGACGGGATTACATTGTAGTTTATACGTGACAGTCACGATACCAAATGCCTTGGCCAATATGCCATCAATACGCTCGAACGTATTACCAGAAAAAAAGCGCGTCACACACATGATGCAATCAGGGCTGGGTCCAATTACAAAAAAAATCAAATCAGTTACAATTACTTTCAATTTTTCAGTTCAATTACAATTACACTTCTAAACTTTTCAAATCAATTACAATTACACCATTTCAGTTACAATTACACTTGTATTATGCAGAACCATTTGTTAATTATGTAGCGTGTGTGTTGGTAATTATGTGTATGAATAGTATGATTGATAAACAAATATAATAAACTTGGTGATGTTTGTACATTTTGTTGAACCATGACTTCATGAAGTCATGTACCTTCATATTACCTAGATAAATATTATTGTTCCTTATAAATACAATGTAATGTTTGCTTGGTTCAATAATTAATGTTTAATTACACAGAGTACAGTACAACTATAAACAAAGGCCACAACCATTTGAAATCCTAATTAGTCTCTCCAATCTATTAAGCCATTTCAAAGCAATTCCACTCATAAAATGTAACCACAAATAATTCATACCAGTACATTAGCAGTGTTCACATCAAGATACGTCCCGAGGGGTTTTGTGTATACTCTTTGGTGTACAACCATTTTGTCTACTGTGTTATACCCAGATTGGTTTACTTGGCAGTTGTGTTTTGAGGTTGTACCCTAGTTTGCCTACCATGAGTCTCTTGGCTTCAAGCCCAGTCAGTATTATTACCTAATAAACCTGTGGGCTGTAGTTCACTCTCAATTGAGCTAATTTACTGACTTTGGCAGTGTTAATTACATGATCTAAGTACTGTATCAACAGAAACCACCACCACATGATCTAAGTATTGTTTCAACAGAAAGCACCACCACCATGATCTAAGTACTGTATCAACAGAAACCACCACCACATGATCTAAGTACTGTACCAATAGAAACCTCCACCACATGATCTAAGTACTGTACCAACAGAAACCACCACCACATGATCTAAGTACTGTACCAACAGAAACCACCACCACATGATCTAAGTACTGTATCAACAGAAACCACCACCACATGATCTAAGTACTGTATCAACAGAAACCACCACCACATGATCTAAGTACTGTATCAACAGAAACCACCACCTGGCAGTTCACTGATAGAAGATTACAATTACAGCATAGCATATTATAGTAATATATATATATATATATGCAAAATTAAAAAGTAAAAAAAAATATATATACACTGTATATAAATGTACCATTACTAATAATCATTAATAAAATTTGTTATGAAAGAAAAAACAACCTGTGTATAATTGTATACTGTATTTTATTCAGTATTATATATCACATTCTATTGATCCTGCCTTGAAAATAAATGTTTCAAAACTGTTTATTTTTTGATGTTTTTTATTTATCGTTGATGTGGTTCATACATTTTATCTTCAAGGTATTTACTTTCTATCATCAAAGTATTGATTAGCAAGTGGGCTACCTAACAAGCTGTCGGGCTACTTCACTTTGCAAGGTTGGTAGCCCGACTGGCTACCTTCCATGACTTGCTAAATCTCACCCCTGACAATGTCATAAAATATTTGACTATCAGGCTATCTGGTGACAATACAACTACACAAGTCTGCACATATTGTGCTTTTGTATTAAAAAACATACAAAACTTTGTTGATCTCGATGCTTGTAAACAATTGTGTTAAATTCATATAAATCAGCGATTAATAAAATCTTAAATAAAAAAAATCATAAATCAATTATTTTTTGGAGTGATTTAAATAATGATTTAAATCAAACAACCCTGTTGGCAGCAGAGGCATATGTCCCTTCTCAGTTGTAGCAACTGAGAAGAAGACAGAGAATTGTAGAAGAGCATCAGTCCATAGTTGTACCATTCTAGTTCTCTTCCTTTCCTGGGTACTTAAATGACCACCCTTTCATTCCCTGGCTGGCCTTAAACTGACCCTACTACAGACAGTGAACGGGCATGGTAAACCATATCGGTCATTCCTTCAGATGACCCGGCTTCCATCCCCCTGTTGGGTCGCTGATCGTAGCTGCTGGATGCTGGGTAGGCCAAGTATGTCTACCGGTAGTCCGGTCAGTCTGGTATGACCCCTGACTAGCAACTGCGTGACAGCTGTAACTGATACTGGCTGACATGGAAATACTATACCCAATGCTACCAAGTTTATATGAACATGTTGATGTGAAAGTCAGTTGGTATTTAATAAAATACATACACCCTACATAGTTGATTCGCCATTGGACCAGCAGCCACTGAAGTACAATGAGGGTGGGCGTGATGTGCTGATGGTCACAGCGCTGCTGTCGCGTTATTAGGCGAACCGCCGAATTTTGCATCATTTGAAGCTTCTGAATTAACCGCACGTTTACTCCTAACGGTACAGCATTTCCATAATCCAGTCTGGATGTAACGTTTACTCCTAACAGTACAGCATTGCCATAGTGCAGTCTGGATGTAACGTTTACTCCTAACAGTACAGCATTTCCATAATCCAGTCTGAATGTAACATTTACTCCTAACAGTACAGCATTGCCATAATCCAGTCTGGATGTAACGTTTACTCCTAACAGTACAGCATTTCCATAATCCAGTCTGGATGTAACAAGCGTGTCCACAATCGTCTTGCACGCATGGGTCATTAAGCATTTTCGAATTTTTGCAATCTTGTGCAGCTGCCAGCTGGGAATAGACCCCCTGACACGTGCGAGCGACTTGTGTCGACATACACAAGGTGTTGTCCATGATGATGCCTGTATCTCTCACAAATGATTGCGGTGTTATGTCACGCCCACATACGTTGATTGTATCAACAACAAGGCGCACAGAAAACAACTGCCTCTGTCTTGGCCTCATTTAGCATTAAGTGATGGTCCATCATCCATCGTTTAATGTCAACTGTGCATCGCTTGATTCTCCGTATAGCATCCCCTACCTCGCAGGGTTGGTCACAAGGGAATTCCGCGTACAGCTGCGTATCATCGGCATACAAGTGATACTTAACGTTATGCTTGGCGAATATCGCACTTCATCTGAAGCTACTTGGAAAGGATTATATTTTTAATTTTGACATGTATTTCATACATTCAAGATAGTATATTATTGTAACTACAGGAATACATAGAACAAATCAGGCAAAATAAAAGTAAAGTAATTTATATTTGAAGAAATATTTGCATTCAAATACTTTTAGATGCAATTCACCCCAGACATAGGGAAATATATGTGGTTGGTCACGCGTGTGACGACTGTCATCAGTTGTTTCTGATTTGTTTTCTCTGAGCAAGAGCTGAAGAAATTCAATCTTAGCAACATAACTAGAAAGGTGTAAGGCACTGGTCGGGTTTCAAGTACAGCTGTATTAGTAAAAATGGTGTTTGCATGAACATTACACAAATGACTGAGTAATAATCAGACTTCACTAAGTTGTGATACGCTTTACACAAATAACTGAGTCATTATCAGATTCATTAATGGTCAGAATATATTTTTTAAATGTGGTTCATTAAAACACTGTACAGATTGTATAAGATGATTTTATGATTAAAAATGATCGACCGCATACAGTGTAAGTTTAAATCTAACAAAGGTCATACAAATAACACAGGTCGTGGGAGTGCATTTGATAACAAGCACTTTTTGACAATGTTTTGGTAATAGACATCAATCACTTGTTTTCACATCAACCAATTCTAGAATCAGAATAGGCCTTCAATGTCGGAATTGACAGATATTTGGGCTGGAATGAGAATAATTTGAATTGAGTCAAATGTAGATCTCTGCATGGCATCAGGCAATGTTATCTTACATGACTTGCTTGGGGGGTTCTAATGCTGTCCTAGTTTACATACAGCGAGCACCCACTCACTGGCATGTAGATTTCATATTGTGTGCTTCTACTTAGGCAGTCTGTTTATTGTGTACCCATGTGCAGTCGTGCATGCCTTCATGGTTGAGTGATCAGTGAGGTATACCAGAGAGATATAAGATCTAACATAGCTGTAAGTGAAAACAGGAAGTGTGACATTGGGGTAGTTAAAATGTACAATGTGACGTTTCATCATAAAACTACACGTTTGGTTTCGAAATACAATCAGGTAAGGTTAGTAAGGTACTAACAATGTTTGTGAGAAAGTACTAATTGAATCTAAGCAGGTTATCTGAACAGACTTGGCCTGTATTAATTATGAAAGGTGGATTCATGGGAATGACCTCCAAGGTTACTGTCTTTGTGAAACTATTATTCATTGTCGTTGCTGTTTGTGAAAAACAGTGTTTAAGGTGTCCAATTTTTAAGTCAACTAGGGGTTCAAGTTAGGTAAAAATTGTGGTGGTGGTGGTGGTGGTGGTGATAGTAGGTGCAGAATATCAGGTAACAATGAAATAGACTTGTTAATGGTTGCGTTTGTATGCAAGGTTGGTGAGCATTTAGTCACATCATAGCCCTGACTGGCAGGGCAGTGGGTGCAGAGGCCCTTTGTTGATTGTGTGCACTGGGCATGTGGTGGACCTCATTATGTCATAATTGACCACTTCACCTGTGGATGCTGGCTCAGCTCAGCTCAGCTCAGCTCAGCAACTCTGACACTTATTTTAAGAACATCTTTGCTTTAAACACTCTCATTAGTTGATATAGGTACGTGTGCTGTAGCTGTGATCGACTAGGCTCTTTAGTAACGTTTGTAGTTGTGCATCATTTTAGAGTATTAATAAATTTTAACTAACACTTACGTTACAGTTATTACAGATTGTTTCTTATTTCTACTTATGTTTTCACTATTATAAAATATAAACCATACAATTGTACTCATTAAAATGCTATAATATAATATACAAAATAATTATAAAGATATATTTTATGGTACTTGATGTATCGATTACAGGGTTAGGAATTTTGATTAATAAATGATGTTTAATAATAATTATTTTGATGATAACTGATCGTTTACCTAAGCAGCAAAAAATATACTTGGAATATTATTTATCATTAAACATTTATATATTTTTATTCAACACATCTGAAAGGTTGACTCGCATGTCGACAAGTTGTTAACTGAGCCTATCAGTGATCAACCATATTGTAGTGGTTAATTGGTCATCTTTGTTATTGTTTGCAGGTGGCAACCAGTGCTTGACCGCCATGTCTAGCTACCCTGTGGAAGTCTACTCGACACCAGATCAAGAGGTCATACCCATGGACAGATGGGGTGGTATGTGTATAGCTGTCAGTCTGTACAGGACATACTAACCAGGTGTCATGTTCTCAACAGACTAAGTAATTACATGTATAGTGAACAGTTCTCAGGATAGTTCATTTTCATGTTGAAATAATTATTTCAACATATCCAAAACTTGTTTTTACTGTAGTAGAAATTTTCATCGTCTTATCAAGATGACTTCATCAGTACTAATGACGTACCGGTCAGATGATACCGGTCAGTTCATAATTGCCCTTGACTCTGTTGATCACTGCCTTACATATCCATATGGCCTCTTTCACGAGTCTTCTCTTTCTGTGCGACTCCCTGTCTACCACTTTCACTCCCTCCCTTCTCTTTCTGTGTGACTCCCTGTCTACCACTTTCACTCCCTCCCTTCTCTTTCTGTGTGACTCCCTATCTACCACTTTCACTCCCTCCCTTCTCTTTCTGTGCGACTCCCTGTCTACCACTTTCACTCCCTCCCTTCTCTTTCTGTGTGACTCCCTGTCTATCACTTTCACTCCATCCCTTCTCTTTCTGTGTGACTCCCTGTCTACCACTTTCACTCCCTCCCTTCTCTTTCTGTGTGATTCCCTGTCTACCACTTTCACTCCCTCCCTCCTGTTTCTGTGTGACTCCCTGTCTACCACTTTCACTCCCTCCCTTCTCTTTCTGTGCGACTCCCTGTCTACCACTTTCACTCCCTCCCTTCTCTTTCTGTGCGACTCCCTGTCTACCACTTTCACTCCCTCCCTTCTCTTTCTGTGTGACTCCCTGTCTACCACTTTCACTCCCTCCCTTCTCTTTCTGTGTGACTCCCTGTCTACCACTTTCACTCCCTCCCTTCTCTCTCTGTGTGACTCCCTGTCTACCACTTTCACTCCCTCCCAGTCTATCAGGTGGTTCTCGCTGGTTGTGTGATCTGTGACGGCAGACTTGTTGGTGGTGGACTGTGACCATCTATTCTGGCCTTAAACGATCTACCTTTGAATTTGCGTTGTGTTTGATCATATGTTGGAATATCAGTCAACGTTACGGACACTACGGAAGGGTTGTGAAGCAACCTTTTTCACAAAATAAACCATCTCACATGAATGAAAAACTGATACAAAAATAACTTGTTTATGAAGATAATATTATTTAGAATGCAATGCCATTTTATGTTTTGGGAATAACAGTACAACTGGGGTCATTCCATATAAAATAAAAAAAAGCCAAAATGTTTTCGACCCTCTCTGATTTTAATGCAGTTTGGTACACATGTTGGACCTGTATACCCAAAATGTATAAATCACAATTTTTATTAAAATGTTATCATTAAGAAGGTCATTGTAAGAAGGTCATTGTACCAACAAGTTTCAAACAAAATATAAGTTCATGGTCCAAACATAAGGTCATGAGATACAGTAATTTGAAACTAATGAAAATTTTTCAGAACCTAATCTATAGCTATTGTAGCAGGAGCATTTCTGCCAAATAATATCAAATTATTGTATCTCAAGAACGTACCATGGAACCAATCTATTTTTTGTGAGAGAAACTTATTGACGCAATGACCTTGCTAAAGATAAAATTTGATCAACTATACTCCAGGTGATTTTTCAAGTGACAAATGTGAGATATTTGTATTTGGTTATTGTTGCTCTCCTGTTTAGCCCTGTAGTCTGGGATGAGGCTGCCACCTATACTAGTCGTCAATTTTTGTTTCTTCTTCGTCACTAGTCCTGTTTTACTGCCACCTCCAGACTCTCTACCAATTGTCTTTAGGGCACGCCCCTTTCTCAGACCGACGTCCACCCTGAATTCTTCCGATATTGCTGGTCTGTACAGTGTACCTTTTGTCTCTTCATATGTGCCTTTGACCATCCGCACCTCCGCCTCTGGGACACCCATCCACCTCAACGTGGCCATGGCCATACCTCTCCGAACTGTGTCATATGCCTTTTCAAGGTCTATGAATCCCAGAGCCATATTCTCCTGTCCGTCCAACAGTTGTCTCAGAGTGAACATCTTGTCTGCCGTACCTCTTCCTCTTCTGGAACCTTGTTGTTCTTCTCACATTTCACACTCCACTATCCTCCTTATCCTTCTATCCAGATTTCTCTCTTAACACCTTCTGAACATGACTCAGCAACGTGATACCTTAGTATTTTCCAGGGTTGTAAACATCTCCCTTTCTTTTCATACAGGGGCTATCAACACTGTCCGCCACTCCACTGGCATCTTCCCCTCTCTCATGCATGTATTTAACAATCACCTTGTCCACCTAACCCCGACACATTGAGCCATCACCAGCCTCTCCACTCGCACTTCATCAATACCTGTCACTCGTCCTCTCTTCACCTTCTTCATTGCTCTCTCTACCTCTGCATCCCCCAACCTCATCCAGCTTTACTTGTCCTTCTACTGCACTCAGTAGTTCTAGTTCGCTGTTTTCCCTTTGGTTTAGCAGTTCTTTTGGTTATTTGGTTATTGATTAAAAAATGATTTCTGTGTGAATGTCACTATTTAAACACCAGGAAATATAAATGTAACTATCTTAATAATCTAATTTGTTACAAAAAAGTTCATAAATGTTTAATAAATTTTAAAAGACTTTCTGCTTTACGGACACCACAAAATATGAAATTGCTATTTTTATTGGGGTGGGATGGGTATGTGGATATAATTTAGTATTGGTCAATGCGCATAATCTTCCGAAATATTTCTTACTCCAAAGCCATCGTCACAGCGGGAATCCCAACAATGGCAGACCGGAGGGAAATACCAGGCAGAACTCTATTCGCAAACATGCAAAAACATAATCACAAGTTGGATCATCTTCTGCCTCCAGTCAGGGAGCCTACACACTCAACCCAAAGTAACTGTAAATACACTGTGCCTCGATGCAGAACTGATAGATTTAAGAACTCTTATACAGAGTCAGTGTCTTGGCCTGGTTAGAGACAAGGATAGTCGTTTAGTGTAGTTATATTGGTGAGTCAGTGCCTTGGCCTGGTTAGAGACAAGGATAGTCGTTTAGTGTAGTTATATTGGTGAGTCAGTGTCTTGGCCTGGTTAGAGACAAGGATAGTCGTTTAGTGTAGTTATATTGGTGAGTCAGTGTCTTGGCCTGGTTAGAGACAAGGATAGTCGTTTAGTGTAGTTATATTGGTGAGTCAGTGCCTTGGCCTGGTTAGAGACAAGGATAGTCGTTTAGTGTAGTTATATTGGTGAGTCAGTGTCTTGGCCTGGTTAGAGACAAGGATAGTCGTTTAGTGTAGTTATATTGGTGAGTCAGTGTCTTGGCCTGGTTAGAGACAAGGATAGTCGTTTAGTGTAGTTATATTGGTGAGTCAGTGTCTTGGCCTGGTTAGAGACAAGGATAGTCGTTTAGTGTAGTTATATTGGTTCCAGATGGCAAGTGGATAAGGAAGCCATTGGCTTATCGAGAGTCCAACAATTTTCTCATCTGTGTGTAGCCCGTTGAAAATAGTGTAAATTTGTGTACTTTATGGCTCCCCCTGAATTTATACATGTAAAGATGAAATTATTTTTTATGAAAATTGTAAAATAACATAATATTTGTTGAAAATGACAAACAAGACAGGATTTGCAAAAAATTTATATTTGCAACTTGTGCGTAACACTACTAAGCCAAAGATGACACACTGATCTTGGCACAGCTGAAAGTAAAATGTCCGATACTTTGGATAAATCAAAGCTAAAGGTAAGTTCTGATATGTCGCTGTATCCAGTCCTTGGGACCATTCAAAGCACTTTACACTTCACTCCCGGCAGACCTGTTCATTCCAGCACAAACTAATCTTCTCTTGGAAGCATTCAGCCACATTGCAATTACTGTGCAAAGACATTTGTTCACATATCCACCTGTGTGAGTCACGTGTTCATACAGCTGAGGGAACTGGAGCAATGTGGGGTGAAAAAAATTACCCAAGCTTTGAACAGTAAGCAAGAGGGTTCAAACCTTAGTTAGACCATTTAATCGACCCTATAATAGATGACCTTTAATAGACCGCATAATAGTTGAGTTGTCTTGTACACGAATGTTGATTCAGACAGTTCTGATATTCATTGTTGCAGGCAGTAATTATGAGAATTCAAGCATTCCTGCCGAGGGATTTCCGGATCATAACCAGCACTACAGGAAGAAGTCTTCCCATAGGCCCAACACCCCGAATGGTGACACTGACGATTTCTTCAATCTTCCAAGTCGACAGAAATGTAAGTACAACAAGGGTTAATGCTGACCTGTAGCACAGCAAGCAAGAGTTAATATTGAGTGGCTGAGTAAAATTTGTTTACTGAGAACAATGTCGCACTTGAGTGACTTCATTTGAGTTTCATTTTGAGGTGTCCAGTGGCCAAACAGTGGACAATGTCCACTGTTTGGCGCAGTGCGTCAGCTTATGGCTGCACTGTTTGTTTTCTTGTTGTTTCTTAAGCAGTAACCAGCAAACATTGCCATGGAGCGTCTCCATGGCAACCACAACAGTAACACATTAAGCCTTTCTGAACTTAAAATAGCCCATGTTTCATGCTTCAGGTGACTCATTTGGCACAAACAAGACATGCACAATCTTGCACACACAAACAAGACATGCACACACAAACAAGACATGCACAACATTGCACACACAAACAAGACATGCACAACACTGCACACACAAACAAGACATGCACAACATTGCACACACAAACAAGACATGCACAACATTGCACACACAAACAAGACATGCACAACATTGCACACACAAACAAGACATGCACAACATTGCACACACAAACAAGACATGCACAACATTGCACACACAAACAAGACATGCACAACATTGCACACACAAACAAGACATGCACAACATTGCACACACAAACAAGACATGCACAACATTGCACACACAAACAAGACATGCACAACATTGCACACACAAACAAGACATGCACAACATTGCACACACAAACAAGTCATGCACAACATGGCACACACAAACAAGACATGCACAACATTGCACACACAAACAAGACATGCACAACATTGCACACACAAACAAGACATGCACAACATTGCACACACAAACAAGACATGCACAACATTGCACACACAAACAAGACATGCACAACATTGCACACACAAACAAGACATGCACAACATTGCACACACAAACAAGACATGCACAACATTGCACACACAAACAAGACATGCACAACATGGCACACACAAACAAGACGTGCACAACATTGCACACACAAACAAGACGTGCACAACATTGCACACACAAACAAGACGTGCACAACATTGCACACACAAACAAGACGTGCACAACATTGCACACACAAACAAGACATGCTGTGCATACTTAAGACTTAAAAGTGACAAGTACAACATTTTAATATAGTTTATAGATAAAAAAGTAACTTATGACTTATGACATTTTAACTCCAAACAGCCCTATCTTGAGCTAACATAGGAGTGGTTTATTTATAGAGTTTTTCTTCTCTAGAATTAGTGAGTCCACAGCAGGTGTTTTCTATTTCTCTGTGTGGGGTCTTTTACTTCCCCTGGCATAGGCACCAGGTAGAAGGGACCAACGGCTTTTACTGTCTCTTCCTAAAGACACAGGCAAAGTGGGATAAACAAAGTTGCCCAAGCTTCGAAACGGTGGAGGTGGTTTTGAACCCCGGTCCCTTTGACCAAAAAGTCTGGTGGTCTACCACACAACCACCATGCCGTAACAAATATAAACATACAGTACGTTTTGAAAGTTAAAACATGGTTTTATATTCGAAAACAATATAAAACTAGTGTTACACATACAATGACTAAAACATACTCATTATGAGTTAGATAAGTTTGCTACAAATGCACATGGTATTATGATGTAAGATTAGCCTCTAAGGTAGAGGTGTAATGTTTCTTGGTGACAGGTAAACATAATCACTGAAAATAAATGAAATACTCTTTTCAGCTGTGGTTCTTAAAAGGCTGTTTGTGATTTCTTTGAATACTTATGTAACAACCTTAGCAAACAAAAATACAGTTGCCATCTACTATTGGTACAGACTCTGACTGACGTTCAGGGCAAGTGTTTTCAAGTTTACATAGCTGCAACTATATTAATGGTTTTGTAAAGTAGCTCACAATCAGTAGTGGTAGTAAATGCACAATATCAGTGCAGCCTGTTTTGGTTCAGTCACAACGAAGCACCCATGTATCTTCAACTCTCACTTATAGTATATACTGTTTTAGTTCAGTCACAACGAAGCACCCATGTATCTTCAACTCTCACTTATAGTATATACTGTTTTAGTTCAGTCACAACGAAGCACCCATGTATCTTCAACTCTCACTTATAGTATATACTGTTTTAGTTCAGTCACAACGAAGCACCCATGTATCTTCAACTCTCACTTATAGTATATACTGTTTTGGTTCAGTCACAACGAAGCACCCATGTATCTTCAACTCTCACTTATAGTATATACTGTTTTGGTTCAGTCACAACGAAGCACCCATGTATCTTCAACTCTCACTTATAGTATATACTGTTGCAATTCAAAGAAGCAGCATGCCAAACTCACCTACCTTGCATCTTGAATGAATACAGTTACAATAGATCAAATAGATTTGTAGATTTTGTGGTATGATCTGGAATTCCGATTTAGCTTCTAAAGCAAATATATGCTAAATCAGTTTTAATGGTTATAGTAATTTGACAAGTTTTAATGCCTCAAGCGAGTTGTGATTCATTGAACCAAATGATCCATTGGAAATTGAGTTGACTAAATTTCACTAAAATTATGGTTATAGTAATTTAACAAGTTTTCCTGCTTCAAGCGAGTTGTGATTCATGCATCCAAATGATCCATTGCAAATTGAGCTGACTAAATTTCACTAAAATACAATTCATGTTTTTTAATCAAATTGACTTAAGCTGAAGCTTCATTATAAACATGGCAGATATCTCTCCATGGGTCCGTCTACTTCCTAAAGGATACGGCACAAAAAACACCTTTGAAGGGTCTTCTCAGACCATTCTTCATTTGCCACTGATAGTGTCACCAAGACAGCTCTTCTTGGTTATGGTTTCTGTCATCACGGCTGCCACCTCCAAAGTCACCAACAACAATGATGTCATCAATAACATTATATTGTTGCCATGGTAACAACAAAATTGTCAATGTCATAAGCCTGATATCAAAGTGATTCCATTGATCACATTGTGAATTTAAATGAATAAAATACAATCAAAACCACTTACACACATAGTTGGCCATTAGGAAATAAGACAATTACCAGTATGTTGAATACAATTACCAGTATGTTGAATACAATTACCAGTATGTTGAATACAATTACCAGTATGTTGAATACAATTGCTGGTTGTGTCTGCAGCAATGAAGCCTGGAGCAACATGGCGCATGAAATCTCATAAGGGAAGAAAGAGTTTCGCAACAATCCGTTTGAGACATGGAGAGAAATTTGATAATGATGATATCGCTGACGTTATCATCAACAACACCGGTGGCACGGATAATGTTGACACTGCAAAGGAAACAATGGAAGAGATCAGGGAACTCCCAAAGAATATGTCAGACAAGAAAGCTATCAGGTATGTCACTCTTCTCTCTGTGTATTTTTCCACCAAGTTGTCTGTCAACAAAACTCAAATGTGTCACTGTTCTCTGTGTGTCAGTTCAATGAGGTTGTCAACAAAACTATTAAAGTGTCACTGCTGTCTGTGTGTCGGCTCCTCGAGGTTGTCTGTCAAGGAAACTGTCAAAGGTGTCACTGCTGTCTGTGTGTCAGCTTCATGGGGTTGTCTGTCAAAGAAACTGTCAAAGGTGTCACTGCTGCCTGTGTGTCAGCTCCACAAAGTTGTCTGTCAAGGAACCTGTCAAATGTGTCACTGCTGTCTGTGTGTCAGCTTCATGGGGTTGTCTGTCAAGGTGTCACTGCTGTCTGTGTCAGCTTCATGGGGTTGTCTGTCAAGGGAACTGTCAAAAGTGTTACTGCTGTCTGTATGTCAGCTCCATGGAGTTGTCTGTCAAGGAACCTGTCAAATGTGTCACTGCTGTCTGTGTGTCAGCTTCATGGGGTTGTCTGTCAAGAAACCTGTCATAGGTGTCACTGTTATTGATGACATCATTGTTGTTGGTGACTTTGGAGGTGGCAGCCATGACGACAGAAACCATAACCAAGAAGAGCTGTCTTGGTGACAATATCAGTGTCAGCTCCATGGGGTTGTCTGTCAAGGAACCTGTCAGATGTGTCAATGAAGAGACCTGTCAAAGGGTACCTTGTTGTACCGTATTGTAGCTCTACAGTTTCAAGAGTATGTGGGGTTGGTCAAAATAAATGTAAAATTGGTCAATTCCAAGAGCATGTCAATCAAGGAAGTAGTAAAGTCACTTTTGTCTGTGTCACCTCAAAGAGTATGTAAGGCTATAAAACTATAAACTATGTCACAGTTTTCTGGATCCATTCCAGGAGAATGTCAATTGAGGGTATCCTTAATACTGGTTTGCAAGAGTGATTTTTTTGTCGACAGACATGGTGTCTATATCTTGCCATCTAAATGCACCCCCCACACATCTCAGTAAGGTCGTGATTTTCTGCTTCCGTTGCTTACAGTCTTGTTTAGTGACATTATGAACCTTTTGTTTCAGGGACAAGGTTGAACGCAGATGCAGTTCCAAGAAGAAGGAACGCTCTCCAAACTGTCTTGTTCTATTCTATTACAGAATGTCAATGGTACGTCACGCATCCATTCAGGTTGCCTTTATCCCTTGGCAGTAACGCACATGTTTGTTGTGGCCATGACTGGGTGCAATTATTCAAGATCAAATAATACTTTTAATGATTAATTTAAGTTACAATTACACCATTAATTACGATTAATTACAGTAATTTTTTATGTCACAAACTTGATCTAAAAAACCTATAAAAATTGAAGTCTGACACATTTTGTCCAGATTAACAAATATTAAATAAACTGTTTGAATAAACAGTTGGTTCTGCATATAGTATCTGCAATTACAATTACATAATCGAGGTATATGAGACTGTCATAAACTATTTTAACAGTACTGTATGACTCCCCACCCTTGTCATAAACTATTTTAACAGTACTGTAGGACTCCCCACCCTTGTCATAAACTATTTTAACAGTACTGTATGACTCCCCACCCTTGTCATAAACTATTTTAACAGTACTGTATGACTCCCCACCCTTGCCATAAACTATTTTAACAGTACTGTAGGACTCCCCACCCTTGTCATAAACTATTTTAACAGTACTGTATGACTCCCCACCCTTGCCATAAACTATTTTAACAGTACTGTATGACTCCCCACCTTTGCCATAAACTATTTTAACAGTACTGTATGACTCCCCACCCTTGTCATAAACTATTTTAACAGTACTGTATGACTCCCCACCCTTGCCATAAACTATTTTAACAGTACTGTAGGACTCCCCACCCTTGTCATAAACTATTTTAACAGTACTGTATGACTCCCCACCCTTGCCATAAACTATTTTAACAGTACTGTAGGACTCCCCACCCTTGTCATAAACTATTTTAACAGTACGGTATGACTCCCCACCCTTGCCATAAACTATTTTAACAGTACTGTATGACTCCCCACCTTTGCCATAAACTATTTTAACAGTACTGTATGACTCCCCACCCTTGCCATAAACTATTTTAACAGTACTGTATGACTCCCCACCCTTGCCATAAACTATTTTAACAGTACTGTATGACTCCTCACCCTTGTATACTGTGCATTGGACTGTTGTGTACAGAACTGGCAGTCCCTGAAGGGGAAGGTAGCGGAGGTGCTCTACTCATTGGAGCTGTGGAAGGCTTCCCTGAAGACAATCGAGGGCAACTTTGGCACGGGCGTGACGTCCTACTTTGAGTTCCTCAAGTGGCTGTTCCTCTTCAACATCCCCACCTTCCTTATTATCCTCTTCTTTGTGGTCGTGCCGCAGCTTCTCTGGAGGATCAACAACTCGGCCGTCTACACAGCCAGTGATACCAGCTTCACTGGCATTGAGCTACTCTCTGGTGGGGTAGGGCTCGCATATTATCTAATACCAATGCAAGGCTTTCACTGGTGGGGTAGGGCTCGCATATTATCTAATACCAATGCAAGGCTTTCACTGGTGGGGTAGGGCTGTCATATTATCTAATACCAATGCAAGGCTTTCACTGGTGGGGTAGGGCTGTCATATTATCTAATGACAATGCAAGGCTTTCACTGGTGGGGTAGGGCTGTCATATTATCTAATGACAATGCAATGCTTTCACTGGCGGGGTAGGGCTCGCATATTATCTAATGACAGTGCAAGGCTTTCACTGGCGGAGTAGAGCTGTCATATTATCTAATACCAATGCAAGGCTTTCACTGGTGGGGTAGGGCTGTCATATTATCTAATGACAATGCAATGCTTTCACTGGTGGGGTAGGGCTCGCATATTATCTAATACCAATGCAAGGCTTTCACTGGTGGGGTAGGGCTCACATATTATCTAATACCAATGCAAGGCTTTCAATGGTGGGGTAGGGCTGTCATATTATCTAATGACAATGCAATGCTTTCACTGGCGGGGTAGGGCTCGCATATTATCTAATACCAATGCAAGGCTTTCACTGGTGGGGTAGGGCTCACATATTATCTAATACCAATGCAAGGCTTTCAATGGTGGGGTAGGGCTGTCATATTATCTAATGACAATGCAATGCTTTCACTGGCGGGGTAGGGCTCGCATATTATCTAATACCAATGCAAGGCTTTCACTGGTGGGGTAGGGCTCACATATTATCTAATACCAATGCAAGGCTTTCAATGGTGGGGTAGGGCTGTCATATTATCTAATGACAATGCAATGCTTTCACTGGCGGGGTAGGGCTCGCATATTATCTAATACCAATGCAAGGCTTTCACTGGTGGGGTAGGGCTCACATATTATCTAATACCAATGCAAGGCTTTCAATGGTGGGGTAGGGCTGTCATATTATCTAATACCAATGCAAGGCTTTCACTGGTGGGGTAGGGCTCGCATATTATCTAATACCAATGCAAGGCTTTCACTGGTGGGGTAGGGCTTGCATATTATCTAATACCAATGCAAGGCTTTCACTGGTGGGGTAGGGCTGTCATATTATCTAATACCAATGCAAGGCTTTCACTGGCGGGGTAGGGCTGTCATATTATCTAATGACAATGCAAGGCTTTCACTGGCGGGGTAGGGCTGTCATATTATCTAATGACAATGCAAGGCTTTCACTGGCTTGCATATTATCATATTATCAAATAACAACACTAGTGTCTAACTGGTGGAATGTAACTGTCATATTATCAAACAATTCAAAATTCTCTGATATTAAGGCACCAATTGCATCTTTTGACATTATATCAAGTTTTATTTGTTTTGTTTTTTATTTAGCATTACTGTATTTTTATTTTCCAATATCTACTGCCTGATGCCATGCAGGCCATATTTAAGTGTTAATTTAAATGAGTTTGGTTGGCAAAAAATATTTTATTTTACTTTTACTCGCAATTTGTAGGGTTGGTTCAAAGGGACAGAATTGTTCTATGGTAGCTACACCAATTACACTGTGGACATCATCAATTTGTAGGGTTGGTTCAAGGGGACAGAACTGTTCTATGGTAGCTACACCAATTACACTGTGGACATCATCAATTTGTAGGGTTGGTTCAAGGGGACAGAACTGTTCTATGGTAGCTACACCAATTACACTGTGGACATCATCAATTTGTAGGGTTGGTTCAAGGGGACAGAATTGTTCTATGGTAGCTACACCAATTACACTGTGGACATCATCAATTTGTAGGGTTGGTTCAAGGGGACAGAACTGTTCTATGGTAGCTACACCAATTACACTGTGGACATCATCAATTTGTAGGGTTGGTTCAAAGGGACAGAATTGTTCTATGGTAGCTACACCAATTACACTGTGGACATCATCAATTTGTAGGGTTGGTTCAAGGGGACAGAACTGTTCTATGGTAGCTACACCAATTACACTGTGGACATCATCAATTTGTAGGGTTGGTTCAAGGGGACAGAACTGTTCTATGGCAGCTACACCAATTACACTGTGGACATCATCAGTGGAACTAAATACAGTATGCGCTTTGCATACCTCTTTACCTGTGGAGGTTTCTACGTGATCACACTGCTTACATTGGCCTACAGGTGGGTGCCCTTTGTTTCTGTTCTGTGATTATGTTGCAGCAGTTGGTAACAGATAACCAGAAATGTGTTTCCAAGGTTTTAGCAGCAGTGTTTAAATTAAACTTGTTTGGATTAGTAATTTGATGCATGGATGAATATGATTTGGATGTAGAAATATGATGTTTCTTGGTACAGGTATACAGTATAATTTCCACTAAATGAGTAGTGCACAAGTTTGAAGGCTTAGGTGCACATCTATTGGTTTCTCAAAAGTGACCTTAGTTAATAGATACAGTGCTAATTTTGAGGTAAGTATGCTAAGTAGTAATACCATGTTGGGGGTTCACTTCTGTCAGGTAGTGTGCTTCTATTGGACATTATGTGGTATGGTTTTTGGTGTAGAAATGTGTTGTGGTTTAGTGTGATAGTATTGTGTTTTGCTGTAATTTTGTGTTTGGTTTGTCTCAGAACTTAGAACTTAAAAGTATATTGTATTTTGATGTAGAAATGTGTAGGTAGAACTATAATGCAGAAATACAATGTGGCTTGGCATAAAAAATTTTTTGGTCTTTCTTATGGTTGCATAGTGTGTGTTGGCATGGTGTGTGTTGGCGTGGTGTGTGTTAGCATGGTGTGTGTTGGCATGGTGTGTGGTGACATGGTGTGTGTTGGCATGGTGTGTGTTGGCGTGGTGTGTGTGGCATGATGTGTGGTAGCGTGGTGTGTATTGGCATGGTGTGTGTTGACATGGAGTGTATTGGCATGGTGTGTGTTGGCATACATGTATATTGTACTTTCACACTGAGGTATGCTGTATTTGCAGCTTGGTGAAGTCTTACAAGATTCACTTCATTGAGGGAAGTCAGTCGAACCGCCTGTACTACGTGTCGAAGGTGCTGTGTGGGTGGGACTACATGGTGACCCAGGAGGACTCCAGTAACTTGCATCACAAGACACTCACCAAGGAGCTGCAGGTACGGTCACAGCTCACCTCTCTGCATTCTTTCCACCTGTCGTAATAATATGAACACTTCTGTCACGCCTAAGTCCTCAGACAAACGACCTCAGAGGTGCATCAAGACAAAAGGTTGGGCAACCTGGAAATCAATATACAACGCCAAAGTTGTCAACAGATGGATGGATACTCTACTGAGCTGAGGATTGTAAACACGGTGAAAGTTGTCAACAGATGGATGGATACTCTACTGAGCTGAGGATTGTAAACATGGTTAAAGTTGTCAACAGATGGATGGATACTCTACTGAGCTGAGGATCGTAAACACGGTTAAAGTTGTCAACAGATGGATGTATACTCAACTGAGCTGAGACGGGTAAGCACGGTGGCCTCCCCATGCCAGGGTGACCTTCCCAGGAAGATACTAATTAGGTAGAAACTCTTCCCCATGCCAGGGTGGCCTCCCCAGGAAGATACTAGTTAGGTAGAAACTCTTCCCCATGCCAGGGTGGCCTTCCCAGGAAGATATTGGTTAGGTATAAACTCTTCCCCATGCCAGGGTGGCCTTCCCAGGAAGATACTGGTTAGGTAGAAACTCTTCCCCATGCCAGGGTGGCGTTCCCAGGAAGATACTGGTTAGGTAGAAACTCTTCCCCATGCCAGGGTGGCCTCCCCAGGAAGATACTGGTTAGGTAGAAACTATTCCCCATGCCAGTTTGGCCTCCCAAGGAATGACAACATTCTTCTTGGAAGCACTGCACGTCAATCCCATCATTAATTAAATAAAATTTATATTTTACGAAGGATTTGGCCGAAACAAAAGTACTGGAGGCATTCACCGGCATTACGTAATTAAATGTTGTTGGTTCTGTACTAATTAATTTAATTATTTATTTGGTATAGTCTCCTACATTTAATAACGTACTTGCTGTTGAAATGTAGGTTTTGACACATGATTGAACACAGTCAGTCAGTTTAGTGTGTGACAAACCAGCTGTTAAGTTAGTCGTAAAAGACCCGTGGCAAATCTAGGATCTCGCAATGGTGGGACCATGCCTAGTCACCAATTAGTTAACCATCCTAGCGTGTCGCAGCGCAATTAAAAAACACGGAGAAGAGTAAACCAAAGGAGGTGCCATGGCCTAATAAACCCCTAAATACGCCACTGTTGGAATCTCACACCCTGTCATAGCAGCATGCATCAAATGGTGAATTTATAGGCCATGTCAGCATTTTCTGGTGCTACAAATAGTACAATGACAAAAAGTCTACAGTTCATCAGTTGCAAGGCGTTTTCATCATGGTTTTTATCACGATCTGAATATAATTTTGGTGCAAGTTGGATATATTTTATTTATATTATGCATAATAAAACAGTTCCTTGCTACATCTTCTGTTGTGTTATTTGATAATAGGTAATGGTAAGGTAATTATTTTACCAGTTTTCTGACACATTCCATGAACACATAATTGTGAGTATTGTGAGACATCCTATTAAAAATAGGAATTGTCTGGTAACATTAATACAGTTCGTCTGGCTTGTTCGTTTTTGATAGCACTATTAAATTGACAATTCTATTAAATTTATTTATATGTTAAGGTGGTCCTTATTTTTTTATTTCCACTGGAGCACCAGGTCATTTTGTTACACCTTTAAAAAAATTATTTCAATGCAGTAAAATAATATTTAAATGTCACTCAACAGTTTAGCTTCACACCAATACTTGCCTATTATAACCAGTGCGTGTTTCTATGGCTCCATACATATCAGTGACACCTACGAAGCCAAAGAAGTTATGTTTACGGAGGTTTTCATGCAGGTTTGGATCCTTATAATAGTAACATTGAAAGCGCATTTAAATCAGCTACAGAATCCACAACAGTGCCACCGACAGAAAGCACCATACACTGGCTAGAACAATGCCACCGACAGCTAGGCACCAAGCACTGCCTGGAACAGTCCCACCGACAGCCAGGCACCACACACTGCCTGGAACAGTCCGACCGACAGCCAGACACCACACACTGCCAGGAACAGTCCCACCAATAGCCAGACACCACGCACTGCATGGAACAATACCACTGATAGCCAGGTATCCCACACTGCCTGGAACAGTCCCACTGATAGCCAGGCACCACACACTGCCCCGAGTTAACCAGGATGAAGATTGTCCAGAAGGAACTTGGCTGAGAATCAATAACTCCACCAATACAACTCAGAAAACCTTGCTGACGCATGAATGAAACATGCTGCTAACATATATCTGCATTCATCCATCAGCTGTTCACCCACCCACGCACATACCCACCCACACCCCTACCCCAAAAAAAGTAAAATTGGACATGCTGTAGACACACTGCCAATGCAGTGAATGGAAAGTCGATTATTTATAAATTTCAACCATGAAAATATATATATATATCTCGCAATTTTTGTTGGATAATACAAATAGACCCTGACCCTGACCAACCCACCAACATCCATTTGTTTTAGGATTATTGGAATTGTTTATATTTACAAAGCCCCTTTCCCACCAATGTTGAATGAACTCTGGTGAAATTGTTACAGGCAGCTCTATATGTTGACGATGATAGTATATTATAGTAATTGTGATACGTACACATGATAATCACATAATTATATTACAATTTCTATAGGTGGCTAATTTTCCCTCAGCAATAAATTTTTTCACAGTTTATTCCAAAGGTGCAAGAAACAAAAAACAGAAAGTACAATTAAGAAAAGAATATGATACAACATCACAACTTGATGGATATTAACGTAGCAATTGTACACATTAATTTTAAATCTTACTTATTTCATTTAGCATCAAAAACCTCATACGGTGATATTTAAATGTTGCAACTGCATGGGAACCATCTACAATTTCTAAAATGTAATTTCAGAACTGAACACCAGGGCGTCTCTTGTATTTGTGAATTTCATCATTTCTCGTAAATGTATCTTTCGTAACTGGAAGTAACATATTCTTGCCTATATTATACATAAATAATGCAACAATGTATTTGTAAACTTTACCTAGTGGTAACATTGAGAGTTGTTCTGTGTGTATTCTGTATGGAACTCTCGTTACAGGAGTATCTGGCTGAGTTTCGTGAGGAGAAGCACACCAAGACATGTGGGGAGTGGTGTAGATTGGTCCTACTGCGTCTCCTCATCAACATTGCAGTCCTCGGTGTCCTCGCTGGCTTTGGCTATCTCATCTGGTACATCGCCCCCCTCACACGCTCCGCCACGGTAAGCATGCTAGGCTGAGGGGTCACATTAGAGAGTTAGAGATGTTAATGTAAGCATGCTAGGCTGAGGGGTCACATTAGAGAGTTAGAGATGTTAATGTAAGCATGCTAGGCTGAAGGGTCACATTAGAGTAGCAGAGTTAGAGATGTTAATGTAAGCATGCTAGGCTGAGGGGTCACATTAGAGAGTTAGAGATGTTAATGTAAGCATGCTAGGCTGAAGGGTCACATTAGAGTAGCAGAGTTAGAGATGTTAATGTAAGCATGCTAGGCTGAAGGGTCACATTAGAGTAGCAGAGTTAGAGATGTTAATGTAAGCATGCTAGGCTGAGGGGTCACATTAGAGAGTTAGAGATGTTAATGTAAGCATGGTAGGCTGACGGGTCACATTAGAGTAGCAGAGTTAGAGATGTTAATGTAAGCATGCTACCAAACATGTCTGGTTGGCCACATTAAAGTAACAAAGTCATTGATGTTACTGTAGACATGCGACTAGTTCAACCCATAACTACAGGTTTCGTTAGAGTAGCAAAGTCAGAAATGTTACTGCAGACATGCTACTAGTTTTACCCATGGCTGTGAAGTTATGATAGAATAGCAAAGTCAGAGGTATGGCTTGTGTTGGAGAAACGTTTTCAAAGTCATGTCACAAAATGTTTCAATGTTTTTTGCTAGACAGATGTCTACAATATTTATGTAATATATTTAGTTATTAATTTTCATTTTGCGATATATCTGCTATGTCCATTTACACACTGTACATAGCTGTGTATATGTTAGTTTGTAGACTAGCAATGCTATACACTGTACACAGCTGTGTACATGTTGGTTTGTAGAGTAGCAAGGCTATACACTGTACATAGCTGTGTACATGTTGGTTTGTAGACTAGCAATGCTATACACTGTACATAGCTGTGTACATGTTGGTTTTAGTGTAGCAATGCTATACACTGTACATAGCTGTGTATATGTTGGTTTGTAGAGTAGCAATGCTATACACTGTACATAGCTGTGTACATGTTGGTTTGTAGAGTAGCAATGCTATACACTGTACATAGCTGTGTACATGTTGGTTTGTAGAGTAGCAATGCTATACACTGTACATAGCTGTGTACATGTTGGTTTGTTGAGTAGCAATGCTATACACTGTACATAGCTGTGTATATGTTGGTTTTAGAGTAGCAATGCTATCCTTCGTGACATCACAACACCACTTGTGATCTCTGCCATCAACCTGATTGTGCCGTTCGCGTTCTCCTATCTCGCCTCAATAGAGAACTACCACAACCCTTGGGTGGACATCTTCCTTACCATGCTCCGGTAAGAGGCATGGTAGTGTAGTGGTTAGCACGTCTTGACTCAAGACCTAGACCAGGCATGGGTACATTTGGTGTAAAAACCTGACTCAACAGTGGAGACAGAATATCACTTGTGACTCGGATGATCACATTAAAGTTGGTCCTGTCTCATTAATCTAGGACATAAAAGAACCCCTTAGAACGACATGCACCCTGACAGTGACCACCCACAGTGACATACACCCTGACAGTGACCACCCTCAGTGACATGCACCCTGACAGTGACCACCCACAGTGACATGCACCCTGACAGTGACCACCCTCAGTGACATGCACCCTGACAGTGACCACCCTCAGTGACATGCACCCTGACAGTGACCACCCACAGTGATATGCATCCTGACAGTGACCACTGACAGTGACCACCCTCAGTGACATGCACCCTGACAGTGACCACCCTCAGTGACATGCACCCTGACAGTGACCACCCACAGTGACATGCACCCTGACAGTGACCACCCACAGTGTCATGCACCCTGACAGTGACCACCCACAGTGACATGCACCTTGACAGTGATCACCCTCAGTGACATGCACCCTGATAGTGACCACCCTCAGTGACATGCACCCTGACAGGGACCACCCTCAGTGACATGCACCCTAACAGTGACTACCCACAGTGATATGCATCCTGACAGTGACCACTGACAGTGACCACCCTCAGTGACATGCACCCTGACAGTGACCACCCACAGTGATATGCATCCTGACAGTGACCACTGACAGTGACCACCCACAGTGACATGCACCCTGACAGTGACCACCCACAGTGTCATGCACCCTGACAGTGACCACCCACAGTGACATGCACCCTGACAGTGATCACCCTCAGTGACATGCACCCTGATAGTGACCACCCTCAGTGACATGCACCCTGACAGGGACCACCCTCAGTGACATGCACCCTAACAGTGACCACCCACAGTGTCATGCACCCTGACAGTGACCACCCTCAGTGACATGCACCCTGACAGGGACCACCCTCAGTGACATGCACCCTGACAGTGACCACCCACAGTGTCATGCACCCTGACAGTGACCACCCTCAGTGACATGCACCATGACAGTGACCACCCTCAGTGACATGCACCCTGACAGTGACCACCCACAGTGACATGCACCCTGACAGTGACCACCCTCAGTGACATGCACCCTGACAGTGACCACCCTCAGTGACATGCACCCTGACAGTGACCATCTTCAGTGACATGGACCCTGACAGTGACCACCCACAGTGACATGCACCCTGACAGTGATCACCCACAGTGTCATGCACCCTGACAGTGACCACCCTCAGTGACATGCACCCTGACAGTGACCACCCTCAGTGACATGCACCCTGACAGTGACCACCCACAGTGACATGCACCCTGACAGTGACCACCCTCAGTGACATGCACCCTGACAGTGACCACCCTCAGTGACATGCACTCTGACAGTGACCACCCACAGTGACATGCACCCTGACAGTGACCACCCTCAGTGACATGCACCCTGACAGTGACCACCCTCAGTGACATGCACCCTGACAGTGACCACCCACAGTGACATGCACCCTGACAGTGACCACCCACAGTGACATGCACCCTGAGAGTGACCACCCTCAGTGACATGCACCCTGATAGTGACCACCCTCAGTGACATGCACCCTGACAGTGACCACCCTCAGTGACATCATACATAGCAAGGTCGGCTTGGTGATAATGTTCTGAAAATGTTCGACTAGTTGAATGAGACCTTGTAACACATTGAATTGTAGTAACAACAGCATTCACTTACTAGTCAGTTAGTGGAACGTTGCTGAGTGTTGGAAACAAACTAGAAGTCCCCTCACTTTCCCAGGGCCCCCCGAACTTGTGGCCATCTCACCAAGTCAGCCGTGATATGCCTCTTTTCACATCATCTACAGTAAGATGTTGTGGTGCCAATCCTAGTTGCTTCAAGCACCACTAGGGCCTACGAGTGAGTTAGATTCTGGCCAGGCTGGTTTGGGGAGAAAGCATCTGACTTTAAACAATTCAGTCTTTTAAAATAAATGGTATTTGGCTACTTTAACAGTCATGTTTGAAAATGTCACTTCACCTGAATATGGGTATGTGAATGTTATTTGAGTACATTACAGTAGTAGTATATTAGATTGTTGTGGTTCACTAATTGTTAAGTGGTAACAATTTACTTCACCAACACTGTCATCTTGTGGTCATAATGTGTCAATAACCTTATCACTTTGGTGTCAATGTGTGTCATGAAAAGTGTCACCTGAAACAGTAAATGTCACCTTGTGACAGTTGATGATTGCAGGACTGTCAGACTGAACAGAGTCATTCTGTGTGTTTGTAGAACCATCACGCTGAACGTTGTCACTCTTGGAGCTCTAATGTCATTTTGGTTCATCTCCTCTGACATCAGTTGTCACAGTCAGCTACAAACTACGACAAACACCACTGAAAGTAACACTGTGTCACCAGTCGAGACAACCAGCAGTGACACGACCACTGAGGCGACTAGCAGTGATAATGAGTGCACCCCTGTAAGTCTAGGGTTGACAGTGACAACTCTGTAAGTCTAGGGTTGACAGTGACACACCTGTAAGTCTAGGGTTAACAGTGACACCCCTGTAAGTCTAAGGTTAACAGTGACACCCCTGTGAGTCTACCTAGTGACTGTGTGACTTAGATAATTGACCTTGTAATCAAACCCCATATGCACACTGTGGGTCTATGTGCCACTGTTATTGAGCTGATGCAAAAACACATGCACAAGTAGCTACACACGCATGCCCACAAACACATGTACACTAATGCATACACACACACATGCATGCCCACAAACACATGTACACTAATGCATACACACACACACATACATGCCCACAAACACATGTACACTAATGCATACACACACATGCATGCCCACAAACACATGTACACTAATGCATACACACACATGCATGCCCACAAACACATGTACACTAATGCATACACACACATACATGCCCACAGACACATGTACACTAATGCATACACACACATGCATGCACTCATTTTAAGGCCGTCTATTTGCTGTTGTTTCAGTGCTGGGAGAATTTTTTGGGCCAACAGTTCTACTGTCTCGTCATTGTAGACTTCATCTTCATTATTCTTGCCACGTTCTGCTCAGAGTTCCTCAAGAAGTATGTCTGTCTATGTACTTGTGATTTGTGAGAAACTGGTATTTCAGCATATTTACAAGTATGTTTGAGATTACTGACAAACACCAGTCTCTGTTTTCTCTTGGGTCACAGGAAGAACATTCACAGATTTTTTTTACATGTTCATTTTGTATAAAACAAATCAAATTGCACTCAATTAGTAATTTTATGTTGAAATAAGTTCTGATCGTAAAAACTGACATTAGTTAATAATTTAACATGAAAAACAGCTCGGTATCGCAATAATTGTAATGCAGTCGCTGTGTTCAGATATAGCATCTGAACTTGTTGCCATTGACAACTATCAAAATATCCCACTAAAATTGTCATTTGTTAAAAAAGTAAGTTTATTTAATACCGATGAACGTCACTGTAAAGGGTTCATTTTAAACTTTCATGCAGCACCACATTGATACTCTAAACAAAAGTAAACATCCACTCAAAATAATTCCTATATTTACAAGTAGTTTCTACATGGTTTAAAGACAAATAGTATTATTTACAGTAGTTTCTACACATTCTGAAGGCAAATGGTATTATTTACAGTAGTTTCTACATGTTCTGAAGACAAGTGGTATTATTAACACCAATTCGTGGTGGGCATTCCTTTTTAAAAGCAGTAAGCTGGATAGCTCTGGTATATTATGACATTGGTGTTCTGTTGGCTGAAATGCTTTATTCCAGATCTAGTCCCCAATAACTATAAAGACTAAGAGATTAACAGGAGACCAAATAAACATGTTTTAATGTTAAGTTATAAAGAAGATATTTGTTGAACATTATTTTCTAAATTAAAGAATATATTTACAACTAAAGAGCAAGCTTGTCATCTGTAGCTTGTTGCTTTGTATGGCAATCTTGTTAAATCTTCCTTGTCCACTTGGCGTCTGTAGCTTGTTGCTTTGTATGGCAATCTTGTTCAATCTTCCTTGTCCACTTGCCATCTGTAGCTTGTTACTTTGTATGGCAGTCTTGTTAAATCTTCCTTGTCCACTTGCCATCTGTAGCTTGTTGCTTTGTATGGCAGTCTTGTTAAATCTTCCTTGTCCACTTGCCATCTGTAGCTTGTTACTTTGTATGGCAATCTTGTTAAATCTTCCTTGTCCACTTGCCATCTGTAGCTTGTTGCTTTGTATGGCAGTCTTGTTAAATCTTCATTGTCCATTTGCCATATGTAGCTTGTTACTTTGTATGGCAATCTTGTTAAATCTTCCTTGTCCACTTGCCATCTGTAGCTTGTTACTTTGTACGGCAATCTTGTGAAATCTTCCTTGTCCACTTGCCATCTGTAGCTTGTTGCTTTGTATGGCAATCTTGTTAAATCTTCCTTGTCCACTTACCATCTGTAGCTTGTTACTTTCTATGGCAGTCTTGTTAAATCTACATTGTCCACATGGCGTCTGTAGCATGTTACTTTGTATTGCAGTCTTGTTAAATCTTCATTGTCCATTTGCCACCTGTAGCTTGTTGCTTTGTATGGCAGTCTTGTTAAATCTTCATTGTCCATTTGCCATCTGTAGCTTGTTGCGTTGTATGGCAATCTTGTTAAATCTTCCTTGTCCACTTACCATCTGTAGCTTGTTACTTTCTATGGCAGTCTTGTTAAATCTTCATTGTCCACTTGCCATCTGTAGCTTGTTACTTTCTATGGCAGTCTTGTGAAATCTTCATTGTCCACTTGCCATCTGTAGCTTGTTACTTTCTATGGCAATCTTGTGAAATCTTCCTTGTCCACTTGCCATCTGTAGCTTGTTACTTTGTATGGCAGTCTTGTTAAATCTTCATTGTCCACTTGCCATCTGTAGCTTGTTGCTTTGTATGGCAATCTTGTTAAATCTTCCTTGTCCACTTACCATCTGTAGCTTGTTACTTTCTATGGCAGTCTTGTTAAATCTACATTGTCCACATGGCGTCTGTAGCATGTTACTTTGTATTGCAGTCTTGTTAAATCTTCATTGTCCATTTGCCACCTGTAGCTTGTTGCTTTGTATGGCAGTCTTGTTAAATCTTCATTGTCCATTTGCCATCTGTAGCTTGTTGCGTTGTATGGCAATCTTGTTAAATCTTCCTTGTCCACTTACCATCTGTAGCTTGTTACTTTCTATGGCAGTCTTGTTAAATCTACATTGTCCACTTGGCATCTGTAGCATGTTACTTTGAATGGCAGTCTTGTTAAATCTTCATTGTCCATTTGCCACCTGTAGCTTGTTGCTTTGTATGGCAATCTTGTTAAATCTTCCTTGTCCACTTACCATCTATAGCTTGTTACTTTCTATGGCAGTCTTGTTAAATCTACATTGTCCACTTGGCGTATGTAGCATGTTACTTTGAATGGCAGTCTTGTTAATCTTCATTGTCCATTTGCCACCTGTAGCTTGTTGCTTTATATGGCAATCTTGTTAAATCTTCCTTGTCCACTTACCATCTGTAGCTTGTTACTTTCTATGGCAGTCTTGTTAAATCTTCATTGTCCATTTGCCACCTGTAGCTTGTTACTTTCTATGGCAGTCTTGTTAAATCTTCATTGTCCACTTGGCGTCTGTAGCATGTTACTTTGTATGGCAGTCTTGTTAAATCTTCATTGTCCATTTGCCACCTGTAGCTTGTTGCTTTGTATGGCAATCTTGTTAAATCTTCCTTGTCCACTTACCATCTGTAGCTTGTTACTTTCTATGGCAGTCTTGTTAAATCTACATTGTCCACTTGGCGTATGTAGCATGTTACTTTGAATGGCAGTCTTGTTAAATCTTCATTGTCCATTTGCCACCTGTAGCTTGTTGCTTTATATGGCAATCTTGTTAAATCTTCCTTGTCCACTTACCATCTGTAGTTTGTTACTTTCTATGGCAGTCTTGTTAAATCTACATTGTCCACTTGGCGTCTGTAGCATGTTACTTTGAATGGCAGTCTTGTTAAATCTTCATTGTCCACTTGCCACCTGTAGCTTGTTGCTTTGTATGGCAATCTTGTTAAATCTTCCTTGTCCACTTACCATCTGTAGCTTGTTACTTTCTATGGCAGTCTTGTTAAATCTACATTGTCCACTTGGCGTCTGTAGCATGTTACTTTGTATGGCAGTCTTGTTAAATCTTCATTGTCCATTTGCCACCTGTAGCTTGTTGCTTTGTATGGCAGTCTTATTAAATCTTCATTGTCCATTTGCCACCTGTAGCTTGTTGCTTTGTATGGCAATCTTGTTAAATCTTCCTTGTCCACTTACCATCTGTAGCTTGTTACTTTCTATGGCAGTCTTGTTAAATCTACATTGTCCACTTGGCGTATGTAGCATGTTACTTTGAATGGCAGTCTTGTTAAATCTTCATTGTCCATTTGCCACCTGTAGCTTGTTGCTTTATATGGCAATCTTGTTAAATCTTCCTTGTCCACTTACCATCTGTAGCTTGTTACTTTCTATGGCAGTCTTGTTAAATCTACATTGTCCACTTGGCGTCTGTAGCATGTTACTTTGAATGGCAGTCTTGTTAAATCTTCATTGTCCACTTGCCATCTGTAGCTTGTTGCTTTGTATGGCAATCTTGTTAAATCTTCCTTGTCCACTTGCCATCTGTAGCTTGTTACTTTGTACGGCAATCTTGTGAAATCTTCATTGTCCATTTGCCACCTGTAGCTTGTTACTTTGTATGGCAGTCTTGTTAAATCTACATTGTCTACTTGGCGTCTGTAGCTTGTTACTTTGTATGACAGTCTTGTTAAATCTTGTTAAACACTCACTTGGGTAGGTGTACACAAAATTATGCTCCCATCTAGTGGGGAGTAATCATATTGATCCAGGCTGAACAGATGCTATTCTGTTTGTTACTAATATTGATGAATAAAAAGATCTACTATTGTGTTTACCTGACTGAAACAACCACATCGACAGAAGACTCTTCATATTGCTAACAGACATGGCAGAACCAAAGGACATTACTATGGAAATTAATCATGCCAGGCTGTCTGTAATGATGGCAATACAATGAGTATCCTAGACTGCTATCATCTATTTCATTTTGCAGGATCCTGGCTGCCTCCAAGAAAGTATCCCATCCAGAATTTAATATTGGCCGTAACACCCTAAACCTGATCTACTCCCAGTCGCTTGTCTGGTAAGTGTCTCCACAGCTTTACCTCTCATATTTCTCAACTTTAAAACTTGTCTTTCTTAATCCCACCAGAATAAACATGCCATGTGCTTGTTTATATGCAAATAATAACTTATTTTGCTTTTAAAATAAGAGAAAATACACAATTATGACATTCTCCTATACATTGTATATGTGTGTATATATTTTTTTACATGTTAAATATTTCACTAAATAAATATTTAATTTATTTAACTATCCAAGTTATTAAATATATCAAAATAGAACCAGTCGACTTTAGATGTACAGTGAAACCTGTCCATAGCGGACACCGCCAGGACAGTACATTATGTCCGTCATAGACAGGTGTCCGTTATGAACAGGTGTCCGCTAAGGCAGATTTTACTGTATTATCTTGATGTATGTCAACAACATATATTGTTACTCGTAAATAACTTATTCTCCTGGCAAAACTGTCAGTTATTTTTTTTTATTCCCAGTGATATACCTGTAATTGGTGATGGGTATACATCTCATTTCTACTCATAAGACTGTTTCTAGCAGCACATTGATTTGTAGGTTGGGAGTCTTCTACTGCCCCTTGTTACCATTCATCATGATACTCAAGCTTTTTATCCTGTTCTACATAAAGAAAGTAAGTTTATAACTCTTTCAACATCCGTTTAGGGAAATTATCTTGGTGATTAGCATGCATTATACACTATAATAATTTATCATCACAATCTGTCTGACTTTGCTTCATCATGCAGAATACATCTGTATTTCTATTTCCAATGTGAACATTTTAATTTCTTTTGCTTTAAAAAAAATATGCTTCTCTCAACTTATCATGAAACATGCTTTCTCAATATATTAATATTCAAAGTATAATGTAGTTAATTAATGTTGTTAAGTTGGAGCGTTGGTTGGTTGGTTGGTTGGTTGATCTTGTTAAATCTCTATATCATGCCCAGGTAGTCATCCACTACCTGTATTATATATCATGAACAGGAAGTCATCCTCTACCTGTATTATATATCATTAACAGGTAGTCATCCTCTACCTGTATTATATATCATTAACAGGTAGTCATCCTCTACCTGTATTATATATCATGCCCAGGAAGTCATCCTCTACCTGTATTATGTATCATGCCCAGGAAGTCATCCTCTATGTGTATTATATATCATGCCCAGGTAGTCATCCTCTACCTGTATTATATATCATGCCCAGGTAGTCATCCTCTACCTGTATTATGTATCATGCCCAGGAAGTCATCCTCTATGTGTATTATATATCATGCCCAGGTAGTCATCCTATACCTGTATTATGTATCATGCCCAGGAAGTCATCCTCTATGTGTATTATATATCATGCCCAGGTAGTCATCCTCTACCTGTATTATATATCATGCCCAGGTAGTCATCCTCTACCTGTATTATGTATCATGCCCAGGAAGTCATCCTCTACGTGTATTATATATCATGCCCAGGTAGTCATCCTCTACCTGTATTATGTATCATGCCCAGGAAGTCATCCTCTACGTGTATTATATATCATGCCCAGGTAGTCATCCTCTACCTGTATTATGTATCATGCCCAGGTAGTCATACTCTATGTGTATTATATATCATGCCCAGGTAGTCATCCTCTACCTGTATTATATATCATGCCCAGGTAGTCATCCTCTACCTGTATTATGTATCATGCCCAGGTAGTCATACTCTACCTGTATTATGTATCATGCCCAGGAAGTCATCCTCTACGTGTATTATATATCATGCCCAGGTAGTCATCCTCTACCTGTATTATGTATCATGCCCAGGAAGTCATCCTCTACGTGTATTATATATCATGCCCAGGTAGTCATCCTCTACCTGTATTATGTATCATGCCCAGGTAGTCATACTCTATGTGTATTATATATCATGCCCAGGTAGTCATCCTCTACCTGTATTATATATCATGCCCAGGTAGTCATCCTCTACCTGTATTATGTATCATGCCCAGGTAGTCATCCTCTACCTGTATTATGTATCATGCCCAGGTAGTCATCCTCTACCTGTATTATATATCATGCCCAGGTAGTCATCCTCTATACCTGTATTATGTATCATGCCCAGGAAGTCATCCTCTACCTGTATTATATATCATGCCCAGGTAGTCATCCTCTACCTGTATTATGTATCATGTCCAGGAAGTCATCCTCTACGTGTATTGTATATCATGCCCAGGTAGTCATCCTCTACCTGTATTATGTATCATGCCCAGGAAGTCATCCTCTACATGTATTATATATCATGCCCAGGTAGTCATCCTCTACCTGTATTATGTATCATGCCCAGGAAGTCATCCTCTATGTGTATTATATATCATGCCCAGGTAGTCATCCTCTACCTGTATTATATATCATGCCCAGGTAGTCATCCTCTACCTGTATTATATATCATGCCCAGGTAGTCATCCTCTACCTGTATTATGTATCATGCCCAGGAAGTCATCCTCTACGTGTATTATATATCATGCCCAGGTAGTCATCCTCTACCTGTATTATGTATCATGCCCAGGAAGTCATCCTCTACCTGTATTATATATCATGCCCAGGTAGTCATCCTCTACCTCTATTATGTATCATGCCCAGGAAGTCATCCTCTACATGTATTATATATCATGCCCAGGTAGTCATCCTCTACCTGTATTATATATCATGCCCAGGAAGTCATCCTCTACCTGTATTATATATCATGCCCAGGTAGTCATCCTCTACCTGTATTATGTATCATGTCCAGGAAGTCATCCTCTACGTGTATTGTATATCATGCCCAGGAAGTCATCCTCTACGTGTATTATATATCATGCCCAGGTAGTCATCCTCTACCTGTATTATGTATCATGCCCAGGAAGTCATCCTCTACGTGTATTATATATCATGCCCAGGTAGTCATCCTCTACCTGTATTATGTATCATGCCCAGGTAGTCATACTCTATGTGTATTATATATCATGCCCAGGTAGTCATCCTCTACCTGTATTATATATCATGCCCAGGTAGTCATCCTCTACCTGTATTATGTATCATGCCCAGGTAGTCATACTCTACCTGTATTATGTATCATGCCCAGGAAGTCATCCTCTACGTGTATTATATATCATGCCCAGGTAGTCATCCTCTACCTGTATTATGTATCATGCCCAGGAAGTCATCCTCTACCTGTATTATATATCATGCCCAGGTAGTCATCCTCTACCTGTATTATGTATCATGCCCAGGTAGTCATACTCTATGTGTATTATATATCATGCCCAGGTAGTCATCCTCTACCTGTATTATATATCATGCCCAGGTAGTCATCCTCTACCTGTATTATGTATCATGCCCAGGTAGTCATCCTCTACCTGTATTATGTATCATGCCCAGGTAGTCATCCTCTACCTGTATTATATATCATGCCCAGGTAGTCATCCTCTATACCTGTATTATGTATCATGCCCAGGAAGTCATCCTCTACCTGTATTATATATCATGCCCAGGTAGTCATCCTCTACCTGTATTATGTATCATGTCCAGGAAGTCATCCTCTACGTGTATTGTATATCATGCCCAGGTAGTCATCCTCTACCTGTATTATGTATCATGCCCAGGAAGTCATCCTCTACATGTATTATATATCATGCCCAGGTAGTCATCCTCTACCTGTATTATGTATCATGCCCAGGAAGTCATCCTCTATGTGTATTATATATCATGCCCAGGTAGTCATCCTCTACCTGTATTATATATCATGCCCAGGTAGTCATCCTCTACCTGTATTATATATCATGCCCAGGTAGTCATCCTCTACCTGTATTATGTATCATGCCCAGGAAGTCATCCTCTACGTGTATTATATATCATGCCCAGGTAGTCATCCTCTACCTGTATTATGTATCATGCCCAGGAAGTCATCCTCTACCTGTATTATATATCATGCCCAGGTAGTCATCCTCTACCTCTATTATGTATCATGCCCAGGAAGTCATCCTCTACATGTATTATATATCATGCCCAGGTAGTCATCCTCTACCTGTATTATATATCATGCCCAGGAAGTCATCCTCTACCTGTATTATATATCATGCCCAGGTAGTCATCCTCTACCTGTATTATGTATCATGTCCAGGAAGTCATCCTCTACGTGTATTGTATATCATGCCCAGGTAGTCATCCTCTACCTGTATTATGTATCATGCCCAGGAAGTCATCCTCTACATGTATTATATATCATGCCCAGGTAGTCATCCTCTACCTGTATTATGTATCATGCCCAGGAAGTCATCCTCTATGTGTATTATGTATCATGCCCAGGAAGTCATCCTCTACCTGTATTATATATCATGCCCAGGTAGTCATCCTCTACCTGTATTATGTATCATGCCCAGGAAGTCATCCTCTACCTGTATTATATATCATGCCCAGGTAGTCATCCTCTACCTGTATTATGTATCATGCCCAGGAAGTCATCCTCTACGTGTATTGTATATCATGCCCAGGTAGTCATCCTCTACCTGTATTATGTATCATGCCCAGGAAGTCATCCTCTACGTGTATTATATATCATGCCGAGGTAGTCATCCTCTACCTGTATTATGTATCATGCCCAGGAAGTCATCCTCTATGTGTATTATATATCATGCCCAGGTAGTCATCCTCTACCTGTATTATATATCATGCCCAGGTAGTCATCCTCTACGTGTATTATATATCATGCCGAGGTAGTCATCCTCTACCTCTATTATGTATCATGCCCAGGAAGTCATCCTCTATGTGTATTATATATCATGCCCAGGTAGTCATCCTCTACCTGTATTATATATCATGCCCAGGAAGTCATCCTCTACCTGTATTATATATCATGCCCAGGTAGTCATCCTCTACCTGTATTATGTATCATGTCCAGGAAGTCATCCTCTACGTGTATTGTATATCATGCCCAGGTAGTCATCCTCTACCTGTATTATGTATCATGCCCAGGAAGTCATCCTCTACATGTATTATATATCATGCCCAGGTAGTCATCCTCTACCTGTATTATGTATCATGCCCAGGAAGTCATCCTCTATGTGTATTATATATCATGCCCAGGTAGTCATCCTCTACCTGTATTATATATCATGCCCAGGTAGTCATCCTCTACCTGTATTATGTATCATGCCCAGGAAGTCATCCTCTACCTGTATTATATATCATGCCCAGGTAGTCATCCTCTACCTGTATTATGTATCATGCCCAGGAAGTCATCCTCTACGTGTATTGTATATCATGCCCAGGTAGTCATCCTCTACCTGTATTATGTATCATGCCCAGGAAGTCATCCTCTACGTGTATTATATATCATGCCCAGGTAGTCATCCTCTACCTGTATTATGTATCATGCCCAGGAAGTCATCCTCTACGTGTATTATATATCATGCCCAGGTAGTCATCCTCTACCTGTATTATATATCATGCCCAGGTAGTCATCCTCTACCTGTATTATGTATCATGCCCAGGTAGTCATCCTCTACCTGTATTATATATCATGCCCAGGTAGTCATCCTCTACCTGTATTATATATCATGCCCAGGTAGTCATCCTCTACCTGTATTATGTATCATGCCCAGGAAGTCATCCTCTACCTGTATTATATATCATGCCCAGGTAGTCATCCTCTACCTGTATTATGTATCATGCCCAGGAAGTCATCCTCTACGTGTATTGTATATCATGCCCAGGTAGTCATCCTCTACCTGTATTATGTATCATGCCCAGGAAGTCATCCTCTACGTGTATTGTATATCATGCCCAGGTAGTCATCCTCTACCTGTATTATGTATCATGCCCAGGAAGTCATCCTCTACGTGTATTATATATCATGCCCAGGTAGTCATCCTCTACCTGTATTATGTATCATGCCCAGGAAGTCATCCTCTACGTGTATTATATATCATGCCCAGGTAGTCATCCTCTACCTGTATTATATATCATGCCCAGGTAGTCATCCTCTACCTGTATTATGTATCATGCACAGGTAGTCATCCTCTACCTGTATTATGTATCATGCCCAGGAAGTCATCCTCTACCTGTATTATGTATCATGCCCAGGAAGTCATCCTCTATGTGTATTATATATCATGCCCAGGTAGTCATCCTCTACCTGTATTATATATATCATGCCCAGGTAGTCATCCTCTACCTGTATTATGTATCATGCACAGGTAGTCATCCTCTACCTGTATTATATATCATGCACAGGTAGTCATCCTCTTGTTGTGTTAGTTGTGCACCAGTAGCATTGACTAGTAGATTTTGTGACTGGAAACTTGATATTAGAACTTTTTATTTTTGATGTTGCAACGATCCCCAGGCTACGAGGATCACATTTACATTTAATACCCAAGAATGGTCCCTACAAACAACATTTCGTGGAGGGTCTGTGGAATGGGGTAAAACACATCTCATCTCCCAAGAAGGATATAGGCTGAGCACCGTGAGTGCTGTAAGGAAGGTCTGGGCATATTTGGAACCTCAAATAAGCCTGCAGCTTGACTATGTCCTGATGCCGCAAGGTATGTCTCTGGGTAAAGGCACATGTTATGATGGTAACACTTGCAGTGGCAGACACAGGACAGCGATTAGCAGTTAAAATGAGCAAATAATGATATTAATGTACCAAAGGCAGAATACAAGTAAATTAGACATCCAGTACGTGTAAGTGCTACGTATGTTGTGCAGGGACTGTACAGTATGTTGTAGAGGGACTGTATAGTGACTTGCTGTGTTGTAGGTGAGCGTGGTCTACAACTGTCGGCCATCAGAGCGGTCATGGCGGGGCGGACGCACCTACACCGTCATCCTCCTTCTTCTCTTCATTGCCTTCCAGCTCTGCTTCCTCTCCGTCTCCTACAGCGTTGTCTTGTAAGTCTTTGTCTTCATTGCCTTCCAACTCTGCTTCCTCTCCGTCTCCTACAGCGTTGTCTTGTAAGTCTTTGTCTTCATTGCCTTGCAACTCTGCTTCCTCTCCGTCTCCTACAGCGTTGTCTTGTAAGTCCTTGTCTTCATTGCCTTCCAACTCTGCTTCCTCTCCGTCTCCTACAGCGTTGTCTTGTAAGTCTTTGTCTTCATTGCCTTCCAACTCTGCTTCCTCTCCATCTCCTACAGCGTTTTCTTGTAAGTCTTTGTCTTGTTCTATAGCATTGTCTTGTAAGTTTGTGTCTTGTTCTACAGCGTTGTCGTGTAAGTTCTTGTCTTGTTCTACAGCATTGTCTTCTAAGTTCTTGTCCTGTATTAAAAAAGGTACATTCTTAAATAGCGTAGTATCCAGTCCTTAGGACTGCTCAAAGCACTTTACGTTTAATTTCCTGCTAGACCCATTCATTCTAATGCCATCTTGACTTCTCTGGGAAACTTTCAGCCATGCTTCAATTACTGCTCGAAGACTATTCATTCAGATATCCACCTTTGTCTATAGCCAGGTACTCATTTATACAGCCGAGTGAACTGTCTATAGCCAGGTACTCATTTATACAGCTGAGTGAACTGTCTGTAGCCAGGTACTCATGTATACAGCTGAGTGAACTGTGGCAACGTGGGACGAATGAAATTGCCAAAGTTTCAGAATGGCTACAAGAGTATTTGAATCCAGGTTCTCTAATCACTGCATCCAACAATTGCCTACAGCATTGTCTAGTAAGTGTTTTTATGAATGTGTTCATGCAATTACACATGTGACCGAGATGTTCATGCACTGTTTCAGTATGTCGTCATCGCAGGATTGTGGGCCATTCATAAGCTACAACACGTCTTATGCTGTCATCAGTGAGGCAGTTGACGACTGGAAGGAACGCAACAACAGTGGTTTCATCAAAGGCCTCGTTGAAATTCTCACTTCAGCGGCATTCTACATCACAATCTTTATGATTGTCTGGTATGTAAAAAACATTTGGTACGTCAAAAAACGTATGTATGTCAAAAAACATCTGGTATGTCAAATAGCGTCTGGTATGTAAAAAAAAGTCTGGTATGTTAAAAACCGTCTGGTATGTCAAAAATGTGCACACATTAATTAAATGTCTATTTTGTGATCATGGCAATTGTTGTTTTCACTTAACCTGCTACGAGCACATTTTGTGAACGACTGTTTAATGTACCAACCTGCTACAAGCACATTTTGTGAATGACTGTTTAATGTACCAACCTGCTACAAGCACATTTTGTGAATGACTGTTTAATGTACCAACCTGCTACGAGCACATTTTGTGAACGACTGTTTAATGTACCAACCTGCTACAAGCACATTTTGTGAATGACTGTTTAATGTACCAACCTGCTACGAACACATTTTGTGAACGACTGTTTAATGTACTAACCTGCTATGAGCACATTTTGTGAACGACTGTTTAATGTACTAACCTGCTATGAGCACATTTTGTGAACGACTGTTTAATGTACCAACATACTACGAGCACATTTTGTGAATGACTGTTTAATGTACCAACATGCTACGAGCACATTTTGTGAACGACTGTTTAATGTACCAACATGCTACGAGCACATTTTGTGAACGACTGTTTAATGTACCAACATGCTACGAGCACATTTTGTGAACGACTGTTTAATGTACCAACATGCTACGAGCACATTTTGTGAACGACTGTTTAATGTACCAACCTGCTACGAGCACATTTTGTGAACGACTGTTTAATGTACCAACATGCTACGAGCACACTTTGTGAACGGCTGATGGTTTGAGTTGAAAACCTCTACAGTGCCACTTGATAATACAGTATTATTCAACATTGCATTGCTATGTTGTACTGTGCTAAGACATCAAGTTAATTAGGCTAGTGGACTACAAACACGGTGGCAATCAAACAGGATGGCAATCAAACAGGATGGCAATCAAACAGGGTGGCAATCAAACGTGGCCTTAAAGGAGTCTCCCTAACCATTTGTGAATGTTATTTTTGTTTTATAATATCCAGTCCAATCCAGTGCATTACATGCAAATATAAAATTATATGTTGTGTAAAAGTGTATGTTTTGTGATTTTTTGGTATTTATTATACTTGTTCACTTAGACATGTGGATTAAAAGAACATTAAAATCTAAGAGAATTACCATTCCTATTGATTTAATTTGCTTAAAAAATTTTTTATCAATATGACTGAAATCATTTGTTGAATCTTGTAATTCCCCGAGTGTTGTTGGAGTGTTACATGTTGTTGCAGTATTGTGTTGTTGCAGTGTTATGTCATGTTACAGTGTTGTGATGTTACAGTGTTGTGTTGTTGCAGTGTTACATGATGTTGCAGTGTTATGTCATGTTGCAGTGTTGTGTTGTTGCAGTGTTATGTCATGTTGCAGTGTTGTGTTGTTGCAGTGTTACGTGATGTTGCAGTGTTGTGTTGTTACAGTGTTATGTCATGTTACAGTGTTGTGATGTTGCAGTGTTGTGTTGTTGCAGTGTTACATGATGTTGCAGTGTTATGTCATGTTGCAGTGTTGTGTTGTTGTAGTGTTACGTGATGTTGCAGTGTTGTGTTGTTGCAGTGTTACGTGATGTTGCAGTGTTATGTCATGTTGCAGTGTTGTGTTGTTGCAGTGTTATGTCATGTTGCAGTGTTGTGTTGTTGCAGTGTTATGTCATGTTGCAGTGTTGTGTTGTTGCAGTGTTACGTGATGTTGCAGTGTTGTGTTGTTGCAGTGTTACGTGATGTTGCAGTGTTGTGTTGTTGCAGTGTTACGTGATGTTGCAGTGTTGTGTTGTTGCAGTGTTGTGTTGTTGCAGTGTTACGTGATGTTGCAGTGTTACGTGATGTTGCAGTGTTGTGTTGTTGCAGTGTTACGTGATGTTGCAGTGTTGTGTTGTTGCAGTGTTACGTGATGTTGCAGTGTTGTGTTGTTGCAGTGTTACGTGATGTTGCAGTGTTACGTGATGTTGCAGTGTTACGTGATGTTGCAGTGTTGTGTTGTTGCAGTGTTGTGTTGTTGCAGTGTTACGTGATGTTGCAGTGTTACGTGATGTTGCAGTGTTCTGTTGTTGCAGTGTTACGTGATGTTTCAGTGTTGTGTTGTTGCAGTGCCATTGCCTACTATACAAGGCTGGTGTCGAAGGGGCGCAAGGAGATCGTGGAGCGGCTGAGAAAACAAATACAAATGGTGTGTTCCTCGTTATTAGTTTCATTGTGTAGTTGGCCAGTTACGTAATATGACATAAAGCAGCAGTAGTGTCTTAAAGGGACTAACAACAAGGCACTAGCAGTAGTGTCTTAAAGGGACTAACAACAAGGCACTAGCAGTAGTGTCTTAAAGGGACTAACAACAAGGCACTAGCAGTAGTGTCTTAAAGGGACTAACAACAAGGCACTAGCAGTAGTGTCTTAAAGGGACTAACAACAAGGCACTAGCAGTAGTGTCTTAAAGGGACTAACAACAAGGCACTAGCAGTAGTGTCTTAAAGGGACTAACAACAAGGCACTAGCAGTAGTGTCTTAAAGGGACTAACAACAAGGCATTAGCTAAAATGCTTTTTCAGTGTGTACACATAAAAACATAAACATTTTACAGAAACATATATTTATAGGTAAAATAAAATGTGAATGCGTCTAACTCACAAAGCACGCGTAAAATTCGAAGTTAATGAGATGGGCAATCACGTGGTTTTGTGACGTCACTGCTGGCATTCGTTTACATTCAATCAGTGATTTCTATGCACTGCTTCAGTATAGTTTCACTCGCATCACTATGGCGAGTGGTGGCGATGGCAATTTTTTCCAGAATACAAAATTAAACATAGCAATTTCGAACGACAAGTGATACTGCAGAATTATCTGCGAATTCGGCTCTGTCGGTGCAGTTTAGTGATGCCTTCGATCTTTTACTTTCTGATTTAACCATGAAAACGACCAAAGAGCCACCAAACTTCTCATATATCTAGTATACATGTACACATATCACATGGTAAAAAATTACTCTTATTTCCAACATAACGATAAAAAATTACAAATATAAAAATAAACAAAAGCTCCCCATCTCCTATGCCTAGTCCCATATGTCGAGTTTTAGTTTTTGCAAATTGTTATTGTTATATGGAGTAAGAGTATTTTTTACAACATATTGTGTATGTGTATGTTAGATATATGAGGTGCTGTTTCACAGTTCTAGGTGGTTGTTTTAATGGTTATGTTAGAAAGTAAAAGATCGCATGGACAGTGTCGGTGACAGTCTGTTTGCGAGGTCCACTTGCCTTTGATCTGAGCAACATGGTCATCGCTGCTCATGTTGCGGACTGTGTTTGGGTTCTACGGATTGATGGCACTAAAAAGCTTCCACTACTGGGAATAATGTTGACACATCATATCATCCTCTTTCAAGGATATTTTGGCACCAGTATAACCCAGGGCTGCCATCTTCTCCAGGTCGCAGTAGAAACAAGTTTGTGCTTTGTAGGATTGAAGTTTGAAGGCTTAATTTTCGCGAGCCATTTCTTTTGCAAAGTTGGCTCCGTACGGAACTTAAACAAACTACATGTTACTATATTCTTACTACTGTTTGTATTAAACCGAATGCCACAAACTAAACCATTCTGATGCTCACATCGAAACAACTGCTATTGCTGTGAACATAGGTGAATGATTTAAAAACCCCAGTCTCACTGCGCTTCAATGCCACGATCGCATGCCGTTAATATGGTATTATTTGGAATTATTAATTAATTGAATTCTAAAGAAATTTTTGGTGTTGTGGAAATGGAAATATACTGCAAGATGTAATATAATATGATTTCAAGATGTAATATAATATGATTTCAAGATGTAATATAATATGATTTCAAGCAGTCATTGTTTTTATTCCATTTAAATAAGACTAGTTGTGACATTAAATATATAATATTTATTCAATCGAAAGATCATATCTATTTGGATTCTGCATTATCATCAGTGTAATTTATTTGCGAAAGCACTACCCAAAGTGCTGCTCTGTTAGATAGGTTTAGTTAGCACATTTTAGCACAGCTTAATGGTATCTGAGTTGTGAGTTATGATTTATTCTTTCTGACCAGTGTGTCCAAGTTTTGTGACATTTGGATTGAATAACATCCAAATTTAGTGACTTACCAATTGTGTTGTATCTGTTTTTAATGGCATGTAGGCTACATAGGTGCCAACTGTGAGTATTGTACACCTGTAAGCTACATAGGTGCCAACTGTGCGTATTGTACACCTGTAAGCTACATAGGTGCCAACTGTGCGTATTGTACACCTGTAAGCTACATAGGTGCCAACTGTGAGTATTGTACACCTGTAAGCTACATAGGTGCCAACTGTGAGTATTGTACACCTGTAAGCTACATAGGTGCCAACTGTGAGTATTGTACACCTGTAAGCTACATAGGTGCCAACTGTGTGTATTGTACACCTGTAAGCTACATAGGTGCCAACTGTGCGTATTGTACACCTGTAAGCTACATAGGTGCCAACTGTGAGTATTGTACACCTGTAAGCTACATAGGTGCCAACTGTGAGTATTGTACACCTGTAAGCTACATAGGTGCCAACTGTGAGTATTGTACACCTGTAAGCTACATAGGTGCCAACTGTGAGTATTGTACACCTGTAAGCTACATAGGTGCCAACTGTGCGTATTGTACACCTGTAAGCTACATAGGTGCCAACTGTGAGTATTGTACACCTGTAAGCTACATAGGTGCCAACTGTGAGTATTGTACACCTGTAAGCTACATAGGTGCCAACTGTGAGTATTGTACACCTGTAAGCTACATAGGTGCCAACTGTGAGTATTGTACACCTGTAAGCTACATAGGTGCCAACTGTGCGTATTGTACACCTGTAAGCTACATAGGTGCCAACTGTGAGTATTGTACACCTGTAAGCTACATAGGTGCCAACTGTGAGTATTGTACACCTGTAAGCTACATAGGTGCCAACTGTGAGTATTGTACACCTGTAAACTACATAGGTGCCAACTGTGAGTATTGTACACCTGTAAGCTTGGCAGCGGAAATCTCTAAGACTGGGAACAAATCTATGTGATTATGCTGCTCATCAGGAGCTTACTGTGTGGATGAGTGTATTGATGGCCGTGGTTGTTCATCAGGAGCTTGCTGTGTGGATGAGTGTACTGACGGCCGTGGTTGTTCATCAGAAGCTTGCTGTGTGGATGAGTGTACTGACGGCCGTGGTTTTTCATCAGGAGCTTGCTGTGTGGATGAGTGTACTGATGGCCGTGGTTGTTCGTCAGGAGCTTGCTGTGTGGATGAGTGTACTGATGACCGTGGTTGTTCATCAGGAGCTTGCTGTGTGGATGAGTGTACTGATGGCCGTGGTTGTTCGTCAAGAGCTTGCTGTGTGGATGAGTGTACTGATGACCGTGGTTGTTCGTCAGGAGCTTACTGTGTGGATGAGTGTACTGATGGCCGTGGTTGTTCGTCAGGAGCTTGCTGTGTGGATGAGTGTACTGGTGGCCGTGGTTGTTCGTCAGGAGCTTGCTGTGTGGATGAGTGTACTGATGGCTGTGGTTGTTCGTCAGGAGCTTGCTGTGTGGATGAGTGTACTGATAGCCGTGGTTGTTCGTCAGGACCTTGCTGTGTGGATGAGTGTACTGATGGCCGTGGTTGTTCGTCAGGACCTTGCTGTGTGGATGAGTGTACTTATGGCCGTGGTTGTTCGTCAGGACCTTGCTGTGTGAATGAGTGTATACTGATGGCCGTGGTTGTTCGTCAGGAGCTTACTGTGTGGATGAGTGTACTGATAGCCATGGTTGTTCGTCAGGAGCTTGCTGTGTGGATGAGTGTACTGATGACCGTGGTTGTTCATCAGGAGCTTGCTGTGTGGATGAGTGTACTGATGACCGTGGTTGTTCATCAGGAGCTTGCTGTGTGGATGAGTGTACTGATGACCGTGGTTGTTCATCAGGAGCTTACTGTGTGGATGAGTGTACTGATGGCTGTGGTTGTTCGTCAGGACCTTGCTGTGTGGATGAGTGTACTGATGGCTGTGGTTGTTCGTCAGGACCTTGCTGTGTGGATGAGTGTACTGATGGCCGTGGTTGTTCATCAGGAGCTTGCTGTGTGAATGAGTGTACTGATGGCTGTGGTTGTTCATCAGGAGCTTGCTGTGTGGATGAGTGTACTGATGGCCGTGGTTGTTCGTCAGGACCTTGCTGTGTGGATGAGTGTACTGATGGCCGTGGTTGTTCGTCAGGACCTTGCTGTGTGGATGAGTGTACTGATGGACGTGGTTGTTCGTCAGGACCTTGCTGTGTGAATGAGTGTATACTGATGGCCGTGGTTGTTCGTCAGGAGCTTGCTGTGTGGATGAGTGTACTGATGGCCGTGGTCAGGAGCTTGCTGTGTGGATGAGTGTACTGATGGCCATGGTTGTTCATCAGGAGCTTGCTGTGTGGATGAATGTACTGATGGCCGTAGTTGTTCGTCAGGACCTTGCTGTGTGAATGAGTGTATACTGATGGCCGTGGTTGTTCGTCAGGAGCTTGCTGTGTGGATGAGTGTACTGATGGCCGTGGTCAGGAGCTTGCTGTGTGGATGAGTGTACTGATGGCCATGGTTGTTCATCAGGAGCTTGCTGTGTGGATGAGTGTACTGATGGCCGTGGTTGTTCATCAGGAGCTTGCTGTGTGGATGAGTGTACTGATGGCCGTGGTTGTTCGTCAGGACCTTGCTGTGTGGATGAGTGTATACTGATGACCGTGGTTGTTCATCAGGAGCTTGCTGTGTGGATGAGTGTACTGATGGCCGTGGTTGTTTGTCAGGAGCTTACTGTGTGGATGAGTGTACTGATGGCCGTGGTTGTTCATCAGGAGCTTGCTGTGTGGATGAGTGTACTGATGACCGTGGTTGTTCGTCAGGACCTTGCTGTGTGGATGAGTGTACTGATGGCCGTGGTTGTTCGTCAGGACCTTGCTGTGTGGATGAGTGTACTGATGGCCGTGGTTGTTCGTCAGGACCTTGCTGTGTGAATGAGTGTATACTGATGGCCGTGGTTGTTCGTCAGGAGCTTGCTGTGTGGATGAGTGTACTGATGGCCGTGGTTGTTCGTCAGGAGCTTGCTGTGTGGATGAGTGTACTGATGGCCGTGGTTGTTCGTCAGGAGCTTGCTGTGTGGATGAGTGTACTGATGGCTGTGGTTGTTCGTCAGGAGCTTGCTGTGTGGATGAGTGTACTGATGGCCGTGGTTGTTCGTCAGGAGCTTGCTGTGTGGATGAGTGTACTGATGGCCGTGGTTGTTCATCAGGAGCTTACTGTGTGGATGAGTGTACTGATGGCTGTGGTTGTTCGTCAGGACCTTGCTGTGTGGATGAGTGTACTGATGGCCGTGGTTGTTCATCAGGAGCTTACTGTGTGGATGAGTGTACTGATGGCTGTGGTTGTTCGTCAGGACCTTGCTGTGTGGATGAGTGTACTGATGACCGTGGTTGTTCATCAGGAGCTTACTGTGTGGATGAGTGTACTGATGGCTGTGGTTGTTCGTCAGGACCTTGCTGTGTGGATGAGTGTACTGATGGCCGTGGTTGTTCATCAGGAGCTTGCTGTGTGGATGAGTGTACTGATGGCCGTGGTTGTTCATCAGGACCTTGCTGTGTGGATGAGTGTATACTGATGGCCGTGGTTGTTCATCAGGAGCTTGCTGTGTGGATCAGTGTACTGATGGCCGTGGTTGTTCGTCAGGACCTTGCTGTGTGAATGAGTGTATACTGATGGCCGTGGTTGTTCGTCAGGAGCTTGCTGTGTGAATGAGTGTATACTGATGGCCGTGGTTGTTTGTCAGGACCTTGCTGTGTGAATGAGTGTATACTGATGGCCGTGGTTGTTCGTCAGGAGCTTGCTGTGTGGATGAGTGTACTGATGGCCGTGGTCAGGAGCTTGCTGTGTAGATGAGTGTATACTGATGGCCGTGGTTGTTCACTCACAGGAAGGCAAGGACAAGAACTTCCTTAAGAAAGTGGCACAGCATGTGCGCAATGGTGCGAATGTGAAGGGCACCCGTCACCGTGCGACACAGCCTCCAGTTGAAACACTCAGGCCTCAGCCGAATGGTGAGAACTAGAGTGCCATCAGATAGTCTTGTCATACAAGTCAATAGTTCCTGTCAACTTTCTCTTGCTGTTTCCTCACCTGTATATATGGCCCATCTGTAGATCAACAATAGAATTGTCATTTTTCTCCAACCGTTTTATTCCCTATTGGGTGCAGCCACTCACATCATCATTCAAAACTAATAGACTGGCCTGGGTAAATGTACTCATCTATAGTTCGAATGTTGGATGAGTAAATATGTGTTTTTGTATGTGTTCCTATAAATGGAATATACTGATAAGTGCGTCTGCGATACTTGACTTCCTAGAAGTGATGTGCCATCTCCGCATCAGCAAATTTTTTGTGAATGACACAAAAGTGTTTAGAAAGATTAAAAATTATGGTGATAAACAACATTCACAAAAAATATTGATAGAAATATTTTTTCTCATTCAAGAAAGACAGAACTAGAGGACGTGAGGTAGCATTAGTAAAGGATCACTGTAGATATCAGGAAATACTTGTTTTTCCAGAGGACAAAAAATTAATGGAACAAATTATTTATAGATTGTATAAATGCTAGCAGCATGAATATGTTTAAAAACAAAATTGACAAATATACGTAAATCTTGTTAAAAATTTTAACAATGTTGTCAGATTTTGAATAGCTATACTCTCTTTTCACGACCATAGACAGAACCTTTATGTACCTGTACACCAGGTGGGATAGCTGGTGGCCGAGACAACAACAATGATCCAAGAGACAGCTACGAATCCCCGACACGGGTACCGCCTGAGACATATGACAACGACTACTTTAGGGCCAGCCAGGAGGCCCCTGTCGATGTTATGAATCCGGGATACAGAGAGAACTCTCCTACAACTAGGCCCAATCTACCCTATTCCACAGGGCAACAGTATACTGCTGGCTTGTAGTGGGGCACAGAACAGCAGCACCCTTGAAAGAGATGGTACAAATGTTATATAAGATGTCATTATATATATTTATACATCTGAACCCAATGAAATAGATACCGTGTTACACATGCTTTGGAAATTATGATAAAAATGTGACATATTGAAAATAATATGAATGTGATATTTACAGTTATTGAAACTGATATGAATGTGACAATTGTAGTTATTGAAACTAATCATGTAAATTACATTATGTGACATCTGTAGTTATTGAAACTGATGATATGAATGTGATATTTGCATTTATTGAAACTAATCATATAAATGACATGTAGTTATTGTGACTGATGATATAAATGAGACATTTGTAATATTTGACACTAATCATATAAATGATGTGATATGTGTAGTTATCAAAGCTGATGAGGTAAATGGGACAGTTGTAGTTATTTAAACTAATCGTGTAAATGACATTGTGTGACATCTACAGTTGTTGAAACTGACAATATAAATGTGACATTTGTAGGTATTGAAATTTGTGATGTTAAAATGTCATTCCCGATGTGGTTATAGACAAACACTAACTCCCTAAGATTGGCCCCACAGCAACACAACCATAATGGTTATAGACACACACTAACTCCCTAAAACTGGCACCACAGCAACACAACCATAATGGTTATAGACAAACACTAACTCCCTAAGATTGGCCCAACAGCAACACAACCAGAATTCAAGTAGACATATGAAAAAACTATATATATATTTATTAACCTAATTATAAATGTACAGACCACCACATGATTACGTTTTAACTGCTCTTTTTAATAGTTTTATTTCAAGTAAAAGAATATATGCAGGTCTATTAAAGTAAGAGAATATGTGCAAGTCTATTCAAGTAAGAATATGTGCAGTCAACTTTGTACAGAATAAAGCCTATTATTTTTTATTTACATGAAGTTACTTGATTACATCCAGCATTCTTAGAATGCACAACCTGAAGTGAACTTTAAACCACAGTTACCTGAATCTTGCCATGCATTCTTGAATCTTGACATGAACATTCTGTTTGGGAGTAACAGGTTTTAATGTCACAATGTACATTTATGTATTGTCACAGCATGCTAATCACTTGTGGCGATTACCAGATCTGTTTAATGCCTCACAGAGGGTATTAATTCAAGTTTTAAATGTGTCTACTAAACTTGACAGTAGTAGCACAAAACATGAAAGAAGAGTCACTCTCTTCAGTGGACATTGACCAGTTTTTTTTTTAAGTAAACAGCTTTATTTCGTCATGAGCAGACATCTCTCATGTGTGGGTGTGTTGTTGCTAGTGTCCATTGCAGAGTCGTGCAAGTAAAGAGCTACTTTTGACCACTTTCCTGGATTAAGTTTTTATTATTTTGTAGTGTTCATCTCTAGCATATATATACATTACAGTCCAGGGTGTTCCTAAATTAGCTTACCTATTTTAAATAATTAATTAGCAGACAGAAGTATGTGGATTGCAACATCTTGTAGCCCAACCCAACTCAACAAGTTTATACTAACAGTTTTATTTTCAGGTGTCAATCCAGTGACTAGCGTAGCCTTAAAAATCAAATTGTTTCATCACAGCCTATGTTTCGGAGTGTTTCATGAGAACAACATGGCAACAAGAACCTTGCACCGTATCATTCACAGATGGCTTCATAGGTACATCTACAAACTGTAGTTAATACTGCAGCGAAATGGCAGATTGCAGCACAAGAAAATTCATTTGGTCTCCGTAGCCCACGCAACGCATCGAGTCTTCTCTTGCATGGTCGCCATTTTGGTTTTTGAGGTTACTCTTCTAACTCTAGACACCTGACAAGAAAACACTGTCAATATAAACTCACTGAGTTGGGGTATGAGATGATGCAAACTACAAACTTCTATGTTTATTACATTCTATGTTATTCACATTAAAAATTGGTAAGATAATTTAGGAACACCCTTTGTAATAATATCCAGGTGGGTGTGGAGTTTGCACCCTTGATGAAGTAAAAAATGGGAAAAATCCAAGATGGCTACCAGAGAATTGTGAAAAAAACTTATTCTTTGAACCTAGCTCAGTGGTTAAACCATTGGACTGTCAGTAGAGGGGACCGGGGTGTGTGTCAGTCGAGAGGACGGGGTGTGAGTCAGTAGATAGGACTGGGATGTTTCGGTTGAGAGGACCGGGGTGTATGTCAGTAAAGAGGACCACGGTATGTGTCAGTCGAGTGGACCACAGTGTGTGTGTGTCAGTTGAGAGGACAGGTGTGTGTGTCAGTAGAGAGGACTGTGGTGTGTGTCAGTCGAGAGGACCAGGGTGTGTCAGTTGAGAGGACCGGGGTGTGTCAGTAGAGAGGACCAGGGTGTGTGTCAGTCAAGAGGACGGGGTGTGAGATGGCTACCAGAGAATTGTGAAAAAAACTTATTCTTTGAACCTAGCTCAGTGGTTAAACCATTGGACTGTCAGTAGAGAGGACCGGGGTGTGTGTCAGTCGAGAGGACGGGGTGTGAGTCAGTAGATAGGACTGGGGTGTGTCGGTTGAGAGGACCGGGGTGTATGTCAGTAAAGAGGACCACGGTATGTATCAGTCGAGTGGACCACGGTATGTGTCAGTCGAGTGGACCACAGTGTGTGTCAGTAGAGAGGACTGGGGTGTGTGTCAGTAGAGAGTACCATGGTGTGTGTCAGTTGAGAGGACAGGGGTGTGTGTCAGTAGAGAGGACTGTGGTGTGTGTCAGTCGAGAGGACCAGGGTGTGTCAGTTGAGAGGACCGGGGTGTGTCAGTAGAGAGGACCGGGGTGTGTGTCAGTCAAGAGGACCGGGGTGTGTGTCAGTCAAAAGGACCGGGGTGTGTGTCAGTCGAGAGGACCAGGGTGTGTCAGTCGAGAGGACCAGGGTGTGTGTCAGTCAAATGGACCGGGGTGTGTGTCAGTCGAGAGGACCGGGTGTGTGTCAGTCAAGAGAACCAGGGTGTGTGTCAGTAGAGAGGACTGGAGTGTGTGTCAGTCGAGAGGACAGGGGTGTGTGTCAGTCAAGAGGACCAGGGTGTGTGTCAGTCGAAAGGACCGGGGTGTGTGTCAGTCGAGAGGACCGGGGTGTGTGTCAGTCAAGAGGACAGGGTGTGTGTCAGTAAAGAGGACTGGGGTGAGTGTCAGTTGAAAGGATCAGGGTGTGTGTCAGTAGAAAGGACCGGGGTGTGTGTCAGTTGAAAGGACCAGGGTGTGTGTCAGTCGAGAGGACCGGGGTGTGTGTCAGTTGAGAGGACCGGTGTGTGTGTCAGTCGAGAGGACGGGTGTGTGTCAGTAGAGAGGACCGGGGTGTGTGTCAGTTGAAAGGACCAGGGTGTGTGTCAGTAGAAAGGACCGGGGTGTGTGTCAGTCGAGAGGACCAGGGTGTGTGTCAGTTGAGAAGACCGGGGTGTGTGTCAGTCGAGAGGATGGGTGTGTGTCAGTAGAGAGGACCGGGGTGTGTGTCAGTAGAGAGGACGGGTGTGTGTCAGTAGAAAGGACCAGGGTGTGTGTCAGTAGAGAGGACCGGGGTGTGTGTCAGTAGAGAGGACAGGGGTGTGTGTCAGTCGAGAGGACTAAGGTGTGTGTGTCAGTCGAGAGGACCGGGGTGTGTGTCAGTCGCAAGGACCGGGGTGTGTGTCAGTCGAGAGGACCGGGGTGTGTGTCAATCGAGAGGACCGGGGTGTGTGTCAGTAGAGAGGACGGGTGTGTGTCAGTTGAAAGGACCAGGGTATGTGTCAGTAAAAAGGACTGGGGTGTGTGTCAGTTGAAAGGACCGGGGTGTGTGTCAGTAGAGAGGACGGGGGTGTGTGTCAGTAGAAAGGACCGGGGTGTGTGTCAGTCGAGAGGACCGGGGTGTGTGTCAGTCGAGAGGACCGGGGTGTGTCAGTTGAAAGGACCGGGGTGTGTGTCAGTAGAGAGGACTGGGGGGTGTGTCAGTCGAGAGGACCAGGGTGTGTGTCAGTAGAAAGGACCGGGGTGTGTGTCAGTAGAAAGGACCGGGGTGTGTGTCAGTAGAAAGGACCGGGGTGTGTGTCAGTTGAAAGGACCAGGGTGTGTGTCAGTAGAGAGGACCGGGGTGTGTGTCAGTTGAGAGGACCGGGGTGTGTGTCAGTCAAAAGGACCGGGTGTGTGTCAGTAGAAAGGACCGGGGTGTGTGTCAGTAGAAAGTACCGAGGTGTTGTTTCAATACTTGGGCAATTTTGTTAATGCTACTTTGCCTGTGTCTTTTGGAAGAGTCACTTCTTCCTGGTGTCTACGCAGGGAACTACATAAAGATGCTTACTGACAACAAATGAATAGTCTCACTTTGTTCAAAATATATTTATTGCAATCTACTGACATCAATCTAAGAAACTTTGAACATGAAATGCATTCTTTACAAGCAAGCTACAGCGGTGGACCTTTAGGTAGACCAACCACTTACAGTGGTCTTCACAGTGGTTTTGCGGGTGGACCCTTCACCATGGTCCTGTCGTGGACCCTTCATTCACAGAGGTAGCATATCGGCAGACTCGCATGGAAAAAGTAATTTGCAAAAACGAAATAAGTTATAAAAAACAAAGCAACAATATAAAAGATGCTAAATGAAAACATGTTCAACAAATCATCTTGCCATTTGTTATAAGAACATACCTTTTATAGCACATGGTCTGTGGAACAATCATTACATATTGTCAGTCATCACTACTGTTAAAACAGTACTATACATTTGCATAAGACATTCAAGAAACCGTTCACATTAGCTGTGTATCTTTGTACATAGTGTGAGCATACACTTGTGTGTGTACACGCATATGTAAGTGTGAAAGTAAACTCAAATATTCACATGTGCACTACACACTCTTAAGTCTCGCATGCCTACTACTAATATTACTATTGATATGCTGAGAATGCATTTAAATGTTAGCATGCCATTTTATCTCTGGCACAGGACAAACTCATCTACACAAAATAGTAGTAGTACAAATTGCAACGCTACATTATAACCTTAACTTTTACATTTTCTTATTGACGTTTCCAAATCTGCTTAAGCATAAATTTGTAATTATTAGTAATAATTTTTTTTTAATATTAAAGGATGGCATCAAAATACTAGTGCTGTTCAAACAAGATATCACTCATTTCAACATGGTAAACAATTTAAACATGGTAAACAATTTAAACAAGTTTTACAGTTACTACAATACTGCCACAAAGGCTATCACAGCAAACATATACATATATGATAACAATAAGCATAGTGTACAACAACCTGTGTATGTACGTTGTACAAAGCACATGTACACATCCATCGGTCGTGTGTCACGTGTCACCTCCACTGTTCAGTCGTACTCGGCCCGGATGCTGTCGAGGAAGCTGGTCTGCTTGGACTGCATGCGTGACTGCTGCTCCTTGTACAGTCGCTTCTTCTCCTGCGCAACACAATAGGCAAGATACGTGAACTGGCAGGTCTCATGTTTACGTGACTTCCTCCATCCATCTCTTCCTCATCATTCCCATTCTGTCCATCTCTTCCACACCATTATCACTCCTCCCATCTCTTCCTTGGCCTTCCCACTCCTCCCATCTCTTCCTCGGCCTTCCCGTTCCTACCATCTCTTCCTCAGCCTTCCCACTCCTCCCATCTCTTCCTTGGCCTTCCCACTCCTCCCATCTCTTCCTCGGCCTTCCCATTCCTACCATCTCTTCCTCAGCCTTCCCACTCCTCCCATCTCTTCCTCGGCCTTCCCATTCCTCCCATCTCTTCCTCGGCACCCCCACTCCCCCATCTTTTCTTCAGCCTTCCCAATCTTCCCATCTCTTCCTCGGCTTTCCCACTCCTCCCATCTCTTCCTCACCATTCCCACTCTATCCGTCTCTTCCTCACCATTCCCGCTCTATCCATCTCTTCCTCACCATTCCCACTCTATCCACCACTTCCTCACCATTCCCACTCCTTCCATCTCTTCCTCGAACTTCCCACTCCTGTCATCTCTTCCTTGGCTTTCCCACTCTTCCCATCTCTTACTCGCCCTTCCCACTCCTCCCATGCCTTCCTCGCCCTTCCCACTCCTCTCATCTCTTCCTTGGCTTTCCCACTCTTCCCATCTCTTACTCACCCTTCCCACTCTTCCCATCTCTTCCTCGGCATTCCCACTCCTCCCATCTCTTCCTTGGCCTTCCCACTACTTCCATATCTTCCTTGGCCTTCCCACTCCACTCCGATTCCCCTTCTGTACTGATATTATTATTGTTATTTTGCATGAAGGAGATGGCAAAGGGCTCTAGCTTCGATGACAACATCAAAAAGATGAACAATAATAAAGTTTGCAAGAAAATTATCAAATTGCTTCTCCAATTAGGAAAAACATTTGATGGCTCTTTATTTCTGTTACGTATTTAGACACAGACTGGTGTAGCAAACAGTGGTGTGGCAAACAGTGATATGATATGTAGTGATGTGACACATAGTTATGTGCAGAGTACTTGTAGTGTGACACATAGTTATGTGACATACAGTAATGTGAGTGATGTGAAAAAATGGTGATGTGACACACACTGATGTGACACACAGTGATGTAGCACATTGATGTGACAAATAGTGATGTGACACAGTGATGTGACAATGATGTGACTCAGTCATGTGGTGATGGCAGGTAACACACTGGGACAATGTGACATCAAGGGTAGGTGGGCACTGGGGTAATGTGATGTCATGGGTAGGTGGACAGTGGGGCAATGTGATGTCAATGGTAGGTGGACAGTGGGACAATGTGATGTCAATGGTAGGTGGACAGTGGGGCAATGTGATGTCAATGGTAGGTGGACAGTGGGACAATGTGATGTCAATGGTAGGTGGACAGTGGGGCAATGTGATGTCAATGGTAGGTGGACAGTGGGGCAATGTGATGTCAAGGGTAGGTGGGCAGTGGGGCAATGTGATGTCAATGGTAGGTGGACAGTGGGGCAATGTGATGTCAATGGTAGGTGGACAGTGGGGCAATGTGATGTCAATGGTAGGTGGACAGTGGGGCAATGTGATGTCAATGGTAGGTGGACAGTGGGGCAATGTGATGTCAAGGGTAGGTGGACAGTGGGGCAATGTGATGTCAATGGTAGGTGGACAGTGGGGCAATGTGATGTCAATGGTAGGTGGACAGTGGGGCAATGTGATGTCAAGGGTAGGTGGACAGTGGGGCAATGTGATGTCAAGGGTAGGTGGGCAGTGGGGCAATGTGATGTCAATGGTAGGTGGACAGTGGGGCAATGTGATGTCATGGGTAGGTGGGCAGTGGGACAATGTGATGTCAATGGTAGGTGGACAGTGGGACAATGTGATGTCAAGGGTAGGTGGGCAGTGGGGCAATGTGATGTCAAGGGTAGGTGGACAGTGGGGCAATGTGATGTCAATGGTAGGTGGACAGTGGGGCAATGTGATGTCAAGGGTAGGTGGACAGTGGGGCAATGTGATGTCAATGGTAGGTGGACAGTGGGGCAATGTGATGTCAATGGTAGGTGGACAGTGGGGCAATGTGATGTCAAGGGTAGGTGGACAGTGGGGCAATGTGATGTCAATGGTAGGTGGACAGTGTGGCAATGTGATGTCAATGGTAGGTGGGCAGTGGGGCAATGTGATGTCAAGGGTAGGTGGACAGTGGGGCAATGTGATGTCAAGGGTAGGTGGGCAGTGGGGCAATGTGATGTCAATGGTAGGTGGACAGTGGGGCAATGTGATGTCATGGGTAGGTGGGCAGTGGGGCAATGTGATGTCAATGTTAGGTGGACAGTGGGACAATGTGATGTCAAGGGTAGGTGGGCAGTGGGGCAATGTGATGTCAAGGGTAGGTGGACAGTGGGGCAATGTGATGTCAAGGGTAGGTGGACAGTGGGGCAATGTGATGTCAAGGGTAGGTGGACAGTGGGGCAATGTGATGTCAATGGTAAGTGGACAGTGGGGCAATGTGATGTCATGGGTAGGTGGGCAGTGGGGCAATGTGATGTCAATGGTAGGTGGACAGTGGGACAATGTGATGTCAAGGGTAGGTGGACAGTGGGGCAATGTGATGTCAATGGTAGGTGGACAGTGGGGCAATGTGATGTCAAGGGTAGGTGGGCAGTGGGGCAATGTGATGTCAATGGTAGGTGGACAGTGGGGCAATGTGATGTCATGGGTAGGTGGGCAGTGGGGCAATGTGATGTCAATGGTAGGTGGACAGTGGGACAATGTGATGTCAAGGGTAGGTGGGCAGTGGGGCAATGTGATGTCAAGGGTAGGTGGACAGTGGGGCAATGTGATGTCAAGGGTAGGTGGACAGTGGGGCAATGTGATGTCAATGGTAGGTGAAAAGTGGGGCAATGTGATGTCAATGGTAGGTGGACAGTGGGGCAATGTGATGTCAATGGTAGGTGGACAGTGGGGCAATGTGATGTCAATGGTAGGTGGGCAGTGGGGCAATGTGATGTCAAGGGTAGGTGGACAGTGGGGCAATGTGATGTCAAGGGTAGGTGGACAGTGGGGCAATGTGATGTCAAGGGTAGGTGGACAGTGGGGCAATGTGATGTCAAGGGTAGGTGGACAGTGGGGCAATGTGATGTCAATGGTAGGTGGACAGTGGGGCAATGTGATGTCAAGGGTAGGTGGACAGTGGGGCAATGTGATGTCAATGGTAGGTGGGCAGTGGGGCAATGTGATGTCAAGGGTAGGTGGACAGTGGGGCAATGTGATGTCAAGGGTAGGTGGACAGTGGGGCAATGTGATGTCATGGGTAGGTGGACAGTGGGGCAATGTGATGTCAATGGTAGGTGGACAGTGGGGCAATGTGATGTCATGGGTAGGTGGACAGTGGGGCAATGTGATGTCAAGGGTAGGTGGACAGTGGGGCAATGTGACACACAAAAACAAACAAAAGTGCACTGTGTACTACAATGGCAGGAACATAGGGAATTAACTTGATAATACTTAACGATATTTAGTTTCTACAGGAACTGTTTAGTAACTCCACAATAACAATGTTGGTTTTCAGCAACAACAAAAACAACAGCAACATATCTTACACTCTGACTGCTTCATGATACATGCGGAGAGGTATCGGTGCTGCAAGTTGTACACAGATACACACAGTGAGTCATTATGACAGCTAGCTTCAAATGACCAAGTATCTGTTTTCAAACACACGAATGTTTGTTACAGGCACAGAAAATGGTTACAGTCAAAGCGACAGCTGAAGTCTCAAAAAAGTTATGCTTGATTTAAAAGTTAATACGTAGCAGAGTATATATACATGAAAATCCAAAAATTATACAAACAAAATGTACACAACACTCAGTGAGCAGCCAAGGCGGTGTGAAATACAAATTGCTGTTGTATTTAGTGCAAAGAGACAGATATATAGTCAACATTGCTGTACACAATTAAAAAATTATGATGATAATTAAACTTGTTGTGCAATTTTTTTTTAAACACATGATAAATAAAATTATGTTTTTATTAGGGATTGCACTAAACATATTAGATTGGCATGAACAATGAAGCTTTTTTGTTTGTTAGTTTGTCTATATGTTTGTTTATTAGTCTGTTTATTAGTTTATTAGAATGTTGTGTCTTACCATGAGCTCCTCATCATGTCTCTTCTTCAACTTGTCTGATTCTTCGTCAGTCACTGACTGACTGTCGTCCGTGTCATCACTAATGTTGCCATTGTCTCTGTCTGCCTTTCTTGGTGACACTTGTTCAGCCTGGCCAAATGACACACATTCTGCCATCACATTTTATGCATACATTTTATTTTGAAAAGAAAACTGGATATATAAAAATTTTTATTTGAACAAAATCGGCATTTACTTATAAATGTTATTTCAACAAAAAACTACATTGATGAATAAATTTTATTTCAACAAAAACAAGATTTACGAATAAATTGTATTTTAATAAAAACTGTATTTACGAATTAAATTTATTTAAACAAAACTGGATTCACAAATAAATTTTATTTCAACAAAAACTGGATTTATGAATATACTCTATCTCAACAAATATTGATTTCATAAATAAATTTTATTTTGACAAAAAATTTGCTATATGATTAAACTATATTTCTTGTTATATTCTGACCTGTGATGTGTCCCACTGGAGACTGGTGGCTGTGAGCTGCGAGGCACTGTGTGTGGTCTCAGACATCCACATCTGCAGGAACTCAACGATCTCTGTATGCTGGTACTCCTCAGCCATGGCGAGTGGACTGCGTTCCATCAGGTCCACTGCTTCCAACGATGCCTTGTTGGCCACGAGCCACTTGACTGTGTTCAGGTAACCACTGAAACGTGTAACATTGTTATTGCTATTGCAGGGTTTGAACATTTCAGCAATTATACAGTTCTACGCCCTATCTACGTTCACGTTTATGCAGGCTTTCTTATAAAATTCCATGCCAAATTTTAAGAAAGCAAAACAGTGACTTTACAGGTTAAACTGGCAAAATGTAATGAGACTACTGTTACATCAATGTATCAAAATGTAATGTAACTACTGTTACATCAATCAATCAAAATGTAATGTAACTACTGTTACATCAATCAATCAAAATGTAATGTTACAAGAATTGCTACCCCATGCAGGCAAGATGTAGTGGAGTCTGCTTCTCTACGCTGCGACAGTCAAGGTTCGCTCCCATCGCTAATAACACCTGCAACATCATACAGCAAATGTGATGTAGCGATATTTACTGTTTCAGAAAACATTACATGCATCTATTTTTTACTGAGATTTTCTTCCAGTAATTTAACAATACTTAACAAGATTTAACAGGATTGCCATCCAAAGCAAACCCTCCAGAGTCTGTGTGTAGCCTGTCCTGTTAATTCTGCATCTTCAGTCTGTGTGTGGCCTGTCCTGTTAGTTCTGCTTCTTCAGTCTGTGTGTGGCCTGTCCTGTTAGTTCTGCTTCTTCAGTCTGTGTGTGGCCTGTCCTGTTAGTTCTGTTTCTTCAGTTTGTGTGTGGCCTGTCCTGTTAGTTCTGTTTCTTCAGTCTGTGTGTGGCCTGTCCTGTTAGTTCTGCTTCTTTAGTCTGTTTATGGCCTGTCCTGTTAGTTCTGTTTCTTCAGTCTGTGTGTGGCCTGTACTGTTCGTTCTGCTTCTTAAGTCTGTGTGTGACCTGTCTTGTTAGTTCTGCTTCTTCAGTCTGTGTGTGGCCTGTCCTGTTAGTTCTACTTCTTAAGTCTGTGTGTTGCCTGTCCTGTTAGTTCTACTTCTTAAGTCTGTGTGTTGCCTGTCCTGTTAGTTCTACTTCTTAAGTCTGTGTGTTGCCTGTCCTGTTAGTTCTACTTCTTAAGTCTGTGTGTTGCCTGTCCTGTTAGTTCTGCTTCTTAAGTCTGTGTGTGGCCTGTCCTGTTAGTTCTGCTTCATCAGTCTGTGTGTGGCCTGTCCTGTTAGTTCTGCTTCTTAAGTCTGTGTGTGGCCTGTCCTGTTAGTTCTGCTTCTTCAGTCTGTGTGTGGCCTGTCCTGTTAGTTCTACTTCTTAAGTCTGTGTGTTGCCTGTCCTGTTAGTTCTGCTTCTTAAGTCTGTGTGTGGCCTGTCCTGTTAGTTCTGCTTCATCAGTCTGTGTGTGGCCTGTCCTGTTAGTTCTGCTTCTTAAGTCTGTGTGTGGCCTGTCCTGTTAGTTCTGCTTCTTAAGTATGTGTGTGGCCTGTCCTGTTAGTTCTGCTTCTTAAGTCTGTGTGTGGCCTGTCCTGTTAGTTCTGCTTCTTCAGTCTGTGTGTGGCCTGTCCTGTTAGTTCTGCTTCATCAGTCTGTGTGTGGCCTGTCCTGTTAGTTCTGCTTCTTAAGTCTGTGTGTGGCCTGTCCTGTTAGTTCTGCTTCTTAAGTCTGTGTGTGGCCTGTCCTGTTAGTTCTGCTTCTTAAGTCTGTGTGTGGCCTGTCCTGTTAGTTCTGTTTCTTAAGTATGTGTGTGGCCTGTCCTGTTAGTTCTGCTTCTTAAGTCTGTGTGTGGCCTGTCCTGTTAGTTCTGCTTCTTAAGTCTGTGTGTGGCCTGTCGTGTTAGTTCTGTTTCTTCAGTCTGTGTGTGGCCTGTCCTGTTAGTTCTGTTTCTTCAGTCTGTGTGTGGCCTGTCCTGTTAGTTCTGCTTCTTAAGTCTGTGTGTGGCCTGTCCTGTTAGTTCTGCTTCTTAAGTCTGTGTGTGGCCTGTCCTGTTAGTTCTGCTTCTTCAGTCTGTGTGTGGCCTGTCCTGTTAGTTCTGCTTCTTAAGTCTATGTGTGGCATGTCCTGTTAGTTCTGCTTCTTTAGTCTGTTTATGGCCTGTCCTGTTAGTTCTGTTTCTTCAGTCTGTGTGTGGCCTGTACTGTTCGTTCTGCTTCTTAAGTCTGTGTGTGACCTGTCTTGTTAGTTCTGCTTCTTCAGTCTGTGTGTGGCCTGTCCTGTTAGTTCTACTTCTTAAGTCTGTGTGTTGCCTGTCCTGTTAGTTCTGTTTCTTCAGTCTGTGTGTGGCCTGTCCTGTTAGTTCTGCTTCTTCAGTCTGTGTGTGGCCTGTCCTGTTAGTTCTGTTTCTTCAGTCTGTGTGTGGCCTGTACTGTTCGTTCTGCTTCTTAAGTCTGTGTGTGACCTGTCTTGTTAGTTCTGTTTCTTCAGTCTGTGTGTGGCCTGTCCTGTTAGTTCTGTTTCTTCAGTCTGTGTGTGGCCTGTCCTGTTAGTTCTGCTTCTTCAGTCTGTGTGTGGCCTGTCCTGTTAGTTCTGTTTCTTCAGTCTGTGTGTGGCCTGTCCTGTTAGTTCTGTTTCTTCAGTCTGTGTGTGGCCTGTCCTGTTAGTTCTGTTTCTTCAGTCTGTGTGTGGCCTGTCCTGTTAGTTCTGTTTCTTCAGTCTGTGTGTGGCCTGTCCTGTTAGTTCTGTTTCTTCAGTCTGTGTGTGGCCTGTCCTGTTAGTTCTGTTTCTTCAGTCTGTGTGTGGCCTGTCCTGTTAGTTCTGTTTCTTCAGTCTGTGTGTGGCCTGTCCTGTTAGTTCTGTTTCTTCAGTCTGTGTGTGGCCTGTCCTGTTAGTTCTGTTTCTTCAGTCTGTGTGTGGCCTGTCCTGTTAGTTCTGTTTCTTCAGTCTGTGTGTGGCCTGTCCTGTTAGTTCTGTTTCTTCAGTCTGTGTGTGGCCTGTCCTGTTAGTTCTGTTTCTTCAGTCTGTGTGTGGCCTGTCCTGTTAGTTCTGTTTCTTCAGTCTGTGTGGCCTGTCCTGTTAGTTCTGTTTCTTCAGTCTGTGTGTGGCCTGTCCTGTTAGTTCTGTTTCTTCAGTCTGTGTGTGGCCTGTCCTGTTAGTTCTGTTTCTTCAGTCTGTGTGTGGCCTGTCCTGTTAGTTCTGTTTCTTCAGTCTGTGTGTGGCCTGTCCTGTTAGTTCTGTTTCTTCAGTCTGTATGTGGCCTGTCCTGTTAGTTCTGTTTCTTCAGTTATGTGAGAGAGCACGTACCACCATACAGTTGGTGTGGCCATGCAGGGATGTTATATGACAGAGCACGTACCACCATACAGTTGGTGTGTCCATGTAGGGAGGCCAGGTGCATGGCTGTGTAGCCAGTGGGCGTCTCCACATCCAGGTCATGCAGCTTGACCGATAGCCACTGGACCACGTCCATCCGTCCGTGGGCGGCCGCATTGTGTAGAACTGTCCACCCTCGCTCGTCCTTCGAACTGAAACAGGTAGCACCTTGGCTGAATCATTCAGTCAGTTTTGTTAAAAGATTCAGTCAATGTTTTTGATTCAGTCGGTGTAGCTGAAAGAATCGGTCAATGTAAGTGAAATATTCTGTTGGGGTAATTAAAAATGCAGGTAGTGTAGCTGAAAGAATCAATCTGTGTAGCTGAAATTTTCAGTTGGAGTAGCTGAAGGATTCAGTCAGTGTAGCTGAAAAAAATTGGTACTTGAGTACAAGTAACAAGTTGTTTGGACCAAGCCCAAGTCAATGTAACTGAAATACTCAGTCATCAGCTAATAGATTCAGTCAGTATCAGCTAACATATTCAGTTAGTGTGTCAGAATGTGTAGCTGAAATACACAGAAACATTTAATTACCCCAAAAGAAGACGATCACCACCCCACATTGTAAAGACAACACAAAGTAGTTTACAGTGTTAGTTATATTAGGTTTCAGCCAGTCACAAAGCTTCATTTCTAAAAACTGTTACCATATTTCTTGTGATGATTAAATACACATTTTAATTTTATAAACTTGTTAGCATTTATTATTATTATAAGATCCTCATTTTGTGCATTGAGTTATGACTATTTTTATACAGGTTGCATTATTAACTTTTAGTATTATTTTATTGTTAATTTTATTATTAGATTATCATCTTACATATTTAAATGATTCAAATACTCAGTGCACATCTTAAAATTGTTTGATCAATATCTAGTACAGTATAATAATCAAATCAAATCAAATTTATTGTAACTCTTCATAATACATACAAATCAAATCAAGGCAAATCCTATATAATAATGTAAAGAGAACAACAGGGGAAGAACATTGTATAATGTCATCCTCCCTGCACCTTAGAATGACAAAACAACAGGATTCCGGGGACACAAATATTTGTATATTATTATTGTTGGTATTACTATTGCTGCGTACACTCGTTGATATAAACATGATGAAAGTACAACTCACTTCATAATTTCACTGTTGTGTTCTACCCAGCGTTTCATTGTCGCCAGGTCGCCCTGCTTAGCAGCCTGGTGAATCGTGGGGCCACGTCTCAACTGTTGGTCCTTCTCAGTGCTGCCCCCTGTAGTTTCACTGGTGCTTCGTTTCTGCAAACAACATCACAGATTATGCAATTAAAAACAAAACTGACAAATATCTGAGAAGGGCAGGATAAACAGATGTATAACGTTTAACACTTGATATATCAATGGCTTCTTTGTCCACTTGGCCTGAGGTTTAGGAGCGCAATATTGTTAAATCTTGTTAACTGCTAGCTTCATGTGGTGTACAATCTCAAAGCACCTTCTTGATCTTCTCAAGAAATGTAACAATATATATTTAATATACAACGATATAGTGCATTATCAGATTTTCTTATCAGGTTTGCCTTGTGACCAGGGTTAACTCTTAACAATTAACAGCTGACACACTGTGTGGAATGTGGATTAACATCATACACACTGTGCAATAACAGCTGACACACTGTGGAATGTGAATTAACAGCTGACACAATGTATGGAATGTGGATTAACAGCTGACACACTGTGTGGAATGTGGATTAACATCATACACACTGTGCAATAACAGCTGACACACTGTGGAATGTGAATTAACAGCTGACACACTGTATGGAATGTGGATTAACAGCTGACACACTGTGTGGAATGTGGATTAACATCGTACATACTGTGGAATGTGACAGCAGCTGACACACTGTGGAATGTGAATTAACAGCTGACACACAGTGTGAACTGTAGGTTAACATCTGACACACTGTGGAATAACAGCTGACACACTGTGGAATGTGAATTCACAGCTGACACACTGTGGAATGTCGATTAACAGCTGATTCAATATGTGGCATGTGGATTAACAGCTGACACACTGTGGAATGTCGATTAACAGCTGATTCAATTTGTGGCATGTGGATTAACAGCTGACACACTGTGGAATGTCAATTAACAGCTGATTCAATATGTGGCATGTGGATTAACAGCTGACACAATGTGGAATGTGAATTAACAGCTGACACAGTGTGGAATGTGAATTAACAGTTGACACACTGTGTGGAATGTGGATTAACAGCTGACACACTGTGTGGAATGTGGATTAACAGCTGACACACTGTGTGGAATGTGGATTAACAGCTAACACACTGTGTGGACTGCGGATTCTCAATGTAAGGGCATAATTAGTTAATTAGACCAAAGAGAAAGCTATAAAAAAAAACAGTATTTTTCCTACTGCTACACTGATGTGCTAAACATTGAACAGAACATGTAAAAAAAATTATTTAATAAATGTCATAAATAAATTTTTTTCTTAAAAGTTAACAAATTCTTTAAATCTAACAAATTTGTCAACTTCACTGGCACCAATTTCACATGTCTGATCAAAGAATGCTTCACAAGTGTTTTACCTCAGTGGCTGACATTTGTTCGTGTCCATCATTCTGTTTGTTCCGTGGACTGCCATCATCTCCCATGTCCTTCCTAGACAGAAAGGCCGTGTCACTGCCAGTGTCACTGTCGCTGTCACTAGTCTCCGACCCGGATGACGATGACTCGCTGATACTCCTCCCTCTTGCCGAGTATACAGGCTTATCACTTCCAAGGTCAGCGTCCTTGCCCTGAGACAGTGCCTCGATGACGGAACTGTAATCGTGTTCTGAGACGGTCTGGTCAAAGAACGTGTCTCTCTTCGATAAATGCTTGTGTTCCACTTGTGTGGGTGGTGGTTTCCTGGCTATGTCTGCCACCTCGCTGTGGCTGGACGCACTGCTGTAGCTAGAGGACGTGTCATCACTGTCGACGTCCTCCTTGCCTCCGTCCTGGTGGCTCACTTGGGTGCGCATGCTGGTGTGACTTGTCACTTCACTTGGAGCCATCTCCGCTATCGCTGTCTCGCTTGTCTCCCTGTCCGACTCTCCCTGCCGCTGGGACATTACCTGGGGCTCTGAAACCAACACAAACATTATTTTTCAAGTATTATTTTTAGTGCATACAGTCGCGCCTCGTTATAAAGCGGTGGTCGGGGTCAACGATATCGGACCGCGTTGTAAGCGAGGCGCGTTAGGTGTTCCCATATGTGCCACCAGGGAGCTACTAAACAACAGCAATCGCCGCCCGCTGCACCAAGTCCAAGAACACTATCGAAGCCCTGTGTGCTTGCAGCACTGTCCTATACGCCAACATGCAGTTTATGGAACTTACTCAACTTTTTATGCTAGCATCAACGTGTATTATTTTTAAATGTCACACCCTGATGATTCTTGAACTGAATAAAACACATGTACGTATATAATTATGCCTTATGGAATAGATCTACTACGATGATGATGTACTGGACCAAGGCAATAGGCCTACGAATCGAAAATAATAACCTGGATCTGAGCAGCTGAAAACATATATTATTTGACAAACGTAGTATGTAAGCTGATAAAACACAGAAAACGACAATAGGTAGAATTAATAATTGTTTCACTTCGTCTTTGAACCGATCTCGACCAAAGCGCAAATTTATTACGCACCACTTAACATCGATTCATCGTTTCATATGCGGATGACGAATTCGTATTTTTTGCGCACCGGTAGAGCGAAAACGATTAAATTTAGGATGTAATGGAAACATGTCATTTCACCTAAGTGATATGTTGGTACTGCATACTAAATGCATTTAAAACTGTTAATCTGATTCGTACGTGAGGCATATTTGTGAATCTCGATTGCAATTTACAAACCGTCGAAGCGAGGCGCGAAGCCAGCGACAGCGATTGATGTCGGCGACAGCGCAAAACAAACAACACATTGATACTTGTTCATTGACATTGTTCGCCTAATGTTTCTTGAGAACTGTCAAAGCAATTCTAAGTAGGTTTAAGCAGGCCCATTTGGCATTTTCCCCTGGCGGCAGAAAATCAGGGTCCACGACCGACCGCGTTATATCCGAATCCACGTAATAACGGGCACGTTATAACGAGACGCGACTGTATATAGTCTTACTTACAGACAATTACCACACAAATGAAAGCAGCAAAGTAGGTGACATTTTGGCTGATATCTAAAATTTTTTTTTACCTTGATGCAGAATCTTTAATTCTGGGAGTGTCCTAACATGAAATGTTCACCGTAAACTTGCTTATCCTCCATAGCTCACCAGCGTACCAATCCAACTGTTTACAATTGGAACTGCTTATCGATTATGAACTGCTTAACCCCTTTTGTTTTGGGTCTCCTGAGGATGTCAGCACAACAGAAGTACTTCATAGTTTATTATTATAAGGGGGTGACATAAGTTTATTATTATAAGGGGGGTGACATAAGTTTATTATTATAAGGGGGTGACATAAGTTTATTATTATTATTATTAGTGGGGTGACATAAGGGGGGTGACACAAGCTTCCAAGATTCTTTATGACTTTTACACATATTTCCCTACAATCAGTAATTGTCTTCAATAAACTTTTATTGCTCTATATAAGTCAAGTAGCTCCAAATATTAGTCCCTTACCTGGTGAATCTCTAAATGTGGTGCTGAATGAGACGGGGAACTCCCTAATGGTCAGACCGTCACTGTCCCTGGCAGAGAGCCACCGACCACACGGTACTTCATGTTTGATGTGGCGCTTCCTGTCCTTCACAACAACTGACTCAAGGAACCAACCACACCCTACAAGAACATCATAATAATTAATATAATAACAATTATGATATAATGATAATTAATATAATTATTATTATTATATAATAAAATATTTACAACCAAACTTACATTTTTCTGACATACTGCAAGGAAAGGCAGCCGTGAGAAAGATTTGCTGGTCGGGAAAGTTAGTGGAAGAAGGCGCAGTGACTGACTTATTAACATCAAAATTGGGATTGACAACAGGAGGCAGGTCAAGTGGCCCAAAATTTAACAAGGTGGAAAAGGACGGTGCGACGGGCCATGCCTGCTTGGATGGTGCGACTGGCCATGCCTGCTCGGACGGTGTGACTGGCCATGCCTGCTCGGCCAATAAAATAATTATATAATATAAGATTTCACTTAAACTTAGTTGTACAACTTCTAGTGTTTTGACAGTTTCCATTACTTACCTAACTCTTTTCTGTCATGACCGATTATTATCTTCCGCAATGGACCAACAAAGAAACATTTCAGGTCAAAGATGTCCTCCTGCAAATAGACATAATCAAAAAATTTTACAACTATAAAAAAGTAATGTATTCATAATAATGTTCATAAAAAAATTAATAACAGAGAATATTTACACACATCCCCACCTTGAACATTGTGTCTAATGTACATGCATACCTTAAGATTATAAACACTTTTAGCCTGTTTTAATATACAAGCACTGTAATCTTAATTAAGTATTTCTAGTTTTTATTTATGCATTTATTAACTTTAATTATTTACATAAACAAAACAGTTTATATTGTCTTACTGGAAATATCTGCAGATATTTAACGTTATTTTATGTAAATGTTTTAGGATTTATTATGACTTAATGCACACATCAAGTGATATATCACACACATATACACGTGCATGCACACACACATATACACGTGCACACACACACACATGTACCCACATGCACACATGCATGCACACACACATACTCGTGCACACACACACATGCACCCACATACAGACATGCATGCACACACACATATACATGTGCACACACACACACATGCACCCACATATACACATGCACAGACCCACATACACAACACACACTGTTTTGATGACAGTCATTGTGACACACACCTGCCCCTTCTGGAACTTGATCTTGTATGTCCTTGAATCAGGCAGGTAGATCTCGTCCGTGCGTCCCATGTCACCACACAACGTAAGTTTGACGTCTGCCTTTGTACTGGCTCCGAGACACGACCCAGTGAGCACGTGGACCTCATAGTCGGTGATATCTCCTTCCACCAGCACTTGCTCCAGCTACAGCACAAACACAACAAGTCATCACAATTGTAAAGTAAACATATCAGCTTCAACACGAGCAGTAACAACTATTGTACTTCACAAACTAGAAGCTGGCCACATGCAGATGTTACCTGCGAGCAATCTTTTTAGTAGCACCTTAGGACTATTTCTGTTGCAGGAAAAATACTGACATCAAGACATTGATGTTAATGTTTGGCAAGATATCTGACAATAAGATTTTTCAAAGATTATACTGACAAAAACACGAACCCCACAATCTCGTGTGAGCATTTCTTCGATGTCAACACATTAAGACTTTTAAATGTTAAATGTCTTTGTGCCTGAAACTATTGCAGACAAATACTTGAACTTCCCAGAACAGATCAATCAACCTTGATGTTATAAAGTCATCAATGTTGTGACCTAAGTGTCAATTAGAAGAAATCACTAAGTGGATAGATGTGAATATGTTTAAAAACAAAATTGACAAATATCTCAGAAGGGCGGGTTACACATAGATGAAAACATGTTGAACACTCGATAAGCCAATAGCTTCCTTGTCCACTTGCCATCTGGGCTTTTGCCTTGGATGGCAATCTTGTTAAGTTTTGCTAAATCTATAAGTAATTTTAGGTGTTCCCTAATACAAAGCTTTAAAACATTTGTCTTTGTCTTGTGTGCATATCATACACATTTATTCAGATATTTACATCCTCAGCATCATCTTGTTCCTCGTCATACTCAGCATCATCTTGTTCCTCGTCATACTCAACATCATCTTGTTCCTCATCATACTCAGCATCATCTTGTTCCTCGTCATACTCAGCATCATCTTGTTCCTCGTCATACTCAGCATCATCTTGTTCCTCGTCATACTCAGCATCATCTTGTGCCTCGTCATACTCAGCATTATCGTCACTGAGTGGCTTATATCTACACACACCCTGCAAGTTCTAGAGATTCACAGCATATGTCACCTCCATTGGAAGTTTGACAATTGCTCTTTTTGAAGGTGCAGTATGCAAGTTAAATAAAATTGTTAGGAGGCAAGTACAAGGCATGTAGCATCATCAAATATCCATCCATGGTCCTTAGGAGATGGCAAGTCTTGGTTCAACACAATACAGTCGCACCTCGTTATAACGCGGTGGTCGGGGTCCATGATATTGGACCGCGTTGTAAGCGAGGCGCGTTAGGTGTTCTCGTATCTGCCACCAGGGGTACCACGAACAGCAATTAACATGCCACGCCGCCATTGATCGCTGCCGCTTTGATGAAGCCCTGTTGTCCCACACAGTTTATAAAGCTTATTTAGAGTAGAATATTAACGTTAATGTGTGTTTTATCGATTTTAGAATGTCATACTTTATCGAATGTTGAACTGAATAAAATACCTGTGTGTGGAATATGGAATACAAATAAAATCTGTTACGATGGACTGACTGATCGCCACCACTGAGAGGAAGCCTTGTTGTGCCGTACAGTATATAAAGCTTATTTAGAGTATAATATTAACGTCAATGTGGTGTGCTGTATCAATTCTAAAATGTCAAAATGTTGAATTGAATAAATTACACGTGTGTGGAATTGTGGAATACAAATCGACAATAATCTGTTACGATGGGCTGACTGTATGACGCATCACATTGAGTAATGCTCATCGAAAACAATAACCTGGAGGCGAGCAGCGGAACATGTGCGTATGAGTTTACGCTTGCAGCGCAAACGTTGATTAAAAATTCTCGTAGCTTCACTTGATCCTTTAGCCATCCCCGAAGCGTCGATTCGGGAACGCGCATCTCGCAAGACACTTTGCATTGCGATTCACCCTTTCATATTCGGATGACCAAATCTAACTTTTCACGTACCATGTACGCCTTGCGTTTTGGCATAGCGAAGATTCGAGAACGATATTTGTGATGTGTGTAACAGACTAACAGAAGGCTAATGATACTTCGTTGCTGTTTCACCGGAGATTTATATTGCTGTTGCCTGCTCAATTACATTTAATACGATTTTACTCAACTTTTATTTCAATGCACTGTGAGTTATTTTTATGTATCAGCATTCAGTAAAAATTGTTTAATCTTGCGGCCTGAAATCGACTCGCTCTTACGGCTTGTTATGTAGAATAAACAGGTTAAACTTCAATGTTTTTAATCAGTTGAAAGGTGCAGGAGCGAATTGGCTGATGTGTCTCTGATGTCTAAATTACCACTGAATGTGTGAACGTTTTATTCACATGCAACGCATTTGTGTGAATCACCATTGCAATTAACAAGTCGACCGGCCGAAGCCAACGCCGGCGAAACACGATTGATGGCAGCCCAACCATTTTACCCCTTGGGCAGAAAATCGGGGTCCACGACCGACTGCGTTATATCCAAATCCGCATAATAACGCGGCGCGACTGTACTTAGCTTATAGATATGTACTACTCTTTGTGGATGCCGGCTGTGTGCGCACTCCCTGATGATGATGCCGAGTATGATGCAGAACAAGTTGATGCCAAGGATGTAGAAAATGATAAACATTCACTGGAAGTTGCTAATGCTTACCGTAATCATAGTTCAGCTTGTGCAAGTGATTTACGTAAACCATAGAAATTTATTGATTTTCACAATCAATCAAATAAGGTTTTGGCATGTTATGGTCTTTTTGTAAATATATCAATAAATATTTCATGTTGCCTGAATGACTGGCCTGCGGAACTCTACGATGGAAAAAACACACACACAGGGACGCTATGGGACTTGTGTGTTGCTTAATATGGCATTTTGTTATTATCCTGAAAGAAACAGCTTAGTTCTATATATTTCTGGATTAAACCCTAATGCTCCTCGCCAATTACTGGATAGAACGAAGGACATATTATGATTATGAAGAGAATAAAGCAAAAAAGCAAGAGATATGGTAGAATTAAAAGTTTGATGAACTGGGGACGTGCCATATGACAGGAGACTCACTAGAAGAAGACACAAAGAACATATGTGTAGAATCTGTTGCAAAGTTCATACAAGATACTAACTAACTAAACAATGTTGACTTTTTCCTAACCAAAATGTAATTTTTTCAGACCAAATTGACAACAAAGTGTGTTTTTACAATGGCCTCCCAGCTCCCTTCCAATATACCCTTTTATCCCAATTTCAAATTAAGGTTTAAAAATGTAAAAGGGTATTTTTCACATGATCTTTGGAACACTTCCGAATCCGACACTAAAAATAACTCCCAGAATATTGCCATAGCAACAAGAAGGAACTTCACATTTGAGAAAACATTAACTTTCCCTGACTTTTTACAGGAAGGCAAAATTCAGACTTTTTCCAGGAATGCAAAATTCCCTGACCTTCCATTGAAATGATTATAATGGCCTGACTTTTCTCCCATGACCACGAGAAAATATTTTTCTCCCTGAGCTGTATGATCCACATTCCATGAAGACTACTTACTGGGTCATAGTCTTTGAGCAGCTCTCCCCCTGTCTGTGTTGCAATGGAAGAACTCTTCACGGACTTGTCATCATCTTGTTCCATCCAACTGGAGTCAGACGTACGCTCCAGTCGACTCTTCTCCTCCGGGGTGACAATCGCCGACTTGGGACGTGTGGTGCCTGGTGAGCCACCAGGGGGCAGCGTCACTGGGGGATGTGCAGAATGAGGGCGCACCCACGTGTTGTCGGTGGGGTGGCCCCCCTCTGGGACCTCGGTCCTCTTTAGTTGTCTCCTGGAAAAATCAATAAATCAATTAGTAATTTATTTCCAACAAACAGTACAGATACCATTATAATAAAATGCAATATAATTTCTGATGTATAAAGTGTAGGCGATGGGTCGCAGTTATGTAAAAGACACATGTAGCAATACAGATACTCATTACTCAAATTAAACCTGCCAAATGTGACTAAAACACACATCTCAAACACACACACTGGCATATTTATACAACTCCATAAGCACTAGACTACAGCAATAGCAAACAAAACAAGGCGATCATTACATGTACTGACACAACATAGGAGACGTGCCAGTGTAGTAGAAGCTAGACAACATAGGAGACGTGCCAGTGTAGTAGAAGCTAGACAACATAGGAGACGTGCCAGTGTAGTAGAAGCTAGACATCATAGGAGACGCCAGTGTAGTAGAAGCTAGACAACATAGGAGACGTGCCAGTGTAGTAGAAGCTAGACAACATAGGAGACGCGCCAGTGTAGTAGAAGCTGGACAATATAGGAGACGCGCCAGTGTAGTAGAAGCTAGACAACATAGGAGACGCGCCAGTGTAGTAGAAGCTGGACAACATAGGAGACGCGCCAGTGTAGTAGAAGCTGGATATCATAGGAGACGCGCCAGTGTAGTAGAAGCTGGACAACATAGGAGACACGCCAGTGTAGTAGAAGCTGGACATCATAGGAGACGCGCCAGTGTAGTAGAAGCTGGACAACATAGGAGACGCGCCAGTGTAGTAGAAGCTGGACAACACAGGAGACGTGCCAGTGTAGTAGAAGCTGGACAACACAGGAGACGTGCCAGTGTAGTAGAAGCTAGACAACACAGGAGACGTGTCAGTGTAGTAGAAGCTAGACAACACAGGAGACGTGCCAGTGTAGTAGAAGCTGGACAACATAGGAGACGCGCCAGTGTAGTAGAAGCTGGACAACACAGGAGACGTGTCAGTGTAGTAGAAGCTAGACAACACAGGAGACGTGCCAGTGTAGTATAAGCTGGACAACACAGGAGACGTGCCAGTGTAGTAGAAGCTAGACAACACAGGAGACGTGTCAGTGTAGTAGAAGCTGGACAACACAGGAGACGTGCCAGTGTAGTAGAAGCTGGACAACACAGGAGACGTGCCAGTGTAGTAGAAGCTGGACAACACAGGAGACGTGTCAGTGTAGTAGAAGCTAGACAACACAGGAGACGTGCCAGTGTAGTAGAAGCTGGACAACACAGGAGACATGCCAGTGTAGTAGAAGCTAGACAACACAGGAGACGTGCCAGTGTAGTAGAAGCTGGACAACACAGGAGACGTCCCAGTGTAATAGAAGCTAGACAACACAGGAGACATGCCAGTGTAGTAGAAGCTAGACAACACAGGAGACGTGCCAGTGTAGTAGAAGCTAGACAACACAGGAGACGTCCCAGTGTAATAGAAGCTAGACAACACAGGAGACGTGCCAGTGTAGTAGAAGCTAGACAACACAGGAGACGTGCCAGTGTAGTTTCCAGTGTAGTAGAAGCTGGACAACACAGGAGACGTGCCAGTGTAGTAGAAGCTAGACAACACAGGAGACGTGCCAGTGTAGTAGAAGCTAGACAACACAGGAGACGTGCCAGTGTAGTAGAAGCTGGACAACACAGGAGACGTGCCAGTGTAGTAGAAGCTGGACAACATAGGAGACGTGCCAGTGTAGTAGAAGCTGGACAACATAGGAGACGTGCCAGTGTAGTAGAAGCTAGACAACACAGGAGACATGCCAGTGTAGTAGAAGCTAAAGAACAATTTCGACTCACTGTAGCCAGGGTTTAATTTTGTCTTCACTGTAGGCTGTGGGGCTGCTTTCCCGTGGTGTCACATACGCACTGTCATCTTCAACTTTCTGGAAACACGACCAGTCATCAGTGCAACATATGACGACAGCAATATAACAATAAAGCTTCCAAACGATAGCAATGGATAACTGACTGATTGCGTGTCAATGCAGTGGCTACTGCTTATGACTCATGAATATCTGGCAAAAATAATAGTTTGAAGGTACAATGTCTGATCATGTTTTGATCGTAATATCGTGTCAAATAGTATACACTATATCTATTCTAAATCTGTTTTTAATATCATTTGACTGTTATCTGTTTAATTTGAATGTTTTGATTCAAATGTCATGCTTACATTGCCTGCTGAATGGTAAGGTCTATATTCATAAACAAATAACAGTCAAATTATATCTTACAATCGTGGTTCACTAGAACACATTTGTACAGTGAAGATGGTACAACTGATATAGCTTATACTGTAAGGAATCATGGACCACACTGGGAGGAAATCATGTGATCACACTGAGTGGGAATCATGTGATCACACTGAGTGGGAATCATGTGATCACACTATGATGGAGGTCTTACCTTCAGACGGATGAGACGGCCATTTGCATCATATGTGACAATGCAGTCATCTCTCTTATTATACGTAACCTGAAACACGATATGTTTAAGTCTGTCACAACAAAATGAAGCACAAGGTTGGGCTACCATGGAAACACAAGGTTGGGCTACCATGGAAACACAAGGTTGGGCTACCATGGAAACACAAGGTTAGGTTACCATGGAAACACAAGGTTGGGCTACCATGGAAACACAAGGTTGGGCTACCATGGAAACACAAGGTTGGGCTACCAAGGAAACACAAGGTTGGGCTACCATGGAAACACAAGTTTGGGCTACCAAGACATGAAGAGAACTACACTAAATCCCTCAGTCGTTGATCTAGTTACATGCTAATCAATAAATGTTATGTTTCAAATATTTGTATTATAACGTAAAGCACCAGTATAAAGAAAAGTATGTGGACTAGGAAAACGGAAATTATTGTGAAACACAATTGTCAGGATTATTCCTTGTTTATAACTGGAAGACTACAATTCTGGTCTTTCACTCTAGGTCTTAGTTATAAGGCTAAATGCTCAACATCTGTATCCAGTTGAAAAGGCAGGTTTTTAGTGAAACATAAATAAGCTAAATTACAATTCAAAGTTAAATGTACATAATATGAATATTTTTGATAGAAACAAGAAACTTAATGTACACAGTATTAATGTACATAGTATTAATGTACTACTATCAGTGCAAAAGCTAGTAAACCATTTATCTGATAGAACATAAATGGGCAATTATCAAATAACATAACTGTTTTTTGAAGGCATGGCTAACTGGCAACATAAGTAAATACAATGTCTTGTTGGCTCACACCCTGCCTCCTAGCTCACACCCTACCTCCTAGCTCACACCCTACCTCCTAGCTCACACCCTACCTCCTCACACAACTGTTTTCTGCCATTTTCCTTGCGTCTCTGTACTGGCAGCGAGAGATCAATGGTCTCCTAGGAACATAATATGGTAATATTTAAAAATACAAATAGAGCTGTTTCACTATAAAGGAATTGTGCCATGTATACATACAGAGGGCAGAATGTAGTGAGAAGACAGAATGTAGTGAGAAGACAGAATGTAGCGAGAGACAGAATGTAGTGAGAAGAAAGTATAATCTTAGTAAAATTCTCGTGTAATTTGTGCCATTGAACAATTGTGGAATGTTAAATAAGTCAACAGCTTCCTTGTCTATCTGTTATCAGTAACTTGTGGCTTTGGATGAAAATCCTGTTAAAAGAATGGAGGTTCAGTTAGATCTTGTTAAAAGAATGGAGGTTCAGTTAGATCTTGTTAAAAGAATGGAGGTTCAGTTAGATCTTGTTAAAAGAATGGAGGTTCGGTTAGATCTTGTTAAAAGAATGGAGGTTCAGTTAGATCTTGTTAAAAGAATGGAGGTTCGGTTAGATCTTGTTGAAAGAATGGAGGTTCAGTTAGATCTTGTTGAAAGAATGGAGGTTCCGTTAGATCTTGTTAAAAGAATGGAGGTTCAGTTAGATCATGTTAAAAGAATGGAGGTTCAGTTAGATCTTGTTAAAAGAATGGAGGTTCGGTTAGATCTTGTTAAAAGAGTGGAGGTTCAGTTAGATCTTGTTAAAAGAATAGAGGTTCGGTTAGATCTTGTTGAAAGAATGGAGGTTCAGTTAGATCTTGTTGAAAGAATGGAGGTTCAGTTAGATCTTGTTAAAAGAATGGAGGTTCAGTTAGATCTTGTTGAAAGAATGGAGGTTCAGTTAGATCTTGTTAAAAGAATGGAGGTTCAGTTAGATCTTGTTAAAAGATTGGAGGTTCGGTTAGATCTTGTTAAAAGAATGGAGGTTCGGTTAGATCTTGTTGAAAGAATGGAGGTTCAGTTAGATCTTGTTAAAAGAATGGAGGTTCAGTTAGATCTTGTTGAAAGAATGGAGGTTCAGTTAGATCTTGTTAAAAGAATGGAGGTTCAGTTAGATCTTGTTAAAAGAATGGAGGTTCAGTTAGATCTTGTTAAAAGAATGGAGGTTCAGTTAGATCTTGTTAAAAGAATGGAGGTTCAGTTAGATCTTGTTAAAAGAATGGAGGTTCGGTTAGATCTTGTTAAAAGAATGGAGGTTCAGTTAGATCTTGTTAAAAGAATGGAGGTTCAGTTAGATCTAGTTAAAAGAATGGAGGTTCAGTTAGGTCTTGTTAAAAGAATGGAGGTTCAGTTAGATCTTGTTAAAAGAATGGAGGTTCAGTTAGATCTTGTTAAAAGAATGGAGGTTCAGTTAGATCTTGTTGAAAGAATGGAGGTTCAGTTAGATCTTGTTGAAATAATGGAGGTTCAGTTAGATCTTGTTAAAAGAATGGAGGTTCAGTTAGATCTAGTTAAAAGAATGGAGGTTCAGTTAGGTCTTGTTAAAAGAATGGAGGTTCAGTTAGGTCTTGTTAAAAGAATGGAGGTTCAGTTAGATCTTGTTAAAAGAATGGAAGTTCAGTTAGATCTTGTTAAAAGAATGGAGGTTCAGTTAGGTCTTGTTAAAAGAATGGAGGTTCAGTTAGATCTTGTTAAAAGAATGGAGGTTCAGTTAGATCTTGTTAAAAGAATGGAAGTTCAGTTAGGTCTTGTTAAAAGAATGGAGGTTCAGTTAGATCTTGTTAAAAGAATGGAGGTTCAGTTAGATCTTGTTAAAAGAATGGAAGTTCAGTTAGATCTTGTTAAAAGAATGAAGGTTCAGTTAGGTCTTGTTAAAAGAATGGAGGTTCAGTTAGATCTTGTTAAAAGAATGGAGGTTCAGTTAGGTCTTGTTAAAAGAATAGAGGTTCGGTTAGATCTTGTTGAAAGAATGGAGGTTCAGTTAGATCTTGTTAAAAGAATGGAGGTTCAGTTAGATCTTGTTGAAAGAATGGAGGTTCAGTTAGATCTTGTTAAAAGAATGGAAGTTCAGTTAGATCTTATTAAAAGAATGGAGATTCAGTTAAATCTTATTAAATATACTGGGACATTTGGTTCTATTTTCTCAGTGACAAGTGACACCATAGCCTTTTAAAAGTGTTACAATTTGCTTCAAGTAATAAGATCTGCATGAAGTATGAACTGAAGCAAGAACTGGATGAAAAGGAACATAAGAAATTAAGAAATAATATTTTGGTTTACTAGACAGAACCTTACCGTGGCGACAAGTAGTTTGGTTGCCATGTTGACCAGTCTGTGCGCTTCCCCACTGGAAAGATATCGGGGAGGGGCATTGCGCAGAACAGGATAGCTGGCGCCCCCAGCACTGCAACACAATTGTGGACATATTTCAAATGAAATTTCAACAGAGACATCCAAATTCTGCTCCCCTTTATATCAAAAAATATACACTCTCACTTACTCAGCACATGTGGCACGTAAGGCTTCCACAAGAGAGCGCCACTGCTGTCGGTTTGCAGCCTGTCTGGTGATGGTTTCCCAGGTCAGTCCGCAAGACCTTCATCTCTTTCTCCACTGTTCTTCGCCAGGTCTCCTTGGGATGACCTCTTTTCCGCTTCCCATCCGGTGTCCACCGTAGGGCTATTCTGGGCAGTGCATCTGGTGGCATTCGACACACGTGCCCCAGCCATCTCCATCTTCTCTTCTTCACAGTTTGGGTAAGAGATTCTGTATTTGTCCTCTGGTGCAGTTCTTCATTTGAAATTCTTCTAGGCCAGATGATTCTGAGAATCTTCCACAAATACTTGTTCTGGAAGGTGTATTTTGTGGGCTATTCTAGTTGTTAGTTTCCAGCACTCTGTCCCATACAGTAAAACACTGAAGACATTGTTGTTGTTGAAGACCCTGAGTTTAGTGTTGGTTCCCACTTGTTTTGACTTCCAGATGTTCTTCAGCATGGCAAAGGACTGGTTGGCTTTGGTGATCCTGGAGTTGACCTCTCTCTCAGAGTCTCCATCTGTTGCTATTTTGCTCCCCAGGTATGTGAACTTGTTCACTTCATCTACATCACTGTTGTTTATAAAAAATATAATTCTCACATAAAAACAGGCTACAGGAACCAACTGCCCATCAGTGTTTGACAGTTCACGGTGGCTCAAGTCATACATATTTTCCTTAATTATTTTAGGATTAGATAGACTATTTTAATATACAATTATTATTATTTACCACTGTACGATTTATAACCTTAATTAATGATGTCATCATTTATTTATTTATTTAAACTATTTCTCTTGCTTGAATTTGAATTAAATCCCAAACCTCCTGTCTGAAAGGTCAATTTACTAAAACTAAATGGGCACACTATTTAAGAAACTAATACCGTTCACTTATCGTCACAGTTCTGTAACACTGATCTACAGTGACATGGTTAAAACTCTGTAACACTGATCTACAGTGACATGGTTAAAACTCTGTAACAATGATCAACAGTGACGTGGTTAAAGCTCTGTAACACTGATCTACAGTGACATGGTTAAAACTCTGTAACACTGATCTACAGTGACATGGTTAAAGCTCTGTAACACTGATCTACAGTGACATGGTTAAAACTCTGTAACACTGATCTACAGTGACATGGCTAAAGCTCTGTAACACTGATCTACAGTGACATGGTTAAAACTCTGTAACACTGATCTACAGTGACATGGTTAAAGCTTTGTAACACTGATCTACAGTGACATGGTTAAAACTCTGTAACACTGATCAACAGTGACGTGGCTAAAGCTCTGTAACACTGATCCACAGTGACATGGTTAAAGCTCTGTAACACTGATCTACAGTGACATGATTTAAAGCTCTGTAACACAGATCTACAGTGACATGGCTAAAGCTCTGTAACACTGATCTACAGTGACATGGTTAAAGCTCTGTAACACTGATCAACAGTGACATGGTTACAGCTCTGTAACACTGATCTACAGTGACATGGTTAAAGCTCTGTAACACTGATCCACAGTGACATGGTTAAAGCTCTGTAACACAGATCTACAGTGACATGGTTAAAACTCTGTAACACTGATCAACAGTGACGTGGCTAAAGCTCTGTAACACTGATCCACAGTGACATGGTTAAAGCTCTGTAACACTGATCTACAGTGACATGGTTAAAGCTCTGTAACACTGATCCACAGTAACATGGCTAAAGCTCTGTAACACAGATCTACAGTGACATGGCTAAAGCTCTGTAACACTGATCCACAGTGACATGGTTAACGTGCCATATACCAAGTGTCAGTGTGAGCAGTACCTCTTTCCCCGCCTCCGACGCAGTGGGATGCCAAACCCTGTTGTGTTGGGAGGAGGAACTTCCTTTCCCTGCCTCCGCAGTTCGTTCCTGTACATAACGTCTGCGACAGCTGGCGCCTGCAAAGTCAATTCTTTCTATGATTTTAACAAAAGTGCACTCTTTTATAAAACCAACTGCACATATTACTTCATCTATTCCCACACTACAGAATAAACACAGTTCACTCTGGGCTAGACGAAGTGAGGACAGCTATATAATGCTTCTCACACAAGTCATGTTGGTGTGAACAAATTTACCTGTGGTGAAGTACAAAACACTAAGACCTAGTCTTAAAGGATGAGATAAGCACCCCATATAACCACCCCATATAACCCGTACATTTGACTTTTATAACAAGGAAATTATATTAACGTTGCAAGGTTTTCTTGGTGTGTATGTCCCACTTCTACGTGCATCCTTTTGCCCCATTTGTATAATGCAACATCTTGTTGTATAAAAAATACTCCCATTAGTCAACTAATTTATTATTAATTATAATAAATAATAATGCATGGACATATGGTGAGCATAAATACACTGTGTATAATTTCACACAAATCATAAGGAGCAGGTATTTATAGAGTATTGTGGTATCTATTGCTAATGTTTGGTAGCAGATCCTGTAGTAGGTAGTGAGGAGTGTGCATGGCACTGCATGCTGACATGACACTGCATGCTGACATGGCACTGCATGCTGACATGGCACTGCATGCTGACATGACACTGCATGCTGACATGGCACTGCATGCTGCCATGACACTGCATGCTGACATGACACTGCATGCTGACATGGCACTGCATGCTGACATGACACTGCATGCTGACATGGCACTGCATGCTGACATGGCGCTGCATGCTGACATAAAGTACAAGTACCCAGAATAGGTTAACTGTCGGCTATTCAGAACCATCACTATGTAAACACATTATCAATTAGCTGTAATGGGCAGACAACATGACTTACTGCTTGTGGGGCCAGTGAATAAAACACAGACTACAAATAATTAATGAACTCATCATTGTGAGTGGGATTACTTCCAACAGGTGATCAATGCATTGTCTGGTGACCAGGTAGTCAAACAAAGGAATGTGTCATGCAGGCTCGGATACATACACATATCACCAAGGACGATAGCTGTAAACATCTGAAGGCTAAACGCTGTTTTTAAAAGCCACATTCATGAGTGACTCAGACCAACAGTTCTTAACATGCAAGCCTCATTCATAAGTGTAATATGATAATGTAAGACACATCCATATAGTGTATCTAAATGCGCCGCTATTCGATTCATGTCTGTAATTAACACACTATACTTAGCATACATTTCTTGAATAGCATACACTACCAAAGTGCAGCTACTACTGGCATACTTCACACTACCAAAGTGCAGCTACTAATGGCAGAATTGTGCAAACATATTCCTCTTGGAAATATACCACTGCTTCAACCTAATAGTATATTTAATTAACCCCCTCTCACTGTGAGGAAAAACATCAGAACCATTGCTGGTGTGTGTAAACTTTACCTTTTGAAGACGTTCCTGGCAGCAGGAACAAACACAGTTTCTGTAAATTCATAATTAAACTGACAACGGTTTAATTTATTCTCTGCAGGAAATATAACTGACATTGACATTATTAAAGTTAGTCATCTTTATAAACATAATGTAATCTTAAATTGATATCTGACTGTAAAAATGTAAAGCCTTAACTAAACATCACAACCTCATGTGAAACCTTGACCAGTTAGCACCACAAGATATCCATCTTGTTTATACGGCAATGAGAATAAAATGAACCGAACACCCAGTGAGGCTGAATGTTCAATCATAATGTAATGTTACTATTATTATTATAAATGCTTTCATTATTGGGTGAGACAAACTGCAGGAATGAAAGGAATGGACAAGGGAAGAATGGAGGAGCTGAGGGAGGAGGTTGGTGTGAAAGAGAGTGTCAGGAGGAAGCGGGTGAGGAGGGAACACTTGACAAAGAGAGATGATGCGCTTAGAGTAGAGGGTACGAGGAGAGGAAGACCGAGATTGAGATGGGAGGACTGCGTGAAGAGAGATTTGGCAGGATTGGGAGGGAAGAATGAGGGATGGGGGAGTGCAGATGTCAGTGAAACGGGATCAGTGACGAAGAAGGAAAAATACTGTCGACCGGGATCAGTGACGAAGAAGGAAAAATACTGTCGACCGGGATCGGTGCCAGCCTCACCCCGGACTTCAGGGATAAAGAGGAGAGCAACAACATTACTGAGATAAACATAGCTGCCAAGTAAACAAGAATGGCAACATACCACGTAGTGAGACTTCCTCATCTGTTTCTCAACCATCCGCCTGACCTTCTTCTCTCGAGACTCACAGCCTGGAGGCTGAACACAACAACATGAAATGCAATTTTTTATGTGTAACAAGAATAGATATCATCAGACTTCTATAAAAGAGGGTAGGAAAATAATTCACAATTAGTGGATTTTCTGAATAGATGACATAAAAGACTAAACATGGACGAACATATAATGCCTTTCAAACTAAACATTACACAGAAGACTGGAGGTGTACATTGTTATTTGTGTCAACACCACAGCTTCACTCACAGTGTTGAAGTGGGTGAGTTTAGTGCGCACTTCCTGGGGATGGAAGTAGTGCTTCAGTGGTCGATCGTGTAGTCCGTCATACAACAACGTTGGTCGCTGTAACAAGATATTTGAAAACACAGTAAATTTCATACACATGTTCTCCAACTTTAAAGTGGTTTATCTGTAATAGTAAATTAAATATAAAAATACCCAAACATCAACAATAAAATAACTATGTTTGCATACATACACTTTTAAGAGGGGGATGATCGAGCTTTGGACTGTCTGTTCCTGACAAGTCAAAGCCATCTTCTAGCCTTCGTACTTCAAAGTAATGTTTCCTAAAACACACAAAAATGCTTCATTTACATATATAACTGTTGATGACTTCAAGTTATCGCTCATTTTTGCAGTACAGCATGCTGCCAATTTTTGCACATCTGTCTTAAGGAATGCTTAGACATCATTTGGTTTTTGGGGGCCACCATGTAATTCCAGGAGCTGCTAGGAGCTGAGCAAATTTGGAAACCACAGTACAGCCCTGCCCTGTACAACACCCTGCTGTGATTCCACAGTGTCTGTATGTAGTAGTACTAGTGCCCTGTATGGGCCGGGCTTTGGGCCCAAGTCTGGCCCAGAGCCTGCAGGCCAGGCCTGGGCCTACATTTTGCAGGCATGGGCAGAAAACAATATTAAACACATTGGGTATGGCTGGGCCTGGATTCTAACTGCTAATTGCGGGCCAGGCTGGTCTCAAATAATAGGCCCGTGGAGGGCACTAAGCATGTTAACAAAAAAGCAGTTGCTTCATTTGTGTTGTGTTTTCACTAAAAATTTTTTATTTTAGTCATACAATTAAATGTATATTAAAAACTTTATTTAATGTAATGTAGCACATTATACTAGTTTTACTGCAATTTCCATATTTATACAGAAACAGCCACTGTGTGTGATATCAACGCCTGAACCCACATATAGGAGATTATGATATGTACATAGCAAAACAATGCATTTGTTTTAACTGGTGATAGTAATTAAAAACTTGTTGTTACAAATCAATCATTACTAGTTATTCATACTAGTTAAGTAAGAAAGGGACAAACGTGTTTGGCAACATTACGCATAACCAACTAATTGCTATGATTAATTAATCATAATGTTTAATCAAGGAAACACATAAAAGGTTTGGAGGCACATACACGTCTCCAAGGAGTGATTATGGTCTGGCAAGTGAATGCATTAGTACCAGGTAAACCAGAAAGCCATACAAATGTGAATCAATAAAATGGAAAAGACTGATCATGTTTCAATAGCATTCAACACTTGGCATTGAATATTTTAGACGGTAACCAAAATACATGTTAATTTGCTGCTGATGAACAATTTACTTTTTGGCATGTGAACACAATGATGTATCATAAATTATAATGCTGCATCAATGAACTAAACACTGCACTTTTACAAGGTAGTTCTCTTTGCAGGATAAAACAACCCACTTAGGTAGGATTGCATTCCCTTCTTTCTCAGATCAAAATACCCAAACCCGTAATAAATGGAATTACTATCAAAGGAATCACTTTAAGTCATTCACACCCAACTGTATCATTGTACGCCCTCCACACTTCATGTAAGGCTTTTTATTTTTATCAGTTGGTTTAGCATTTTCTCAAATACTAAACTAAAATAAATAAAATTTAAGATACCGGGGCATAATAGGTCGTAATCACCAGGCATATTGTGTTTTGTGCCCTTTTTCGGTCCAAGTAACACAGCTTTGCATCAGTGTCTTCTAATGTAAACAGCAGTACCGGTAGCTTGTATTTTCGCTCACTGCACTAGTTTTTGGATGACAAAAGAGCACAAAATGCAATATCTTAAAAGAATATGTGTACAAGCCTAAATAAAGGGTAGTTTAATTAACGGGACATCATGTCAAGATGATCCGGACACTATATATGTGAAATATTTTGTGTACCTTTTCATATGGTATATGTTTTTCTGCTGAAATTTTTATTATTTTAAGTGCCTGGATACATTTGGCCAATATGGTACTATTTTCCCCCTGGCAGACCCATTTTTGTCTTTAAAAAACATGTAAACCAACTACCGGGTAATAAAAATAAAAGGCCTAACTTTTATTCTATGTTTATAATATAAGCTACAGAACAGTAGGGGGTAAGTGTACGGGATCCCCCCATGAAAAGTTGGATTTAGTGTGTGACATTTGGTACTTTCAAGGTAGCTAATAAATATTGAACTGAACATTGACACCACAAATAATCACCCGACACTAACATTTCGCCAATCCATCCTTTAAAAATAAAAGGAAACCCTCTGATCTGTTAGAAATGCTGACAATGTTTCCATAGTAACGACCGTGTGCTACGGTGTTCGAACCAACTATATTTGTACATCGTGAAAGCAGAACATATCGTCTAGTTACTGTGATTCCAGTACACACCAGTATCATATCTGCCTAACTAAATCATGTCATTCAACCAGCAAATATCAGCACTTACTCAGTTTATGGTGCCTTTGAACCTATAACAGAAATGGCATGCCCAAAAATGGCTTCAGGTGACTTCAATTTTTGACTACAGTGGCACGCATGGTGACTCGAAATATCTACGGAGCTGCAATATTTTAGACGCAGCAAAAATAAACGGAATGTTAAAAAACATCTCAGAAGCGTTGTCCTGGCTATATTGCATTTATGTTAACCATAAATCATGTGTTTGTGACACGTTTGACATTGCAAGAAATGTTGCCAAAGCGATATCAATAGGGAGCATTCATTGTATGTTTAATCAACCACATTGACGCTCAACATGTAACTGAATGGTCATTATACACTGAAATAATAACCAGTCATGTTAATAGTTTTGGCACCACTTATATACATATATAAATATATATATATATATATATAAAGATGTATACTATATTTATTTATATGTAATTTAATACTCTATTAATTCATTGCCTTTTATTTTTTAATCCTTTTTACTGTATAAAACTATATTTACCATGTACGCTTACACATGTACTATTCAGCCTTTTAACAATTATTATTATTATATATATATATATATCCACATGGTGAATTTATTGGGAACATGGTTAAAGTTTTTCTAGGTTGGCACCACTTATATATATATATATATATATATATATATATATATATATATATATATATATATATATATATATATATAGATATACATGGCGCCAACCTAGAGAAACTTGTTCCCAATATATATATATATATATATACACACACACCGTTTTAGTAATATTTGGAGGTAGTCAGGTCCTGTGAAAAATCAGCAGCCTGATATCGTAGATGATTACATGTTACAAATACAGATTCAAGGCCCACTGTGGCGGCAAATTAAGGGACATGTCAATATTACAAATAGTAGGTCATTTATTTCTTTGGGGATTTTCTCAAAACAGTATAATTTCGCATTTTGTGGCTTTGCCATGCGGGTCACTGTAGTCAAAAATTTAAGTTGCCTGAAGCCATTTTTGGGCACCATTTGCGACTGGGTGGCTGCTAAATCTCACCCCTGCATGATACTAATTTACATGCTGATGAATCAGTTCAGTTTGTCTTCTTTTGGTGCACAAAAGCAGTGTTGCAATGTGTAATCTGTTTATATTAGAAGTTTGCAATTTATACTTTCTGCTCTTAGTTGTTGAGATGGTTACCACACGCCAATATAACTTTGTACTTTTTAGCCAATATAACAGGCTCAAAATCCCCTTTGTACGTTTTAGCCAGACTGTTGGCACCAGATTATACTTATATTGGTGTAGGGGTGCAGAGGAAGACTCAGCTGGCAGTTCTTAGCAGTTAGCACTGTTAGCAAGTGCTTGTAGCCTGCAACTGTTTGCTTAACAGGGTGTTTCTGATTGGGTAAAGATGCTGCATGTTGCCTTTTTTGGGTATCATAGTCATGGTCATGGGAGAATGACACCATGAGGGTGTAGGGATGGTAAGAGGGGTAACCGTCTTGGAAGGTACTGGGACTCGGTTGCATCATAGTCATATCAATAAGAAATAACAAAGTATTAAAAAAATAGTTGAACATTCAAACACTTCAGGAAAGTTTCATTTTGTTAGCTACAAATAAAAAATTTTTTGCAGCATATATTGAGAAAGTACTCAGATGTACTCGTAAAACATGAGTACATTGAGTATGAGTACATGACCCATAACTTATATGAGTACGAGTACACGAGTACACGAGTGCCTCCGCCCCAGGTCTGGTCGGTGGGGGGACCAACTGTAATTCTTTGAAGTATGAAGTGATTTAGGTGTAATTAAAGGTCCAGCCACCTATACGGGGTATTCATATTTATAATGATCTGTGCGAACAATATGCTGTTTTATATATATGCATATATATATGCACCATAGGCAGCATTGCCGTGATGATATGTGCATGGAAGCCATTAGGGGAGGACCTGAATTGGTGAGTATCTCCTATTAAATCATGGTAACTACTCAATGGCATTCAATGACACAAGATGGTTAATAATTTAAAGTTCATTTTCACAGATAACTGCTAGCACTTTTATGCCATACATACTATGTCTTTTGTCATGGCTAGAATTTTACTGTCATGTCATTAGCTCTAGGCTTCCAAATAGTATCTGTAGTACCACTGTGCAAAACATCATTAATAATGTCCATTGTTAATTAAATAATTTAATAAAATAACCAAAAACTTTTTGCATGAGAACAACATTCATAGGCATAATCATAAAGCACCTTGTGACTTACTTGCATCCAATCAGTGAAATATTTGTTACATATATAATGAACTTTTGTGTATGGTAGCTATACTAATTTCTTCTACTGTCAGCATTGGTACTGTTTTGCCGACTTGAGTAGTTTTTGTGGAATCCCATCCACTCCAGGCGATATAATGTATGAAGTGGGTAGCGCTCCAGACTCGTAAACCCAACTGTACAGCTATTGGTCTGGCACACTTTCCACTTTGTATGTGCAGTAAGCCCATGGTAATAGATAATGATGTAATCAATTGGATAGAAGTGTGGCTTACACACAGAAGACAGAGAGTAATAGTAGATGGTGAGATTTCAAAATGGAAATCTGTTCTGAGTGGGGTATCACAGGGATCAGTATTAGGCCCTACACTGTTTTTAATATATATATATATAAATGATTTGGAGGATGACATATCTAGCAAAGTACTCAAATTTGCAGATGACACAAAAGTATTCAGAAAGGTTACTAATGTTACAGATAAACAAAGTTTGGTCAGAAGAATGGCAAATGTTATTCAATTTTGGGAAGTGTAAATGCATACACATAAGACATGGAAACATGGATGAAGAATATAAAATGGGGGTTGCTGTACTAGGCAGAACCACACAAGAAAAGGACTTAGTACTAACATTTAGTACTGACATGAATGTTTCAGAGCAATGTTGGATTGCTGCTTCCAAAGGAAATCAAATTCTACGGCTAATTAGGAGAACTATCATGTATAACGAGAAACAGCTAATTGTACCCATGTACAAAGCAATAGTTGTACCACATTTGGAATATTGTATTCAAGCATGGAGCCTGTATGGCAATCTTGTTAAATCTAAATGTGTGTGCGCATTCCCAGCGGCATATAATGTATGCATGCAGATGGTTAAATCATCAATAAACCAAGTGCTAAGCACCAGAATATTATCTGATACACTCAAATTTGACAAAGTAATGATACATCATTATTTGAAAAGTATAGCTAGGATAGGTCTATTCTCTTTTTCAATGAGCTCAAAAGTATTAGAAACATCTTTAGTTTAGGCAGGCAGGTATATCCATACTTCGATGATTGCAATGAGTACAGTTTTATACATAACTGTGCTTGAAGTGCCAGACCAATAGCTGTGTTGCTCTACGTCCAGGACCTATAGCAACAGCCTATAATGTATTATCCTTCATTTTCAGACTTAATGTCCTATGTCTCCCAAGTCTAAGATGGTAAAACGTACAACATGTTGACTTGACAGTTAACCCCAGCTGTGAATGTGTGGAGTCCCTAAGTCTAAGAATCCATGAAGATTATTCAACCTATTACACTAGCGAAGTATGCTAAACCAGATGCCAAGCCAGCTATGCATATACTAGTCGTCGTCAAATTCAACCTACTTAGTCTTAATATAAGATGCTGTTTTTACAAAAATCTATAGAAACTTGTTGATGTTGTGCTAGATATCGATAATCCCAATTTGTTTCATTAATTCAATGCAAACAAATTATTAGAAAAGTTGTTTTGAGTGAAAAACTTACGAATATTTAGTAGCTCTAGTAGAATTTGGGAATGGGTTGAATTTGAGGCCGGTGACTATAGCATAGACTAGGCTAGAGCCTAGGCTAAGGCTCATGACATGCATGCAGAAACAGGCGAACGAAGTCGAAAGCGCAAACAGTAAATGAGGAGTTAACCTACATCGTAAGATTAAAGATATTGCATACTTACAGCTTTTTTGAGACTGATTTGATTATATCATGTGAAGACATTACGACCATATAACTGAGCAATGTTTAGACTAATATGGGCATGTCGTACGCTAACGGCCTAACAAACCATCCCTGACGTTGTTATAGGCCGCACACCGCATAAAATATACATTGTTGTTCCTACGCCAGAACACCTGTCACAATATAGTGCCATAACATACCGTTTTGTTTATACAATTTCCGAAGGTATATCACTATTAAGTCGGCACATTTATTGATTGCGTAGCCACATAATCACAAATACAAGGTTATGCATGTTAGCATGTAAATACATTTCTCATCTATAAAGTTCTTTTGTAGCCGCGTATGAATGTTTTATAATTAGATGTGCTTAGATACGGGACAGGTTGTGTTTGACTGGTTGGCGGTCCACTGTGTGGCACCACTGTTGCGTCGAAGCTGACGTTTTGACCCGTCGATTAGCTAGGTTCCGTGATGTACTTATGTCAGATCGTTATGAATGTTTAAAAACTTCCTATATCCAAACTGGAGAATGGAAACGCTGAACACTCACAAATTTCGTCTTGGGGGTGAATTTTCATAACTTTGTCATGTGATCAGCGAGAAGATGGAAGACACGCCCATGATCAGCCTTGAATCCACGAAGTGTTTATTAGGTAGAGCCGCCTACCGTTTTGGATATATTCACTATTTTTAGTTTTACCAGATTTAGCGACTAAAGTCAATTCTTTCGATGATTTGAACAAAATATGCTCTTTTTTATTAAACCGATTAAACCGGTTCCTCCTCAATTCGATTTTTTCGCTAGTCTCATTTCAAGTACATTTTGCGAAAATCAAACCTATACGCTAATACGGTATATATACGTAGTATCCACTGCAACATGTTAGCCAATTTGTGCAATTTGTATATGCAGTTTTGGTGAAATCATCAGACAAACTATTAAATTATTTGTGTTTGATCAAAGTTAATGTGAAATGAAAATGTAAACGCTGCAAACTCAAGAATTTCACCCTTCGTGAATTTTTTACCTTTGTCATGTGATCGGATTCACAATGAAACTGCGAAGGATAACACTCTGTGTGCATTGACTGATTGAGGGGTAAGACCACAGTTGACCTTCCTGTTTATTGTTTTACACGAATGTAAGGCGTATTAAATTCTCTACTGTGGTCTTACCCCTTGAGTGATATCATAGTGCTCGGTTGGCTGGACAGCAGAGCCGACTGCCCTGCCCACCTGACGAACTTCTGCTGGAATTTCCGGGGTGAATTCAGTGCCGAGGATGGACTAATGTTGAAAGGCAGGTGTATTGTCATGCCAAATTCACTGCAGAAAGCGGTCTTGGAACAGTTGTACACTATGCTCACCCAGGGCAGGTGCAGAGAAGTGCAAGCTCCCTCCAAAGAGCTCTGTGTTCTGGTGTGGCATCAACCGCGACATCGATGAGATGGCCACGACAGACACACCAAGCTGCAACATCAGTTCTAACGCGGTCATCAACCACCTAAAGAGGATCTACGACGAAAATAGCATACCGGAAAAGCTGGTTTCGGACAATGGCACACAATACAGTTCTGAAGAGTTCAGAGTGTTCAGTGCCAATTAAGTATATGGTTTTGAACATGTCACCAGCTCACCATTGTAGCCACAAGCCATTGGATTCATTGAAAGAACCGTGCAGACCGTGAAGAGACTGTCCATGTAACCAAAGGAATCTGGTAATGCTCTGCATGAGAACGACTCCTATATTGACCACAGCATGCCTTCTCCAAGGGAACTGTTAAACGGCAGGAAGTACAAGTCAAACTTGCCCACAGTGACAACACGCTCGAATGGAGAGGTCATCGTTTCTCTGCGGAAGAGACAAGATGGACATAAAATGCACTACGCCCGTACAGCAAAATATCTACCAACTCTGTGCCCATAAGAAACTGTGAGAGCAATTAACCCACACAGATAAACGTGGGATCTGGCCAAGGTCACCAGCAAGGCATACACTCCAAGGTCATACAATATTGTGACTGAGCATGGCGCCACGTATCGTAGGAACCGATAGCACCTGCGAGGTACAAACGACAAGTGGAGAGAACCAAAAACATGCAATGATTTGGACGACACTACCCAGGTCTACCCAAACGGTGTTGCTCAGGACACTACCCAGGGCTATCCAACCGGTGTTGTTCAAGACACTACCCAGGGCTACCCAACCAGTGTTGCTCAGGACACTACACAGGGCTATCGAACCGGTGTTGCTCAGGACACTACCCAGGTCTACCAAAAACGGTGTTGCTCAGGACACTACCCAGGGCTGTCCAACTTGTGTTGCTCAGGAAACTACCCAGGGTTATCCAACTGGTGTTGCTCAGGATACTACCCAGATCTACCCAAACGGTGTTGCCCAGGACACTACCCAGGGCTATCCAACCGTTGTTGCTCAGGAAACTACCCAGGGCTATACAACCGGTGTTGCTCAGGACACTACCCATGGCTACCAAACCGGTGTTGCTCAGGACACTACCCAGGGCTACCCAACTGGTGTTGCTCAGGACACTACCCAGATCTACCAAAACGGTGTTGCTCAAGACACTACCCAGGGCTATCCAACCGGTGTTGCTCAGGACACTACCCAGGGCTATCCAACCGGTGTTGCTCAGGACACTACCCAGGACTATCCAACCGGTGTTGCTCAGGACTCTACTCAGGGCTATCCAACCGGTGTTGCTCAGGACACTACCCAGGGCTATCCAACCGGTGTTGCTCAGGACACTACCCAGGACTATCCAACCGGTGTTGCTCAGGACTCTACTCAGGGCTATCCAACCGGTGTTGCTCAGGACACTACCCATGGCTACCAAACCGGTGTTGCTCAGGACACTACCCAGGGCTATCCAACTGGTGTTGCTCAGGACACCACCCAGGGCTATCCAACCGGTGTTGCTCAGGACAATACCCATGGCTACCCAACCGGTGTTGCTCAGGACACTACCCAGATCTACCCAAACAGTGTTGCTCAGGACACTACCCAGGACTATCCAACCGGTGTTGCTCAGGACTCTACTCAGGGCTATCCAACCGGTGTTGCTCAGGACACTACCCATGGCTACCCAACCGGTGTTGCTCAGGACACTACCCAGGCCTATCCAACCGGTGTTGCTCAGGACAATACCCATGGCTACCCAACCGGTGTTGCTCAGGACACTACACAGGGCTACCCAACCGATGTTGCTGTCAATGCTACCACACCACCACTGTGTCCAAGTCATGCTCATCAGACACAGCCTGAGGCAAGGCGGTCCAGTCAGGTGAGCCAGCGACTGGACAGACTTGACCTGTAAAGTGTTTTTTTAGCATGAACCAAACATTCAACCTAACATTAAGTTGCTATGTTGGACATTTCCAGTTGGACAATTTACTTCTAGTAGACTAGTTATCGTTATGTTACATAAAACAAGAATGTTCTAAAAGAAGGGAGATGTGATGGGCTGCTGCATTGCACTGATAACTGTAATGTTGCGTGTATGTGTGTGTGTGTGTGTCATAAACTAATACTTTTATAGAAGAACAAGAAATACCAACATGGCGTTCATATATAGTCATCGTAAACACTGTCATTCCTCACCCAGTTGATTCTAATGTCACCCGTCACTATGGAATCAAAGCTATTTTCTGAAATTAGACTGCTTAGACACGTTTAACAAGATAGCCATCCCAAACAACAAGTTCTATATGGCAAGTGGATAAGGAAGCCATTGGCTTATCGAGAGTCCAACAATTTTCTCATCTATGTGTAGCCTGTCCTTATCAAATATCTGTCAATTCTGTTTTTAAACATATTCACACTACTAGCATTAACACAATCATTTGGCAGTTTGTTCCATTCATTTATCACCCTCTGTGAGAAAGAGTACTTTCTCATGTCCAACCTACACTGCTCCTTAACTAATGCTGCTTTGTGTCCTCTGGTTCTACTGCCTTCTTTAAGTTTGAAGAACATATTCCTATCAACATCCTCATAACTGTTCACTATTTTAAACACTTCTATTTGGTCTCCTCTTAGTCTCCTGGTCTCTAGTGTTGTCAAACCACATTGTAATAAGCGACTTTCGTAACTAAGGTCTCTCAATTCTTTCTGGAATAATTTTAGTTGCTCTTCGTTGTATTCTTTCTAGCTTGTCTATGTCCTTTTTACGATACGGCCTACATGCTTGTATACAATATTCCAAATGTACATGGGTACAGTTAGCTGTTTCTCCTTATACATGATAGTTCTCCCAATTAGCCCTACAATTTTATTTCCTTTCGAAGCAGCAATCCCACATTGCCCTGAAACTTTCATGTCAGCACTAAATGTTACTCCTAAGTCCTTTTCTTGTGTGGTTCTACCTAGTACAGCATCCCCCATTTTATATTCTTCGTCCATGTTTCCATGTCCTATGTGTATACATTTACACTTCCCAAAATTGAATAACAATTGCCATTTTTCTGACCATTTAACTAATTTATCTAGATTATCCTGTAAACTTTGTTTATCTGTTTCTGAATACTTTTGTGTCATCTGCAAATTTGAGTACTTTGCTAGATATGTCATCTTCCAAATCATTTATATATATTAAAAACAGTATAGGGCCTAATACTGATCCCTGTGGTACCCCACTCAAAACCGATTTCCATTTTGAAATCTCACCATCTACTATTACTCTCTGTCTTCTGTGTGTAAGCCACTTTTCTGTCCAGTTGATTACATCATTACATATACCATGGGCTTTTAGTTTAAGTAACAATCTTTGATGTGGCACTTTATCGAAAGCTTTCTGAAAATCTAAGTAGACAACATCCACTGGTGACCCGTCACCTACCCACTTTGTAATTTCTTTAAAAAAACGTAAGAGATTGGTTAGACATGACCTTGCTTTTAGGAACCCATGTTGAGATGTATTTACTAATTTATGTTTTACTAGGAATTCCACCATGTGGTCTCTAATTAATGTTTCGAGTAACTTACATACAACTGATGTTAAACTCACTGGTCTGTAATTCGCTTGTTCCTCGATCCCTTCTTAAATAGCGGCATAATATTTGCTTCTTTCCATTCTGAAGGAACTATTCCTTCTTCTAGTGACAAGTTAAACAATTTTGCAAGTGGTGTACTAATTTGCTCAACAATTTCCTTAAGCAGTTTTGGTGGTATCCCATCAACTCCACTTCTTAATTTTTTGTGCTATCATTTCAGGAGTTACAAGTAATTGCCCTAAATGTCCTGATTTATTGCCCTCAAATTTAGTGAATGGAACTGGAAGTGAGCTGATATATTCTGTGGTAAAAACTGAGCTGAAATACTCATTCAGGACCTCTCCCTTCTGAAACCCATCTGAAATTATGTTTCCCCTGTTGTTTTCCAGTGGACCAACCTTATCTCGAATTTCTGTTTACTCCTTACATAAGCATAAAAACTCTTGCTCTCATTTTTTATATTACCTGCCAATTTTTTTCAAAGGTTCTTTTAGATTTTCTAATTTCAGTTGTAGCTAGGTTAAGTGCCTCTTTGTAATTTGCATAGTCTTCATCCTTTCTGGTATGTCTATAAACCATCCACATAGTTAGTTTAAACACTATTTTTCTAATAGCTTCTTTTGACAATTGTTTCTTTCTAGACCATTTTCCTTGTTTTTCAAGGGAACAAATTTATCGATGATACTCTCAATTTCATATTTTACAATATTCCAACATTCAATTGTGGTCTTATTCATCAGCATGTTATTCCAATCTAGCTTTGCTAAGTAATTTCTCATATCTTTATAGTTACCTTTGTGGCAGTTTCTCCTATACGTTTTTTTATTTTTACTTTCAGATTTTACATTGATGTCAAAATGTATTTGATTGTGGTCACTGTTACCCAATGGTTCATGTATTTTTACATTGTCCACTAATTCTTTTTGTGATGATAAAACTATATCTAATACATTTTCTCCCCGGTTGGTTCTAGCACGTGCTGAGTAAGAAAGCTATCCTGAATTAAAAATAGAAATTGTTGGTCCTCACTCCCTGTACTCTCTAGAGAATTCCATTGTATGTGTCCATGGTTAAAATCTCCCATTATGATATATTCCCCTTTACTCACTTCCTTTATAGCATTTTGTATTTTTGTGTTTATTTTGTTTATATTTGGACTTCGGTAAACTAATCCAATAGTTAATTTTTAATTTCATGAAACTAGTTTGCACCAAACAGCTTCATCGTAATCTGCTTTCCTTTCTAATTTTATTTCATAAGCCTGAATAGATTTTTTAACATATAAAATAACTCCCCCTCCCCTTCTTCCTATTTGATCTCTCTTAAACATTACGTATCCTGTCAGTCCTAATTCGGCATCTGTTATGTCTGTATTGGCCCATGATTTGGTAATACCAATTATGTGAGGGTCAATATCTTCTACCATAATGTTTAATTGGTTTTTCTTATTTACTGTACTAGCATTTAAACACATGCATCTATAACCTGCTTCAGACATGTTTTTCTTACATTTTGTTATTCTTCTTCTCCTTCTTCCATTTAAGCTCAGGACTCTATGTTAGCCACATATAAATGTGGCTAGAGTATTTTCAAGCTGTGATCACTATTGTGTGGGAGTGGGTAATGTAATGCCGGTTCGGGTCCGTTTTAGTCGGTATATGTCGCGTCTGCATAGTTAGGCAATAATTTAGTGCATGAGCTATATGATATCTAATGATATATAATTGTTCTATGTTGGCATGGTGAGAAGGCATTGTCTAAACCTTTCTACTGACGGTTGGCTAACTAATTCGTGTGTGCTATTGTTCCATAGTTTGATGGCGCTGGGAAAGAATGAGGATTTGTAGGCATCGACACGGGTGAAAGTCTGGTAAAAGCGATAAGTGCTGCCTCTGGTGCGTGTTGGTGCGGCGGCTAGTGACTTCGTTGTCACATCAACCAGTTTGTGGTTGATGCGGTACAGCATCATCAACTTGGCATCAGCTCGTCTTCTCTCTAGTGACTTCCATTCCAAACTCTCAAGCATGTTCCCTACGCTGCTGCGTCGCCGGTAGTCGTTCATTACGAAGTGAGCTGCTTGCCTCTGGACATTCTCAACTGCCTTGGTGTACTTTTTGGTGGATGGGTCCCATACAGTCGACGCATACTCCACAATAGGCCTTACAAAGGTCTGGTAACACCGCGATTTGATGGCTTGGGGGGCAGCTGCTGATGTTGCGCTGTAAGAAAGCCCTGGTGTTGTTGGCCTTCTTTGTTATGTTGGCGATGTGGTCATTCCATGTTAACTTCCTGTCGATGGTTACTCCAAGGTACTTGGCGCCAGTGACCTCCTTCAGAGCTTTCCCATGGATCGAGTAGCAGCTGACTACTTTCTTCTTCCTTCTGTTGGTGATTCTGATAATCTCGCACTTGTCTGGGTTAAACTCCATCAACCAGTCTGCCTCCCATTTCTGCAACCTGTCGATGTCATCTTGTAATGTATCTGCGTCAGCTGTTGCGTTGATGTTCCGGTACAGGAGGCAGTCATCAGCAAATAGACGTGCGGTAGAGGATACTTGGTCCACGAGGTCATTGATGTAACACAGGAAGAGGATGGGGCCGAGGACTGTGCCCTGTGGAACGCCTGAAGTGACAGCAGCTGTAAATGATCTTTTACCTTCGAGGACTACTTCTTGGGTACGGTTACTCAGGAAGTTTTGGATCCAGTCCAGTGTATTTCATCGCACGCCGTAATGACGTAATTTGGCTGCCAGGTGGGGATGAGACACTTTATCAAATGCTTTAGAGAAATCCAGCAGCACAGCGTCGATCTGTCCAGCATCATGTAGGCTCTTGGCTAGATCATCAACTGTTTGGATAAGCTGGGTTTCGCAGGATCTATGTTTGCGGAAGCCATGCTGATAGTCAGTTAGTATGTTGAGGTTTTCCAGGTGGTCCATGAAGTTGCTGTGTATGATGTGCTCCAGAGTTTTGCAGGAAATGCTCGTTAGAGAGATAGGTCTGTAGTTTAATGGTGAGCCTCTATCTCCCTTCTTGTAGACTGGAATAACCAAAGCATGTTTCCAATCTACCGGCACGGTGCCTTGATCAAGGTTTATTGGCTGTACTAGTGGCCTCTTGTCCTGCTTGAGGCATCTCTAAGTAACCCCCCTGTGCTTCTAGTTTAAATAGTGTTTACTACCAAAAATATTTGTTATGCTACCCATGCCACTGTCTACTGCTGCTGTGAGTCCATCCGCAAATACTGCTGCCCCCTTTCCACTTAGATGAAGCCCATCCTTCATGTACATATCAGCCCTTCCAACAAAACTTCCCCACAAATCCACAAAACCTACTTCCTCTTCCCTAAATAGCTTCTCGACTAACATGTTAATTGCCATCCCCTGGCGATTTCGATATCTATGACCCCTCCTTCCTATCACTGGTAGAATCCCTGACAGTATTACCTGCTCAACCCGTGTCTGCTTTTTGTGTTCTGACCAAATTCCTGTATTTCCTAACTATGGCAGTTGTACCCTCCTTCTCTACATCATTTGTTCCTATGTGTACTAAAACAGATCCACCCTTTCCTGAACCCACAATGTTTTCTACCCTCTCAGTTATCGCCTGTATTTTGGCCCCAGGCAAGTAAACTACAACGTCATCTCCCGTGTTTAAGACTCTGCTGATCTTCCTAACTATTGAGTCCCCCACAAACACCCTCGCTCTCTTTCTCACCTCCTCTATCACTGCCTCGGAATAGCACCTCCGATGGATCCCCTCCACCACATTCTGTCCTGCAGCCTTGTCACTTGGTGGCTGATTGTTATCAAGCCCTCTCTCACTCATCAACCTGTCACCTTTCCCTCCCGTCGCCTTCCCTCCTGACACCTTCCCTCCCGTCTCCCTCACTCCAATCGCCTTAACTATCATCTCCTTTCCCCCCCCCCGACTCCTTTGCTACTGTCTCCCCCACTCCCCTTTCCTTCAATCTATTTGTCTTCCCTCCCATTTCTTTCCTTCTCTTCCTTTCGTTCTGTCTCCCTACATCCCGTCTCCTTCCGTCCTGTCTCCCTATGACCTATCACCTTACCTCCTCTCAACCTCCTCCCAGACTGAGGTGAGTCCACCCTCTCATTGTCTTCCCCCACTTTATCCACTGTCCCCCCACCAGAACCACTGGCACAACCCACCTGCTCCCTTCCCACCACTGCCACAACGAGCAGCCTCAGCTGTTCTAACTCCACCTCAAGTTCCTTCATCTCCTACACTCAAAACTATCCGCCTGAACCTCAGCCCAGGCCTTCCCACACCCAGACTTGATGAAGTCCACCCAGTTGCTACAACTGCTGCAACTGCTGACAATCTGATTGCCACGTGAGCCTTGAATAAGGCTGTTTTTGTGTTCAAATGAACACTTTAGGCTAATATACTTGCTAACTATGTCTTTTTTACTAAGCTACCATGATACTACCAGGTATGAATTAATCGATTGAGACCACCTCTCTGTCAGATAGTTCTTTATTCAATGACGTCATTACACCACTACACATATGCTCCACCGATGTGACTTTCAAAAAGGGTATATCATAGCATCTGTCAGATGATGACATCATCTTCACACAACACTCCTGCTCTTTGTCAGTGTTGAACTTCCACCTAAAGGCTAATTGTAATTACTACTATGAAGAGCTTTAGAACTTGTTTGGTTACCTTTCAAAATGGGGGATATGATATAGTGCATATGTCAGATGAAGACGTCGTCTTCACGCGAGACAGGAGGAGAGGAGGAACTTCAACAAAGGCAAATATAAAGAAATGCATATCTAGGGAATATAGATTGGAATGATTAATTTGCTAAAGATCAATACAGCAACATAATGCTTAACTTGGTTAAAATATGAGATTGGAGGCATTACTGAGATATTTGTTCCATTAAGAAAAAAAGGGGAAAGGTCGAGGGAGATTCACCTGCCAAAAGACGCTATTAGAAACATTGCTCACAAACAGATGCTGTGGGGGTATATAAACACATTAGAACTCCTGGATTGATGGCAAAGAAAATTAAGATAAATCACATGGAGTTGATGGAATGCCCCCAAAACTGCTTAAGAAAATTATAGAGCAAATTAGTACACCACTTGCAAAAGTGTTTACTTTGTCACTAGAAGAAGGAATACATTACGCCGTTATTTAAGAAATGATCGAGGAACAAGTCAGAAAATTACAGACCAGTGAGTTTAACATCAGTTGTAAGCAAATTATTAGAAACATTAATTAGACCACATGGTAGAATTCATTGTAAAACAAATTAATAAATACATCTCAACATGGGATCCTAAAAGCAAGGTCATTTCTAGCTAATTATACTTTTTGGAAGAAATTACAAAGTGGGTAGATGATGGGTCACTAATGGGTGTTGTCTACTTAGAAGACAGAGGGTAATAGTAGATGGTGAGATTTCAAACTGGAAATATGTTTTGTGTGTGGTACCACTGGGATCAGTATCGGGACCTATACTATTTCGAATGTATATAAATTATTTGGAAGATGACATGTTTACCAAAGTGCTGAAATTTCCAGATGGCACAAAAGTATCCAGAAAGGTTACAAATGATACAGATAAAGTTTACATGATGATCTAGATGAATTGGTTAAATGGTAAGAAAATAAGTTTGCAGAACATATTCCTATCAATATATATATATATATATATATATATATATATATATATATATATATATATATATATATATATATATATATATATATATATATATATATATATATATATATATATATATATATATATATATATATATATATATATATATATATATATATATATATATATATATATATATATATATATATATATATATATATATATATATATATATATATGTATATGTATTTGGGATGGCTATCTTGTGAAATCTTGTGAAATCTTAAATATACTGCAGTTACATTTCCAACAGGAAGTTATAATGGGCCAAAAAAAATGCTAAAGAAATTATATTTGTTACGTCAGTAAAACAAAGCTGATGATTTTGTGCTAAATGCCAATGTGTGTGTAAGTGTGATGTGTTTGTCAGTTACAATACTCAAGCTGTACTTGTGTGATGTGTTTGTCAGTTACAATACTCAAGCTATACTTGTCTCTGCCGTAATCAGATACAAGTGATCTGATTAAGAAACTGAATGACTAAATGCTTGCTCATATCCTAGTGGCAGCAGCCGATTGCATATTGTACTTTTTGTATGCATTTTATATTAAAATAATACATTAACAACACAGCATTGTCTTTATAAACATTATTCCATGCTGTTAACGCACACGCACGCACGCACGCACGCACGCACGCACGCACACACGCTACCCATCCGAAAAATAAAAGTGTAACTGCATTTTGTTTTTGCCAGCTCTGTAAAAATCCACATTTGCTAAATGCAGAACCGTCAATTATGTCAGTGTAATGAATGTGGAATTCTGCGTTTATAATCCCTAATTTATATAAAATGTTTGTTACAATCACTATTTTACACAGAGAAAGTCTTATTACTTAAGGATTGTATTACTTTCATTTCAGTTGGAATTAATTTCCAGTTTTCTAACATGTGTGTGCCATGGTAAATATAAATTTCCAATCATGTATATCGGTAAATGATACAGATCACAGGCTATTGCAGACACAACATTTTTTATTCCCCTGGCTAACAAACACCCAAGATAGAGTATGTCATTTTGTCAAGGGGTATAGATGTCTAATGATTGTTAATGGTGACACCAAAACTTATGACAGTGATTACAGGTGTCAAAGATTCAACGTGTTATCTGCACGGCGCTCGTCCAATCACGCACTTCGTCACGACGTCCTCGCCCGTGTAACGTATTTAGATGCACGTGGCGGCGTTATGTAAGGTTAAAGTATGTTTACGTAATGCTGTTTGGACCGCTGAAAACATTCTACAGTTCTCCCTCTGACATACTGTTCATACCAACAACATATAAAGAAAGTATTCAGCCACGATATTATCAATGCTAGTTCAAGAAACTGATGATGTATGGTGATGTATATTGTAGGGCGTAGCTTTTTTTCCTGGTTACCATGACCACCAGATAAATAGATAAATCACTTTTTACTTATTTATTTATATATATTTTTTCTTTTGTTGTATATATTTTTATTGATCCATCCATGTTTTATCTCGTTTTAGTGCAATGTTGCAATTTTGTTGTGTCTGTACAGCCCCGTCGTTCTGCACATGTTTACAGTGTGACTTGGATATGACAGGTTTAAACGTCCACGCTGTGGAAATTGACCGTTCTAAGTGGTGCACCTACGACGTAGTCAGCACATCGCCGCCGTTGGCGCAGTTTTGCTACTACATGTTACTTCGGAGTGGTACCACTATTTCACTCCAAGAGAAGTAAAAAAATTCGACGGTGAGGTGAGGTGTACATTGCGCACCTTGACAGAGTCTGTCAAGCCTCAAGAGGTGTTCATTGCGCACCGTGCCACACCTTGATGGAGTCTGTCAAGACTCAAGAGGTGTTCATTGCGCACCGTGCCACACCTTGACGGAGTCTGTCAAGCCTCAAGAGGTGTTCATTGCGCACCGTGCCACACCTTGACAGAGTCTGTCAAGACTCAAGAGGTGTTCATTGCGCACCGTGCCACACCTTGACAGAGTCTGTCAAGCCTCAAGAGGTGTTCATTGCGCGCCGTGCCACACCTTGATGGAGTCTGTGAAGACTCAAGAGGTGTTCATTGCGCACCGTGCCACACCTTGATGGAGTCTGTCAAGACTCAAGAGGTGATCATTGCGCACCGTGCCACACCTTGATGGAGTCTGTCAAGACTCAAGAGGTGTTCATTGCGCACCGTGCCACACCTTGATGGAGTCTGTTAAGACTCAAGAGGTGTTCATTGCTCACCGTGCACCACTGTTCATTGCGCACCGTGCACCACTGTTCATAGCTCACCGTGCACCACTGTTCATTGCGCACCGTGCCACCCATTGATGGAGTTTGTCAAGACTCAAGAGGTGTTCATTGCGCACCGTCCGCAGAGTCTGTCAAGAAATTACGGTCACAATGCTGACTAGATATTTATCGCCTCCGATCAGAGCCGACGTGTTTGCCGCGGGGCTGACAGACAGCGTTAGTACTTTCGTGAGCGACCGTCTTTAAACCGTAGTTCGTGTGAACTCGCGTGTGAACGGCCGGAATCTTATACCGATCAGATAGCCTGCAAAGAATCGTTGTTTTTTTTCAGGCTATTTTCAGTTGCGTATGCGTGTGACATTGTCGTTGCCATATATGTGATTCATCAAAAGCGACTGGAAAGTGCGAATGGCAGAAGGTTCTTGCATGCGAATTACTGATAACAGTTGAATGTCTGTTTCCCAAATGGCGTGGAATGAGCTGCCGATCCGTTTTACATTAATGTGCGCGATAAAACGTCTGCAATCACGCGTATGTCTCGAGTGTCGAAAAGCATTTTCGCGGCTGTAATTCATTCATGGCACATATGAATGCAAGGATATAATATTCAATAGGAATATTCGATAGAAATACGCTTCACTCTATAAAATTGCGTACACATTTTCGGCCAAACGTTTGCATTTCTTGAGATTGGTGTTAATATCCAGAATGCTAACTGATGGAACGAAAATGGACGCGGTTTCTGCAATTCTTTGGATTCATAGTAAGAAAACAGTATCATGTTAGAAAAGTATATATGCTACTGTTCTGGCGAAATTATGAACCGGGCGAAAAGCCTTCAACATGTTGGTTATGTACTTTGCTGCTCCGCGTTATAACAACGTAACATACCGGGATATAATGCGTCTTGGATATAAATTATTACCTATATTGAGCCATTTCCAGCTGTACCATATCAGGAGTTGACCAGCGACATGTGACACATTCCTGGCCTGCAGTCATTGGGGTATAACGGCATGTCACAAAAAGGTATACTTATCCCAATATATTTTCCCTACTTATACGGTCCAGAAACCACAGCGATGGGTAAAAACTACAAGTTTGCGAAAGTAAGTGGGAGAGGCGAACTGTGGGAGTGAAAGGAATGGACAAGGGAAGACTGGAGGAGCTGAGGGAGGAGGTTGTGTGAAAGGAAATGTCAGGAGGAAGCTGGTGAGGAGCCTGCTAAAGTGGGCTGGACACGTGGAATGAATGGAAGGGGAACGGTTGAGGAAGAGAGCGGATTTAATTATATAATCTTACAAAATGCTTATGAGATGTATTGACTGAAGTGTTGTAGTAGATGGGGAGGTTTTAAGCTAGAAGGCAGTTTTGAGTGGGGTACCACAAGGATCAGTATTAGGACCTTTATTATTCTTAATATATATATATATATATATATATATATATATATATATATATTTATATATATATATATGTATATATATATATATATATATATATATATATATATATATATATATATATATATATATATATATATATATATATATATATATATATATATATATATATATATATATATATATATATATATATGCATGCGTATTGTGTGACCCCCAGACATTCACTTTGACCGACTTTGCTAATCGATGAAATGAATATGCGTTATCTTTCATCACCGGAGTTCACATACAGTTTTGAAGCGGTACAGGAATCCCACGTTGGTTGAGTTCACATCTAGAACAGACAGAGTGACCTTGAAGAACACATGCAGTTTAGTCCACGTGATTTCGCAATAAGGCCTACTTGTTTGTCGTTGTTGTAAGCACGACAGCTTTGGGGAGAGACGTATTGTTGTTTGTGTTGAACGACTTCTGTAAAGTCATCAAAACACACAAACGCACGCACATGCACGCACGCACGCACGCACACACATATTCATGTTATTTGTTTTTTTACTTGACACTCTATACCGGCAGAATGCACGCCGTGCTCTCGGTCTGTCATATGGAAGCGCTCTTATTGGCGACGATACAAATCAGGTTTCTAGGTCAGGGAAGTCCGCTCAGCCGAGTGTGCCTCCGCCTTTGATTACTAAGACCAGAACAGAACGTATAGGTGCACGGAAGAAAGGAGGTTGCGTGTCAACGATGGTGCCTGAGATATAGTATGTCGCACGAAGCCAGCTATTAAAAGGAATATTGTCTGACTTGTCAACGTAGATTTGTGCACATTGTCCAGTAGACAGGTATACGGTTACACACGCGATGTGTGTCGGCCACCAATGAAGTGGTATTATTGTAGCATCCTCGCGAACTATGGATTTGAACTTTGTCCCAGAATAAAAATAGAAACGCAGTCCAGTGTTTTTGGTCTTAAAGTTTAAGAGTATAATCTAGATTAATGTTGCTTTGGCGCAGTGATGACGACATGACAGGCATGTTTGCGTGCATTGTTTCATGTGTCTCTCCATAGAGTATGTGAAACATTTTTCTCGCCCCCCGAGTTGGAAACACCTAGTGACGTCGATCATTGGTTGAGTTACAGTAGTTTGACAGCACCTCTGACTGACTCTGACAGGTTGTCTGTGTACTAAGTCCTGATCTCCAGGAGTCATCCCGTCTAGTTTTTGTTTGTTTACAACGCTTCCCTGTTTTGCGAGCTTACAATCTCCATGAAGAAGAACAAGAAGGTTCTTTTCAGAGTTTTTATAGGCATTCCCTTTTCCTGGGTCAGCTGTCAGCGGTTCGCATTGCCATGACAACAATACAGCGGCAACTACACTGGCTGCCGTTAAGAGAAGAATTGAGTATAACTTGTACAAGATACTCGTCCTTGTGCACAAGGCACTCTACGAAGGCAAACCAGAGTACCTTGTTGCACTGCTGCACCAATACGCAGCACGACGCTGCCTACGCTCTGCCAGAAGGATACCTCTCCCGTGCCACGAATGAACTTGGAACGTTTCGGCCGCCGAGTATTTGCCTGCGTTGGCCCCACTCTGTAGGATAAATTGCCAACATACGTGGAAACGGCAACCACCCGCAATTCAAGAAGCTACTAAAGACATTTCTTTTTTCCACGTATTGGGTTTTACTGCTTTGATATTGCATATTTAACGATCGTATTACATATTATCAATCCTATTTATTTTCTGTAATATTGATGGTATTAGCGTTTTATTTCCTATTTAATATTCATTTTTATTATATATATATATATATATATATATATATATATATATATATATATATATATATATATATATATATATATATACACACACACACACACACACACACACACACACACACACACACACACACACACACACACACACACACACACTTATTACGTTGCATTTGTATGTGTGTGTGTGTGTGTGTGTGTGTGTGCGTGCGTGCGTGCGTGCGTGCGTGCGTGCGTGCGTGCGTGCGTGCGTGCGTGCGTGCGTGCGTGCGTGCGTGCGTGCGTGCGTGCGTGCGTGCGTGCGTGCGTGCGTGCGTGCGTGCGTGCGTGCGTGCGTGCGTGCGTGCGTGCGTGCGTGTGTGTCCGTCTCTTCTTTCTGTTGTCATTCTCGGCACATGACCCAAGTGTGTCCGTCTCTTCTTTCTGGTGTCATTCTCGGCACATGACCCAAGTGTGTCCGTCTCTTCTTTCTGGTGTCATTCTCGGCGCATGACCCAAATGTGTCCGTCTCTTTCTTTCTGGTGTCATTCTCGGCGCATGACCCAAGTGTGTCCGTCTCTTTCTTTCTGGTGTCATTCTCGGCACATGACCCAAGTGTGTCCGTCTCTTTCTTTCTGGTGTCATTCTCGGCACATGACCCAAGTGTGTCCGTCTCTTTCTTTCTGGTGTCATTCTCAGCACATGACCCAAGTGGGTCCATCTCTTTCTTTCTGGTGTCATTCTCAACACATGAACCAAGTGTGTCCGTCTCTTTCTTTCTGGTGTCATTCTCAGCACATGACCCAAGTATGTCCTCTTCTTTTTGGTGTCATTCTCAGCACATGACCCAAGTGTGTCCTCTTCTTTTTGGTGTCATTCTCAGCACATGACCCAAGTGTGTCCTCTTCTTTTTGGTGTCATTCTCAGCACATGACGCATATGTGTCCATCTCTTCTTTGTGGTGTAATTCTCAGCGCATGATCCAAGTGTGTCTATCTATTCCTATTTTAATTCTCAATTCTTGTATCAATGTGCATATAAAGGTGCATTTACGCGAGGTGTTATGTTTGAAATAATATTTCATTATGTGTGGGAACTTCTCCTGAAATGAACCCGGTGGGATTTACTGAGTGAACATTTGTTTGCTTCTTCCATCTATGATCCTTGTATTTAATTATACACACAGCAAGGCGACTACCAGTGGTCATACACCAAACCTGATCACACATTGTGTCTAACCAGCACAACTGCAACACCAAAGTGTCAAGGCAGAAACATACAACACCATCAGTGTTCAAACAACAACACTTCCATGCCCCATACAAAGGTAAAGGTATGTTCTTATATAGCGCGGTATCCGGTCCATAGGACTGCTCAAAGCGCTTTACACTTCACCCCCTGGCAGACGTGTTCATTCCAAGGCCATCTCAACTTCTTTAGAAATACAACACCACCTATGTTCAAACAACAACACTGTCGTGCCCCATACAACACCATCAGTGTTCAAACAACAATATTACCATGCCCTATACAACACCATCAGTGTTCAAACAACAACACTGCCATGCCCCATACAACACCTTCAGTGTTCAAACAACAACACTACCATGCCCCATACAACACCATCAGTGTTCAAACAACAACACTACCATGCCCCATACAACATCATCAGTGTTCAAACAACAACACTGCCGTGCCCCATACAACACCATCAGTGTTCAAACAACAATACTACCATGCCCCATACAACACCATCAGTGTTCAAACAACAACACTGCCATTCCCCATACAACACCATCAGTGCTCAAACAACAACACTGCCATGCCCCATACAACACCATCAGTGTTCAAACAACAACATTGCCATGCCCCATACAACACCATCAGTGTTCAAACAACAACACTGCCGTGCCCCATACAACACCATCAGTGTTCAAACAACAACACTGTCGTGCCCCATACAACACCATCAGTGTTCAAACAACAACACTGCCATGCCCCATACAACATCATCAGTGTTCAAACAACAACACTGTCATGCCCCATACAACATCATCAGTGTTCAAACAACAACACTGCCGTGCCCCATACAACACCATCAGTGTTCAAACAACAACACTGCCATGCCCCATACAACACCATCAGTGTTCAAACAACAACACTGCCATGCCCCATACAACACCATCAGTGTTCAAACAACAACACTGTCATGCCCCATACAACATCATCAGTGTTCAAACAACAACACTGCCGTGCCCCATACAACGCCATCAGTGTTCAAACAACAACACTGCCATGCCCCATACAACGCCATCAGTGTTCAAACAACAACACTGCCATGCCCCATACAACACCATCAGTGTTCAAACAACAACACTGCCATGCCCCATACAACGCCATCAGTGTTCAAACAACAACACTGTCATGCCCCATACAACACCATCAGTGTTCAAACAACAACACTGCCATGCCCCATACAACGCCATCAGTGTTCAAACAACAACACTGTCATGCCCCATACAACACCATCAGTGTTCAAAAAACAACACTGCCATGCCCCATACAACACCATCAGTGTTCAAACAACAACACTGCCATACCCCATACAACACCATCAGTGTTCAAACAACAACACTGCCATGCCCCATACAACACCATCAGTGTTCAAACAACAACACTGCCGTGCCCCATACAACACCATCAGTGTTCAAACAACAACACTGCCGTGCCCCATACAACACCATCAGTGTTCAAACAACAACACTGCCATGCCCCATACAACACCATCAGTGTTCAAACAACAACACTGCCATGCCCCATACAACACCATCAGTGTTCAAACAACAACACTGCCATGCCCCATACAACATCATCAGTGTTCAAACAACAACACTGCCATGCCCCATACAACACCATCAGTGTTCAAACAACAACACTGCCATGCCCCATACAACACCATCAGTGTTCAAACAACAACACTGCCATGCCCCATACAACATCATCAGTGTTCAAACAACAACACTGCCGTGCCCCATACAACACCATCAGTGTTCAAACAACAACACTGCCGTGCCCCATACAACACCATCAGTGTTCAAACAACAACACTGCCGTGCCCCATACAACACCATCAGTGTTCAAACAACAACACTGCCATGCCCCATACAACACCATCAGTGTTCAAACAACAACACTGCCATGCCCCATACAACATCATCAGTGTTCAAACAACAACACTACCATGCCCCATACAACACCATCAGTGTTCAAACAACATTGCTGTCAGCAGCCCTGCGATCACACATGCGCTAGAGCAGTGTTTAAGTTAAAAAAACTCGTAATGTTTCGTGTGTAACAACGGGGCGCGAGTGATTGCAAGTTTCGCTTGGGAGGTCTTTAGAGGAGCGTCATCTCCAGGAGGCTTGCAGAGCAACAATAATAGTGTTATAATTGACTAGCTGTGGTCAGTGAACCGTGTCCGTCGATCACGATGGGTGAGCGGATGTTAGATATTCCTACTTTCTAAAATAATAATAAAGTCCATCGGTCGTTTGAAAATATTGTCTGCGGTCCTGTTTTCTGCATGTTATCAATATCACATATAATACAGTGGAATTTGCAACCTGGTGATTACCTTGTTCTGGTGTGTAAAAGTAGACAGACGAGTCGCGATGAGATCTACTCACCGCAGTCATGCGACACTAATGCGCCCGTGCAAGAATGGAATCCATTACCGAACGACAACGATCTGGGTCTAAAGCGACTAGCTTTAGTTCTCTCTTGGCGGTTTGACGTACACAATACACTGAACGCGGGGAGATGGACATTCAGGTTTAAACGAACTTGCCCTAGTTTCGATGAGAATTTTGTACCCCGGTTAAGAGCCCATACTCAACAACTGCGCGGCCGTGTGCTGCAGGGAAGAGACAACCAAAATGCATGTTCAAAGTTGCATAGTTCACATGATGGAAACATCGGCCACGACACGACTGCTCCTTCAAACACATGATGGAAACATCGGCCACGGCACGACTGCTCCTTCAAACACATGATGGAAACATCGGCCACGGTACGACTGCTCCTTCAAACACATGATGGAAACATCGGCCACGACACGACTGCTCCTTCAAACACATGATGGAAACATCGGCCACGGCACGACTGCTCCTTCAAACACATGATGGAAACATCGGCCACGGCACGACTGCTCCTTCAAACACATGATGGAAACATCGGCCACGACACGACTGCTCCTTCAAACACATGATGGAAACATCGGCCACGACACGACTGCTCCTTCAAACACATGATGGAAACATCGGCCACGGCACGACTGCTCCTTCAAACACATGATGGAAACATCGGCCACGGCACGACTGCTCCTTCAAACACATGATGGAAACATCGGCCACGACACGACTGCTCCTTCAAACACATGATGGAAACATCGGCCACGGCACGACTGCTCCTTCAAACACATGATGGAAACATCGGCCACGACACGACTGCTCCTTCAAACACATGATGGAAACATCGGCCACGGCACGACTGCTCCTTCAAATACATGATGGAAACATCGGCCACGGCACGAATGCTCCTTCAAACACATGATGGAAACATCGGCCACGGCACGACTGCTCCTTCAAACACATGATGGAAACATCGGCCACGACACGACTGCTCCTTCAAACACATGATGGAAACATCGGCCACGACACAACTGCTCCTTCAAACACATGATGGAAACATCGGCCACGACACGACTGCTCCTTCAAACACATGATGGAAACATCGGCCACCGCACGACTGCTCCTTCAAACACAAAGTCCACTTTTCTGGGAAGCATTCAATCAAGCTACAATCACTGTACGAATTCCATTCCGTCGAGTTTCTTTTACGTCGATCGGCAGGTGTGGGTGTGTGTGCGTGCGTGCGTGCGTGCGCGCGCGTGCGTATGTGTGTGTGCGCGTCGTGTGCGTGCGTGCGTGCGCGTGTGTTGTGTGTGCGTGCGTGTGCGTGTGTGTGTGTGTGTGTGTGCATGCGTGCAGATAACCCTCGCAAATATATCAGATATCAGCAGATAATGCATGATACATTTTACAGTTTTGTCAATGATGAATGAAATGTACTTGAAGTGTATCGATATTTGACATCACGTATGACTTGAGACAGGTAATCGACTGTGTCCGTGGCCGCTGATCACGTATGATTTGAGACAGGTAATAGACTGTGTTAGTGGCCGCTGAACACGTCTCATCTAAGAACGTGTTTTTATTCGAAATGACTGTTATTGTCGTTACCTTTTACCACCCTCCGTTTGTTTGCCCCATATCTCATTACACACCCTGCGGCTGTTCTATTGATGTGGACTTGGACCAGGCAGTGTAGGCCACAACACATGTTAGAACTCACGTCTCAACTCATATTTGAACTTAAATCTCAATTGATGTCTGAACTAATTTCTGAACTCAGGTCTGAAATCATGTATGAACTTCATGTATGAACTTAATGTATGAACTTCATGTATGAACTTCATGTATGAACTTCATGTATGCGCTCGACTAAACTGCTCTGGACTAAACTCCTCTGGACTAAACTGCTCCACACTAAACTGTTCCATACTAAGCTCTTCTGGACTAAACTTCTTCGGACTAAACTGTTCCAAACTAAACTCCTGCGTACTAAACTGCTCTGGACTAAACTGCTCCGGACTAAACTGTTCCAGACTAAACTAATTCAGACAAAATAGTCTGCACTTATACGACAGTCTTATTACACGACAATCCAACAGCTTTAATTTTATAATCTCAATGAAAGCGATTCTTAGAAAGTAAACGATTCTTAGAAAGTAAACGATTCTTAGAAAGTTCTGACAATCGCCGCAGTCAGCGAAAATGCTCTCTGTTACCATGAATTGAGTATTGATGTCGTTTGTAGTGTCACGGGGACATTCGTCTGGAGTGTCACGGGGACATTCGTCTGTAGTGTCACGGGGACATTCGTCTGTAGTGTCACGGGGACATTCGTCTGTAGTGTCACTGGGGCATTCGTCTGGAGTGTCACGGGGACATTCGTCTGTAGTGTCACGGAGACATTCGTCTATAGTGTCACAGGGACATTCGTCTGGAGTATCACGGGACATTCGTCTGTAGTGTCACGGGGACATTCGTCTGGAGTGTCACGGGGATATTCGTCTGTAGTGTCATGGGGACATTCGTCTGTAGTGTCACGGGGACATTCGTCTGTAGTGTCACGGGGACATTCGTCTGGAGTGTCACGGGGACATTCGTCTGTAGTGTCACGGGGACATTCGTCTGTAGTGTCACGGGGACATTCGTCTGTAGTGTCACTGGGGCATTCGTCTGGAGTGTCACGGGGACATTCGTCTGTAGTGTCACGGGGACATTCGTCTATAGTGTCACAGGGACATTCGTCTGGAGTGTCACGGGACATTCGTCTGTAGTGTCACGGGGACATTCGTCTGGAGTGTCACGGGGACATTCGTCTGTAGTGTCACGGGGACATTCGTCTGGAGTGTCACGGGGACATTCGTCTGTAGTGTCACGGGGACATTCGTCTGTAGTGTCACGGGGACATTCGTCTGTAGTGTCACGGGGACATTCGTCTGTAGTGTCACGGGGACATTCGTTTGCTGGTTGCGCGTCACGACAACTATCTGATCCGCGTCATTTCTTGCCGATTGCACTTACCTGGTGACACATCTTTATTAATGTACTTCCGGATTCATATCATACGAATAAAATGCCAATGCAGCGCACATGTTTAAATGTCTAGTTGCTGGCTGGCACCACATGTTTAAATGTCTAGTTGCTGGCTGGCTCCACATGTTTAAATGTCTAGTTGCTGCTGGCTCCACATGTTTAGATGTCTAGTTGCTGGCTGGCACCACATGGTTAAATGTCTAGTTGCTGGCTGGCTCCACATGTTTAAATATCTAGTTGCTGGCTGGCTCCACATGTTTAAATGTCTAGATGCTGACTGGCACCACATGTTTAAATGTCTAGTTGCTGGCTGGTACCACATGTTTAAATGTCTAGTTGCTGGCTGGCACCACATGTTTAGATGTCTAGTTGCTGGCTGGCACCACATGTTTAAATGTCTAGTAGCTGGCTGGCACCACATGTTTTGATGTCTAATTGCTGGCTGGCACCACATGTTTAAATGTCTAGTTGCTGGCTGGCTCCACATGTTTAGATATCTAGTTGCTGGCTGGCTCCACATGTTTAAATGTCTAGTTGCTGGCTGGCTCCACATGTTTAAATATCTAGTTGCTGGCTGGCACCACATGTTTAGATATCTAGTTGCTGGCTGGTTCCACATGTTTAAATATCTAGTTGCTGGCTGGCTCCACATGTTTAAATGTCTAGTTGCTGGCTGGCTCCACACGTTTAAATGTCTAGTTGCTGGCTGGCTCCACATGTTTAAATGTCTAGTTGCTGGCTGGCTCCACATGTTTAGATATCTAGTTGCTGGCTGGCACCAAATGTTTAAATGTCTAGTTGCTGGCTGGTTCCACATGTTTAAATGTCTAGTTGCTGGATGGCTCCACATGTTTAAATAGCTAGTTGCTGGCTGGCTCCACATGTCTAAATATCTAGCTGCTGGCTGTCAGCACATGTACGTGACAGTGATAGACGGATTCTTGGTGTTAATGGTCAAAGTATTTTGTCTGGGCGTATCTAAGCGTTGATCTATTCTTAATATTTATTTTGTTTTCGAGAAACATGTAGTCGGTCTTCAGCATTTTACGTGACAGTGATAGACGGATCCTTGGTGTTAATGGTCAAAGTATTTTGTCTGGGCGTATCTAAGCGTTGATCTATTCTTAATATTTATTTTGTTTTCGAGAAACACGTGGTCGGTCTTCAGCATTTTTAGAATACGTGAGTCTTATTGATTTATTTTTTTTGTTTTTTTGAGATATCTTTCCCTTTTCATTAATTTACTTTTATATTCTAATAGTACCAAGTATTTTAATGGTGATTGCTATGTGTTGAACTGAGGTGCATACTGACCAACAAAGGAAATGTGAATATGTTATCATCAGTTTTTGTCATGACTCAGATAACTCGCAGGACTTTTGTCAATGCAACATGACGCAGTTAGATGTGATGTTTCAAAACATACCCGTATCATTATTGATATAGGCCTGCACAGGGTTTTTAAGGCCTTTTAGATGGGAAATTTGCCCGTGTGAAAACCCTCCATGTGAAATTCAAAAGTAAATCAAAAATATTGTGTACTACACTCTAATTATAATTTTAAAACAGGACCTTGTTTTGGATCTGTGAGAAAACGTCAGCAGTTGAAAACGTTCGCCTCGGGATTGGCGCACTAATGTCGGTGTGGCATCGAAGTGCCATAGTAGTTTCATACACCATGGACGTTGTTGTTGAATTCCATTGTTTATCGACCAATGAGACCCTTCAGCGCCATCGCCTACAGCGAACGGAAGACGTTGTCACGACAAATCAATCAGGTTCACAGGCGCGTCCGAGACGTTGCAATTCTTCGGAAATCGCCTTCAGGAAATTAATCATAAATGCTCGGCCCAACTGTTTCACGACTATGTAACAAGACTTGTTTAAGGCACGATTACAGAACTTCATTTAGTGCAAATTTGTCGTGAACTTCCCACTTTCCAGAGAACCAGCACTATGGAATTGAAACTAACGCAATTGTAAATGCACATCAAATGGCAACCAAGCTGGTACCAGAACTCCGAGACCTATATTACGAAAATATACAGACCTAGCGCAAGTTTTCTCCTGTGCCAAACGCAACCCACATTTCATTCCAAGTTATTACACCGTCCTCTCAAAAGTTATTACACCGTCTTCTCAGAAGTTATTACGCCGTCCTCTCGGAAGTTATTACGCCGTCCTCTTAGATGTTATTACACCTTCCTCTCAGAAGTTATTACACCGTCCTCTCAGAAGTTATTACGCCGTCATCTCAGCAGTTATTACGCCGTCCTCTCAGAGGTTATTACGCCGTCCTCTTAGAAGTTATTACGCCGTCCTCTCATAAGTTATTACACCGTCCTCTCAGAAGTTATTATGCCATCCTCTCCGAAGGTCGGTTGTCGTGAATCATCACCGATGTCTGCACTGTTGTCGTGGATCGTCACCGATGTCTGCACTGCGCCGTTCTGATCAGATCTTCATATTTCGTTGTTCCCATCCACGTTTTGATGTTGTCTATGAATGTGATTCTAGGTCTTCCCTGCGGCTCACAGTTTTCCCTGCTTCTTTTGCCCTCCACCATTCCCTCCAATATTTCCCGTTGTATTCATTCCTTTCTCATGATGCGCCCCCAAAAATGTTTGTGTTTGTGGTATTGTATTTTACTTAAAAGTTGTTTTATTCCTGCCCGATTTATGACGTCGATGTTCGTCTTCTTCAACTAGCCAACCATAGAACAATACATTTGGAATGGAGGTTTTGTCAAATAAACTCTTTCTCCAATACACACGAATTGCTGTCAGGTATGTGCGTGTTCAAAGTATCATGATTGTAAAATATGGTTTTAATAAGTAACATACATTTTGTGCGTTTGCGATTCGACAAATCGAAGGGATTTATACGTTTGCTGAACATAACTTGTAACTGCATGTCACTAAAACTATCTTACTTTCATAGCTACATGTAATCAAAAACAACGACAGCATATGTCGTTGGGGGGGGGGCACAGTTCACTTCCATGCTTGCTTATATGCGCACGGGCGCACGTTTAGGTGAAGATTGTGTTGATCTGGTCCGAACGTCAAGTAAGGGCTCGTATTCAGAGGGGGGGGGGGGAGATCGCATACCTGCGCTGATAACCACACTCCTATTCTTCAACTCCTGATTCAGCAAATGCCCTTTTAGAATTCCTTAGAAATCCAACAGTTGGTGTGTGTATTGAAACCCGCACAGATAGTTCTCGAACACTGGGTGCTGAACAATTAAAACAGGATCTACATAAGTGATATGCTATAATTACAGCCGTGGTGACTGCACAGATAAAACTACACAACAAATAGTGTACTTTCGTACCGCTATATCGTCTATATAGTCTTCACACACAAATGGACCCTTATATTCCTACAATCATCCGTGTCTGCATCTGTTCTCAATTCATTGATGTTCGCGTAACGCCGGGGACGTCATTTGTACAGAATACAGCCGTTCAAGTGTGGCCGTCGCAGATTAATCTGAGTGTTTTTTCGCGCATTGGCATTCCGCCTTTCGCGTGATAGTCTTCACGTCACGCAAGGTGCCGTGATCAACGAAAGGATGTTATCAAATTGTTTGGCCCAGAAAGGTACCGGGGTATGCACAAATCACGCATTTGGATGTTCTAGACATGTGCTCTATTACTTTGGACACTGTTAAACAATTAACTGTGTTTTCTATCTGTGCCAAGGTCTGTGGCAAGGTCATTGCTTGGGTCTCTGTTCAGGTATCTCAAGAATAAACTATATGGATAATCAAACAAGTATATTTACTGCACACCACAAAAAAAAAACAATAAAAATCATTGTCTCAAGACACACATTTATGCCACAGAGAGTGACATGCATACACACGCACGCACGCACGCATGTACGTACGCACTTGTGTACGTATGTACACACATACGTACGTACATACGCAAGTTACTCCAATCTATATTCGCTAGATATGTTCTCATCTCTTTATATTTGCCTCTCTCGCATATCCTTCCTAAACATTGCATAACCTGCCAGTGCTAACTCAGCATCTACTATATCTTTATTTGCCCATGATTATGTGATACCTATTACATGAGGGTCAATATCTGCTACCATAATGTCTAACTCGCTCGAATATAACACGTTGGTGTTTTATATATTCATAGACGTACTTGAGTGTGCCTGTGCCATGTGCCTGTGCCTGTGCCTGTGCCATGTGCCTGTGCCTGTGCCTGTGCCTGTGCCATGTGCCTGTGCCTGTGCCTGTGCCTGTGCCTGTGCCTGTGCCTGTGCCTGTGCCTGTGCCTGTGCCTGTGCCTGTGCCTGTGCCTGTGCCTGTGCCTGTGCCTGTGCCTGTGCCTGTGCCTGTGCCTGTGCCTGTGCCTGTGCCTGTGCCTGTGCCTGTGCCTGTGCCTGTGCCTGTGCCTGTGCCTGTGCCTGTGCCTGTGCCTGTGCCTGTGCCTGTGCCTGTGCCTGTGCCTGTGCCTGTGCCTGTGCCTGTGCCTGTGCCTGTGCCTGTGGATGCTCACAGTAAAATTACTTCCTCTGCATTGAATTGTTTTTATATAGGATATATTTCAAACAAAATGTTTTGCTACTTAAAAGTTAAAACTACTGTTTTGAATTGTTAGGGTCGGTGCAACACCTTGTACACCTGTGAGCCGTGCACACCTACATACATACTTGCATGTATTTATACATACATACATACATACATACATACATACATACATACATACATACACACATACATACATACATACATACATACTTATAATGCATGCACACACACACACACGCACGCACGCACGCACGCACGCACGCACACACACACACACACAGACACACACACACGCGCGCGTGCGCGCGCGCACGCACGCACACGCACGCACGCATACAAGCATACATGTTGACTTTGTTGACCCGCCTAGACCCTGCCAACTCCTGCTCTCCATCTCTAAATACACCAACACCACAAACGCACACAGTTTACTAATCACTCGGTGTGAAGACACATAATGTGCAATGAACCGTACATATCATGCATAACACACTGAACAACGCACCACACCACCACACTAGCGCACGCAAGCACACACACGCAGGTCTACACAGATACTGTTCACGTGATCGCCTGCGCAACCACGTGACAGCGAGCATGTCGTCCACTAGACGTAAGTTGATCGCAGCGGGATCGTCGTCCACTCTCCGTCCTTCAACCGGACACACTGCAGCAGGTGGGTGAATCTACACCAGGCGGTCTGTCAGTAGGACTGCACCCAGTGGGTAGGCTAACTAAATATGTATATGTGTTCGACAGTCTCATGCATGCGTTTCTTGGTTTTTTAAGTCACCGTCTTCTCACGTTTGTCAACAGCGTAAATTTGCAGTATTTCGTCAGCCACCAACAGGTCGCCAGCATCAGTTTCTCCGTTTGGAGCGCCGTACAGTATGCAGGCGTTGGTGTTGTGGTCTTCTGTTTTGCACGAGGTGCTTTCTGATAGTCCCATGTTGTAAATGCAAGCTTTGTACTGGCAAACTCCCGTTCCGTTCAGCTTGGGCTCGGCCTTTCGTGGAGATCAAATCCTGCGCAGGGAGTCGTGTCTTGGCAGAATTAAGCGACGTGGGTTAATGCATACTGCGGTCTGGTTTTACCTATCGTCTGTCCGTGTGTCACTGGGGCGCACCTGAGGGTTTGGAAGGGGGTTTCTGTTGTGAGAATGCCACAATATATTGAATGTGGCGGTTGCGGCGAATTTGAGAAATTCAGATGCTGTCTGGAGCATTCTTATTCATTATAATTTTGCACGACATAATTGTATACAGATTGTGTTCATCAACAATTAGTGGGGTTTTCGAACTATTATAAAACACAATGTACAGCAGTCCTGGTCTGGTGTAAGAACTGGTGATTCCAAAGCTGATTGCAGTGTCTGGAACCTTTTATTTTCTTCGTCGTTTTTGTGCGTGTTTAATGTTCAAGATTTGATGATCTTGCCACAACAAACCGTCATAAACACCGCGCGGGATGAACGAACGTACCATCATTTATTGAACATACCCTCTCCACGTCCACCAGTGGTCAGCTCGAACAAGGGAGTTCGAAAACAGGCCTTTTTGTGAATCTGCAATGCAGTTCGATCATAAGGGCTAGATGTACTTAATTATTAGTAACTTGCGTGACGCAGGACGACGTGTTTCTGTGACGCTGCGCTGTAGTGATCGTCTCGCCCAATTTCAAAGCCACCAATACAAAGCGCGCGCATCAAAGGTTAGCGCAGCTTGCAGCTAATAGACGGGGCGCAACGCTTGAATTTACACTCCTTGCACTTGGTTAGACGTCAGTTTGTCAGTTATGAGCTGCACACTAAATTGGTGATATCAATCACTTCCACCTGGAAAAGGCAGAGACGCCAACGTGCGAATGCTTTCACACCTGCCTGTTGTCCAGCTTGACTCCCGGGATTATCAGTGGACGACGACTGGCATGGGTTGGAAATTAGTCTGTGATCTTTGAGCAGTCCGCCATCTGCAGGTTTTGTATTAATGATTCGGTCCACATTCCCTGCCGTTGTCGATGTGGCCGCTATGGACAGTTAGTGGACAATGCAGTCTAATAGCAAGCTATGCGGGATTTCCAAAATCGCCCTTTACCGACAGGTATTCGGTGTGGACGGGTGTCCGCTGTGACACGGTTTACTGTAGTAGACATCTGATTGTGTTTGTTATTTTCATGATGCATTTTGTTCGTACCAAAGTTTGGTTATAAACTATATTTTAGATACTGTGAAATAATAGATCGTCCTCACCGGATAATTAGCCGAAAACATTAATACTACGATGCATCGTGCATGCGGCCAGAAGCGCTGTTCATGTTATTGGCATGTTATCGGCATGCGATAACATGGTTATCTTTCAATATAAACAAAAATAGATTACGCTTGGACGTGTGTGAAACCATGACCAAGGGCCACCAGTAACGATCAAGGGCCACCAGTAAACCTCAAGGGCCACCAGTAAACATCAAAGGCCACCAGTAACGTCGAATAATCCGGTAGTTTCGACAACTTAACAAATATTTGAATTGCGAGCCCAGCTTTGACCAGCGCGAAGTTCTTATAAGAACAGGCTAAGCACCAGTTTTCTCACCAGGAGGCTGCGGCGTGCGAAGATCATTCTGTGCAGTTAGTCGATTGCGCTCATTTTGCTCCTACACGTTTGGTCTCTTTACATTCGATGTTCGTAACAGAGGAATAATATCGGAACATTCTTTAAAAAATCGTATGTTGTGTGTCGGTTTAGTTTTACATGTAACTGCAATACGAGTTCTCTGTGTAGCCGCCCTCCCAGATAGTCCAGTCAGGCGATCGGTCTCTGTGTAGCCGCCCTCCCAGATAGTTCAGTCAGGCGATCAGTCTCTGTGTAGCCGCCCTCCCAGATAGTCCAGTCAGGCGATCGGTCTCTGTGTAGCCGCCCTCCCAGATAGTCCAGTCAGGCGATCGGTCTCTGTGTAGCCGCCCTCCCAGATAGTTCACGGAGCGGCTGTTCTAGCTCTCACTGCCTCAACATGCGTTCGCCGAATTGGCGGCGTCGCGCGTGGCTGATTGACGTCTTCACGCGCGGCTGATCGGCAACGGTGGATTACTATATGCTAGTGATAACGATGAATGGACGAGTGAATACATATGCGTAACCAGATATAGAGAGGGAAAAACACTTTAGTGTAAACTCATTGTGGAACAAGGCGCACGTACGCCATTTAATTGGTCAACCATTTAGATCGTTCTAGGAAATAGGGAAACGTTGTCTCCCTACTCGTAAATCATCCTAGTTCTTTAACAATATCATATTGTCACATCTTTCTTGTCCACTAACCAACTTAGCATGCACAATCGACTCTATGTCTGTCTGTTTATGTCTCTTCAACAGCAACATCGAGGTGTATATGCCGTGACAGGCGATGTACGCATATCTGCTCATTCATAGGACGTTTCTTGTCGGCTTTGTCAACGTCGTGTAGTGGGATGTATCGACGAAGTGCGTCAATCGGTAGTGATCAGAGAATGTGTGTACGACTGTGTCATGGGACGCGCTTGTAGTGGTAAACATTGTATGACTGAGCGGCGATCACCGGCCGTTAAAAACAATGTGTTTTCATCTGTTGTTGCAGGATCCGTCGGTAGAATCAGTTGATTTGACCGAGTGCAAACAAAGGTTAGTGGTGAATTAGTTATTTCTGCCGTTACTAGTATCATTGCTACATTTCAAATTAATTACTTTATTTGTCTCCTTGTGTTTGTTTCGTTATTCACTGCGGTCGTGTGTCTGATACTAGAGCGAGTCTACCACACGGCGAAGAAATGCTGGCAATTCAATTATTAAATGTTGAAATTTCCACAGCACTCTGCTCGAAATGCGTTCAACTAATGACCACCGGCTGTTGTTAATAATTGATAATTCCGAACTTAAAATCGATGGCGATGAGTCCGCGCCGCATGGGTGCCGCATGGGTGCCATATGGGTGCCATATGGGTGCCGCATGGGTGCCGCTGAGGTGCCGCATGGGTGCCGCATGGGTGCCACATGGGTGCCGCATGGGTGCCACATGGGTGCCGCATGGGTGCCATATGGGTGCCGCATGGGTGCCGCATGGGTGCCGCTGAGGTGCCGCGAACTTCCAAAAGTTTGTAACTGCAGCGATATCAATATTTGATTTCAACAATATGCGGTGATAAAGGATCATCAAGATAGACCTGTATGCCCCAACCGGCAATAGGAAATAAAAGAAAAGAACTTTATTTCGTTTTATCTCTGGTGACATGGCGATGTCCAAGTTCACTGATCCCAGTTTCTTGAGTACATTTTGGAACACTGTAATGCGCCAACCTGAATGATTACGCTTCATAACATTATAGCAGCGGTCAACATGAAGACTACAAAGGCGTTAGTTGGCGCTTTCGTCGCTGCCTGTTTCCTGTTCACTTCGACTTCAGCTTTGAAAGGTATGTACAAGTAATTTTGACCAGATTTTGTGAAGAGATATAATGCAGACGTCTAAGATGGCGTATTTAAATATTGTTTTCACCCACGTCGTTTCCAGAGGGCTACAGTTGCAATCCCACTTTACTCAACATGTAAATAACTTATATTAACATTGGGTTGTATTAACATTGGGTTGTATTAACATTGGGTTGTATTAACATTGGGTTGTATTAACATTGGTTTGTATTAACATTGGGTTGTATTAACATTGGGTTGTATTAACATTGGGTTGTATTAACATTGGGTTGTATTCATGTATGTAGTCTGTAGTCATGTTTCTTTTGTAGTCACGTAGGGCATGTGGTCTCTGATGTCATGTGTGGTCTATAGTCATGCATGGACTGTAGTCATGTGGTCTGTGCTTATTCGTGTGTGGCTTATGAACTTTAATCGTGTGTGCACTCTAGCCGTGTGTGCACTCTAGCCGTGTGTGCGCTCTAGCCGTGTGTGCACTCTAGCCGTGTGTACTATTACTTGTGTTCGAAGTCGGCTTTGAGTAACTGATTAACGCATGCGTACTTGGATTGTAGTAATGTATGGCATGTAGTCTGTATTAACGCATGCGTACTTGTCTTTTAGGTGAATGCGCCAACTTCCGGGCCGACATTGTGCTAGTGGTCGACAGTTCGGGTAGCATTCGCGACAGCAACCCCAGTGATGGATCCTACGACAACTGGAACCTGCTGCTCGAGTTTATGGTGCGTATCGTCGACGACCTGTACATTGAGTCTGGACAGGTGCGCATCGGAGTCGTCAAGTTCTCGACGAACGCAGAGAGCGTCTTCCATATGAACCAGAACGTGAAAGGGTTTCACCAGAACAAGAACTCGCTGAAGAATGCCATCCAACGGATCAGGTATTTGGGTGGACACACGAACACGGCCGCCGGTATCAGCATCATGCACAACAGTGAGTTCAAGCCGGAGAACGGCGACAGATCCGACGTTCAGAACATCGCTATCATCGTCACTGACGGCAACTCGACCCTCGAGAAGGGGAATACGATCAAGTACGCTAAGGCGGCTCGCAACGCCAACATCCAAATCTACACCGTCGGCATCACTAACAGGATCAACGTGGACGAGGTGCGCAAGATGGCGTCCCTGCCACAAGAGAAGGACGTGAACTACTACTTGGCGAAAGACTTCAACAGTCTGACAGCCGTGGCCGACGCCCTCGTCTTGAATATGTGCAAGGTACTAGGTAAGATCGTGGATAGGTTTGAGTGCCAAGTCTCGCTATGGCCATGCCGCTTTGGAAGGCCTCCTGTCATAATGCTTACCGGGTTACGATGGCTATTTGATAGATGATATAAGATAATCTGATCAATATATAATCCCGCTTATTCTATCTAGAACTCCGTGTGCGTGCGTCAGTGTGTGCGTAATGGGGATTAAACACCCGTTTGAAAATAGCCAGTCTTTGTTTCTTAAAAAATATTGTAGCGAGATAATATTCATGTAGCACCCGTTTAACAAAATCCTCGATTGCTTTATTAAATGTTAATGGTAATATGCATTCACGGGTAAGGGAACGGCTTGTCATATGTCAGTTATCATGTGCGTGTCTTATGCATCTGACACCATCATTGTCGCGTACTGCGCGTCACAACATCGTCATGTCACGAAGCCATGCAGTCTTCAATATTCCAAAGTTCAGTTATTACTACGTGTTTTGCGCGTCTAAAGACCGGTTCTTACACTGTGTCTCTCCCTGTTTTGACCCATTATTCAATTGTATCCCTGCCTATCACAGAGCCGCTAGGACCATGCGACGTTCCACTGGATATCGTCTTCGTCATCGACAGCTCTGGAAGCATCAATTACGCCGATGCGAACAACTGGAACCGTTTGTTGGCGTTCACGAACGAGATCGTCAACAAGTATATCATCGGGTCATCCAATACAAGGGTGGGCGTCGTGCGATTTTCGACTAAAGTCGAAAATTCGATGTACCTGAACCAGTACAGCAGTAAATCCATCCTGATGAACGCAATCTCAAGTATCTCGTACGAAAGGCAAAGCACGAACACGGCTGGCGCTATCCGTGAGATGCGTACGGTGCAGTTCACTGCCGGGCACGGAGACCGCCCAGGCGTCAACAACGTCGCTATCATCATCACTGACGGTAAATCTATTATCAAGCCCGAAAATACCGTCCCAGAGGCAGAGGCTGCGCACAAACAAAACATCACAGTCTTCGCCGTGGGAATCACAGATAAGATAGACGAAGCGGAGGTGAGAGGAATCTCCTCCCCTCCCCACATGCTCAACAAAAATTACTTCCTCGTGGAAAACTTCAAGAACTTAAGCGCCATCACACAGGCGATAGTCGACGCCACTTGTGTTGCCCCAACAACGACCACGACTACCACCACCACGACTACTACAACTACTACTACGACTCCGAGTGAGTATACATTCGACTGTTTCTAGAGGCCCAAGGCAATTCCTTCGTGGAGATAAAGGCTTTCTTTGCAACATTGTATAGAAACAAGATAATGCGGAGGTGATTTTCCCACCTAAATAAATGTATTCATGTATCATGGAATTTATGTTGGGTAATTACGAAAAATGTCAAACCATCCATGCATGGCAACTCATGTTTCACTGTTCAGCAATGTTGTGCATAATTTGGTATGTAATGCTTGCTCGCCTGCGATGTTTCTCAACTCTGACCGCTGAACCGTTCAACTGGTGACTCAGACATCGCTGGTTGTGTGCTTTCCAATGGGGTAGATGTTTGAGACAGCAGTTTCCTTTAGTGATGGCTTCTTGGCGTATCCCGTGTTAACTTATTTACAAAGTCGTCGTCATAACTGTTGCTGCGTACGTAAGCAGTTTCTTCAAATGTCCAATATGTGGGGTTTTCTTGATGCTCATATATGTTCCAGGGGCATTGGTATACCCAACACTATACAAAGAGACTACTCTTGCTGAACACATATAGGACTTCCAAAATATCTTGATTTCAATATGTTTCAATTTTTAAAATGGTGCTGTGTTATAAGTTAATCGATGAAACACTGCACAATACAAAAGCCCATTGTTGTCAATATGTGATACGTTCATTAAAAGCCCATTGTTGTCAGAGTATGGTGAAGTAATCGTAAACAACCTTCTTTCCACAGGACCCGGGGCTACGGGAGCAACGGGAAAGACAGGATCTACTGGAGCAACAGGACCAACAGGCCCGTATGGACCTCGGGGTAACACCGGAGAAACGGGTACGTTTGTCAGGCACTCTTTTGTTTGGCGACCTCACTCCGTCCGTCTGTGTGTCTCTGTCTGTCTGTCTCTTGTGTCTCTCTGTCTGTCTTTTTTTCTTTATTTATTTGTATATATGTTTGTTTTGTCTATCTGCCTGTATGTCTGTCTGTATGTCTGTGTTCGTCTGTCTGTATGTCTCTTTGTCTGGATCTCGCTCTTTCTCTCTCACTCACTCTCTGTGTACATATGTTGCTCTTTATCGGTCCTTTTTATAAAATATCGCAGGCAGATTTTATGTTGATTAAATTAAATCAACACACTGTTATTTATGTATTATTTATTTGTACTATTATGATAAATTATGTCATTTAATTAATTTACGATTTCACCAGGACTGACTGGTCCCAATGGACTAGTGGGAGCGACAGGAATGGCTGGCATTGACGGAGATACGGGGGCGACTGGCCAAGCAGGATTGAACGGGGGACAGGGCGGCACTGGAGCGACGGGTGTAGCTGGCGCCGACGGTATGACCGGAAACACCGGCCCTATGGGTCCTGATGGCCCTGTTGGAGCGACAGGCGCTACTGGGATAGGGGAGACAGGTGAGTTGCCTTGGGCCGTATTACATAGCCGGTGTCGGACTTAGCAACGAAGAAGGCTTCGAATCATCATTCTGCCGCTTGAAACCTGTGTAATTTCGTGTACATTGCCCTAGTTCATTCGGTTATGTACACTATTGCAACACTTGGTCTTTGGTATAACTCGCCATATTGATGCAAATGCGGTTCAATGCTTGAATTTAAATTGTATAAAGCAATCAGTTGTGCTACGTGGTGCGCAATATAAACTAAAACCGAGCGCTAAAGCTTTCAATATGTTGAACACTGTGTTGTATCTCTACTGTACCGTAGCAGTGTTGGTTGGGTGATTCATTGACTGCTTTATTTACTGATTTATTGACTGCTTCATTGACTGATTCATTGACTGCTTTATAGACTGACTGATTGACTCATTCATTAATTGATTGAATCACTGTTGATGACGTGTTTCGCAGGTGCTCCTGGAGTGGATGGCCTAAACGGAGCAAGAGGATCGACTGGTCCACAGGGTGCCACTGGACCCGTCGGCGGGACTGGCGCTGTAGGACGAACAGGGTCGACCGGGGAAGTGGGATCGACTGGTCCACAGGGACGGGAAGGTAATAAGCCACACAACCACTGCTAAATCATTAGGAAACGTTGTTGTTGAGCCAGGTTAACCAAGAACTCCAGGAAATCAACTTTATCCTAAGAACCCACATTTATCTCTCAATATTACATTGAAGTAGAATACCGTATCATGGACGAATAAAAATACAATAGAAAGTCGGTGACGATGCACATCCAAATGAAATATTGGTCCAGGACTGATCGCTTTTGATCTAGCAACTATTACTGTTCCGTAAATGTAAAGTCCAACTGTATTGCACTCTTTGTTAAAATGCCGGCGATAGGCGTACACGAGATTTAAAATACTGAAATTTTCTGGGATTTCCACCAGTGCCAGACAGATTTAACAAGATTGCCATCCCAAACAGCAAGTTCCAGATGGCAAGTGGACAAGGAAGCCATTGGCTTATCGAGAGTCCAACAATTTTCTCATCTATGTGTAGCCCGCCATTATCAAATATATGTCAATTCTATTGTTAAACATATTCACACTACTAGCATTAACACAATCATTTGGCAGTTTGTTCCATTCATTTATCACCCTCTGTGAGAAAGAGTACTTTCTCATATCCAACCTACACTGCTCCTTAACTAATGCTGCTTTGTATCCTCTGGTTCTACTGCCTTCTTTAAGTTTGAAGAACATATTCCTATCAACATCCTCATAACCGTTCACTATTTTAAACACTTCTATTTGATCTCCTCTTAGTCTCCTGGTCTCTAGTGTTGTCAAACCACATTGTAATAAGTGAGTTTCATAACTAAGGCCTCTCAATTCTGGAATCATTTTAGTTGCTCTTCATTGTTTTCTTTCTAGCTTGTCTGTGTCCTTTTTACGACACGGCCTCCATGCTTGAATACAATATTCCAAATCTGGTCTAACTATTGCTTTGTACAGGGTTACAATTAGCTGTTTCTCCTTACATATGATAGTTCTCCTAATTAGCCCTACAATTTGATTTCCTTTTGAACTTTCATGTCAGCACTAAATGTTACTCCTAAGTCTCTAAATCTCACCATCTACTATTACTCTCTGTCTTCTGTGTGTAAGCCACTTTTCTATCCAGTTGATTACATTATTACCTATACCATAGGCTTTTAGTGTTAGTAACAATCTTTGTAGTCTAAGTCTAAATCTAAGTAGACAACATCCACTGGTGACCCGTCATCTACCCACTTTGTAAGACATGACCTTGCTTTCAGGAACCCATGTTGAGCTGTATTTATTAAATTATGTTTTACAACGAATTCCACCATGTGGTTTCTAATTAATGTTTCGAGTAATTTATATACAACTGATGTTAAACTCACTGGTCTCTAATTTTCTGGCTTGTTCCTCGATCCCTTCTTAAATAGTGGCGTAATGTTTGCTTCTTTCCATTCGGAAAGAACTATTCCTTCTTCTAGTGACAAGTTAAACAATTTTGCAAGTGGTGTACTAATTTGCTCAACAATTTCCTTAAGCAGTTTTGGTGTTATCCCATCAACTCCAGGTGATTTATTATCTTTCATCTTCTTAATTTTGTTTGTTATAATTTCAGGAGTTACAAATAACTGCCCTGAATGTTCTGATTTATCGCCCTCAAATTTAGTAAATGGAACTGGAAGTGAGCTGATATTTTCTGTGGTAAAAACTGAGCTGAAATACTCATTCAGGACCTCTGGCATTTGAAACCCGTCTGAAAGTATGTTTCCCCTGTTGTTTTCCAGTGGTCCGACCTTAGACAGACAAGACACGTTATGCACGTACGACGTAGTATAATATCAAGGTTGTTTGTTGTCAGTTGTTGGAGCGACGGGCGCCACTGGTGAAATGGGAGCCACCGGTGAAGGTGGATCAATCGGAGGAACCGGTTAGTAAGAATCTCGTCATTCATTTACTTTCTTCTTCGATATTTTCTCTCCATTTAGCGTGAATTTAAATTTCCCTATCGCAGCCACTAAGCACGATAACTATATGTTCCCGCTGTGCGTTCTTGTGTTCTGTGTTTATTCACGTGCCAAGTGCTATGTTTGACCAGAGGAGAACTGACATTGTCAGTCTTGGTTTCCGTACCTGATCTGACATCAAAGTATACTAACTATTGTTCAATGTAATGCGTTTGCTTTCATAGCTGCGTTCATTATTTAGTTAAGTACAAAAGTATATGTTTGTTGATCAAAGTATCGGCGTGGTGTATTACAGGTTCGACCGGCCCTGGAGGTAGAGACGGTGTTGATGGAGGTATCGGAGCGACAGGACCGAGAGGTGTTCCCGGACCCATGAGTGAGTTCTCGCTAACATTCTCATATCGTGGTGATTCTGACGTCTGTAAATGTGCTTTCACTAATCTCGTCCATAACAAAAACAGTTTTTAAGGAGCGACTTTTATGATGGATTCCTGATGAAACGCACTTTTTTCGATCATAAGCTAAAGAGCGAAATCGATCTCTAAGAGCAAAATTGTGGTTATGAGCTCATACAAATCTTGGTGAAACAGTATCCAGTTTACATTCGTATAATCTGACATCGGGTGTGGTTAGTGTCATTACTAATGGAGTCGTTGAAATATAAGAACATATGTGGCAGAATATTTCCAAAGTTCCAGTTCCATGGTTCAAGTAGAGTTTGTAATGTAGTAATCCATTCCTTAAGTCTCAATTATCACGACTTCTTAAAAAATAAAACTTACTTCGATGAACGCGTTGTAATGTCAATCCATAGAATCAACTAGAATTTGTTATTCGTGTGGTTATTATTAATCCATATCCTTACCGAAAATTATTATCATCGTGTTTCAGACAAGTGTATTAAGAACGAGTGTCAGACCGACAACGGACGTTGCTCACAGCTGTGCATCGACACATACAGCAGTTACTACTGCTCCTGTCGACCCGGCTACAGGCTCGAAAACCCAAGTGTTGCGACGACATGCCCAGGTATACATTCGTCTCTAAAACATTATCAAATCTATTTTGATTGCTGTCGTGTTTCGCTGCTACAGAAGATAAATCGCCTGTGTCAATGTGTCAATGTATCAATGTGGGTGAATATATGTTTTGCAGCAGTTGTAGTGAGACTGGACATGTCTACTAGGGATGACATAGAAAGCACAAAAAGGACCAAATAAGCGTTATATATGAACCGCAGGCCCTTCCTTAAATTTGTAAACAGAATGAAATGTTGACAAAATGGTCAACGCAAATTCTTTGAACGATGCTATTAATAACCGTGTTACCTTACCAATCACCGCAGCCCACTTCCCCGTCGACATGACCATTGTTCTAAGAACGAGTCATACTGGTTATTGAATTATGCGAGCACATTTTTACATTATTCCGATTTCGCTGTATTATGTATTATGGTGCCGAGAAAACAGATATGCGGTTGAACCATCCAATCAAGTCGCTCGATTGGTTTTATCTATTATCCCGATCTCGCCTTGTAGGGTGCGTGGAAACGATATGTTTGCTGTTTATCCTGATCAGGCCTTCGCTCCTGATGACGTCCATACTTAGAAATTGTGACATTACATGTCTCCCTTTTATCCCGACCATGCGTTGTGGGAAACCTGGAAACGGTCATGTTTGGTGTCTCCCGGTGTCTGCCATGGAGCACTTGGCAACAACATAAAAACATTCGTTTACCAACATGGGTATAAATGGGTATGAAAATATTGATAGAAATATGTTTTTCTCACTCAAGAAGGATAGCAGAACTAGAGGACATGAGGTAAAATTAGTAAAGGATCAATGTAGATTGGACATCAGGAAGCACTCGTTCTCACAGAGGACAATAAATGAATGGAACAAATTGTCTACAGATTGCGTAACTGCTAGCAGCGTGAATAACTTTAAAAACAAGGTTGACACATATCTCAGGAGGGCGGGTTATAAGTAGATGAACATTGTTGGATTCTCGATAAGCCAATGGCTTCCTTGTCCACTTGCCATCTGAGCCTTTGGCTTGGATGGCAAATCTTGTTGAATCTTGTTAATTATGAATAAGCATAATATAGTACTGTTTCATTGTATTTGATTAGTAAATCATTATAATCGTTTACATGGGCATTTGGTACCACCGATAGTTGTCGTATAGCCGAGTTTGTCTTTGAGCTTAGCGCCGTGGTGGCGCTTTGTTGATTCTTGTTAGCGCTTGATATTGGATTTAATACGTCCTCGTTTCTTACAGCCTTGTGTGAGAACTACCGCGCCGACATCGTGTTCGTGATAGACAGTTCCGGCAGCATTCGCGATGCCAACCCAAAAGACAAATCCTACGACAACTGGGCACTGCTGCTTGACTTTATGGTGCAGCTGGTCGATGCATTAAATATTGGGTCGAACCAGGTGCGTATCGGAGCCGTGAAGTTCTCGACGAGCGCTAGTAGCCTCTTCCATCTGAACCGGTACGCGGACAAGACATCACTGAAGGAGGCCATCAAACAGATCAAGTACTCTGGTGGACACACGAATATTGCAAGCGGCATCCGCATCATGCACGACACCGAGTTCACCACCGAAAACGGCGACAGGTCCGACGTCCAGAACATCGCTGTCGTCATCACAGACGGCGTGTCGACTCGCGACGAGTCGAGTACGATCCCGGAAGCCATTCGCGCTCGCAATGACAGCATCAAGATATACAGCGTCGGCATCACTAATTCGGTCGACGAGGGAGAGGTGCGGCAAATGTCATCGACTCCACAACTGAAGGACAAAAACTACTTCTTGGCAGCAGATTTCCGGAATCTTGAGAGGGTAGCACTCGCGATCACGTCTGATGCGTGCGGAAACGGGGGAAGCGGTAGGTGAACCACAGCAACGGCCTAGGTGTATCACAGCAACGGCCTAGGTGTATCACAGCAACGGCCTAGGTGTATCACAGCAACGGCCTACGTAGCGTGTAGTCTTCTGGTTAGACTAATATACCCGACATATACACACGGCACCGATGATTGCTAATTGTTAGGATGTTGCTTACTGGTTATAATCAAGCTTCTATTTTTGTTTCTTTCCCTTCTGTGGTTTTCCCAGTTTAGATGTTGGTTCTTCACAGTGTAGCTAACCGTTTCGTTGAGGCCATATGTTATTATATTCGTGTTTATTTTTTTTATTTATTTATTAATTTATTTATTGAACGCTTAATAACACATACTATGCATATATTGTGTTTTCAAGTTGTTGTTGTTGTTGTTGTTGTTGCATTATCATTGAATGGTTTACCATTGTGCGTGTGCATCATGATACCTATAAAGTAGTGCCGCTCATGCTATTCCGACTTTCGGTGGTCGTAGTATTGTACACGCAATGGTAACAATGTTTCGGTGGTCGTAGTAGTGTACACGCAATGGTAACAATGTTTCGGTGGTCGTAGTAATGTACACGCAATGGTAACAATGTTTCGGTGGTCGTAGTAGTGTACACGCACTGGTAGCAATGTTTCGGTGGTCGTAGTAGTGTACACGCACTGGTAACAATGTTTCGGTGGTCGTAGTAGTGTACACGCACTGGTAACTATGTTTCGGTGGTCGTAGTAGTGTACACGCACTTGTAACTATGTTTCGGTGGTCGTAGTAGTGTACACGCACTGGTAACAATGTTTCGGTGGTCGTAGTAGTGTACACGCACTGCTAACAATGTTTCGGTGGTCGTAGTAGTGTACACGCACTGGTAGCAATGTTTCGGTGGTCGTAGTAGTGTACACGCACTGGTAGCAATGTTTCGGTGGTCGTAGTAGTGTACACGCACTGGTATCTATGTTTCGGTGGTCGTAGTAGTGTACACGCACTGGTAACAATGTTTCGGTGGTCGTAGCAGTGTACACGCACTGGTAACAATGTTTCGGTGGTCGTAGTAGTGTACACGCACTGGTAACTATGTTTCGGTGGTCGTAGCAGTGTACACGCACTGGTAACAATGTTTCGGTGGTCGTAGCAGTGTACACGCACTGGCAACTATGTTTCGGTGGTCGTAGCAGTGTACACGCACTGGTAGCAATGTTTCGGTGGTCGTAGTAGTGTACACGCACTGGTAGCAATGTTTCGGTGGTCGTAGTAGTGTACACGCACTGGTAACAATGTTTCGGTGTTCGCAGTAGTGTACACGCACTGGTAACAATGTTTCGGTGGTCGCAGTAGTGTACACGCACTGGTAACAATGTTTCGGTGGTCGCAGTAGTGTACACGCACTGGTAACTATGTTTCGGTGGTCGCAGTAGTGTACACGCACTGGTAACTATGTTTCGGTGGTCGCAGTAGTGTACACGCACTGGTAACTATGTTTCGGTGGTCGCAGTAGTGTACACGCACTGGTAACAATGTTTCGGTGGTCGCAGTAGTGTACACGCACTGGTAACTATGTTTCGGTGGTCGCAGTAGTGTACACGCACTGGTAACAATGTTTCGGTGGTCGTAGTAGTGTACACGCACTGGTAACTATGTTTCGGTGGTCGTAGTAGTGTACACGCACTGGTAACTATGTTTCGGTGGTCGTAGTATTGTACACGCACTGGTAACAATGTTTCGGTGGTCGTAGTAGTGTACACGCACTGGTAACAATGTTTCGGTGGTCGTAGTAGTGTACACGCACTGGTAACTATGTTTCGGTGGTCGTAGTAGTGTACACGCACTGGTAACTATGTTTCGGTGGTCGTAGTAGTGTACACGCACTGGTAACTATGTTTCGGCAGTGGTGTTTACAGTTACCGGAGAAGCAATGCGCGCCGTGATGTCTTCCAAGTGTTTAGTTGTCCATGCTAAGTTAGTCGATTTGTTTTTCAGGTCGCTTGTTCTGCGGAGACGTAAATACCAAAGAGAGGATGTGCTTCTGTCGTTATGACGATGAGTGTGATATTCGACCTGCGAACGGAACTCGGTGTCTCGGTAAGAAAAATGCATTTGATGTGTCTGTATGTTATGTTTTATGTTTACATGGAAGACTTGTTTCATGTTCAGTGGTGTCTTCAACACAAAGTATGTGTATTTTGCCCACAGTCATGACTGTCGTTGAGAGGTCACAAGGGACTATTACCAAAACGAAATGAAAATCTGAATTTGCTTAAAAGATCGAGGGACTGAACAGTTAAGACTATTGGGAGATTGTGTTTCTTGGAGATTTGTTTATGGGAAGCTAGGAAGGCAAATGTTAATTGCAATTAGAGGAGCCACTTAATATTAACACGTGTTCAAGCACATCCAGTCAGTGAGTATAATATTGTTAACGCGGTCTCATTGTTATTTTGTCAGACGTGAACGAGTGCGCGGTGCGTAATGGCGGCTGTCAACAGATTTGCCACAACACCGATGGCAGTTTCCAATGTCGCTGTCGGGATGGCTTCATGCTGGCCGACGACAAGTCTTCATGCAAAGGCAAGTGACAAAGTATTCGTATAAACAGTGCGAAGTTGTTACTAAGATAGCACAACTAAAATGAAGGGTTGTGATAAAATGTTATTAACTTAATTTGACTTGAATAATTCATCCTATCGTTGTTTATCGTTGTTTATCGTTGAAAGCAAGACACGCTATTCGGGTTTGACTTGGATCGTGATAAGTCATTCGTGACAACAAACCAAATATTACAAAACAGTGCATATTACTACTGTAATGTATTATTCAATGTAGAATTGGTAACGAGTTGTCATTGTAAATTTTTCGAAAGTACATTTCCACACTAACTACGCGGCCGTCCCTGTTCGTGATATCAGGCTTAACGATGCTGGTCTGAGTTCGGGTCCATGGGGATTTAGGCGCTATGAAATTATTGTTATTATTTTGCCAGACGTGAACGAATGCGAGGCGAGTAATGGCGGCTGTGGGCATATTTGCGACAACACCGACGGCAGTTTCACATGCAGCTGTCGCCCTGGTTTCAAGTTGTCCAGCGATAAGCTGTCATGTGTAGGCAAGTGACAAAATATTCATTCGTATCAACGGTATGAATTGGTCTCTGAAATAACACAACTGAATTCAGTGGCTGTCAAAAATAAACCATCTTTGTAGATCATACTTAAAATGTTTGTTAAATTAGTTTGATTTGATTTGCATAATTCATCCTATTGTCGTTTATCGTTGAATGAAGACTCGCGTTTCTGGTGTGACTTTTGTTGGATACGTCATTCGTGACAACAAACCAGCAATTGTATATTACTACCCTATGTCTTAGTCAAGGCAAAGTTAGCCAGGAAATACGTTTCTGAAAAGGTATTCAGACCAAGAACATTCGCTATCATAGGAGCCGCCCAATGTCTGCGCGTTTTCAAATATACCCGTTCAGTAAATGTGCTGTTGTTGACGAGTTTTCGTTGTTGGTTTGCCAGACGCGAACGAATGTGAAGTACGTAATGGCGGCTGCCAACACATTTGCACCAACACTGACGGTAGTTTTCGCTGTCGCTGCCGGTCAGCATTCACTCTGGGCGACGACAAGTGGTCATGCGAAGGTAAGTGACAAAGTATCCCTCTCAAAAGTATTAATTTGTTGCTGAAATAGTACAACTAAATTTAACGGCTGTCAAAAATAAACCAACCTTGAAGATCGTTCTGAAAAAAAGTGTTTGCATGATTGGCATCATTCGCCCTCATTTATTATTAGAATCACCACTCGCATTTCTGGTGTGCCTTCGGTTGAAACGTGAGAAGTCATTCGTGACAACAAACCAAACCTATATTACTTCCCTACGTCATATTCAAGATATATTTAGCGTAGTAGATATAGCTAGACATGTATTAATGCTTAGTGTATTTTAGTGCATTTTACAAAAAACCGTCATATTAGCTTAATTGGTTAGCTTTCTGTATTCATTCGCTTGATTTTTGGTTTCTGTTAATTATGTATATTAAATTTTTAATTAATTCTTTGTCCTGTGAACAATAATGTGTGCCTTGCCATTCACGGTTTCGTTATTGTCCAACAGATATTAACGAATGCGCCCAACGACCTTGTGGCAATGAGGCGTGTACCAACACATACGGCAGCTTCTTCTGCGGTTCTCCTGCCGGTAGGTGTCGCCTCTCATATCACCGTGCTTTGAACTCTGGGTAGCGGACTCAGCTTACTCACTAGGTGGCGTACCAATCTCTACTTTATGTTTGCGGCATAGAAAGTTACAACATGGGCATAATCTTATCAGCACATATCCGCAGTGCGACGACAGGATTAATTGTACACACTGACAGATGTCTGAATGCACGGCGACAAACACCGGATGTGATGCTAATTGCAGGAGACTTCAGCTGAGCTGCCAGTCACTTTTGTGTCGTAAAATCGACTGCACAATACGCTACTTGACTCCACTCATTTGAGATGATACAAAGCTTAGTTTCGCTCCATCGCTGCAGTCATGAGAGACAATTAAAGTCGATAAATTATCGGCAAGGAATGTTGTAGTGTTCCATCATGTACGACGGCTTAAAGGTGCGGAATATGACCAACTTATTGATTCATTCATTGTTTGTGTTGTATGTAGACATACTTGATTTGTTTTCTATTTCCAGCAGCCGCCGCTGCTGCCGGAGCACTAGTAGGTCCTGGCGCCGCCGTGGCTACTACTTCCACCGTCACAGTGTCTACGGTGGTCATAGCTGCGATACTGTCGGTCATTGCCGCCGTCCTCGTGTCGCTGCTAGTTGTGCTCACAGTTCGCCAGGTGATGCAGTGGCGCTCGTCTCGCAACGCCACTAGCGGCGATCACCCGGACTTCAACCGACCGGCGAGGAGATTCTCCGGCTTCGGCAGCGTGTCATCAAAGTTGTCGGCGATGACAATGAGTAGCATCGACTCGGTGACGACAGAAGATGCGTGACGCGTCTCGTGACACACACTCCCAGCGCCGACCAGACTTACACTCGCCGTTCTGCACATACTTATATATAGCAAATGTAGAAACATTTTCAAGAATGAGGCGATTTAGTATTTTTTAGCTTTGCAATATTAATCATCATTATTATCAATATTAATCATCATTATTATCAATATTAATCATCATTGTGGCTGTTGTTCGTTGATGCTATTTTTGTTGTAATTGTGTACAACTGCCCACTTTTGAAGACATTTTGCTGCTGGACTGTTTTGATATAATATTCGTAATGTATATTTAGATATATATTTTTTCTACGCCTGTCAGATGCAATGTTGTATATTACTAGTTACTTGTTGTTTCGCTGGGTTTACCCTATAGTCCGAAACTATGCACTGTAGTGCGAATTGTGTCGCCGTGCATTAAAGAAAGTGCGAATGATATGTACCAACTGCATTATATTCTGCACGTCTTCTTCATTACATGATTTTTTTTAATAATGCACACCCACTAAGCACACTAAATGTATACATAGTTGTATCTAACTTGTGGCGATGATTGCTAACCTTGATGCTTTTTATAACTAATGAATTCAGTCATAACACATTACGATGCATATTTGTCTAGACATTGACCAATACAATTTTAAAAAGTACACGGTTATTTGTTCTCTTTTGACTACACTACAATTACGAATTGTTCATCAACATTAATAGTAATGATTATTAATTGTGTTAATGATGCCTGAATGGCAATTGAATGATTAGAGAGAACGAGTGCCTACTCCTGATTCTCGCTACATGACGTTTTACTCTATAATTATGTCGAATTCTCGAAGTTTATCAAGTTATACTGGACAGACTACGCTTAGCGGTTATAAAGTTTGGTTAAAATATATTATTAAACTTGCCATTGCGTTCATTCAACGATTGAAATTTAATTATAATCTTAATATTGCGATGAATCAAATACATCGTCAAACAGAGTTGCTTCCTCTTTGGAGCCATGTTTGGTGATATCATCTTACCTAGTACGAATGTATTCGCTAGATGGCGATACTGATGACTGTCAATCACTGTTCGTCAACGAATAGAGGAGTTTGTTTAGATTAACTGTCGTCTAAAGTTGTGTGCCCAGTAAGTTTGAAAATATGACGGGCACGCCGCAACACGGCGGTCTAATCAGTGCGCAATGTTATCAAACTCAATATTAATTAGTGTACACCATGTCATAATTAAGTCATCGTGCGACACAACGCTGACGAACCGCAAAGACGGCATCATCAGCGAAATATGCATTAGCAGTTCTCTGATATGATTCTGACACGATGGCATCCGCGAATCAAATCTACCCATTGATTATAGGTGTACAAAATAGTTTCGAACGAAAAACAAACAGTAAGGTGATGTAATGGTACTTATCTTGAAGTTTACATATACTTCAATAAAACTAACACAAAAACGAAAAGCGAGTGTTTAACGTCCGGCAATAGCATGCCCAATAGCCTCGATTACCCAGGTTGCGTGATGTGGCGCCACCGTTCGTCGCTCACACAAGAGTGTGGAATTAGAGTGAACTTTGTATTGCGACGAATATGATTGTTTAGCCGGAATCTTGGTAACCAATGAAATTGATTCTCAAGCTAACTGATCAAATAAGAGTAAGTGTTTTCAGTTTATATACAAAACATTTGAACCAACGTTATACTTTGATCATATTAAAACAAGTTACACAATAAATTAAAACGGAATTGTAAACGCTAATGTCTTGGTTGCGGGTTTAAATCCGATAACATTTATTTCTCGTACTGTGGTCAGAATCTGTTCTCGGCTAGTTCACGAAGGCAAGAGAGAGTTTGCTAAGCGACACTATCGACTGCCTATATTTCAAAACTACGTGAGGTGGCGCCATCGTCTCTCTGTCTCACGAGGATGGATGTTCACGCTTAACTCCGTGACGTGGCACTACTGTTCGTTGCCACCATTACGAGAACATGCTCATTTGTAACACAACCCGGGTATTTGGCCGGGATTTTGAATGAGGTACAAAGCAGATTCGCTTCTATTCACTTGCTATGAGGCGCTCAGTTCCTGCGCTGTAGATGGGACGCTAAACTCGTTGCAGATATCGTTTTCACAGAAAGAACGCACGCGGCCGCCCCGACAACACATAACCGGGTATATAGTCAACTGTGTGCAAATTGCAATATTCACGGTGGCTCCCAAAACTATGCTGAGGTTTTTCGTAAATGGTTTAAAAATGCACAAGTTTTGAATTGTTTAAAAATTGTATGACAATGCTGTTTAATGTATGATTGTTAAATATTTAAGATACCTTTGAGACGCGTATGTTCTATCATTTTTGGTGTGACATTTGACAATGTCAAGGTCATTCTGATGAAGATGAAGATGACAACCATAAATAAAAATTGTCCAACTGGTAAATCGTTATAGGGCAGTTGCACCTGAAATAATAAATTCTTAACTACATACGTAAATATTGGATAGGACCTAGTCCATACGTCAGTAATAATAGTGTTCGGTGACATTTCGATTGCAAATATTTGCACCAAAGTCCTGAGCCAGTATTCTCTATATCCGCCTGCAACATTAGTATCTTATCGGGTGTGCTGCAGGTGCGTTGCCATAATGTCGCTGTTAAAAATTGTGATTGTTAAAAAGAAGAAGAAACAATAGTTATTGAACAATTTATGCTTGCATGACCAGATTTCTATCAGACGCATTCAAAAAATGAAATCACGTGTGAGGTCTCGCCGCCTCACACGTGTGAGGTCTCGCCGCCTCACACTGCCGCTGTAACGTGGAACTCCATAAATTTGACAAACCGGGACAGCAGACTGCTACCCTGTTTCAATGCGGTTTGTTCGTGGATTTTAGATGGGAAAACAGTACCTGTATTCTTGAATTTAGCAGGATTAGCGTGTTGTAGGCTGGTTTCATGGACCTAAATTCTTAATGCTCTTTTAGTCATGACTACAGGTTTGAGAAAGTGGAGGTTATTTTGATGACATGTTTTAGCCAAATTAGCTTGTAGTATAACTTTTATTCTTATATTTAAGTGGTTGGATACTTTAGACAGTTCTCGGTCTAAATATGAATACTGGTGTGTGCTGGTTTTGTATTTGTCATTTATCTGCTCGGATCAGATTATGCGGTAAGATAGTCTGCTGTATGGAGACGTATGGACAGTCGACGTCCACAGCTGAGAAGAAACATGCTGTCAATACTTAACAGTACATACGCGTACATTTCATTTGTTATGTCAGTTATCGTGTCCAGAACGTTCCCTGTAATGTCTAACTGAGACCATTGTCACTTTTGTAAAATATGAAAAAAAATCCAAACCGGACGTTCTCGTTTAAGTTTCTGAATGAAACGTCCCGATAAGAACAGTCCGAATGTTGATGGGATAAGTATTATATGTCCCAAGCCAAAGATACAAACAGTCCTTCTTCGCCACTGGCCACCGTCTCTTGTCCCAAGCCAAAGATACAAACAGTCCTTCTTCGCCACTGACCACCGTGTCTTGTCCCAAGCCAAAGAAACAAACAGTCCTTCTTCGCCACTGACCACCGTGTCTTGTCCCAAGCCAAAGATACAAACAGTCCTTCTTCGCCACTGACCACCGTGTCTTGTCCCAAGCCAAAGATACAAACAGTCCTTCTTCGCCACTGACCACCGTGTCTTGTCCCAAGCCAAAGATACAAACAGTCCTTCTTCGCCACTGACCACCGTGTCTTGTCCCAAGCCAAAGATACAATCAGTCCTTCTTCGCCACTGACCACCGTGTCTTGTCCCAAGCCAATGTCTTAGGCTCCCTCAGGCTTTGATCTCAGTGTACATGCATGGTCTTACTGCTTTGAGGTCACTCTGCAGCACACTTAGAGGGAATAACAATTGCTTCAAATCGTATTATTACATATTGTAGTATATTTCCATTTCCACAACAACACAAAATTAATTATAATTCCATTAATTAATAATTCCAAATAATACTCTGTTCTACCGGTCTGTCTCGATTAAGCATATGTTTCCCGCGCTTATCGGCAAGCTTCGACGTGACGTCACTGATGATATGGAAGTGCTACGAGACTGGGATTTGCCATTCATATACCGTTGATGGTGATAGCGGTTGTTTAGAAGCGAGCGTCATAATGGTTTATTGTGCAGCATTTGTTTGTAATGCAAACAGTAGTAAGAATAAAGTAACTTGTAGTTGGTTTAAGTTCCCTACGGAGTCAACTTTGTTTAAAAAAGCAAACGTCAAGCCGACGAAGCACAACCTGATTTGCTCGCTTCGAGAAAGCTTTTTGGACTGCCATCAGAACCAGAAAAAGTGCAGGTTATCCTGGTGCTAAAATCCCTTTGATAGAGGATGATGTGCGCACATTATTCCCAGTAGTGGAAGCTATGTTGATACCACCAACCCGTAGAACACAGGCAGCGACACGGGCGTCGACAACCACTGTCCACCTAGGATCGAAGTGAGCCGTCAGTGAGCTGTCAGCGCGGATACATGTTGATGTCGGTTCACGGTGAATTCGGCCCGGTGAATTCGGACAGCATTCTTTGGAGAGTTCGGCCCACAACTTTGGTAACTTCGGCCCCAGAGCACAACGGGCATAGTGATTTCGGCCCAAACGATTATGTAGCGAGCACATGTAATTTAATGTGTGCCTTTCTGTGAATAAAGCATTCTATTTAATATTTCATAAGTTAATTGATTTATTTCCACATTAACCCGAAATTGTTACTTTGTAAATGTTTCCATTTTAACACGCAGTCGATGAGACGATCATTAGAATCATTACAATTCGTTGTATCCTTAAAATTCATATCACATGATATATAACGCCAAAAACTATAATATTATATACAGTTGAATAATTAAAATTAATTAAAATAAAAATGTTCATAATATCTTGTTTCTACATTTCATATTTTCAAGCGTTTCCCCTCATCAGGGGAAATTCTCCCCAGTGTTTATTTTAATTAAATCAAATACCGAGCAATGACAGTGATAAGTGATTATTGTATTTTGAATACAACGGCGCCACCTGCACATGGTCTGTGATCTATACAGGGTTTTTTCGTCAGATCATTTTGAACATGACGTATGGTCTTTTATTCACATATGTTCACTGTACGAAACGGACAAAACATTATACTTCAACAGTATATAGTTAAAACTGCTTCCTCAACTGATTTAGCCTATCGCAAGTCCGGTTCGTTGGTGTCCAAATATGTAGTGTGTGAATAGTTTATATAACATCCGCAGTGTATTTAATTTTAAAAATGCCTATTTTTGTTCAAATCATCGAAAGAATTGACTTTAGCCATTAAATCTGGTAGGGATCAAAATATTGAATATCCAAAATGGTAAACACTGTACGAGCCAATGCTGATCATGGGCGTGACCTCCATCCTCTTGCCGATCACATGATAAAGTTACGAAATTTCACCAAGGAACAAAATCGTGATTTTTCAGCATTTCGATTTACACAGTAAATGCTTGAACAAGCTTTAACTAATTTAATAGTTTATCTGATGATTTCACACACAAAAACTACATACAAAAGTTACACAAACGAGCTAGCATGTTGTAGTGGATACAAGGTAGGTTTGGTTTTTGACAAACTTAATTTGAAATGAGACTAGGAAAAAAATCGGATTGATTAAGCATCTTTAAACTTGGCATCCCTTTGATGATAAGTACAGGAATAACAAACCCTTAAAGTGAGGCTAATCCATCACTAGCTAGAACTGAGTAGATCTTGCACGTCACGTCAGTCACCGAAATAACCAAGCCTAAAATACATGGCAGTCTGGCCAAATTCTCCGAGGGCCAAAATGACCACCAAACGCCCGCGCTACTCCAGCTGTTGCGATGTTTACTTTCTGACGTAACCTTGAAAACGACCTCCTGGAGCCGCCAAACTTCTCATCGTATATTTACCGACTGCCTTGCAACACTAAAGAAATCCGGTCCGCCTTGATGTCAACAAAAAACTCCGTTACACCGTTATACTGCAACACTAAAGAAAGCATATAATATTATTGCAACAGTAACGCCGGTGATAGACAAAGGTGATTACGTCGTCGTCGTCGCCGCCGCCGTCGCCGTCGCCGTCGTCGCCGCCGCCGCCGTCGCCGTCGCCGCCGCCGCCGCCGCCGCCGCCGCCGCCGCCGCCGCCGCCGCCGCCGCCGCCGCCGCCGCCGCCGCCGCCGCCGCCGCCGTCGCCGTCGTCGTCATAGTCGTCGTCGTCGTCGTCGTCGTTGTCGTTCTTGTCATGGTTTAATCCATTGTTCTCTCCTCGAACTTCTGGTACGCTCCATTGAACAAATGAAACGATGCAGGTCGATGTTGGACAAAGGTCTGCGTTGTGGGCAGTGGTAGCCGGTAGGTGAGATATTCCAACCACGTGTCATAGAGGGTCAGTTCAGAAAATGGTCAGTTTCACAACTCGTCTATTATTTCGGTTTGACAGACGGCGATGAATAAGCGATTGTTTGGACATTACGGATCCTAGTGAACCAGTTTCTGGTGTTTCATCACATCTGCTGGATGCACAGGAACATACATGGAATAGAACTAATTGTCCGCATTAGCACATGAAATGGTACGCATGGAGATATGCCGCTTACATCCGGGTAACTTAATTTTGGTGATGGGCGAATTGCGGCTGATATAACAACTTATAAGTAATATTCAGCAAATATTATGTACAATGAACTCCGCGTAATATGATGACTTCGGACTAGAGCAATTGATTATGTTAAGCGGCTGATTCTCTTAAGCGAATTACCGATAAACAATCGACACAGAATGATTTGGTACTGACTGTACTTCAAGCAGTTGAGTTATATTTTACGTGAAGTACTGCAAAGTAGCTATGTAATGTACTTCAAGCAGTTGAGTTATATTTTACGTGAAGTACTGCAGAGTAGCTATGCAATCTACTTCAAGCAGTTGAGTTATATTTTACGTGAAGTACTGCAGAGCAGCTATGTAATGTACTTCAAGCAGTTGAGTTATATTTTGCGTGAAGTACTACAGAGTAGCTATGTAATGTACTTCAAGCAGTTGAGTTATATTTTACGTGAAGTACTGCAGAGTAGCTATGTAATGTACTTCAAGCAGTTGAGTTATATTTTACGTGAAGTACTGCAGAGTAGCTATGCAATGTACTTCAAGCAGTTGAGTTATATTTTGCGTGAAGTACTACAGAGTAGCTATGTAATGTACTTCAAGCAGTTGAGTTATATTTTACCTGAAGTACTACAGAGTAGCTATGTAATGTCGTAAGTTTGTATTCTCGAACGGCACATTTTCTTAAATAGACGAAAGTCTCGACTTAGTTACATGACACTCTCAATGGCTAAACACATTCCCTATTTCTCGCTGTGTTAAAATGCGCCGCTTAACATATTCACGTCCGCCGCTTAGTGGAATCGAATACATGAGAAACTGTACATTGCAGTGCGAAATAACAGTTAGCTATAGTTATTATTGTGGAAGCTATTAGGTATTATTGTGGAAGCTATTAGGTATTATTATGGAAGCTATTAGGTATTATTGTGGAAGCTATTATGTATTATTGTGGAAGCTGTTAGGTATTATTGTGGAAGCTGTTAGGTATTATTGTGGAAGCTGTTATGTATTATTGTGGAAGCTATTAGGTATTATTGTGGAAGCTGTTAGGTATTATTGTGGAAGCTGTTAGGTATTATTGTGGAAGCTATTAGGTATTATTGTGGAAGCTATTAGGCATTATTGTGGAAGCTATTAGGTATTATTGTGGAAGCTATTAGGTATTGTTGTGGAAGCTATTAGGTATTATTGTGGAAGCTATTAGGTGTTATTGTGGAAGCTATTAGGTATTATTGTGGAAGCTATTAGGTATTATTGTGGAAGCTGTTAGGTATTATTGTGGAAGCTGTTAGGTATTATTGTGGAAGCTATTAGGTATTATTGTGGAAGCTATTAGGTATTATTGTGGAAGCTATTAGGCATTATTGTGGAAGCTATTAGGTATTGTTGTGGAAGCTATTAGGTATTATTGTGGAAGCTATTAGGTGTTATTGTGGAAGCTATTAGGTATTATTGTGGAAGCTATTAGGTATTATTGTGGAAGCTATTCAGGAAGTTATCAGTACGAAATGAGGTCAGAAAACGTTTGTTCTCTTTGCGATTCCGTCTGTGGGCGTCAACTATTGTTTGCCTTTGTGTGTATCACGTGTGTATCACGTGTTTATCACGTGTCTGTCAATTAATCATTCAAGCAGTTTATGACTAATATGCACTTAGCACCTACCCGGGACTACCTCGAACTACCCGCGTATTTTAATGTAGCTTAACAAGATAATTGACGTGTGGTGGTTTCTGAGGGCATCACCAGCATTACAAGCCATGGACATATATTTAAATAAATATCATTATAAGTCCATGCTACTTTTGTTGGTTTGTGTTTGTTTTATTATTTGTTTTGTTTTACACCGCACAGAACGATCACGACTTTACAGAAGCGGTTCAATATAAATAATACTGGTAATGATAATACGCTCCTCCCCGTTAAAATAGTCTTGCTCAGGATACCGGTGAACCCGTGCAGCAGGACACGCACAAATAACTGTGTTCTTCAAGGTGACCCTGTCTGTCCTGTGGGTGAATTCACGTAACGTGGGGGTTGAGTTCAGCCCAAACATGTCAACGAACTGCGGTGATAACATATTATAGTGAGCATAGGTTATACATGTCCTTCAGCAAAATCGGTTAAGTGCGCTACGGGGTCACACAACCCAAGATAACAACACCACCTCACAACAAGAGACAGTAATTCACCAGTCGGCCATATTTGTTAACTTATTAACATTACCTAACATAACATTTTGCACACACAAAAAACACATATCTATGCTATAAACAGTTATTTCAACCGGGGCGATTGAAGAAGTCACATGGCACGCACGTTTTTGTGCTGGATTCGTGAACCGTGCATGCCCTTAGACCTAACTCTTATTTGGGACCATGGAGGCCACTGGGGTCTGGCGACCCCCGACCCCATTGGCTCCAGGCCAGGAATGTATCACATGTCGCTGATAAAATATGACTTGGGAACTTGGAAATAGGCAACTATAGCTAATATAGTCAAGATGTAGTATCTCCCTGTATGTTATGTGATCAGAATGCCGTCTAACAGAGTGAAGAACCAACATTGTGAGACAAATAATGCAGTCTTGAGCTGTACTTCAAAGATTTGACGGCTTTTCACCCGGTCCATGATGTCACCAGAACAACAATTATTCTCCATGGATCCAAGGATTTGCAGAAACCAATATGCAACATGTCCAAATTGCTATTTGGCATAATTACTATACTAAACTGAATCGCTCAGGATTAATAACAATGTCATGGGCGGGTAGCGGCTTACATGTGCATAAGGGGTGAATTATGCGTGTGTCAATTCGGATATTATCAATTTGGAAAGATTTCCATTCAAAACCACCCGCTCCAGGCAAGCCGTAGACCACTGGCGACTTGGCGAGAACACAGCAGGAGTTGCGGCGAGGGTTGAAATAATCCGATAACATAAAACTACTCCGTTCAATGCATAGGCTAGATGCACACGATAAATTCGTTATCACAACTGTCGTGAGAAGACTGGGTTGTCTTCGTTAACACATTTTAGTCAATTGGAGCTGCACGTTACAGGAGCAGGAGAATCCACTGCATGAGGCCGAATTTCAAAAAGTGCAAGATTTTGTTGGCGGCCATGTTCTAAAACCAAGGATATGACAATTATTATTTTCCCAAAGAAATCCATTTTGACAGTAGACGTATGTTCACATGTGCTGACCAGTGACGTGACATGACGTGACCAGTTCGTTAGCAGATGGACCGCAGTTGGTGGCGTTGTTCTGGTGGCTTTATTTTCTGCAATCACACAACACGTCAACGACGTCATCAGAGTTTAAATAACAAAATACTTTTTGTCACACGTTTCAACCAGATTGCCAACCAAAGCAGCAGGCCCCAGATGGCGTGAACAAGGAAACCATTGGTTTGTCGACAGTTCAACACTGAAGCCCGCCACGTGTGGCCGCCCTTGTCAAATAAAACTCAATTCCATTCATGCATAGTCCTCTGTGTGTATGGATAGGGTTCACGTTCTAATTTCCAATCAAACTTGTGTTTACACTAACGTATTCCCACCACTATTAATGACAGTTAATTGAAAATGTATTCCATTCATCAATCGTTCTCTGTGAATCTGAATAGAGTCTACGATCTTACATCCAAATCCAACTTGTGTTTATACTAACGTTACCTCGTGCACTCTAGTTCTTCGACCTGAACGTCCACAAACGTATGCTTAACATTGAATTCTCAGAACGAGGCAGCTATGCATTATCTGGATGGATATATCACGGTAATAAAACTACCTGATTGGTCTAGAGCATTTTACCGATGTATATAAACTCAAATAACACACGGCTGCCTCGTTGTGAGAAACCGTTAGACGTTTGGATTATTTCGAACGCGATCGATTGTTCTAACGCTTTTGCGCGTTTTCTATGACTGTTCTGATTTACGTAATTTGCGTCAAACTTCCGCATCGGTTCCTTCATGCGGTACGCATGCTTCGTGAATGCAGCAGCATATTTACAAAATATCAAGTGAAAAACCCGTGTCTCCGGCATTCATGATGTTATCTGGCTGGTCACACTTTCGTGACATCCACAAACCGTGTATTATTCCCAAAATAACGGGTCAGTAGCTCATGCCACACGATTTGACAAATGCGGGTCATAAGTTCTTATCAGTAACTCCCATTGTCGATCGGCATTGAGCCATTTGTATTTTCCCATGGTTGCTTCAAACAAATAATGTGTTTCTTTAGACAAAGCATGTATTATTTGTTATCTACAATGTCATAAGCATAGGTAACACTATACGTCTTGAATTCCAATCCGTTCATACGTGAATTCACACAAACAACGGACTATATTCGAGTACGTCATGCGTTGGTTTATGCTTTAAAGACGGTCGCACACGAAGGTATTCACGCTGTCTGTCCGTCTAGCGGCAAACACGTCGGCTCTGGTAGGATACGATAAATGTCTAGTCAGCATTGTGACCGACATTTGACTCCTCCAGGGGTGGCACGGTACATGATGAGCGCCTCTTGTGTCCCTCAATAGACTCCACCAAGGAGTGGCACCTGCGCAAGGAAATTTGTCTCAATTCTACAAATTGTCCCAAACTACAAAAGTCGCCAACGACGGCGGCGGCGGCGGCGGCGGGGGCGGGGGCGGGGGCGGGGGCGGGGGCGGGGGCGGGGGCGGGGGCGGGGGCGGGGGCGGGGGCGGGGGCGGGGGCGGGGGCGGGGGCGGGGGCGGGGGCGGGGGCGGGGGCGGGGGCGGGGGCGGGGGCGGGGGCGGAGGCGGGGGCGGGGGCGGGGGCGGGGGCGAGGGCGGGGTCGGGGGCGCGGGCGGGGGCGGGGGCGACGGCGGCGGAGGTTAACTGCAGTACTAGCGGCAGCAGCAGCAGAAACAGTAGCAGCAGCAGCAGCAGCAGCAGCCGCAGTAGCAGCAGCAGCAGCAGCAGCAGCAGCAGCAGCAGCAGCAGCAGCAGCAGCAGCAGCAGCAGCAGCAGCAGCAGCAGCAGCAGCAGCAGCAGCAGCAGCAGCAGCAGCAGCAGCAGCAGCAGCAGCAGAAACAGCAGCAGCAGCAGAAACAGCAGCAGCAGCAAAGGCAGCAGCATACATGGTAATCACAAAGAAAGCGCAGGAACAGCAGATGGCAGACATAATATTCTGATGCACGCTGTAGTGTGGTTACATTTTGGTGAATCCAATATAGAGACGACCAATGCACGAGTCCGTTACAGGACATATCGTCACAACAGTCGTGACCAGCGACAACCCAATGCATTCTGTTTCACACGGTTTGGTCAGAATTACGTAACACTGACCAACCAACATTACCGACGCCTGCAGGTTGTGACAGCACTGGTCACCATGGAAACGCGTGAAACTGGCATTTACAATAGAAAAACGAGTGCCCGTGACGCTGTCATCCATTTTGTTATCTTTATTATTTTATAATAAATAATTATCGTTTCATTGTTGTCAGTAAAGTGATAATATAATTATTGAAATAAGTGTCGTTGGTATTACATTTTGGGATGCAATTAGATGTAAGTATGAAGAAATAATTATCTCATATGAATTTAATGTATTGACTTAGAACATATTGTATTACCATGATAAAAAAGTATAATTCACTGGGAAACAGTGACACTGAAGTGCGCTGATGGATATTTGCTGACGGGGATTCGCCATTGTGAAAAAAGAACATTAGACAATTCTCCATGCAGCCAACTCACAACTATAATGGCGATTGTCGATGGTGCTAAGAAGCAAAAGAGCAGTTGACCAGTCTGCAGTGGTTCAGCTGTACGGGGAAGGAAAGACCTGACATACCCTGATCTGTTAGCCAGACATGTACGCCTTGAAACAGCTGAGGTGTCCTCACTGATGTATAGAAAGAACGTGTGGAGAGAACACGTTTCCATTCCATCCAAGGACAACGGGTGATAATGAGACTAGTCGGTGGAAGCATGTACGTATGATGAGACTAGTCGGTGGAAGCACGTACGTATGATGAGACTAGGTGGTGGAAGCATGTACGTATGGTGAGACTAGGTGGTGGAAGCATGTACGTATGATGAGACTAGTCGGTGGAAGCATGTACGTATGATGAGACTAGGTGGTGGAAGCATGTACGTATGATGAGACTAGGTGGTGGAAGCATGTATGTATGATGAGACTAGTCAGTGGAAGCATGTACGTATGATGAGACTAGGTGGTGGAAGCATGTACGTATGATGAGACTAGGTGGTGGAAGCATGTACATATGATGAGACTAGGTGATGGAAGCATGTACGTATGATGAGACTAGGCGGTGGAAGCACGTACGTACGATGAGACTAGTCGGAGGAAGCATGTACGTATGATGAGACTAGGCAGTGGAAGCAGGTACGTATGATGAGACTAGGTGGTGGAAGCATGTACGTATGATGAGACTAGGTGGTGGAAGCATGTACGTATGATGAGACTAGGTGGTGGAAGTATGTACGTATGATGAGACTAGGTGGTGGAAGCATGTACATATGATGAGACTAGGTGATGGAAGCATGTACGTATGATGAGACTAGGTGGTGGAAGCACGTACGTATGATGAGACTAGTCGGTGGAAGCATGTACGTATGATGAGACTAGGCAGTGGAAGCATGTACGTATGATGAGACTAGGTGGTGGAAGCATGTATGTATGATGAGACTAGGTGGTGGAAGCATGTACGTATGATGAGACTAGGTGGTGGAAGAACGTACGTATGATGAGACTAGGTGGTGGAAGCATGTATGTATGATGAGACTAGGCAGTGGAAGCATGTACGTATGATGAGACTAGGTGGTGGAAGCATGTACATATGATGAGACTAGGCAGTGGAAGCATGTACGTATGATGAGACTAGTCGGTGGAAGCATGTATGTATGATGAGACTAGGCAGTGGAAGCATGTACGTATGATGAAACTAGTCGGTGGAAGCATGTACGTATGATGAGACTAGGCAGTGGAAGCATGTACGTATGATGAGACTAGGTGGTGGAAGCATGTACGTATGATGAGACTAGGTGGTGGAAGCATGTACGTATGATGAGACTAGGTGGTGGAAGCATGTACGTATGATGAGACTAGGCGATGGAAGCATGTACGTATGATGATACTAGGTGGTGGAAGCATGTACGTATGATGAGACTAGGTGGTGGAAGCATGTACGTATGATGAGACTAGGTGGTGGAAGCATGTACGTATGATGAGACTAGGCGATGGAAGCATGTACGTATGATGAGACTAGGCGGTGGAAGCACGTACGTATGATGAGACTAGGTGGTGGAAGCATGTACATACGATGAGACTAGTCGGTGGAAGCATGTACGATTGATGAGACTAGGCGATGGAAGCATGTACATACGATGAGACTAGTCGGTGGAAGCACGTACGTATGTACGTTTGAGTAACAAATTTAGGTTAAACTGATCCCGTTGTAGTCGGTCAGTCCAACTCGGCCCGCGCTGTAGGTTTGTGTGTAGCGACAGGCTGTGCAGAGTGATATCTGGAAGGCAGAAGAAAGAAGAAACGACGAAATGTGGACGGAGATGAGAAAGCGTCGGTAGAAAGGCAGTCGACCACCACGCCTCTACATCAAACTGCCTATACCTGTATCTCCTGTAACACCATCTGTAACACCTGTACCATCTGTAACACTTGTACCATCTGTAACACCTGTACCATCTGTAACACCTGTACCATCTGTTGCGCCTGTACCATCTGTTGCACCTGTACCATCTGTTGCACCTGTACCATGTGTAGCAGAGACTGCCACTAAAAATGGGACTGTTTAGTCACACAGATGCTGTACAAAACACAGACGTCACCTGTGGCGCAGCTTCCTTATATTTCGAGCTAAATGGATGGATGCCAGTGACACACGGGGCTTATTTTACATCTCTTGCTTACGACCAGGTAGAATGAACCAACCGTTATTGGTTTTTCATCACAGAGATTCAAAGGACACTAACTTCCAATGTTCTTTTGAAATGCAGGTTGGCAATTCAGTTGTACCAGTAGTCTAAAAACTGCCATACATATGCTGACTTTTAGTCGCCATCATTTATCTGCTGACAAATAGTTTGCAACTACCCATAGGCCGACCGTCGGCCGACCGATTTTTCAGATGTCAGATGTCCACAAAAAGTGTTACCAACTGTTGGTGGATAACACACACACACACATATAACGACTACATTTAAGTTGCCAACTGAAAAAGTAGTCGTCAACATGTTGACAACTGAAGAATCGGTATGTGTCTGGCGGGCTGAAGACAATGTTTGCCTAGCCACTGCCTTAGTCTACCCGTGATTCAAACCAAATACCTTGTAGTTACTGGGTGAAAAACATGCCACTGAGACACCCGCGCCAGTAGAGTGCGGTGAACCCGTCTATCGTAATGTGGCCTCGATAACAGCGTGCCGCGCGTGGTACGAAACATTCTCTGTCGGACTGTCATTGAGAAACCACTCACCCGAGACTCTATAACGCCACGGGGCGACAGTTGCGACTGTGGCGTACTGAATGGACAATGCACCGCTTATGTCGGGGTTGATCCTGTCATCAGCGTGGATACTGTGTCGGCGCGGTCTGACGGAAATGGCAGAGGTCTACCACCGACGTTGACCCGTGCAGGAGATGCCTTTAGATGTTGACCGATATAACGGGATGCCAGCGACACTGTTCTTTTCATATTGCCTCACGAACGAGCTATATATACATGCACATGTGTGGTGTGCGTGCGTGCGTGTGCGAGCGTGCGAAAACGTGGTCATCGTTCATTATATTTAACAATTTAACAAGATTTAACAAGATTGCCATCCAAGGCAAAAGCCCAGATGGCAAGTGGACAAGGAAGCCATTGGCTTATCGAGAGTCCGACATGTTTAATAAGTGATCCGCCCTCCTGAGATATGTGTCAACCTTGTTTTTAAACATATTTACGTTGCTAGCAGTTACGCTATCAGTAGATAATTTGTCTCATTCATTGATTGTCCTCCATGAGAATGGGTATTTCCTTGTGTCCAGTCTACACTGACCCTCTACTAACGTTACTCCATGTCCACTAGTGGGTCCTTCCTGGTGTCCAGTCTACATTGACCCTCTACTAACGTTACTCCATGTCCACTAGTGGGTCCTTCCTGGTGTCCAATTTACACTGACCCTCTACTAACGTTACTCCATGTCCACTAGTGGGTCCTTCCTGGTGTCCAATCTACACTGACCCTCTACTAACGTTACTCCATGTCCTGTAGTTCTTTTATATTTCTTGAGTGAGAAAATAATATTTCTATCACTATTTTCATATACATTCAGTATCTTAGAAACGTCAATGTGATCTCCTCTTATCCGCATTTTCTCTAGTCTTTTGTTAAACCACATTCTTTCAGTCGTTCTTCATAACTAAGGTCTCTCAGTTCTGGAATCATTTTAGTTGCTCTCCTCTGTATTCTTTCAAGCTTATCTACATCCTTCTTACGATATGTTCCCCAAACATGTATACAGTATCTCCCACTTTATAGTTTACATCCAAGTCCCCGTTTCCTGTATGTAGGCATTTATATTTCCCCAAATTGAATACAATCTGCCATTCCTCAAGACATTCAACTAATTCATCTAGATCGTTTTGTAAATGTTGTTTATCACCATTATTATTAACCTTTCTAAACACGTTTGTGTCATCCGCAAATTTCAGTACGTTGCTTGTTATATTACTGTCCAAGTCATTGGTATATATTAAGAATAACAAAGGTCCTAATATTGATTCTTGAGGTACCCCACTCAAAACTAATTTCCAGTTTGAAACCTCCCCACCTACTACACGCTGTCTTCTGTCAGTCAGCTATTGTTCTATCCAGTCGATTATGCCGTCCCCGATGATACCATGGGCTTTAAATTTAAATAATAACCGTTGATGTGGAAATTGTCAAAAGCTTTCTGAAAATCTAAGTACATAATATCTACTGGTGATCCATCGACAATATTTCTAATTTCTAATAATCCTTGAAGTAACCATTGTTGCTTGTGTTCGAATGATGCGTGCCTCGTTTTCGATACTTAATCATCCCCAGTCATGGCACGTTTTTAAAATAGCTCCAACGCAGTATATTTTAATGTCTTTGTCTTTGCTGTTTCAAGTCAACCTGTGATTAGTTTGTGTGCACTGTGGCTGCTAATACAATCCCTTTAAGACAAGACAAATGACAGTTGTGGTTAATATGTGCGCCAAACACTAAGCAACGCGATGACAACGCGATGACAACGCGATGACAACGCGATGACAACGCGATGACAACGCGATGACAACGCGATGACAACGCGATGACAACGCGATGACAACGCGATGACAACGTGATGACAACGTGATGACAACGCGATGACAACGTGATGACAACGTGATGACAATGCGATGACAACGCGATGACAACGTGATGACAACGCGATGACAATGTGATGAAACGCGATGACAACGTGATGACAACGCGACGACAACGTGATGACAACGCGATAACAACGTGATGACAACGTGATGACAACGTGATGACAACGTGATGACAACGTAGAAGGCCGAAGTGCGACGTCCTTGCAAGAAAAGAAGACAAAAACTCTGGTTCTTGATAAGCGGACATGCTTTTTATAGATTTACGAGTGTGTACGACATTAAACATCGACTCATTTGGCGCAATTTGGCGCAATTTGGCGCAAGTGCCATGCTTATGAAGGTACCAATGACTGTGTCAACAAGAACACATATAATATATAATTCTATCTATCTATCTAGTTCTGAAAATATGCGTGTTATAAGGACAGTTGTAACAATGCAACCTTCAGTGAAACTGTCATGTCCGCAAGGACACAAAGGTCCGTATACAATGGTGAGGTCGGGGGGGGAGGAGGCGGGGGGTCGACCAACCCCTTGTGCGTCCGTTGCGTTAAAAATTAAAGTTACGTCTCGGGCATGCCCTCCATATACACATAAAAGGTCGGATACATCCCCATGGGATACATCCCCGTGAGATACATCCCCGTGGGATACATCCCCGTGGGATACATCCCCGTGGGATACATCCCCATGGGATACATCCCCGTGGGATACATCGCCATGGGATACATCCATCTGAGAAACATCCCCATGGGATACATCTCCATGGGATACATCGCCATGGGATACATCCCCGTGGAATACATCCCCATGGGATACATCGCCATGGGATACATCCCCGTGGGATACATCCCCGTGGGATACATCCCCATGGGATACATCCCCACGGGATACATCCCCGTGGGATACATCTCCGTGGGATACATCCCCGTGGGATACATCCCCGTGGGATACATCCCCGTGGGATAAACTCCGTGGGAGTTCTGTTTACTCATCTCACGCATTATCAAACTTCTTGATTTGGGGATTTTGTTTTGCAATAATGTCTTTGTACGCTGTCCAACCCCACCAAGGAGCGCCCTGGACTGGGGTAGACTTGTATGTTGGCCACCCCCGCAGACAGGCAACCATTGACCTTTTTGTATGGTGGGACATCGCAAGAAAATCGCGCTTCACTGAACCGCGAAGAGATAAGATCGACGCTACAACGCTCGAATAGACCGATCTCCGCTCGCACAGTATGCGCGCTCTTATCTACGATTTCAAAATATCAGTTTCCCTCATGAAATATGTTTTCAAAGTCCAGGCCCGTTCGTTCTCACTGTTCTTAATATGTATGACGCAGCAATGGTAAGCCAAAAAAAATTGCTAAACGGTGTCTTGTATCGAATGTGTTTGCGAGCAAGTTGCGTTCGGTCTCTGCGAAAGTCGCTAGGTGGCGTACTGTTTTTGACTTTCAGATAATCTGCATCTGAGTAACTGCAACACTGTGACACAATTTGTTCATGTCACGTTTATAACGTGATTTTCAATGGGCCATCATATTCCCATGCACTCTTACATCGACATTATTTATAACTTAAGACACGATATAAACTTTAAAAAAACAATAGCTAGGTTGACAGACAGACAGACAGACAGACGGACGAACAAACACTTTCATCCAAGCAACCAGCATATTTACATTCACTGCTCATTCCTGTAAGACAGCCCAGACAGCTTCGATCGTCGAGTTGTACTTTACTTTTCGTTCCCAGTGTTATGACAAACGTCGGAACTAAAGATTTCTCAGTTGCCGGTACCGACTTTGTGGCGTTCACTCCCTGTCAGCTTTAAGAAACAACAGCATCTCGCCGTAAATTAAAAACCTACCTGCTTAAACACGCCTATCCTCCAGAGCTACTCAGCATATCAATTCAACCATTTACAGCGGGAATTGATAATCGATTAGGAACTGCCTAACACCTTTTGTTTTGGTGAGCTGCCAAGTTGGGGTCTCCCGAGGATCTTAGCGCAATATAAGTGTTTATATTGTATTGTATTGTATTGTATTGTATTGTATTGTATTGTGTTGTATTGTATTGTATTGTATTGCATTGCATAAAACATTTAGTAAAAGAAAATGTTACACCCCTGGTCGTAATCGACAGCAACAACAACAACACACAAGCACATTGACTGACTGACTGACTCACTCACTCACTCACTCACTAACTCACTCACACGCACGAATGCACGTACGCACGTACGAACGCACACACACAGACGCACGCACGCACGCACGCACGCACACAACATAGAGTCTTATCTGTCCAGCAGCATCAGTAAGTGAAGAATCACGAAGTATCACGTGATTTGAAAGTATAGCCGAAGAATCGTATGACTCACTTATGAACGTCACTTGTCAGTCTGGAGGACATTACTTTTTATTTTTCGAAAGAAACAAAACATTCTCGCCTTCACTCCCGCTCTGCTTACTTCATACTAGATAACCTTCCATAAGCTTTTTTCAGAAATGTTTGTTTCTATTGTTGCTGCTGATAGCATTGTGGCGATTGTAACTGGAAACCGTAACCGTTACCAACATAATGCCACTGCATGGTTTATTTTGATCAGGGTATTTTTAGTGACTTTCCACTGGTGGCAAGGTCTTAGAACGGCGCAGCCAATTGTAGAGGGCATATATCCAGAAGATACCAAACAACGGCTAGGCAATTCATTTAGGCAATTCATTTAGGCAATTCACTTATTAGAAAGGTCCTAACATGACAAATAGGCCATTTTAATTGGAAACCAATAAGTCTGTCAAACTATTTTCCATTGTCAAAAGGGGCAAATTGTTCCAAAAAGGATAATAAAACAGTAATTTATAGAGAAAGGGAAACAGTGCATTGTTTTCGTTAAGGGGAAATTAGCTGGAAGCAACGCCTTTGTCAAAAAGGCAAATTGTTTCATAAAAAGGGGCAAACTAATTGTAATTTCCTTTCAGTAGTAACAATGGCAATTTACTGGAGACAAACATACAGAAGACAAAACTCGTGTAGGTGAACAATGGGCAATGATGTGACGTACCGCACAAATAACATGCATAGAAAAGGACAACAAAGATGTGCAGTGTAGTGACATACAAAGGAAATACATACGAAGATGTCAAAAGCAGGACTGGAAAGGCTGGACATGCAGTCATCACCTTAAAGACACTGTGGAATACATCATCCTTCTCGACAAGAAACACAATCCAAATCATCAGCACCAATGTGAAGCTCTGAGACATGGAGAGTAACCAAGACAGCAACAAGAACACTGCAAACATTCATAAACAAATGTCTGAGACACATACTCGCAATTAAATGGTAAAACGAGATCACAAACAAAGAGCTAACGAAGAGGACATACAAAACACGGCGTCAAGAAAGAGGACATACAAAACACGGCGTCAGGAAAGAGGACATACAAAACACGGCGTCAGGAAAGAGGACATACAAAACACGGCGTCAGGAAAGAGGACATAAAAAACACGGCGTCAGGAAATAGGACATACAAAACACGGCGTCAGGAAATAGGACATACAAAACACGGCGTCAGGAAAGAGATTGAAAAAAGGAAGTGAACATGGATAGGATAAACCCTCCGGAAACCAACCCCTATATGAAGAGACAGGCCTTAGACAGGAACCTCCCCTAAAAAGAAAACCAGGCAGACCAATCACTAGTTGGAGAAGGTAGGCGATGAGGCGATGAAGCATGGAACCACCTGGAAAGAATTGAAGAAAGCCGGCAATAACAGAATACGTTGGAGATGTGTCGTTTCTGCCCTAGCGAAGACGGCTAAGTAAAGTTCCAAAAGGGTATTTTCATATATTTTTATAACAGAGCGAGTTACTGGTCCCAAAAGTGCATTTTAATGGTGAAAAGGGGCTCATGTTTTGGTAAAAGAACAATTGAAGTATTCCTTAGATTACAAACATGTGTGTGTGACACATCAGATTGTAAACACACATTACCACAAACACAAATCTCTACAGTTAACAACGCAGATGTAGTAGGCCATTATGTCAGTTAGGAGAGATGTGAACCTTACGTTTGGCAAAACAATGAGTGAATTGTTTTTTTAACAACAATAGAGAATAAATACGCACCGACGCATCTGCAGCATCGCTAACACCGTTGCAGGAATAAACAAACCCAGTTTTATTTATCTATGACTTGCTCGTTATTACTTATGCCCAAGATATTGAATCTAGAAGTGGCAGTTTGAAAAATAGTAGCTTGACATCTAGAGACCGGTAATCATATACGCTGTATACATACACAAGACAGGAGAGCGGAAGCACTGTTAAATGTAATAATGTGCGTGCATGTGTGCGTGTGTGCGTGCGTACGTGCGTTGTTGCATGAATGCGTGCGGGCTTGCGGAAGCGCGGGCTGCCGCTCGGTGTGTGCGTGCGTGCGTGCGTGCGTGCGTGCGTGCGTGCGTGCGTGCGTGCGCGCGCGCGGTATGGTTCATGCTCGTTGCAATTTAATGTTCTAGATCAAGACAATCCGCATTAACGGGTTTATGACCGTATATGGGCATGACAATTACAACGCCAAAGATATATAAACATAGCCGTGCGCACAAGAAAACAGATTACGTGTCAACGATGGCAACTAAGATACAGTATATCGCAGGAAGCCATCTATTCCAAGACAGATCTCCATGGCAGGTAGACAGTGTACGGTTACATAGGCGACGTGTTCAGTTAACAACGACAGTGTACAATGTATTGTTGCAATGTCAGATAAGAAGCGCAGTGACTGCGTGTTTGTGTCGAAAAAACAAAACAGTGCGCTGCTCAGTTGAATGGTATGGCGGTGTTTATTTTCAAATCGTGTGATTCTGAACCTGCTGAGGTTAGGTAACCTGCATGAGTTAACCGTCCCTGCCTGTCAAAAACACTCGGTCGACAAAAATACGGGGCATCTTTCTCTTAGCATTCATTTCTCTAAGCATATTTAAAAACTGTTTCGAGAGACATCGAATATATTAACAGATTGCACCCAATTGAGTTGTGATTGTGAGGAATTGATGAATGTTATCAGGAAATACGCACTAATTTGAATAAGTCATGTTTTAGGTGGTGACTGACTTAACGGAAGCAACTGAAAGAAGATCTCAATGAAGCAAACTGACGAGAAGGAAACGATTGAATATACTAGATGGATTGATAGAAGGAAGAATGAAATGATAAAAATATGTTAGAGCGGAAATGGAAAGGGAGATAAGCATACCACAACATAAAACTCCATCCTCAGCTGATTTAGCCTATCGCTAGTCAAGTTCGTTCATGTCCATATGTGTAGTGTACAAATAGTTTATGTAAAATCCGCAGTCGATTTAATTTTTAAAATGCCTATTTTTGTTCAAATCATCGAAATAATTTACTTTAGTTGTTAGATACGGTAAGGCTCAAAATAGTGAATATCCAAAATAGTAAACACTGTATCGGTCAATGACTATCACGGGCGTGACTTCCATCCTCTCGCCGATCACGTGACGAAGTTATGAACTTTCGCCAAGAGTGAAATTCGTGATTTTTCAGTGTTTTCGTGTTCACTTCAATTAATGTTTGGCCAAATATTAAGTAATTTAATAGTTTGTCTGATGATTTCATAAAAACAAACTACGTACAAACGTTACCCAGGACGAGCTAGCATGTTGCAGTGGATAGTAGGTAAGTTTGATATTTCGCAGAATGAATTTGAAATGAGACTAGCCACACAAAGTCGAATTGAGGAGGAACCTGTAAGGCACCAGACAGGCGCACTTGTTTGTCCAAACGGAACCCCTTCGTGTCCACACAACGCCCACAAAACATCCCCAGGGTCCAGATAAAACACCCGCAACATTCTTCCCATTGTCAAAACGGCACCTCGGCAACACCCCATTTTCCAAACAATAGCCTTCAACACTCCAGTCCACCGTCCACATAACACCTTCGCAACAACCCAAGCTCCAAGCCAGTCAACCTTGCAGTACGCCCTCCCTAGTCTTCCAAACATCGCCTCCGCGCTTCATTTGGCGTATTCAATTGTTCGTGTATGATAACGACTACTGACCTCCTCCAATTAGATAAAGACAATTTTTTTGGCGACTCAACTGAGTTGGATTACATTATTAAACAGTCAGTAAAATAACACATATAACAGTCAATAATACACGTAACAATCAATAATACACGTAACAGTCAATAATACACGTAACAGTCAATATTACATGTAACAGTCAATAATACACGTAACAGTCAATAATACACGTAACAGTCAATATTACATGTAACAGTCAATAATACATGTAACAGTCAATAACACATGTAACAGTCAATATTACATGTAACAGTCAATAATACACGTAACAGTCAATATTACATGTAACAGTCAATAATACATGTAACAGTCAATGATACATGTAACAGTCAATAATACACGTAACAGTCAATATTACATGTAACAGTTAATAATACACGTAACAGTCAATAATACACGTAACAGTCAATAATACACGTAACAGTCAATATTACATGTAACAGTCAATAATACACGTAACAGTCAATAATACACGTAACAGTCAATGATCATTAAATACAATAATCATAAAAACACTAACATGATAAGTGGCGCAGCAGATATAATATTATAATAGTACTTATTGCCAGTTGTGTAAACCCCGTGGTATCAGAGAGTGTTGATACCTATTCGTCCGAGTTATTGGTAATGGACTCTTATTACTGTCATAATTTATGCCTTTTTTCATGAGAGATGATTCAGTTTGTGTGAGTTTACTTTCATCTTCCTATAATATCGCTCACACAGACATTCCCCTATGTACACCTAATTCATTGGGTAAATCTGCACAGCTTTTGCCTGGAAAGATACATTTATGGGCTCTTTTCTGTATCATTTCGATATTGTCAGATAAGTAATTCTACAAAATGGTATATGCCACACAGGGCATGTATATTCCAGTACAGGTCTCACAACACTTACATAAATAGTGACCAGGTCACTCCGGCTAATACCTGCTCGTTTTAACTGGTACAACATCTATAATCTTTTCTCTGCTTTTTTACAATATTCTCCACCTGCTTATTCCATGTTAGATCATGAAAACTTTAAACGCCAAGAAGCTTAGCACAGTCTACTTTATCTTTTGGACTCTCGATAAGCCAATGGCTTCCTTGTCCACTTGCCATCTGGGCCTTTGGCTTGGATGGCAAATCTTGTTAAATCTTGTTAAATCTTAAATCTACATCCATCCCGTCTATCTTTATATTCGGTGTGTTATTTCGAACATTCCCATCTTGTGCATAGCTGATGAACATTTCTTTCGATTTTCCTGATTTGATTTTCATATCATTTTGTACTGTCCACCTAGCGGCGATGTCAACTGATTCTTGGATTACAGAAACAGCTTTTCTATAACACGTTTCGAATAACGTACTGTCGTCCACATACTTATATAATGGAACCGGTGTGTTTTTAAATCGTTTTATGTAAACTAGGAAACATTTGGGTCCAGACAGGATTCCCTGCAGTACTCCCCCAGACAGGATTCCCTGCGGTACTCCCCCAGACAGGGTTTCTGCAGTACTCCCCCAGACAGGATTCCCTGCGATACTCCCCCAGACATGGTTCCTGCGGTACTCCCACAGACAGGATTCCCTGCAGTACTCCCACAGACAGGATTCCCTGCGGTACTCCCCCAGACAGGATTCCCTGCAGTACTCCCACAGACAGGATTCCCTGCGGTACTCCCCCAGACAGGATTCCCTGCGGTACTCCCACAGACAGGGTTCCTGCGGTACTCCCACAGACAGGATTCCCTGCGGTACTCCCACAGACAGGGTTCCTGCGGTATTCCCCCATTTGGGCGGCCAGAATGCGAGTATTCATTTCCTAGTTTTACGTGTTAAGTTCTGTCTAATAAAAATGGTGCCGTCCATCTTATAATATGTGAGGACATATCATATCATATCATATCATATAATATATTAGCATATCATATTATACAGTTGTAACTTTTCTAGTAACAAATGATGAGTAATGAGATCAGACATCTTGCTATTATCCAGCGTTACAACTAGAACATACGTATCCAATTTATCAGTCGCTTCATATAATCTATGCATCGTTTCTACGAGAACGTCAGTTGTCGAAGTTCCGCCAATTCCACCAAATTGCTTAGAGTTTAATTCTCCGTCAATTATATCATACTCCCATTTAATTAGTATTGACTCAAACACATTTGCAGCTATTGGTGTTAGCTATATTGGTCTATTGTCTTTCTCAATGAAAATGGGTGGGTTTATTTTCGGCAACGGTATTACGTTCGCCATCTTCCACTCCTTAGGAAATGAGCCTTAGGGCAGCGAACTGTTGAAAAAAGCAGTTCATGGAGGAGCGAGGATATCTGCATGATTAATACCCAAGCAAGAATGTTATCAGGCCATGAGGCCTCATTCGTCTTAACTTTCTGTAGTGCTCTTAATTTGTCATCACCTGACGGCATATTGATCTGTCATCACCCTGATGGCATATTGATCTGATGGTTCTTCGTTTACTGTGAATATTTGATTATCCTTATTTAAACGGGGTAAATTTTCACTGACGGACACAACAAAACTCATTTATTCTACTGGTTAATAATCCATAAACACCATTACCTGTTTCGTTAGCTAGTCCTTGTATGCCAGAGTTGACATTTCTGTTGGCTCTTATTGTTGACGTCAGCCAAGAGTTGCGTACCAACTTTACGCCTTGACGGCAGCACGCTACTTACGCCTTGAAGGCAGCACGCTACTTACGCCTTGAAGGCAGCACGCTACTTACGCCTTGAAGGCAGCACGCTACTTACGCCTTGAAGGCAGCACGCTACTTACGCGTTGAAGGCAACACGCTACTTACGCGTTGAAGGCAACACGCTACTTACGCCTTCAAGGCAACACGCTACTTACGTGTTGAAGGCAGCACGCTACTTACGCCTTCAAGGCAGCACGCTATTTACAGAAAAGGTCTTACAAAAAAGGTCCAGTCTATCTGGTGTTTGTTCCGGCGAATGTACCAGACATGGAATAAATGTGTAACCTGTCCGGACCCAGCGAGTGGTAGTGTCTGTCTGTCTGTCTGTCTGTCTGCCTGCCTTTCTCTCGTTCGCTCGCGTGCACGCGCGCACACACACACATACACACGCACACGCACGCACGCACACACACAAACACACACACACACACACACACACAAACACACACACAAGCACACCTCAAGACAGAAGCGTCCACAGCTAGTCTCAAACAATTCTCCTAACCATCTCGCGAGAGGACTCGTTTGAATGTATTTGTTGCGAACCGCATTGACAACGTTGGCCCAACGGACTGGTTGGAGTTGACTGAGTGCGATGACCGATGGCGAATGCGCGTGCAATGAGGATGTTTTGCTTCGTTGCAAATACTCCCCACTGGAACTCTCCTCAAAGCAAACGAGCCACACAAAAATAGGCACATCTATAAATGGGAAATCATATAAATAGACATAATGCCAGACACACACGAGGAAGCTCCACCACAAAACGCACTTTCTTCGAAAACAATATCACAACAACTAGCAGCAGCTGCTATCAACACAACCGCCGGCATGGCCACGACACAACCCCAGCATGGCCACGACACAACCCCGGCATGGCCACGACACAACCCCGGCATGGTCACGTCACAACCCCGGCATGGCCACGACACAACCGCGGCATAGCCACGACACAACCCCGGCATGGCCACGACACAACCGCCATCTCTGCCATCAGAATTTGGATGTCAACAATTACCATTCACAAAAACTTCAGTGGAATCAATTGCACACTCTGTCCCCGCTCTGTATTTACCCAGTTCTCTCGGGTCATACAAACAATGTCGCGAGACGCTCCTGGCGACCTTGTGAACAAAAGCGTCTTATTTCGCCTGGTACAAGTGTTCAACTGACGAATGCCGGGCCGCAGGCGATTGAACGAACGCCAATACGGTTAGTAGTATGACGACGCGTGAATGAGATTTCAGGAGTGCCCATTGATCACGGTCGTGTCGACCGGAGTTGCATGGAGGATTTCGCAACAGTTTCTAACACGAGTAAGTCATGAGACAGTTTGGTCAGTACAACCTTATGGTTTCCAAGCACGCAAAGTCAATGAAGTTTGCGATTCGATTGTCCCTCTGCCATAGTTAAAGAAATATGAGATGTTTGGAGAAAGTGTTTTCGTACAGGGGAGAAAATATTTCTTTATTATTTATTATACATTTATAATGCGCCGAGGGTTAAAAACCTGCTCAAAGGCGCTAACAAGGTAATGCTAAATAATTTTTAATAAATTGAAAAGTTAAAATAAAATGTGGTTAAAAGACAGGAACACATAAGATAAATAAAAAGTTAAATAAACGAATAAATAAATGAGTTATACAAAGAAGCTAAATAAATAAATACATTAATTAAAATATAAAAAATTAAAATAAATAACTACAATTAAGTTGATACATTAAATAAACGCAAACATTAATCAGATAAGTTAAATAACAAATTAAATAAATTATAAGTTAAATAAGTAAAATGTTCGAGTAATTAAAATGTCAACCGAGTGTTCGGAAGAGTTCGTGAAAGAGATGTGTTTTCAAGAGTGACTTGAATACCGCAACGGAGTTGGTTTGTCTAATTGCGGGGTCGGGGGGGGGGGGGCAGGGCGTTCCACAGTGTCGGCCCTGCCACAGAAAAGGCCCGACTGAAATACAACCGAGTAGTGTTGTGTGTATGTGTGTGTGTGTGTGTGCGTGCGTGCGTGCGTGCGTGCGTGCGTGCGTGCGTGTGGTGTGTGTGTGTGTGTGTGTGAGCGTGTGTGAGTGCGTGCGTGTGTGCGTGCGTCATGGCGGCCGTAGCTGACCCGTTCAACTCTGTTGATTTTGAGTCCGAATACAGATAATAATATAAATATCTCCTGATATAAATATTTTATATATCTCTCCTAATGTGGGGGAACCTATGTCCAGTCTAGCCTCGAAATGTTAATGTCCTACTTTCAGCTCCATGCGCGAGGACTGTGTCCACTGTGTCCACTGTGTCCACTGTGTCCACTGTCTTTACAAATAGGTTGATCTTAATCTTTCGTGGTAATACAGATGTCCAGATATGAGTTCTTTTGTTGTTGACTCGCGTCTTTATTTGTGGAGACTCACCAGATACTTTAAATATGCTACTTGTTCCAGTTAGATCCCATCTGTGGTTGTAAGTGGGTGGGAGGTCGCATTGTTGACTGTCTTGTCCTTGTCCTGAGTGGGTAGGAGGTCGCATTGTTGACTGTCTTGTCCTTGTCCTGAGTGGGTAGGAGGTCGCATTGTTGACTGTCTTGTCCTTGTCCTGAGTCTTACCTCCGCTGCTTTCTCGTCCAGTGATATGGGAAGTTTCCAATGACAGGAATGACACATGACCTGACATCGTGTTCAGGTCCTTTCTGTGAGACGGTCTTTGTTGAATGGTTAATCCATATTCACTAGCCGTTGCCTCTGGTATAGCTTGTCACAGACAGTGATCTGATACAACCATCAGCAGGAAGGCACCATGTATCTCTGGTATAGCTTGTCACAGACAGTGATCTAATACAACCATCAGCAGGAAGGCACCATGTATCTCCCTATAGGACTTGCGATTTGATCTCAAAAACATGTCTCTTAATCAGGTGAAATAATCCCTGCCAGGTAGTTTTCACACATGTCGTCTGTGGATGTCACACGACTGTGGATTACTCCATATGCTGCTAGGATATTACAATCTTTACTCTGTGTATGGTGTCTAAAGCTTTACGAAAGTCGACGAAAATCAGTACTGCTGGTATTCCTTGGCTTTTATTCCTTCATTAATTCAACGCTGTGCTAAGATCTTATTCTCAGTTTTTCGACATTTGCGGAATCCATTTTGGCTTTTCCTCTTATCTACTATTCGATTAATGATCATTCTGCTATATGTCTTGCCCATAACAGAATATGATCTACTGGACCTCCTGATGGAATAGGTATGAAATTATTTAATTAGTCCAGTGTGTGTGTGTGTGTGTGTGTGTGTGTGTGTGTGTGTGTGTGTGTGTGTGTGTGTGTGTGTGTGTGTGTGTGTGTGTGTGTGTGTGTGTGGGTGGGTGGGTGCGTGCGTGCGTGCGTGCGTGCGTGCGTGCGTGCGTGAGTGAGTGCGTGCGCGCAAGCCGTTACACACAAAGGTATTTTGAGCGTCTGACACCTTGCAGAAAAACACAAATGGTGTCATATTTAACGAGCCGTGGTGAGCAGAGCGTTTTTACTGAATTCCAAGACATTGTCCGAAGTTTCAATTCACTAAAATGCCGTGATGAAAAGAATACACGCAAGGCGCACAGGTTGACAGGGAGGAGACAGATAACAGGGATATGAGTAATGCTCCCTGTGTGTATGTCAAACAATGCCCTGGCGTTAAGTGAACAGTGTCCTTGGATGGTATTAGGATATTCAGACATTCTAAAATAATAACAGTTGATGTGTTGATAATGTTGTCTGCCATCGTTTACCGACTATCAGTATCTCATATCATACGGTGAAATTTGCAACCGGGTGATTATATTGTCCTCTTATTAAAAACACACAAACTAGTTGAAATGAGATCTTCTCACGACAGTCGAACTAGAGATCTGACTCGCCTATGCAAGAAGTATTCCCCGGAGTCTATTGCCGAACAGATACAACAATTAGCTTTCGTTACCTCTGCCGGTTTTCATGCAAACAGTGTTAGTGTACTCAATAGGTCGGAGGGTTTCGGGTGTTGGGAGGCTAAACAGTGTTAGTGTACTCAATAGGTCGGAGGGTTTCGGGTGTTGGGAGGCTAAACAGTGTTAGTGTACTCAATAGGTCGGAGGGTTTCGGGTGTTGGCTAAACACGATGGCCATCCAATGCAAAAAGATCTAAATGGCAAGTGGACAAGGATGCCATTGGCTTATCGAGAGTCCAACAGTTTGTCATCTATGTATAGCAGGCTGGGTAATAGCAATGCTCGTGGGGCGTAGAATATAACGGCGCATATCGCAGGACATAATGGGGCATGCACCTGGGGGAATGTAGGATATAACGGGACATACATTTGGGGGAATGAAGGATATAACGGGGCATACGTATGGGTGAAGAGGGGTATAACGGGGCAGACATCTGGAGGAAAGTAGAATATAACGGGATATACATATGGGGGAAAGTAGGATATAATGGGGCAGATATCTGGGGGAAAGTAGAATATAATTGGGCAGACATCTGGGGAAAGTGGGATATAATTGGGCAGACATCTGGGGAAAAGTAGGATATAATGGGGTATACATCAGGGGAAAGTAGGATATAATGGGGCATACATCAGGGGGAAAGTAGGATATAATGGGGCATACATCAGGGGGAAAGTAGGATATAATGGGGCATACATCAGGGGAAAGTAGGATATAACGGGCATATATCAGGGGGAAAGTGGGACATAATGGGGCATACATCTGGGGAAAGTAGGATATAAAAGGGCATACATTTGGGGGTAGGATATGGGGCATACATCTGGGTATGATATAACGGGGCATACATCTGGGGAAAGTAGGATATAAAGGGGCATATATTTGGGGGAAAGTATGATATAACGGGGCATACATCTGGGGAAAGTATGATATAACGGGGCATACATCTGAGAGAAAGTAGGATATAAAGGGGCATATATTTGGGGGAAAGTGTGATATAACGGGGCATACATCTGGGGAAAGTAGGATATAAAGGGGCATACATCTGGGGAAAGTAGGACATAAAGGGGCATATATTTGGGGGAAAGTATGATATAACGGGGCATACATCTGGGGAAAGTATGATATAACGGGGCATGCATCTGGGGAAAGTAGGATATAAAGGGGCATACATCTGGGGAAAGTAGGATATAACGGGGCATACATCTGGGGAAAGTATGATATAAATGGGCATACATTTGGGGAAAAGTAGGATATAATGGGATATACATCTGGGGGAGAGTAGGATATAATGGGATATACATCTGGGGAAGTAGGATATAATGGGATATACATCTGGGGGAAAGTAGGATATAATGGGATATACATCTGGGGGAAAGTAGGATATAGTGGGGCAGACATCTGGGGGAAAGTAGGATATAGTGGGGCAGACATCAGGGGGAAAGTAGGATATAGTGGGGCATACATCAGGGGGAAAGTAGGATATAATGGGGCAGACATCTGGGGGAAAGTAGGATATAATAAGGCAGACATATATGGAAAAGTAGGATACAATGGGGCAGACATCTGGGGGAAAGTAGGATATAGTGGGGTATACATCAGGGGGAAAGTAGGATATAATGGGGCAGACATCTAGGGGAAAGTAGGATATAATGGGGCAGACATATGGGGGAAAGTAGGATATAATTGGGCAGACATATATGGAAAAGTAGGATATAATGGGGCAGACATCAGGGGGAAAGTAGGATATAATGGGGCAGACATCTGGGGGAAAGTATTATATAACGGGGTATACATTAGGGAGAAAGTAGGCCATAATGGGGCATACATCTGGGGAAAGTAGGATATAACGGGGCATATATTTGGGGGTAGGATATGGGGTATACATCTGGGGGAAAGTAGGATATAACGGGGCATACATCTGGTGGATGTAGGATATAACGGGGTATACATCTGGTGGAATGTAGGATATAACGGGGTATACATCTGGTGAATGTAGGATATAACGGGGTATACATCTGGTGAATGTAGGATATAATGGGGTATACATCTGATGAATGTAGCATATAACGGGGTATACATCAAGTGGAATGTAGGATATAACGGGGTATACATCTGGTGGAATGTAGGATATAACGGGGTGTACATCTGGTGGATGTAGGATATAACGGGGTATACATCTGGTGGATGTAGGATATAACGGGGTGTACATCTGGTAGATGTATGATATAACGGGGTATACATCTGGCGGTGAATAAATCTGGCGGCTTGTATCATTGCGACCCAGGATGCCTTGTTACAAAAAAACAGATGCTAAACGTATTCTCTCTCTGGTGTTGGTGGTTCTCTCTGACAGATCCGTCCAGAGGTGGGATGGCAGTCAGTAGGACATCACGTCACTAGAAGCTGTGAGTCCGGGCAGTGTTCGTGTGTCATGTGTACTCCGGGTAGTGTTCGTGTGTCATGTGTACTCCGGGTAGTGTTCTTGTGTCATGTGTACTCCGGGTAGTGTTCTTGTGTCATGTGTACTCCGGGTAATGTTCGTGTGTCATGTGTACTCCGGGTAGTGTTCGTGTGTCATATGTACTCCGGGTAGTGTTCTTGTGTCATGTGTACTCCGGGTAATGTTCGTGTGTCATGTGTACTCCGGGTAGTGTTCGTGTGTCATGTGTACTCCGGGTAATGTTCTTGTGTCATGTGTACTCCGGGTAGTGTTCTTGTGTCATGTGTACTCCGGGTAGTGTTCTTGTGTCATGTGTACTCCGGGTAGTGTTCTTGTGTCATATGTACTCCGGGTAGTGTTCGTGTGTCATATGTACTCCAGCGTGATATTTTCAAATGTACCCCCCTTGCGTTAATGTCGGGTGGAATAAACTTAGAGCTTAAGTATTCCACCTGAAAGATGAACATTTCCAAAGTTTTCCCCACATGTCATGTGCTAATTGAGATGGGAAATAATGTTTAATTCAATTTCGTACATGTGTGGTTTGCCTCCAGTTGAAAGACTAGCTCCTTTACTGCACATACTACACATGACGCCTGTACAGCACATACTACACACGACGCCTGTACAGCACATACTACACAAGACGCCTGTACAGCACATACTACACACGACGCCTGTACAGCACATACTACACACGACGCCTGTACAGCCGACAGGACGTGCCAACGTCGAGACTGGATCAATATTTTTTTCTCAGCGCCATTTCTGATCATCTCGGCCTTAATTCCAGCGTCACAGAATCACCATTTTAACAGATTTTACGAGATACTATTGTCAATCTAAATACTAATTAACTGAAACCTTAAAAACAACTGTATGCGGGCGATCAGCTCCACGACTTAATGAAAAGCTTGGTTATGGCAAAGTTATATTTAATTTGTTATATTTATCACTTTAAATGCGTGATGGAATCACAACAAAATAGGATACGCATGTTGAATGAAGATTATTAAACTTCAAACTATTTTCTTCTGCTGACCACACATAGAAGCTGGATACACATTCTGATAGGTGCATCGGTAAACCTATAGGTATCCACCATTCCATTCAATACATGTATTGTTTCTACTATTGCAAGCCACACCTAGTCCTAGTCCTAGTCCTAGTCCTAGTTTTCATTAAGAGAGATACGTTTTTTCAGAATATATCAACAATAAAAATAGAGGAAGGTCTAAAACACAAAAGATAAGTAAAACAGTCAAATATTCAGAAATTATATTGTTATAACCAATGCGTTTATCGCATAAGAAATCATATACGTCCCTGCCATATACGTCCCGGCCATATATGTCCCGGCCATATATGTCCCGGCCATATTTCGAACAGGACTATAATGTTGCCGAAATATTGGGAATCACACACATTATGAGGCATTTCTGAGGAAAACAGGCATCACACGGGAAATGGAATCAGCCAGGTAGTAGTCTTTATCAGGCATCATATGGGAAATGGAATCAGTCAGGTAGTAGTCTTTATCAGGCATCACACGGGAAATGGAATCAGTCAGGTAGTAGTCTTGATCAGGCATCACACGGGAAATGGAATCAGTCAGGTAGTAGTCTTTATCAGGTATCACACGGGAAATGGAATCAGTCAGGTAATAATCTTTATCAGGCATCACACGGGAAATGGAATCAGTCAGGGAATAGTCTTTATCAGGCATCACACGGGAAATGGAATCAGTCAGGTAGTAGTCTTTATCAAGCTCGATAGTTTCGTCTACACCAGTTTGGTGTAAATTGCTCTTGACGGTGCTTATTGTTTCGTTGTGAACTTTAGAACTATTAACACATAAGTTTGTAGTTCTACAGAGATCTTAGTTGAGTGAATGAATGGGAATGAAACTGACATGCTGATGTGACGCCGTCACGAAAACTGACATGCTGATGTGACGCCGTCACGAAAACTGACATGCTGATGTGACGCCGTCACGAAAACTGTGATTCCGTCACGGCTCGTGCACGTGACTTCGAGGGATAAATGCCAACTTCGTTATTTCTTTGTCAACTCATTCAATTCTCTAATAAAACGAAAGATGATCTCCTCTTTTTCCTGTTTGCACGAATACCAAATATGGTTAGTTATCTTTCATGCGGATGGCGATTCTGCCGAATTTCAAAAAGCATTGATGAATTCTAAAAAAAACACGCCAGCGAACTTTGTGTGAACGTTTCAGGGTTAAATGTCATCACAGGCTCCCACCAAATCTAAATTCGTTAGGTACCAAGAATTACCATAGAAATACAATATGCTTGAGATGTTTTCGCATATGGAAAAAGTAGCTCTGACAACGGTAAGGAATGCATCGTTTTTACATGCCTTGTCTGCTGTTACGTGGGATACATGTCGGCTCACAGCTGAAGAAAAACCCCGTAATCAAACACCGTTTTTAAGAGGTAAAAATATTATATTTTTTCCAAGAAGTAAATAACACCGAGACATCCACCTCGTTAGGTCTCCGTGCAGTAACGAGCTTACATGACTGTGTGAAACGTCTGCTGCCCTCGATTGTGTGGTAACACTCGGTCCATTCTCGTCTGTAAGTAATGATTATGTCCGATAAAGATCCTGACGGACACAGCAAATTGATGGGTGGCTGGATAGGTACGCGCATGCGTGTATAGGCCAATAGCTTCAAGTAAAATTAGATGTGAAGAAATACGAAAATGCTAGCTGATGATATAGGTAACAAAGAATCCAAATATCATGTTCTTATGATATAGGTAACAAAGAATCCAAATATCATGTTCTTATGATATAGGTAACAAAGAATCCAAATATCATGTTCTTATGATATAGGTAACAAAGAATCCAAATATCATGTTCTTATGATATAGGTAACAAAGAATCCAAATATCATGTTCTTATGATATAGGTAACAAAGAATCCAAATATCATGTTCTTATGATATAGGTAACAAAGAATCCAAATATCATGTTCTTATGATATAGGTAACAAAGAATCCAAATATCATGTTCTTATGATATAGGTAACAAAGAATCCAAATATCATGTTCTTATGATATAGGTAACAAAGAATCCAAATATCATGTTCTTATGATATAGGTAACAAAGAATCCAAATATCATGTTCTTATGATATAGGTAACAAAGAATCCAAATATCATGTTCTTATGATATAGGTAACAAAGAATCCAAATATCATGTTCTTATGATATAGGTAACAAAGAATCCAAATATCATGTTCTTATGATATAGGTAACAAAGAATCCAAATATCATGTTCTTATGATATAGGTAACAAAGAATCCAAATATCATGTTCTTATGATATAGGTAACAAAGAATCCAAATATCATGTTCTTATGATATAGGTAACAAAGAATCCAAATATCATGTTCTAGCTAATTTTAATTTTTTACTGCTTAACCAAGTCCATGAGCACAATTTCTTTAAAAATAAATAAAAAATAAAATAGGTATCAAATTAGGATCCATTAATTTGTGTAGCGTTGGAGGAGATGAGATGATACATAGGTCAGCATTATTTAACGATAACGAGTTGAGCGTGCAATGTCAATATGACATCCAGCGTGCAATATCGATATGACATACAGCGTGCAATATCAACATAACACCCAATGTGCAATGTCAACAGGACATCAAGCGTGCCATGTCAACAGGACATTCGGCATCAAATGTTACAGATTATGGTCAAATGTTACATATTATGGTAAAATTTTACAGATTATGATCAAATGTTACAGATTAGGGTCAAATGTTACATATTATGGTAACATTTTACAGATTTTGATCAAATGTTACAGATTATGGTCAAAATAAAAAGTAATGGTTCACAAAAACGGCATACGTTCTTCTCTTTCCAATTATGTTGCATGAGCGAATACTTTGCTAGGATCAGCCAATGAGGATTTCTCTGTTAAGCCCGCCATACACATACCTACTTTTAGTTGCCAACAGTTTTTCTGCCGACAAATATTTGGCAACTACCCATCGGCCGACCGATTTTTAGATGCCAGATGTTCATAAGTGTTGCCAACTGTTGGTGGAGAACATGTAACGACTACACTTGAGTTTCCAACTGAAAACGTAGTAGATGAAGAATCGGTCTGTGAATGGCGGCCTTTACAAAGACGACAGCGGAAGATATTTACGCTTGACGTTGTACCCAAAGTCATGGCTGTACGTAAATTGTTCAACGGAAAAACAAGTGGAAACTTCAAAAACCCAACTCATACAAGTCATCTAGTCAACACACACAGACACACACACACACACACACACACACACACACACACACACACACACACACACACACACACACACACACACACACACACACACACACACACACACACACACACACACACACACACACACACACACACACACACACACACACACACACACACACACACACACACACACACACACACACACACACACACACACACACACACACACACACACTGACATCTTTTTATGCACTGTTGGTGGATACTAACGAGAGATTTATGAATATCTCACGCTCGGCCCAACTTTCATGACCTGTGACATTTTCAACCAGACGGGTAGAAATAACTGTCACTATCTGGTTATCGGATAGTGACAATTGTTATCTCCAGACATTTTCTGCGTGAAAAAAAACTTAATATCTGGTAGGTGACTGTGTGGTTATTACCTTATGTTGGTCGATAGTGTGGTGACCTCGCCCCGCTCACCCGGCATCCTTTATACGGTGGACAGAAATACAGTATCTGTCTGTAAACAGGTCTCGTCTGATCATCTCGATATGAGTTTCCACGAAGGAGCCCATTGTTTGTTTGCCTAATGACGGGGGTGAGTTGTGTACATGGTGTATATGTGTGGGGGTGGGTGGGGTGCATGGGGTGCATGATTGGATGGGGAGGGTGGGGAGGGTGGGGAGGGTGGGGGCGGGTGGGGTGTTGGATGGGGTGAGATGGGTGGATGAGGTTGCAGTATTGTGGTATGGCAGTGTGTGTGGTGAGTGTAAATCAGTGTGTACGTGCGTGCGTGCTGAGTGAGTAAGTGAGTGAGTGAGTGCGTGCGTGCGTGCGTGCGTGCGTGAGTGCGTGCGTGCGTGCGTGCTTGCGTGCGTGTGTGCGTGCGTGCGTGCGTGTACATTGAATCAGAGAATGTCAGGGACAAGTTACTCGATCTTCCGGAACTCAATCACGCCACCTACAGACTTTACGAATGGGTGTGCTTTTCATTAAGGGCAATTAGTTATGTTGAGAGTAAATGCACTCTATATATCTATGGTTTCGATTGCGTACTGTGGTCGAAAATTACAGGCTTTTATTTATGTTTGCTATGAATGAATAGTTGTTTGTCAGATGGATATAGTGGAATAGTGCCGCTTAATTTCAATTGACACACTGTATTATTGCAAATCATAGGTTTATCTTACCCCAAATATGCTTCCAACAGCATATTGCTACTATATTCAAGGTATTCTTGAGAGTATGCCCACGTTATTAGCCTACACTATTGTGAATGTAGAACATTTTGGCCTAGGATATTTCGGTCACGGACACAAACAACACACATCACTTTTGTTACTAAAGTATATGTTGCATCATTTATAGAAGTATGTTTCACTTAAGATGACCTTTCAACGTAAAGCTAACGCACATGTCGCACTGTAAATTGGCCCCTTAATGTTGCGACAAACCACCTCAAGAATTTTGAAGTTAGTCAAGTCTGACGTTAGTTGTTGACACAGTTACTCTCTGGGATCCACCCACTATTATGGCCCAGCTAGCAAAACTGATTGTGCCAATCACGGTCCATAAAGTCGATACATTAAGACCTCTTTGGCCCAGTTTTGCTGTGGATATAGCAGACTGGTTGGGCGAGTTTTTGTGTTTATCCATATCCAGACACTATGGCAGCGTAAGAAGTCAATATATGAACTAAGTACTGCTAATTTATTTTAATGTGTTGGAAAAGATGTTTGGGCAAATATTTACGATTAACAAAATCCAACATTGAAGACGCTATCGGATACGGTTGTGTGTGCATGCCGGAAAACATGTTTTATCGCAAGCCACACTAAATCGATGCTAAAATGGCGTCTTGTGGTATAATCATATTGAATGAATCCACAGTATGGCATCGTTTATTAATACATTCTTGGTTGTAATGATGATGTAATTACGCACTATTATAATAATTGTCATTACACTGATAGTACACACACACTGACATGTTAAATAAACAAAGCTGAGAGTTCAACAAAATACTGTGTTATCACACACTACGAACATTCGTTATGTAACTAGGCCTATTCTACCCATTCGCCTCGGTCTAAAGCAGCAGAAAATACAATGTCCTCTTACTATGTAGGCAACCGAAGACTTTTATATTCGAGTTTCAAATAAACCATATTGATGTAATCCCACACAAACTACAAGCCACACGGTGAAACGTTGACGTGACCTGACTTTCACACGACCTTGCAATACTGATGTTATCGCATCAGTAATCCTAAAGGCAAGTACTGCAATAACACATGCAAACCCGCTGGTGTAAATTTGCGATTCTTATATGTTGCTTATCTTTTTCTTGGGGGCAAATCTAAATGCCTTAAATATCACGTTAGGCACTTATGTTCGTTCTAACCTATACGTATTGTAATCAATGCGCGAAAGCTGTTCATTCATACAATTCCATTACTATTGACTGGCAAATGTTGACTTATGGAACAGAATAAATTAGGGCATTTAGGACTAAATGAACTTATCGTCCTTGAACGTTTCAAGGACGATAAGAAAACGATTTTCTCCGATCCCATTTCTGCTACCGAGTGCAGAGAATGCGACAAACTGGATAGTGAATTTCAGTCAGTACATATAATATTATAGTGCCACAGAGTTGAGATAAAAACATGTTCAAAGTTGCACAGTGCGCATGGTTGAAACATCGCATTTCTCATACACTCCTCATGAAGCCATAAAATTTCAACTTTACACGGTTAACAGCATCGACGTTAACCATCTAGCACTATAGCCTTTCATCCAATATTGACATCGCGTGATCCCCATTGCCTAAAGACTCCTCAAACCATAGAGCGAACTCAAAGATAAGCAGCAAGATTTGGCCCACACAAATGCACCACAGAAAGGGAACAGCAACCAAATTCATTACAGATTTTGGATGGGAAACCCTCAAGGCAAGACGAAAAGTTACCACCGCCACCCTTCTATCTATCTCTCTCTCTCTCTCTCTCTCTCTCTCTCTCTCTCTCTCTCTCTCTCTCTCTCTCTCTCTTTCTCTTTCTCTCTCTTTCCCCCCTCTTTACATCCCTCCCTCCCTCACTCACTCACTCATTCACACTCACTCACTCACTCATTCACACTCACTCACTCACTCACTCACTCATTCACACTCACTCACTCACTCACTCACTCATTCACACACACTCACTCACTCACTCACACACTCACTCACTCACTCACTCACTCACTCACAGTGTTAGCACTCATCCAAAGAATGCACCTATTGCAACTTGTCACTCGTCAGACGTGGCCCGCCATCCGATCACGTGATAACCAACCGACCTACTTCTGTCGTCGACGACAACATTCGAATGTTTACTGGTTGAGTGAAATCGCATTTTTTACAACTATTTAAATGCTATGCAGTTACTATTTTTGGCTGTGTGTAAAGGAATTAAGCATACTGTAGACATTTAATAGACAAAGTGATTAGACCCGGCGAATTAGTAATGCCCCTGGTGATGCGAATTAGTAATGCCCCTGGTGATTTTTTGTAATGTCTCAGGTGATTATAATTGTAATTGTGTTTGTAATACCCCAGGTGGTTGTGTCTAGACACACGTGTGTGAACACGCGTATGTCCTTCGCAATTTTCTCGTTCAACAATCGTCCACTGAGTTTTTACTTTAAATCGTCAAGGATAGGGAGCTGACAAGGATATGGAGCTGACAAGGATAGGGAGCTCACAAGGATTGGGAGCTCACAAAGACAGGGAGCTCACAATGATAGGGAGCTCACAAGGATATGGAGCTCACAAGGATAGGGATCTCACAAGGATAGGGAGCTGACAAGGATAGGGAGCTCACAAACAACCAAAGAACCCTTTGATGTGTTACTGTTAATTTAATCACCGAGGTGTAAACTGCTAAAACTGCCTATTGGTGTTGGTGAAATGGTCACCTGACTGCTTGTGCCTCGGACAGAAAACAGGTGCTAGAATCACATTTTATGTCAAAAGAGATCTGATAGACTATGACATTGACCCTCTGTAGTAACAAACAGTTGCCGCAGACCGACCTACCTGGCGAGCCAGTCGTAGCGGCGGTTCTCTTGTTCACATCGAAGCGTACCGGACTAATGAGGCAGTCACGCATGCGAAGCGTCATGCTGACGATTTAGCGGCATGAAGCAGCTAAGACAAGCATTTTCTCATGAGACAGAAGCTGACCACTACTTTTAACCATTCGTAATCATGCCCAATGGATGCGTTTGTGGATACAGTCGATTATATCTCCGTGGTTTGCAGCAGCCATACATTTATTCGTAACTGCAGCTAACACTTGCAAATATCTCAGATGTGAGCTGATAAAGCCATTAAAATTTGCATCGATGAAGTTTGTGATTCAAGTGGAATTTACCTCAGTGCATAATGACCTTTATTACGGATAGATACAGTTTAGTTGGCGTGAATCAATACTTCGTGTCCCGGATGCTCTAAAGTAGGTAATAGACTGTGCTCAGCGCCTCTAATCGCCCCTCATTTGAGTGCGTGAATCCACGTGGCATGTTGATCCTTCGAGATACCTTGTCAATGATTGCTACCGCCTGTACCTACTGACTACTGTTCAGTTCTTTGCCCCGTATCGCATTACGCCCCTTCGGCTGCTCTCAGCGCGCACACAATGCAGCGACTGGAAGTGTGTCTGCGTGCGGCCATGTATTTCCAAGTGCCACATTCATGCAAGTAGCTATTCCACAGCTGCTGGGATGCAATTAGCTATCTGAAGCTTTCCGCGTGTGCAAGTAGTTTCACATAGAAGCCCTAAAGAAGTAGCAATCTGACTGCAAGTAGCTCTCCCATGGCTGTCCCTAGGGCAAATAACTGCACAATTGCATCGCATCCAATTAGATTTCCCATTGCAATCCCTCGCAAGTGAAATGTTCCCATGGAAATCCTATATATGTATATAACTACTGTGATTTCCGCGTTCATATAGCTGGAAGATGCAAAGGACACCATTTACTTAGTTTTAATTTATTGAGCTTTCGAACAGTAGTTGTGGTGGTTGATAATATCGACATGAACGTCCTTCGTCGATGTTTGTGGATGTTATTTATCTTTTTGTTATCTTTTTGAAGCATACCGTTCTTATGTCGTCAGTTTTTATTCAATACAAATTAAATCTGTGTTGTGTTGTGTGGTCAACATTTGGGAATTGTTCACCCGGAAATGAGATCAGAGCCCATTTATTCACGTCACGACTCGGTCTACGCTTGGCGATTCTGTGTGCGCCTAATGTGCACCGCTTAGTAATACACCGTCACGACCAAGATAAATATATACACCGTTTGTGACTAATAGCTATTACCGTTTCACCGTCTACCACTCGCAATTTGCTCTATATTGTTTGACCAGTGAACAATCGAATTTGATTTAAATACTTGTATATTCATAGTACTGCGATTGTGGAATGTTGTCATTTGATCTCCAACTAAAAGCATAATTTACAACGTATTCGTTGTAATTGCAGCCATTTTATCTGTCGTTCTTGTCGCTGTCATTGTCGCTGTCATTGTCGCTGTCATTGTTGTTTTTTCTCCTCTTTTCCTTGTTGTTGTTGTTGTTGACGTTGTTGTTGTCGTCATTCGTGTTGTTCGTGCTGTTCGTGCTTTTCTTATTGTTCGTGTTGTTCGTGCTGTTCGTGTTATACATAATTATTGTTGTGGAGACAGTGGAGGTTGTGGTTGTGGGAGTCCTGGTGGAGACCAACATTGGTCATGCATTCGCACCCACTTGTACCATCTGCCTATCTTCGGTAACCATTCAGCCAATACACAACGTCATCCCCGTGTTGGATCGCCTTCACCTCCAACTAGGTGTTCAACTCCTCTCTCTGCTGTCCACCAACATCACCTCTGTATTCTCAAGGCTCGTCCTCAGTCCAAGCTTCTTGATCACCTCCATCCATTCATCCAGCTCTACTGGTGATTCCTGCTTGTTCCATGTTGCGTGCTCCACCTCAGTATTGTCTTCACCATCGAAGTCGAACTCACGTCGTAGGCCTTCTCATGGTCCACTTCAGTATTGTCTTCACCATCGAAGTCGAACTCACGCCGTAGACCTTCTCATGGTCCACTTCAGTATTGTCTTCACCATCGAAGTCGAACTCACGTCGTAGGCCTTCTCATGGTCCACCTCAGTATTGTCTTCACCATCGAAGTCGAGCAAATGTCGTAGGCCTTCTCATGGTCCACTTCAGTATTGTCTTCACCATCGAAGTCGAACTCACGTCGTAGGCCTTCTCATGGTCCACTTCAGTATTGTCTTCACCATCGAAGTCGAACTCACGCCGTAGGCCTTCTCATGGTCCACTTCAGTATTGTCTTCACCATCGAAGTCGAGCAAATGTCGTAGGCCTTCTCATGGTCCACTTCAGTATTGTCTTCACCATCGAAGTCGAACTCACGTCGTAGGCCGTCTCATGGTCCACTTCAGTATTGTCTTCACCATCGAAGTCGAACTCACGTCGTAGGCCTTCTCATGGTCCACCTCAGTATTGTCTTCACCATCGAAGTCGAACTCACGTCGTAGGCCGTCTCATGGTCCACTTCAGTATTGTCTTCACCATCGAAGTCGAACTCACGTCGTAGGCCGTCTCATGGTCCACCTCAATATTGTCCTCACCATCGAAGTCGAACTCACGTCGTAGGCCTTCTCATGGTCCACCTCAGTATTGTCTTCACCATCGAAGTCGAGCAAATGTCGTAGGCCTTCTCATGGTCCACTTCAGTATTGTCTTCACCATCGAAGTCGAACTCACGTCGTAGGCCGTCTCATGGTCCACCTCAATATTGTCCTCACCATCGAAGTCGAACTCACGTCGTAGGCCTTCTCATGGTCCACAAAGCCCAGTTCCCCATTTCGATGCACCTCCGACATATTCTCTGCCAGCTGTCGTGACGTAAACACCCAAACCGTCGTCCCTCTTTCCTCTCTGAATCAAATTCCTCTGTCTCGAGACATGACATAGAAGTGTGGCGCCTCGGCACTTCCCTGAGTCTTGCATGTCTCTTTCATCTTCTATATTGGTATCAATGCCATCAAATACGTTCTCGAACTGTACGTAACTCAAGGGTTGGTCCCTGAAGCCTGACTATGTCTCAGAATCACATCGGATGGACAGCAAGGTGATTGAGTAATTACGTGCCTTGTGCAAACGTGTTTTACACACAAGACTGTCGTGTTTTTTGCGAGAAACCTCCCACTTCCTCAACATCCCCTTTGTGTCGTTGTGTGTAGACGATGTCGCGACAGCGCTTTGCGAGCAAAAAGAAAGTAAAACTGAACACATACTGACGTTGTTGAGGGTCAGAACATTGCTTACACTGATTTAGAAACAAAACACTGCGTGGCTGTTAGTCGACTTCACCAATTCATATCGGCATCAGTTGTGTTAAAACAAGTAAAATACCTTAATCGAAGACACATACATTTTTTCAAAGTAGAAACGACGTTTGACCCCTGAGCGCCAAATGAGGTAGGAGTTGCAACTATATCGTAAACTGGGTGGGTAGGTACGTAGGTAGGTAGGTAGGTAGGTAGGTAGATAAGTAGATAAGTAGATAAGTAGATAGATAGGTACTTTTGTATTTAGAGATAGAGATCAGGAGTGCGTGAGTCGAGAGCTGGTCATAGACGTAAGACGTCCACTGACTGACGACTTTGATACTTCATCCCATCAACGACTTCCGCTGCCATTTGCCGCGTGTAGGGCGGGTGTAGGGCGGGTGTAGGGCGGGTGTAGGGCGGGTGTAGGGCGGGTCAACAAGCCGCACTCAAATAGATTCAGCGACAGAGCGTTATCTTTGTGTATCAGTGTTTCATGAATGTGTTTTGCGTGTGCGTGTGGTGTATGCATGTGCGTGTGCGTGTGCATGTGTGTGTATGCGTGTATGCGTGTGTTTGTATGTGTCTCTGTTTGTTGGTATGTGTTTGTTTGTTGGTATGTGTTTGTGTGTGTTTTTATCGTGTGTGCATTTGTATGTTTGTATGTTTGTGTGTGTCTTTGTGCGTGTGTGCTTGTTTGTTTGTTTGTTTGTTTGTGTGTGTGTATGTGTTTGTGTGTGTGTGTATGTGTGTGTGTGTGTGTGTGTGTGTGTGTGTGTGTGTGTGTGTGTGTGTGTGTGTGTGTGTGTGTGTGTGTGTGTGTGTGTGTGTGTGTGTGTGTGTGTGTGTGTGTGTGTGTGTGTGTGTGTGTGTGTGTGTGTGTGTGTGTGTGTGTGTGTGTGTGTGTGTGTGTGTGTGTGTGTGTGTGTGTGTGTTTCCTAATGATGTATACTACAAATGCAATAACGAATATATATTTTATATAACGCATAATTTCCCACATTTATGTTAAAGCACTTAACATAACAAAGTTGTTTTTAGCTGGACGTTTTTTGATGACTTGTGCTTAACGGAAATACAGCCGACTGAGACGTTCTTGTGAAACCTGAATACAGGCTAAGTTCTCTTTAGGTTAAAGCCGCAAGTGCAACGACTACTCCAGTGTGCTTGCATACGACTTTACTTTTTATGAATAGGTATATAAATGAACGGATATTCGTGTCAACAAGTGTGATTGCAGTAACACGTTCTTCAAAGAACAGCTCTTGTCGTGTAGCGGGGTCGGTGCAGTTTACCGTGAATCGATCTGGTTTGCTTGAAAACGTTTAATCTATAAACGCACTACTTTTAGGAGCACGAACTGTGACAGTTGTGGTGTATCTAATTACGGTGCATACGTGTCCATTTGTCCGAGTGAAGTGGACCGTGCAGGACAGACTTACACTCAAGGGTTGGTCCGCACAGGGTAGTCTACATTCAAGTGTTGGTTGAACAACTCCCCTTCACTGAAACATTAACGTATGAGCCCCGGGCATTTCTGAACGTTGTAGTATGCATAGTTCTGAACGTTGTAGTATTCATAGTTCTGAACGTTGTAGTGTTCATAGTTCTGAACATTGTAATGTTCATAATTCTAAACGTTGTAGTGTTCATAGTTCTGCACGTTGTAGTGTTCATAATTCTAAACGTTGTAGTGTTCATAAGTCTGGTGTGACACTGCTAAGCTTGCTTCTATCTGGTTTGACCAGTGAACAATTTTATTTAAATGCTTGTATATTCATAATACTGCGATTGTGGAATGTTGTCATGTGGTCTCTAACTAAAAGCATACTTTACAATGTATTCGTTGTTATTGCAGCCTGTTTGTCTCTCGTTCTTGTCGTTGTCATTGTCGACCCTGCTAAGCCTACTTCTTAGTCCATGGACCAGGACCTCAAATTTGACCAATTATTACCATCAGAAGGTACTAAACTTAATGTTTTTTTATTAGTTATGTACATGTAGTCATGTCTGCAGAGCACGAAGAAGTGTTAAAGAAAACTGACGATTTTAATGTTTAAAACAACTAGCCTGCGGTTTTATCCGGGTGAGTGATGTCAGCACATTTGATGTGACAATACTTTGTAACATTTTGCGATGACACCCACACCCAAAGATAATAACATCCATTATATACAATGACTCACTGTGTTCTTCAGGGCAGTGCCTTGAATTCAAAGTAACGATTATGAAATGTCGCTGTGATTACATCTACAAGGGATGGGCCGACGCAACCAGGCGGGATAATCGACCGGTTATGTGCAGCGACTCGACAGCTGACGTCAAACACACGGCTCGGGGCGACTACGAACACCACTGACTGATACAACTATTCTAAGATTTGTAATCGTTCAAAGACACCACCAACATCATTGCGCCTTAGTAAACTTTCGGGCAGCACTAAATGACATGGTGACTTATATGATTGGGACAGCATAGGCGGATCCTGAGGGGTGTCCAAGGGGTCAGGACCTCCTCTTTTTTGAATATCAAAAAAAATTCATTGCCATTGCATGTCAACGGGGGACAAAGGCGTTGCTAAGAAACGACAGAAGGTCACAATTGTCACTTACTACTACGAATTCTTTAGTAGCAGTCCGACGTTTTCATACACTGATCTAGCACAGGCGATATACATGGCGTCCAGGGGATCCCCAAAGTTGTGCTTAGCATTATCGGTGACGTCGTTCATAGATTCACTGCACACGCACACCGCACACCGCACGCACGTGTACACACACACACACACACACACACACACACACACACACACACACACACACACACACACACACACACACACACACACACACACACACACACACACACACACACACACACACACACACACACACACACACACACACACACACACACACACACACACACACACACACACACACACACACACACGCCCATCTCATATCTGACCATGTCTCCCCGCGAAAGAATGAGCATACAATGGGAACGTTTGGCGTCCATAGACGTATTGTGTGCAGTTGCTGGATCTGCGCAATCTGCAGATTTCGCTCGATTGCGCTGCGCAATCCTCGGATACTCGAAAATCTGCAGATTGCGCACCCATCTGCAGATTGCGCAGATCCAGCAAACGCGCCCAACAGACGCGCTGGTCCTTTGATGAAAATCGTCTGCATCAGTTCTTCAGACTGAACTTTCAAGATAACAATTGGCATTTTTACAGGTAAAAAATTAAGCTATCCTATCGGTTCAACATCAAAAGACACCAGAATGTTCCATGCCCTACTTGATAAGCCAGTCCAACCAGAAGATGTACAACAAAAACGTTCACGTCATGAAGAGCATTATAGAAACAGTTGTATTTTGTGGAAAACAAAACTTGCCACTTCGAGGCCACAGGGATGATCGGACAAGTACATCGTCCAACAGGGGAAACTTCTGGGCAGTTCTGGAGATGATGGCCAAACGCGACGACACACTCCGAGAACATATTGGGACAGGAAGGAAGAATGCGCAGTATACATCAAGAATCATCCACGATGAAGTGATTGATGTAGTAGTCGAATATATTAGAAAGGAACATACACGAAGCATTGAAGACGAAAATGCCTTCTTTTTCATCATGGCAAATGAGGTCACAGATCAACATGGTAACTAGATTCTCTCAGTGTGCTTGAGGATGCTGGTTCACTGTAAAGTAAAACAATTCTTTTTTTATATTTTATATATATTGAGAGGGCAACGGGGGAAGCTATAGCTCATGATGTCATCGAGTGCCTGAAAGATCGTAATATTGACATCAGTAAAGCCAGGGGTCAGAGCTACGATGGTGCGCAGTGTATGTTCTCGGATAAGGTTGGCGTCAGGCGAGGATAGAGCAGTTATCCACACGAGCTTTGTATGTACACTTCAGCAGTACTGAATCCGTCTGAATATCATGACATATACGAGGAGGTTGCATTGATTGGCAGTTGGGATCAGGAGACCAGGACCAAGGCGCAAGGGCTGCTAACCAGTCTCACTTCGTCACGTGCCATCATCGCATTCATCACCACCAAGAATGTTTTGGAGAATGTCAGGCCCATGGCCTCCAAGCTTCCAAATATGGAATTAGACATATATCAAGCGTACAATATGATCGACCAAACCAGGGAACGAATGATAACGACGAGACAGGAGATAGAAGAGGAGCACAGTGTGTGGTATAAAGAGGAGTACAGTGTGTGGTATAAAGAGGAGTACAGTGTATGGTATAAAGAGGAGTACAGTGTGTGGTATAAAGAGGAGTACAGTGTGTGGTATAAAGAGGAGTACAGTGTGCGGTATAAAGAGGAGTACAGTGTGTGGTATAAAGAGGAGTACAGTGTGCGGTATAAAGAGGAGTACAGTGTGTGGTATAAAGAGAAGTACAGTGTGTGGTACAGAGAGGAGTACAGTGTGTGGTATAAAGAGAAGTACAGTGTATGGTACAGAGAGGAGTACAGTGTGTGGTATAAAGAGGAGTACAGTGTGTGGTATAAAGAGGAGTACAGTGTGTGATATAAAGAGGAGTACAGTGTGTGGTATAAAGAGGAGTACAGTGTGTGATACAGAGAGGAGTACAGTGTGTGGTATAAAGAGGAGTACAGTGTGTGGTACAAAGAGGAGTACAGTGTGTGGTATAAAGAGGAGTACAGTGTGTGGTACAAAGAGGAGTACAGTGTGTGGTATAAAGAGGAGTACAGTGTGTGGTATAAAGAGAAGTACAGTGTGTGGTACAGAGAGGAGTACAGTGTATGGTATAAAGAGGAGTACAGTGTGTGGTATAAAGAGGAGTACAGTGTGTGGTATAAAGAGGAGTACAGTGTGCGGTATAAAGAGGAGTACAGTGTGTGGTATAAAGAGGAGTACAGTGTGCGGTATAAAGAGGAGTACAATGTGTGGTATAAAGAGAAGTACAGTGTGTGGTACAGAGAGGAGTACAGTGTGTGGTATAAAGAGAAGTACAGTGTGTGGTACAGAGAGGAGTACAGTGTGTGGTATAAAGAGGAGTACAGTGTGTGGTATAAAGAGGAGTACAGTGTGTGGTATAAAGAGGAGTACAGTGTGTGGTATAAAGAGGAGTACAGTGTGTGGTATAAAGAGGAGTACAGTGCGTGGTATAAAGAGGAGTACAATGTGTCGTATAAAGAGGAGTACAGTGTGTCGTATAAAGAGAAGTACAGTGTGCGGTATAAAGAGGAGTACAGTGTGTGGTACAGAGAGGAGTACAGTGTGTGGTATAAAGAGGAGTACAGTGTGCGGTGTAAAGAGGAGTACAGTGTGTGGTATAAAGAGGAGTACAGTGTGTGGTGTAAAGAGAAGTACAGTGTGTGGTATAAAGAGGAGTACAGTGTGCGGTATAAAGAGGAGTACAGCGTGTAGTATAAAGAGAAGTACAGTGTGTGGTACAGAGAGGAGTACAGCGTGTGGTATAAAGAGAAGTACAGTGTGTGGTACAGAGAGGAGTACAGTGTGTGGTATAAAGAGAAGTACAGTGTGTGGTACAGAGAGGAGTACAGTGTGTGGTATAAAGAGGAGTACAGTGTGTGGTATAAAGAGGAGTACAGTGTGTGATACAGAGAGGAGTACAGTGTGTGGTATAAAGAGGAGTACAGTGTGTGGTATAAAGAGGAGTACAGTGTGTGGTATAAAGAGGAGTACAGTGTGTGGTATAAAGAGGAGTACAGTGTGTGGTATAAAGAGGAGTACAGTGTGTGGTATAGAGAGGAGTACAGTGTGTGGTATAAAGAGGAGTACAGTGTGTGGTACAAAGAGGAGTACAGTGTGTGGTATAAAGAGGAGTACAGTGTGTGGTATAAAGAGGAGTACAGTGTGTGGTATAAAGAGGAGTACAGTGTGTGGTATAAAGAGGAGTACAGTGTGTGGTATAAAGAGGAGTACAGTGTGTGGTACAGAGAGGAGTACAGTGTGTGGTATAAAGAGGAGTACAGTGTGTGGTATAAAGAGGAGTACAGTGTGTGGTATAAAGAGGAGTACAGTGTGTGGTATAGAGAGGAGTACAGTGTGTGGTATAAAGAGGAGTACAGTGTGTGGTATAAAGAGGAGTACAGTGTGTGGTATAAACAGGAGTACAGTGTGTGGTATAAAGAGGAGTACAGTGTGTGGTATAAAGAGGAGTACAGTGTGTGGTATAAAGAGGAGTACAGTGTGTGGTATAAAGAGGAGTACAGTGTGTGGTATAAAGAGGAGTACAGTGTGTGGTATAAAGAGGAGTACAGTGTGTGGTATAAAGAGGAGTACAGTGTGTGGTATAAAGAGGAGTACAGTGTGCGGTATAAAGAGGAGTACAGTGTGTGGTATAAAGAGAAGTACAGTGTGTGGTACAGAGAGGAGTACAGTGTGTGGTATAAAGAGGAGTACAGTGTGCGGTATAAAGAGGAGTACAGTGTGTGGTATAAAGAGGAGTACAGTGTGTGGTATAAAGTGGAGTACAGTGTGTGGTACAGAGAGAAGTACAGTGTGTGGTACAGAGAGGAGTACAGTGTGTGGTATAAAGAGGAGTACAGTGTGTGGTATAAAGAGAAGTACAGTGTGTGGTATAAAGAGGAGTACAGTGTGTGTTATAAAGAGGAGTACAGTGTGTGGTATAAAGTGGAGTACAGTGTGTGGTATAAAGAGGAGTACAGTGTGTGGTATAAAGAGGAGTACAGTGTGTGGTATAAAGAGGAGTACAGTGTGTGGTATAAAGAGGAGTACAGTGTGTGGTATAAAGAGGAGTACAGTGTGTGGTATAAAGAGGAGTACAGTGTGTGGTATAAAGAGGAGTACAGTGTGTGGTATAAAGAGAAGTACAGTGTGTGGTATAAAGAGGAGTACAGTGTGTGGTATAAAGAGGAGTACAGTGTGTGGTATAAAGTGGAGTACAGTGTGTGGTATAAAGAGGAGTACAGTGTGTGGTATAAAGAGGAGTACAGTGTGTGGTATAAAGAGAAGTACAGTGTGTGGTATAAAGAGGAGTACAGTGTGTGGTATAAAGAGGAGTACAGTGTGTGGTATAAAGAGGAGTACAGTGTGTGGTATAAAGAGGAGTACAGTGTGTGGTATAAAGAGGAGTACAGTGTGTGGTATAAAGAGGAGTACAGTGTGTGGTATAAAGAGGAGTACAGTGTGTGGTATAAAGAGGAGTACAGTGTGTGGTATAAAGAGGAGTACAGTGTGTGGTATAAAGAGGAGTACAGTGTGTGGTATAAAGTGGAGTACAGTGTGTGGTATAAAGAGGAGTACAGTGTGTGGTATAAAGAGGAGTACAGTGTGTGGTATAAAGAGGAGTACAGTGTGTGGTATAAAGAGGAGTACAGTGTGTGGTACAGAGAGGAGTACAGTGTGTGGTACAGAGAGGAGTACAGTGTGTGGTATAAAGAGGAGTACAGTGTGTGGTATAAAGAGGAGTACAGTGTGTGGTATAAAGAGGAGTACAGTGTGTGGTATAAAGAGGAGTACAGTGTGTGGTACAAAGAGGAGTACAGTGTGTGGTATAAAGAGGAGTACAGTGTGTGGTATAAAGAGGAGTACAGTGTGTGGTATAAAGAGGAGTACAGTGTGTGGTATAAAGAGGAGTACAGTGTGTGGTATAAAGAGGAGTACAGTGTGTGGTATAAAGAGGAGTACAGTGTGTGGTACAAAGAGGAGTACAGTGTGTGGTACAAAGAGGAGTACAGTGTGTGGTACAAAGAGGAGTACAGTGTGTGGTATAAAGAGAAGTACAGTGTGTGGTATAAAGAGGAGTACAGTGTGTGGTAGAAAGAGGAGTACAGTGTGTGGTATAAAGAGGAGTACAGTGTGTGGTATAAAGAGGAGTACAGTGTGTGGTATAAAGAGGAGTACAGTGTGTGGTACAAAGAGGAGTACAGTGTGTGGTATAAAGAGGAGTACAGTGTGTGGTATAAAGAGGAGTACAGTGTGTGGTATAAAGAGGAGTACAGTGTGTGGTATAAAGAGGAGTACAGTGTGTGGTATAAAGAGAAGTACAGTGTGTGGTATAAAGAGGAGTACAGTGTGTGGTATAAAGAGAAGTACAGTGTGTGGTATAAAGAGGAGTACAGTGTGTGGTATAAAGAGGAGTACAGTGTGTGGTATAAAGTGGAGTACAGTGTGTGGTATAAAGAGGAGTACAGTGTGTGGTATAAAGAGGAGTACAGTGTGTGGTATAAAGAGAAGTACAGTGTGTGGTATAAAGAGGAGTACAGTGTGTGGTATAAAGAGGAGTACAGTGTGTGGTATAAAGAGGAGTACAGTGTGTGGTATAAAGAGGAGTACAGTGTGTGGTATAAAGTGGAGTACAGTGTGTGGTATAAAGAGGAGTACAGTGTGTGGTATAAAGAGGAGTACAGTGTGTGGTATAAAGAGGAGTACAGTGTGTGGTACAGAGAGAAGTACAGTGTGTGGTACAGAGAGGAGTACAGTGTGTGGTACAGAGAGGAGTACAGTGTGTGATATAAAGAGGAGTACAGTGTGTGGTATAAAGAGGAGTACAGTGTGTGATACAGAGAGGAGTACAGTGTGTGGTATAAAGAGGAATACAGTTTGTGGTACAAAGAGGAGTACAGTGTGTGGTATAAAGAGGAGTACAGTGTGTGGTATAAAGAGGAGTACAGTGTGTGGTATAAAGAGGAGTACAGTGTGTGGTATAAAGAGGAGTACAGTGTGTGGTACAAAGAGGAGTACAGTATGTGGTACAAAGAGGAGTACAGTGTGTGGTACAAAGAGGAGTACAGTGTGTGGTACAAAGAGGAGTACAGTGTGTGGTACAAAGAGGAGTACAGTGTGTGGTATAAAGAGAAGTACAGTGTGTGGTATAAAGAGGAGTACAGTGTGTGGTATAAAGAGGAGTACAGTGTGTGGTATAAAGAGGAGTACAGTGTGTGGTATAAAGAGGAGTACAGTGTGTGGTATAAAGAGGAGTACAGTGTGTGGTACAAAGAGGAGTACAGTGTGTGGTATAAAGAGGAGTACAGTGTGTGGTATAAAGAGGAGTACAGTGTGTGGTATAAAGAGGAGTACAGTGTGTGGTATAAAGAGGAGTACAGTGTGTGGTACATAGAGGAGTACAGTGTGTGGTATAAAGAGGAGTACAGTGTGTGGTATAAAGAGGAGTACAGTGTGTGGTATAAAGAGGAGTACAGTGTGTGGTACAAAGAGGAGTACAGTGTGTGGTATAAAGAGGAGTACAGTGTGTGGTATAAAGAGGAGTACAGTGTGTGGTATAAAGAGGAGTACAGTGTATGGTGTAAAGATGCTACACGTTTAGCCACATTTCTTGGTATATCCATCTCAGCACCAGGGACACCCCGGTCGTCCCGGCAGATGCAAAGAGCCAATGTCCCCAGCACATCCCCACGGGAGCACTACCTGCGCAATCTGGCAATCCCGTTTTGTGACCACCGGTCTGCCGAATTCCACAATCGATTTAACCCAGAAAGCAGGAAGACTGTAGGTTTTCTTGTTTTACTCCCCGGGATCATTACAGAGACGGGAAATGTACAGTATGTTGTGGACGGATTGATGTTCTGGGAGTCAGACATGCTAAACGTCTCTTCACTGCTAGCTGAGGTGAAGGAATGGCAGAACTTCCGCACCTTGTTGAGGATCGGTTGCATCCTGTTGCGTAGGTAGGGTTTCTGGGCTCACAATGAAGAACATGAACCACAACATGGAACTTGATCTGGAAACGCGGTTATACTTATTTTATCAATTTTTTTATATTTTTTAAGCAAATTCGTATTAAAACGGGATACGGCCGAAGGCCGTATTCCTCCCAAAAATCCGTATTGTATATGGAAAATTCGAACGAAGTCGCATGTCTGAATTTTGGGTTGATTTCATTAGGCCCTATCTCGCTTCAGACCAGATTTTGGGTGTCCCAAATTGCACCATTTCAAGTGTTTAGTGTTTAAAAAACGTAAAACGCCGCACCCCCCCCCGAGGCAGCTCACTCCTCGTTTCGCGCCTTCGGCGCTTCATACGTTACCTTGGACCCCTCTTTTTCCAAACCCTGGATCCGCCCCTGTGGACATAACGTAGGACTGCTTGCGATGGGCCCAGACGATAATGGGATTATATAAA